>CM022300.1:511230602-511830602 GCA_011799875.1 Thinopyrum elongatum
ATTTTTATGGTGCTATGGCTCATATGCTTAAATATAATTATGGAAATTTAGAGTAAAGTAGGAATTATGTGAAACAATTATGAATATTATCTTGACGAGACCAAAGTGACAAAAAAGGATAAAAAAAAATTTTTTGTATTTGAGATGCGGAGTTGGGGGGGGGGGGTGGTGGGGTGGGGGGGGGGGGGGGGGCGGGGGGGGGGAGGGTGGGCGGGGGCGAGGGTTGGGGGGGGGGGGGGGGGGGGGCGGGGGGGGGGGGTGGGGGGGGGGGGGGGGGGGTGGGGGGGGGTGGGGGGGGGGGGGGGGGGGGGGAAGTGTGGGGGGGGGGGGGGTGGGGTTGGGGGGGGGGTGGGGGGGGCGGGGGGGGGGAGTGGGGTGGGGGGGGGGGGGGGTGGGGGGGGGGGGGGGGGGGGGGGGGGGTGGGGGGGGGGGGGTGGTGGGGGGGGGGGTGGTGGGGCGGGGGGGGGGGGGGGGGGGGGCGGTGGGGGGGGGGGGGGGGGGGGGGGGGGGGGGGGGGGGGGGGGGGGGGGGGGGGGGGTCGGGGGGGGGGGGGGGGGGGGGGGGGTTGGGGGGGGGGGGGTGTGGGGGGGGGGGGGGAGGTGGGTGGGGGGTGGGGGGGGGGGGGTGGGGGGGGTGGGGGGGGGGACAAAAAAACAAAAAAACAAAAAAAATTTTTTTTTTTTTCTTTTTGTCGGCTTCTTTGTCTTATCAGGTCTAACCATCTCGAAGTTCCGTTAAGTTTTGTGTGATTGAAGTTTCAAGTTTGGGTGAGAATCGATAGAGGAGAATAAGGAGTGACAAGACCCTTGGGGATGCCCAAGGAACCCCAAGGTAATATTAAGGAATATCAAGCAACTAATCTTGGGGATGCCCGGAAGGCATCCCCTCTTTCGTCTCAACATTATCGGTAACCTCACGTGGAGCTACATTTTCATTCGTCACATGTATGGTGTTTGCTTATGAGACATCCATATTATTTTATTAGGATTTGTTTGTGTTATTTAGAATAATTTTTTTCATCTTCTACTTCAATAAAAGTGGCAAGGATAGCCTTCACCATGCTTTTGCAAGTATATGAGTTGCTGTTTCAAACAGTAAGTATCGCGTGTTGAAAAAATTCTCCAGAAAAGTTAGAATGTGATAAAATGTTGAAATTTTTTGAAAAAAAGATTATGATAAAGTTTATACAGTGTGGTAAATTTAAGAAATTGTGGAGTTAGGGAGTATGAGGAAAATGGCACTCTTTACAGACTATTGTTTTGGCAGATTGTGTTATGTTTGCATTGTTTGCAATGTTTGCTTGTTAATGATCTATTTGAAGATAGGAGATTAAATATGCAGAGGCATTTAGTTGAAAATGTATTATATAATTTTAGTGATTTCTACAGGAGATAATGATAAGGTTTTGCATTGATTTATACTAACTTATCTCACGAGTTCTTGTTGAGTGTTGTTTGTGGATGAAGTTTTAAGATTAGGAAAAACGTGATATAAAAGGAATTAGGAGACACAAAATCTAAAGCTTGAGGATTCCAAGGAATCCCAAGATAATATTTCAAGAAGTCTCAAGCATATAAGCTTGGGGATGCCCCGGTAGCCATCCCACCTTTCTTCATCAACAATTATCGGTTAGTATCAGTTGAGCCTAAGTTTTGCTTCTTCACATGAGTTGTGCTATTCTTGGAATGTCATTTTATTTTGTTTTGCTTGCTGTTTTAAAAGATACTTAGAATCTGAAAGTTTTTAAATAAAAGAGAGTCCTCAAATAGCTACCCATTTACAGAACTACTCGTTTGATCTTCACTTAATCTTTTTGGAGTAGTTTGTGATTTACTCTTGTGCTTCACCTATATCTTTTTTGAGCATGGTGTGCTTTAATGTTTTTGAAGAAAATCTACACATGCTTCACTATATTATTTTGAGAAATGAAATTTTTTGCTATGTTCTTCACTAAATTTATTTGAGCTTGTCAAAAGCAATTGCAAAGATATGAAACTAGTCCAAAGTGATAGATATTCAAGAGGGGTATAATAAAAACTTCATGAAGATATGGACAAAATAAACTTGATTCTTCATAATAGTTTTGAGATATGAGATATGATGATAGTATGATGTGGGTCATGTTGGTGAGTAATATGCTTTAGTAGGAATATTGGTGTTAAGGTTTGTGATTCCATAGCAAGCACGAAAGTCAATAGTTATGACATGAAATTAAAATCCTACTTGTGGTGCATTATTCGGTTGTTAGTTATGTTTATGCTGCTTATGATTTTTTGTTTCTTGGTTGGTTGCTTTTCAATCTTTTGCTAGCCTCCACTTGTACTAAGTAGAAAACTACTGTGGCATCCAAATCTCTAACAAACCAAGTTTGCCATATGAGTCCCACCATACCACTATGGGTAATCCTTGCCGTTCTAAGCAAATTTGTATGTGCCATCTCTAATTTTGAAATGAATTTCCCTTTTGTACCCGTAACGGCTCATGAAGCGGTAGGGGGTGGCCAATATTTTCCATGCTAGATGTGTATTCTCAAGATGAGTGTTTATCACTTGTCATTGCACGAGAGTACGGCGGTAATAGGGATGCCCAGTCCCGAAATGAAAAAGAAATTTCACTTTATGTTGTCAAATATAAATTCCTTGGAAAGTGTGTTAGGATGGTACCCGTGGATACGGCTAGCCGCTTGGAGTGTGAAAGTATGGTGGAAAAAGAAATAAAATTTATTTTCTGTTTGGGAACTGCTATGATATATCTAGATGAAAGGTCTGGGAATTATCGGTCATTTTTGTTGTGATGGGAAAAGTATGCCTCTCAAAAAAAATCGCTCAATTTAAGCTGAGCTCTGGCACCTCTAACATCCACTTCCCTCTACGAAGGGCTATTTATTACTTTATGCAATCTTTATTTTATTTGAGTCTCCACTCTCTTTAAAAGCACCAACTAAGGGCACTATGATCATACTAGCATTGGATGTAGCTAATATGCGAGTGTGTTTCATGAAGGATCAATGATTAAGCATGATGGGCTAGGGATAACTTTCTTTAGTGTTGATATTTTGAAAGACATAGTTGCTTTTGATATGCTTGAGTATTGAAATATTCATGTAACTAGATTATTGCTTTTGACCATAATAAAAAGTCCATATGTCCATGTACAAAAGAAAAGAATATGTGTGATGAACTTAGCAGCATTCCACATCAAAAATTCTGTTTTTATCATTTACTACCGAGGACGAGTAGGAATAAGCTTGGGGATGCTGATACGTCTCCACAATATCTATAATTTTTTGCTGTGTTCCCATGCTGTATATATTATATTCTTGGATGTTTTACAATCATTTTATAGCAACTTTATAACAATTTTTCGGGGACTAACTATTGACATAGTGCCTATGCAGTTGTTTGTTTTTTTGCTTGTTTTTTAACTTCGCAGAATATAGTACCAACGAAGTCCAACCGCAGCGAAACTTTGGAGAATTTTTATGGACCAGAAGGAATAACATGGGCCAAAGAAGAGATGAGGGGTGCCTGGGGGGCACAATCCTACCTGGGCACACCTGGGGGCCCAAGCGCGCGCCTGGTGGGTTGTGCCCACCTCGGTGGCCTCCCGCACCGCTCTCTTCGCCCTATAAATTCCCAATATTCCAGAACCCCCAAAAAGAACCCCTATATCAGAGGTTCCGCCCGCAAGCATCTGTAGCCACGGAAAACCAATCTAGACCCGTTCGACACCCTGCCAGAGCGGGAATTCCATAATCGGTGGCATCTTCATCATCCCGATGGCCACCATGATGAGGAGGGAGATAGTCCACCCTGGGGCTGAGGGTTTGTACCAGTAGCTATGTGTTTAATCTCTCTCTTGTGTCTTGAGATGGCATGATCTTGATTATAGCGGGTTTGTTAATATAGTTGAATATACACTACTGGAATCAGCTTTTTTGCCGTCCGCCACGGCGGACGACAAAGGCATAGATCACGGACGGCAAACCTCTTTGCCGTCCGCCAGCAGGAGGCAAAATGTCCGGATGAACCGTGCCAACAAAGGCTTCTGCCGTCGCTCCTGGAAACGACGGAAAGGATTGTGCCGTCCGCCTTTGGTGGCAGCAGACGAGCAAAGATCGTGGACGGCCAGTGAGGTGGGGTGAGGCCGTTAGGGGTTAACGGCGTGCTTTGCCGTCAGCCCGCGGACGGCAAGAGGCTAAACGTCTTTGCCGTCCGCTGGCAGACGGCAAAGTGCTCAACATGTAGTCCAGAATCACAGGTAGCTGCCATGTGGCATGTTTGCCGGTCAAGCTGACGGCCAAAGAGCCGTACAGCCCTGTTTTTAATTACATTCACAATTGACAAGCAATTCACAGATATACATATATACACAACAAGATTCCAACACACTAGTTTCATCATATACATACATACCAAACACATATTATAGTTCCATCCTTACATATTACAAAGTTGCACATGTTCATCCCAACACCGTTATCCATCCATCCATATAACAAGTTCCAACCATGCAAGTTCATTGATACAAAAAAAAGAACAATGGAAAAGAAGCACCTCCATCCATGCAAGCTTCCGTGAATTAAATCAAATCTGCAAAATGATAAACAAGATGTTAGAAGAAGAAGAATAAAATGAATAAGAAGAAACACAAGACTATAAGAAGTAACATACTTAAGTAAAATGGAGCTAGAAAAAGAAGAAGAAGAAGAAAGAAGAAGAAGAGAAGAGAAGAAATAGAAGACTATAAGCTTATTATGTAAACTTGGTCATTTTGTGCTAACATAAGTAATTTGGAGTTAACCTATAGGAAAGTAAGCATAGTAGAGATAACTTAGCATATTAGAGCTAACATAGGAACTAAGCATATTAGAGCTAACATAGGTAACTAAGCATATTGAGCTAACTTATGTCATTTCGGAGGAAACAAAGCTAAGTATATATAGATCATTTTGGAGATCAAACATACCTGACATAGTTCATTTCATTGTTTCTTCTCCTTCCAATGGAAAGGGGAGGATACTGCACGGGTTAAGTAGACAGATGGAGTTCGTCTCCAGCGGGGATGGAGTTCTCAACTCTGGCCGTACTTTGCACACCATCCTCCGGGCCTACACGCTTACCTGGACGAGCGGCTGATGAACAGCCACAAAGAGGGGGAGAGCGGGAGGTTTAGGTCAATGGCGGGGTCGTAGGCATGTGGGAATAGACTGGAGACAGGAAGACCCAAATGGGCGAGGTCATTGCTCAGGCCCACCACCACCATCGCGAGGCCATCTTCAGGAGGACAGCACGACCGCTAGGGTCACCTAGCCACCACATCGCTACGTCATCCAGCCTGATGCCCACTCTGCTCCTCTTCTTCCCCACTCCAGTCCGGATATCATCCTCCTTGTTTGTTGCTTTTGCTACAGCCAGAATCGTGTTTGCTTTTGCTACAGCCAGAATCGCTGTGCTTGGTGTTTGGCGAGCCAGTGGTGCGCTGCTGCGCTCCCATTGTCTGTCCAAATGCAACAATGACCCGTTAACAATTGATGCGAGACAAACGCAAAATGTAGAGGATAGAGGAAATAAGAAGAGGCAGAAAGTATCGGATCATCGTCGTCAGCGTAGACGCATGGACACATAGTCGCGTTGAAACACTTCACGATGAGCGGATGGTGGCGTCGTCATCGTACCTGATGAAAGAAGGAAGTAGTACCCCTGCCGCAGGTGTAGGACGTCGTAGAGAGTAGAACTTCTCCAGCCACGACACAGGTACATGTGCCCTCCTTGATCCACCAACTCCACGTCCCACAGCCTGCGAAACCCGTGCCGGCTGTGTCGCAGCTTCACATATTTGGCGATCTTCACCCAGCATGTCAAAAAGTGTCAGGCGCCTCTGCAGTTTGGGACAATGAGTGTTGTAGCAAACAACAGAGTTATCATAATGAGATGGGTGAGGGGAGATCTCTCCTTTTATATACATGCCTCGTGGAGTGGATGATACTGAAGTCCCAGTATGATACTTGAAGAACTCGAAAGCTCCAACTCGTACTTCCTGTGCAGAGAGAGTCATGCGGTGCGGCTCCCCCCATCTCTTAAGATCAACCTCTCTCCTGTCCTTTTCAACCTCCGTTGTCTTGACAGTCGAGATCGTTGGTCGGTCGGTGGACGCGTTCCCCCCATCTGATAAGCAGCAGCAGATAGAAGAAAGACTAAAACTACACCAAGTTATCTATTTCTCATTCCCAAAAAACAATGCACTGTGGAACATACTGAGGCTCTCTGTGAATATATTAGTAGCACTATCGTCGTCAAAATGGACTTTAGTTGAAGTTCATTATGAATAATATTTTAACTTCTTTGGGTCAGCAACTAGCGCACTAGCTAGCTTAATAAAAATCAACTAAAGAAAAGAAAGAAAACTGCAAAACGTCTGGCGGAACTGGGGAAACCCTTTACATAAGAAGTATAAAAACGTGTCGTTTTCTTATTTCTGTACATCTTATTATTTGGGCACGATTTGTAAGTTTCTTCTTCTTCCTTCTTCCTTTTTATTCTTCTTTTATTCTTCTTCTTCTTCTCTTCTTCTTCTTCTTATTCGTCTTCTTCTTCTTCTTATTCTTCTTCTTAATTCTTTTTCTTTTCTTATTCTTTTTCTTCCTCCTATTACTTTCTTCCTTTCCTTTCCCTCTTCTTCTTGCCTCTTTTCCTTTTTTCTTTTCTTTTTACTTTTGTTTTCTTCTTCTTTTCTAATATGTAAAACTATCTAAAACGATTATTATCTAAAACGATTCTGAAAGATTGGTCTCGTTGTGGGAAGGTGCCGTGGGGAGGGTGCAAGGTTTTATTGGTGATATGTTCTTTCTATGGTGATCATGTTTATGTATGGTGCCTGAAGAAGGGACAATGCTATTTGAAAGGTTTAACAAAACTATCAAACATGAAAACACGTGCGGAATTATGTGAAGAGTACATATGTCTTCTTCGGAGGGGATTTCTGATGGAAGAGGAAGAAGGGGGAAGAGGAGGAGGAGGGGAGGACGGAGGAGGAGGCTGAGGATGAGGAGGAGGAGGAGTGAGGAGGGAGGATGGAGGAGGAGGCTAAGCAGAAGAAGAACGCACGAGACGAAGAGGAAGGAGAGGGAGGACGATGAAGTACGCGGAGGTTCGGCGGATGCTGCGTCGAGGTCGGCTGAGGCAGCGGAGTGAGGCGGCGGAGGAGGAGGATTGAGGTGCGTCTGCGGAGGAGGGATGAGGCGTGCGAGGGGAGGCGGGAGTCTCTGCGCCCGCTCGTTCCTCCCTCTCCTCCTCATTCTACTGTCTGCTTCTAAACTCAAACGTAAAACTAATCTAAAAGAAATAAACTAAAAATAAAACGAAACTAAAACGGAAAACTAAACTGAAAGTAAAACTATAACTGAAAACAGAAACTAAATTAACTAAAAGAAACTATAAAAAAACTAAACTAAAAAAAGGGGGAAAGATCACTCACCGCAGGCAGGGGATCGTCGGTGGAGGGGTACCTATGGAGGAGGACCGTGTGGAGGGGGAGGAAGAGAGAGTTTGTAAGGCTAGAGCGGTGGGGGCTTGGGTTTGTCTTCGCGCGGGAGGAGGAAAGACGTGATGGTGGAGAGAGGGAAGAGGAGGTGGGAGGGAGGGAGGAGGACAGGTGCGATGGGGGAGGGAAGAGGTGAGGCGTCGTGGGGGAGGAGGTAGGAAAAGGGGGAGGGGAGGGCGGAGGAAGAGGCGTGGGAGGGCGGAAGGAGGAGAAAGGTGGAGGGGAGATGGTTGGGGGTAAGAGGAGAGAGAGGAGTGGTGGGTTAGGTCGGGACGTCAAAGAAGGGGAGGGGGAGGGGGGGCTGGAAAGGAAGTGGAGCGGCTGGCAGGAGTGGAAGGGGAGGATGGAGGGCTTGGGGTGGGCGAAGGGCGAGGGAGCGGGCGGCCGGCGGTGGGGGGGCGAAGGGGCAAAGGGGGGCGGCGGTGGTCGGGGCGACGGGGGAGGGGGGCGGAGGCGGCGTGGTGGGTTGGCGGGCATATCACCATAAAACCTCCCCACGCCAATTCTTTAGATATAGTTTTAGATAATAAATAGTTTTAGATAGTTTACATATTAGAAAAGAAGAAGGAAAAAAAGGAAAAAGAAAAAAGGAAAAGAAGGAAAAGAAGAAGAGGGAAAGGGAAAGGAAGAAGAGGAAGAGGAGGAGAAAAAGAATAAGAAAAAGAAAAAGAAGAAGAAGAAGAAGAAGAAGAAGAAGAAGAAGAAGAAGAAGAAGAAGAAGAAGAAGAAGAAGAAGAAGAAGAAGAAGAAGAAAAGGAAGAAGAGGAAGAAGAAGAAAAGGAAAAAGAGGAAAAAAGAATAAGAGGGGAAGAAGAAGAAAAAGACACGTTTTTATACTTTCTTATTTAGGGTTCCGCCACGTTTTGCAGTTTCTTTCTTTTCTTTAGTTGAATGTTTTTATTAAGCTAGCTAGTTGCCTAGTTTGCTGACCCAAAGAAGTTAAAATAGTTATTATATGAAATTCAACTAAAGTCAACATTTTTGACGACTAGTGCTACTAATAAATTCAACTAGAGCCATCATATGTCCACAAGTGCATTGTTTTTTGAATGAGAAATGATAACTTGGTGTAGTTGATTATCTTCTGCTGCTTATCAGAGATGGGGGGAAGCCGCCACCGCAGACTCCGCTCTGCCACACCGGAGTACGAGTTGGATGCTTTCGAGTTCTTCAGTATCATACTTGGGACTTCAGTATCATCCACGAGGCAGGTATATAAAAGGAGAGATCTCCCCTTCACCCATCTCATTATGATAACTCTGTTGTTTGCTACATCACTCATTGTCCCAAACTGCAGAGGCTGCCTGACACTTTTATGAACATGCTGGGTGAAGATCCGCCAAATAATGTGAAGCTGCGACAGGCCGGCAGCGGGTTTCGCAGGCTGTGGGACGTGGAGTTGGTGATCAAGGAGGGCCACATGTACCTGTGTCGTGGCTGGGAGAAGTTCTACCGTGCCTACGACCTGCGGCAGGGGTACTTCCTTCTCTTCAGGTACGATGACGACGCCACCATGCTCATCGTGAAGGTGTTCAACGCGACTATGTGTCGCATGCGCTACGCTGACGACGATGATGCCAGTACGTTCTGCCTCTTCTTATTCCTCTACATTTGGCTTTGTCTCGCATCAATTGTTAACGGTCATTGTTGCATTTGGACAGACAATGGGAGCAGCAGCAGCGACACTGGCTACAGCCAAAGCAGCAGCGATTCTGGCTGTAGCAAAAGCAACAGCGATTCTGGCTGTAGCAAAAGCAACAACAAGGAGGATGATCCGGACTGGAGTGGGGAAGAAGAGGAGCAGAGTGGGCATCAGGCTGAGGATGACCTAGCGATGGTGGTGGCTGAGGATGACCTAGCGATGGTCGTGCCTGTCCTGCCTGAAGATGGCCTCGCGATGGTGGTGGTGCCTGACAATGACCTCGCGCCGGTGGTGGCGCCGGCGATCCCACAGCTGGGCGACATGACCACGCCAATTATGGTAGAAGACTACATCCCACTGCCTCCACCGCCTCGCCGCTCTTGGCGCATCAGGCTGAGGAAGGAGAAGGAGAAGAACAATGAGAACTGAACTATGTCAGGTATGTTTGATCTCCAAAATGATCTATATATACTTAGCTTTGTTTCCTCCGAAATGACATAAGTTAGCTCTAATATGCTTAGTTACCTATGTTAGCTCTAATATGCTTAGTTACCTATGTTAGCTCTAATATGCTAAGTTATCTCTACTATGCTTACTTTCCTATAGGTTAACTCCAAAATTACTTATGTTAGCACAAAATGACCAAGTTTACATAATAAGCTTATAGTCTTCTTCTTCTTCTTCTTCTTCTTCTTCTTCTTCTTCTTCTTCTTCTTCTAGCTCCATTTTACTTAAGTATGCTTACTTCTTATAGTCTTGTTCTTCTTATTCATTTTATTCTTCTTCTTCTAACATCTTGTTTATCATTTTGCAGATTTGATTTAATTCACGGAAGCTTGCATGGATGGAGTGCTTCTTTTCCATTTGTGCTTTTATTTTGTATCAATGAACTTGCATGGTTGGAACTTGTTATATGGATGGATGGATAACGGTGTTGGATGAACAATGTGAAACTTTTGTAATATGTAAGGATGGAACTATATATGTGTTGGTTATGTATGTATATATGATGAAACTAGTGTGTTGGATATGCTTGTTGTGTATATATGTATATCTGTGAATTGCTGTCAAATTGAATGAATTAAATTAAAAACAGGGCTGTACAGGCTCTTTGCCGTCAGCTAGCTGACGGCAAACATGCCACATGGCAGCTACCTGTGATTCCTGGGACTAGCATGTTTGAGCACTTTGCCGTCTGCCAGCGGACGGCAAAGACGTTAGCCTCTTTGCCGTCCGCTGGCTGACGGCAAAGCACGCCGTTAACCCCTAACGGCCCTCACCCCACCTCACTGCCGTCCACGATCTTTGCCGTCTGCTGGCCACCAAAGGCGGACGGCACAATCCTTTGCCGTCCGTTTCCAGGAAGCGGACGGCAAAGAAGGCCTTTGTTGGCACGTGTTCATCCGGACATTTTGCCGTCTGCTGGCGGACGGCAAAGAGGTTTGCCGTCCGTGATCTATGCCTTTGTCGTCCGCCGTGGCGGACGGCAAAGAAGCTGATTCCAGTAGTGTATGATTCAACTATATTAACAAACCCGCTATACATCAAGATCATGCCATCTCAAGAACACAAGAGAGAGATTAAACACATAGCTACTGGTACAAACCCTCAGCCCCGAGGGTGGACTACTCCCTCCTCATCATGGTGGCCATCGGGATGATGAAGATGGCCACCGATGATGAATTCCCGCTATGGCAGGGTGTCGGAACGGGGTCTAGATTGGTTTTCCGTGGCTACAGAGGCTTGCGGCGGCGGAACTTCTGATATAGGGTTCTTTTTTGGGGGTTCTGGAATATTTGGGAATTTATAGGGCGAAGAGGCGGTGCGGGAGGCCACCGAGGTGGGCACAACCCACCAGGGCGCGCTTGGGCCCCCAGGTGTGCCCAGGTAGGATTGTGCCCCCTCGAGGCACCCCTCTGATACTTCTTTGGCCCATGTTATTCCTTCTGGTCCATAAAAATTCTCCAAAAAGTTTCGCTGCGGTTGGACTTCGTTTGGTACTAATATTCTGCGAAGTTAAAAACAAGCAAAAAACAACAACTGGCACTAGGCACTATGTCAATAGGTTAGTCCCGAAAAATTGTTATAAAGTTGCTATAAAATGATTGTAAAACATCCAAGAATTATAATATAACAGCATGGAACAAGCAAAAAATTATAGATATGTTGGAGACGTATCAGCATCCCCAAGCTTAATTCCTACTCGTCCTCGAGTAGGTAAATGATAAAAACAGAATTTTTGATGTGGAATGCTGCCTAACATGTTCATCACATATTCTTTTCTTTTGTAGCATGGACATATGGACTTTTATATGGTTCAAAGCAATAATCTAGTTTTGACATGAAGATTTCAATACTCAAGCATATCAACAAGCAACTATGTCTTTCAAAATATCAACACTAAAGAAAGTTATCCCTAGCCCATCATGCTTAATCATTGATCCATTCATGAAACACACTCGCATATTAGCTACATCCAATGCTCAAGTATGATCATAGTGCCCCTTAGTTGGTGCTTTATAAGAGAAGATGGAGACTCAAATAAAAATAAAGATTGCATAAAGTAAATAAATAGGCCCTTCGTAGAGGGAAGTAGGGATTTGTAGAGGTGCCAGAGCTCAAAGCTTAAATTGAGCGATATTTTTTTTGAGAGGCATACTTTTCCCATCAACAAAAATGACCGAGTAATTCCCAGACCTTTCCATGCTAGATATATCATAGGCAGTTCCCAAACAGAAAATAAAGTTTATTTCTTTTTCCACCATACTTTCACACTCCACGGCTAGCCGTATCCACGGGTACCATCCATACCAACACTTTCCAAGGAATTTATTATTTGACAACATAAAGTAAATTTCTTTTTCATTTCGGGACTGGGCATCCCTATTACCGCCGTACTCTCGTGCAATGACAAGTGAATAAACACTCATCTTGAGAATAACACATCTAGCATGGAAAATATTGGCCACCCCCTACCGCTTCATGAGCCGTACGGGTACACAAAAGGGAAATTCATTTTCAAAATTAGAGATGGCACATACAAATTTGCTTAGAACGGCAAGGAATTACCGCATATAGGTAGGTATGGTGGACTCATATGGCAAAACTTGGTTTAAGGATTTTGGATGCACAAGTAGTATTTCTACTTAGTACAAGTGGAGGCTAGCAAAAAGATTGAAAAGCAACCAACCAAGAAACAAAAAATCACATAAGCGAGCATTAAACATAACTAACACCGAATAATGCACCACAAGTAGGATGTAATTTCATTGCATAACTATTGACTTTCGTGCTTGCATATGGAATCACAAACCTTAACACCAATATTCCTACTAAAGCATAATTACTCACCAACATGACCCACATATCACTATCATCATATCTCAAAACTATTATGAAGAATCAAGTTTATTTTGTCCAATGATCTTCATGAAAGTTTTTATTATACCCCTCTTGAATATCTATCACTTTGGGACTAGTTTCATATCTTGCAATTGCTTTTGACAAGCTCAAATAAATTTAAGTGAAGAACATGAGCAAAAAATTTCATTTCTCAAAATAATATAAGTGAAGCATGTGAGAATTTCTTCAAAAACATTAAAGCACACCATGCTCAAAAAAGATATAGGTGAAGCACAAGAGTAAATGACAAACTACTCCAAAAAGATATAAGTGAAGATCAAACGAGTAGTCATGTAAATGGGTAGCTATTTGAGGACTCTCTTTTATTTAAAAACTTTCAGATCTAAGTATCTTATTAAAACAGCAAGCAAAACAAAATAAAATGACATTCCAAGAATAGCACAACTCATGTGAAGAAGCAAAAACTTAGGCTCAACTGATACTAACCGATAATTGTTGATGAAGAAAGGTGGGATGGCTACCGGGGCATCCCCAAGCTTATATGCTTGAGACTTCTTGAAATATTATCTTGGGATTCCTTGGGAATCCTCAAGCTTGAGATTTTGTGTCTCCTTAATTCCTTTTATATCACGGTTTTCCTAAATCTTAAAAACTTCATCCACACAAAACTCAACAAGAACTCGTGAGATAAGTTAGTATAAATCAATGCAAAACCTTATCATTATCTACTGTAGAAAATCACTAAAATTATAATAATACATTTCATACTAAATGCCTCTGCATATTTAATACTCCTATCTTCAAATAGAATCATTAAACAAGCAAACATATGCAAACAATGCAAACATAACAGCAATCTGCCAAAACAAGATAGTCTGTAAAGAGTGCAATTTTCCTCATACTTCCCTAACTCCACAATTTCTTAAAATTTACCACACTGTATAAAATTTATCATATCTTATTTTTCAAAAAATTTCAACATTTTATCACATTCTAACTTTTCTGGAGAATTTTTTCAACAGCGATAAACTTACTGTTTTGAAACAGCAACTCATATACTTGCAAAATAAGCATGGTGAAGGCTATCCTTGCCACTTTTATTGAAGTAAGAGATGAAAAAAATTATTCTAAATAACAACAAACAAATCCTAATAAAATAATATGATGCTCCAAGCAAAACACATATCATGTGACGAATGAAAATGTAGCTCCAAGTGAGGTTACCGATAATGTTGGAGACGAAAGAGGGGATGCCTTCCGGGGCATCCCCAAGATTAGTTGCTTGGATATTCCTTAAATATTACCTTGGGGTTCCTTGGGCATCCCCAAGGGTCTTGTCACTCCTTATTCTCCTCATATCGATATCTCACCCAAAACTTGAAAACTTCAATCACACAAAACTTAACGGAACTTCGTGAGATGGGTTAGACTGATAAAGACAAATCATTCACTTTGGTACTGTCAAGATAATATTCATAATTGTTTCCACATAATTCCTACTTTACTCTAAAATTTCCATAATTTATATTAAGCAATATAAGCCATAGAAACCATAAAACAAGCAAACTATGCATTGCAAACAGAATCTGTCAAAAACAGAACAGTATGTAAAGATCTGAATTAAGGTCATACTTCTGTAACTCCAAAAATTCTTAAAAATTCGGAAAATATAGACAATTTGTATAACCATCAACTGTAAAAAAATTCATAAATTTTCCACGTCCCAGTAAAATATAGGAATTTCTGTACTGGACGCAAAAGTTTATGTTTTTGCACAGAATCAAGTCAACTATTATCCACACTATCCCAAAGGCTTTACTTGGCACTTTATTGAAACGAAAGCTATAAAACATGATTACTACAGTAGCCTAATAATGTGAACACACAAAAACAGTAGTTAAAAGTGTTGGGTTGTCTCCCAACAAGCGCTTTTCTTTAATGCCTTTTAGCTAGGCATGATGATTTCAATGATGCTCACGCAAAAGATATGAATTGAAACATAAAGAGAGCATCATGAATCACAAGTTCCTCTATCATAATAATTTTCAGTAGCATCATGAATGGATTCATCAATATAACTATCACACAATGCATTCCTTTGATGATCCACAAGCATAGTATTTTTATTACTCTCCACATAAGCAATTTTATTCTCATTCATAATAGTGGGAGTATCATATGAAACTCGAATACTATAAATTGTTTCCACATTAAAAGAGTAATGTTCAGTAAAAGGATACTCAAAATTATGACAATAATTATCACTACTTTTTATAACATAGGTATCATCACAATAATCATCATAAGTAGCAACTTTGTTCTCATCATAGTCAATTGAAACCTCTTCCGAAGTAGTGGAATCATTACTAAATATAGTCATGACCTCTCCAAAGCCACTTTTATCATTATAATAAAATTCAACACCCTCCAAAATAGTGGGATAATAATTATCTAAAGTTGACACTCTTCCAAACCCACTTTCATAAATATTGCAATCATCATAAATAGGAGGCATGCAATCATCATAGCACATTTGATCTTTCAAAGTATGGGGACTAAAAAGATCATCTTCAT
This sequence comes from Thinopyrum elongatum, assembly GCA_011799875.1. Classification (NCBI taxonomy): domain Eukaryota; kingdom Viridiplantae; phylum Streptophyta; class Magnoliopsida; order Poales; family Poaceae; genus Thinopyrum; species Thinopyrum elongatum. The sequence continues at coordinate 511,245,724 of CM022300.1, forward strand.
TAAGCATAGCATCCCCAAGCTTGTGAAAAACATTAATTGCAGCAAATAAATTCTCAAATATGTCATTCTCATCAAACATAGCATCCCCAAGCTTGTGGCTTGGCATATCATAAGCATAATCACTCTCATCATTAATAGTATGAATAGCACCAATGGTATAACAATTGCTATCATCATAATTTCCCAAGTTGGTGCCAAAAAGATTTCCAAGATTATAAGAAGTATCATTATCTTCCCAATCATAATTATCACAACGAGCAATAGGCATAACAAAATCATCATCAATAGTGCTCTCGGACATTGTGCCATAAGACAAAGAAGCAATATCATCGTCAAGTGCATCATCTTCCACAATTATTTTTGATTCATTTTCATGAGGCACAACAATAATAGGAGCAACATTATTTGAGAGAGATACCTTTTTACCTCTATTCTTTCTTCTTTTCTTCTTCTTCACCACATCATGTGTGGGTTTAATTAATTTTTTCGAGCTTCTTATTGATGAGATTGGTTGAATAGGGAGCTCCTCCTTGTCACCTATTTCATCATGAGAGACAATAGGAGGGAAAGTGAAAATATTTACCCTTTCATTAGTGTTCCTTTTATATTCCATTGGTTTTCCCATCTTTCTATAGTTGGCAATATAAGCATTCTCATTGCAATTTACCATGCAAAACATATAGATATTTTTTAGGTTAGTTTCAATGTCGTCCGTGAGAATGAATACTTCAAACCAACTATTTTTATGTGTCAATTCTTCACTCCCCAAGAATAGACAAAGCTCATTATAAAGTTCAAGGGTGATCAAGTCATTACAATATTTGGCCATGATTTGATCATCAAAAAGTTTGCATTGGAAATTAAGATGACCAACCTTGTTGCAAAGTTCACAAGTAATAGGACAAAGAGAGCATAATTTTGTAGCAAATTCATCTATCACTTTGAGCAAAAAATTGGTTCTATCATGTTTATGCTTCTTACAAAATCTATCTTCCCTATAAGGCACGTCTTCACAAACTTTATGCACTCCACAAAATTGACATGCTTATAAGAAACATTTTAACACGACTAGTGCAATCATCATTAGTATTTTGGATATTCATAGAATTCATACTAACAACATTGCAATCATGCTCATCATTTATGCCAAACATTTTATTGAATTCTTCTACTATCAATTGAGCACAATTTTCTTTTCCATCATTTTCATGAAACACATTATAAAGATGAACAATATGATGCAACCTCAATTCCATTTTTTTATAGTTTTCTTTTTATAAACCAAACTAGTGATAAAACAAGAAAATAAAAGATTCAATTTCAAGATCTAAAGATATACCTTCATGCACTCACTTCCCCGGCAACGGCGCCAGAAAAGAGCTTGATGTCTACTACACAACTTGTTCTTGTAGACTCGTGTTGGGCCTCCAAGCACAGAGTTTTGTAGGACAGTATTAAATTTCCCTCAAGTGGATGACCAAAGGTTTATCAATCCGTGGGAGGCGTAGGATGAATATGGTCTCTCTCAAACAACCCTGTAGCCAAATAATTAAAAGTCTCTGTGTCCCCAACACACCAAATACAATGGTAATTTGTATAGGTGCACTAGTTCGGCGAAGAGATGGTGATACAAGTGTAGTAATGATAGTAGATATTGATTTTTGTAATAGGAACAATAAAAAACAGCAAGGTAGCAAGTAACAAAAGTGAGCACAAACGGTATTGCAATGCCTGAAAATGAGGCCTAGGGTCCGTACTTTCGCTAGTGCAATATCTCAACAATGCTAATATAATTGGATCATATAACCTTCCCTCAACATGCGATGAAGAATCACTCCAAAGTTTCTATCTAGCGGAGAACATAAGAAGAAATTGTTTGTAGGGTACGAAACCACCTCAAAGCTATTCTTTCCAATCAATCTATCCTAGAGTTCATACTAAAATAACACCAAGCTATTCGTTTCGATCGATCTAACCAAGAGTTCGTACTAAAATAACACCATATGATAAACATCAACCAACTCTAATGTCACCTAGATACTCCAATGTCACCGCGAGTATCCGTGAGTTGATTATACAATGTGCATCAAACAATTTCAGATTCATAATACTCAATCCAACACAAAGAACCTCAAAGAGTGCCCCAAGATTTCTACCGGAGAAACAAAGACGAGAACGTGCATCAACCCCTATGCATAGATTACCCCAATGTCACCTCGAGAATCCGCAAGTTGAGTGCCACAACACATATCAAGTGAATCAATATGATACCCCATTGTCACCACGGGTATTCATAGCAAGACATACATCAAGTGTTCTCAAATCCATAAAAGTATTCAATCCGATAAAAACGAAATCTCAAAGGGAAAACTCAATTCATCACAACAAGATAGAGAGGGGAAAACACTATATGATCCAACTATATTAACAAAGCCCACGATACATCAAGATCGTGACATATCAAGAACACGAGAAAGAGAGAGAGAGAGATTAAACACATAGCTACTGGTACAAACCCTCAGCCCCGAGGGTGGACTACTCCCTCCTCATCAAGGTGGTCGCCGGGATGATGAAGATGGCCACCGGTGATGATTTCCCCCTCCGGCAGGGTGCCGAAATGGGGTCTAGATTGGTTTTTCGTGGCTACAGAGGCTTGCGGTGGCGGAACTTTCTGATCTAGGGTTCTTTTTTGGGGGTTCTGGAATATTTGGGAATTTATAGGGCAAATAGGCAGTGCGAGAGGCCGCCGAGGTGGGTAAAACCCACCAGGGCACGCCTGGGCCCCCAGGCGCCCCCAGGTGGGTTGTGCCCCCCTCGGGGCACCCCTCTGGTACTTCTTTGGGCCATGTTGTTCCTTCTGGTCCATAAAAATTCTCCAAAAAGTTTCGGTGCGTTTGGACTCCGATTGGTACTGATATTCTGTGAAGTAAAAAACAATAAAAAAAACTACAACTTGCACTAGGCACTATGTCAATAGGTTAGTCCGAAAAAATGATATAAAGTTGCTATCAAATGATTGTAAAACATCTAGGAATGATAATATAACAGCATGGAATAAGCAAAAATTATAGATACGTTGGAGACGTATCAGGCGTCGATTGCCTTGCTTGCAACGGTGGAGGGCATGATGAGCAAGAAGGACACAATGAAGGAGAAGTGCCGGCAGGACAAGGAAGAGCAAATGAACGCCTTCATGGAGATCCAAAGGAGGAGGCTTGAGCTCGATGCGGAGAAGTAACCCAAGATGCTTGAGATGGAGGCGGAGAAGCAAGCCAACATGCTCGAGATCGAGGCCGCCAATGCCAAGACCAAGGGAAAAGAAGTGGCGCTCGCTAGCATGATGATGGGGATGTAGATCATGAAGGTGGACCTGAACACTGCGTCACCGAGGAAGAGGCCATGGTTCAAGAAGATGTAGGCCGACATGCTCAAGTTCGACGATGAGTGATCTATGGTGGAGAGCGCCATCCCTTTTTTGTATGCCGGCAAGTGTGCTGGCATGACCACGGCCGAGATGGCGTGGTCGAATTCCCGCCCTTTTTGTGTGCTGGCATCTCTGCTGGCCGCTAGCAAGTGTGTTAGCATGAACTGTGTGGTGTTTTTTTGGAGGCTGGCATTGTATTGCCGGCCGCTGGCATGGCGTCAGCTTGAACTTTGGGCGATGGCATGGCCGCTGGCATGATCTATAGCCGCAGGACTTTTAAAATTTATGCGTGGACATGAAATGGGTCTCACGCGTTGGGCGCACGGCTGACCCAAAACAAAAACAGGGCGGACGTTGATACGTCTCCGTCGTATCTATAGTTTTTGATTGTTACATGCCAATATTATACAACTTTCACATATTTTTGGCAACATTTTATATGATTTATTGGACTAACATATTGATCCAGTGCCCAGTGTCAGTTCCTATTTGTTGCATGTTTTTTGTTTTGCAGAATATCCATAAAGAACGAAGTCCAAATGCGATAAAAATTTATGAAGAACTATTTTGGAATATATGTGATTTTTGTGAGGTGGAATCAACGCAAACGGAGGCCCACAGCCTCCACTACCCACTAGGGCGCCCCTTAGCGCGCCCAGGTGTCTTGTGGGCTCCCCGTAAGTCGGTTGCGACTCTTCTTCGGACGCAAGAAAGATAATTTATGGAAAAATCGTGTAAAAATTTCAGCGCAATCGAAGTTACGGATCTTCGAGAATTTAAGAAACGGTGAAGGGCCAGAAAACAGGAACATGAAACAGAAGAGAACAGAGAGACAGATCCAATCTCGGAGGGGCTCTTGCCCCTCCGCTGCCATGGAGACCATGGACCATAGGGGGAACTCTCCTCCCATCTAGGGGGGGGGCAAGGAAGAATAAGAAGGAGGTGGGCTCTCTCCCCCTCTCTCACGGTGGCGCCGGAACACCGTCGGGGCAATTATCGTGTGACGGCGATCTACCCCAACAACTCTGTCATCTTCACCAACATCTTCATCACCTTCCCCCATCTAACTACAATGGTCCACTCTCCCGCAACCCACTATACCCTCTACTTGAACATGGTGCTTTATGCTTCATATTATCATCCAATGACATGTTGCCATCCTATGATGCTTGAGTAGATTTTTGTTGTCCTATCGGTAATTGGTGAATTGCTATGATTGGTTTAATTTGCTTGTGGTTAGGTTGCAGTCCTTTGGTGACCATCATATGAGCGCGCGTGTGGATCAAACCATAGGGTTAGTTGTATGTTGATAGGACTATGCATTGGAGGGCAAGAGTGACGGAAGCTTCTTCCTAACATAAAAATTGATGCATACGGGATTAACGGGGGACCAATATATATCTTAATGCTATGGTTAGGTTTTACCTTAATGAAGTTAGTAGTTGTGGATGCTTGCTAATAGTTCCAATCATAAGTGCATAGAATTCCAAGTAAGGGATGACATGCTAGCAATGGCCTCTCCCACATAAAAACTTGTTATCAGTCTAGTAACATAGTCAATTGCTTAGGGACAATTCCACAAATCCTACCACTACTAATCCACACTTGCTATACTAATTTAATTGTACTTTAATTAGAACATCACCTGCATTTTATTTTCACATTCTTTATTATCTTGCAAACTTATCCTACCACACCTACAAAGTACTTCTAGTTTTATTCTTGTTGTAGGTAAAGCAAACGTTAAGTGTGCGTAGAGTTGTATCAGTGGTCGATAGAACTTGAGGGAATATTTGTTCTACCTTTAGCTCCTCATTGGGTTCGACACTCTTATTTATCGAAAAAGGCTACAAATGATCCCCTATACTTGTGGGTTATCAAGACCTTTTTCTGGCGCCGTTGCCGGGGAGCAATAGCGTGGGGTGAATACTCTCGTGTGTCTTTGTTTTGCTTTATCACTAAGTAGTTTTTATTTTGTGCTCTTGTTTTCTATCTTTAGTTATGGGTAGGAAACACAAAATACCAAAAAAATTAGTTGTACCTGCTAAACCAATGGTTGAAGAACCACCCAAAATCTATCATACTGCTGAAGCTTTCTACTTGGACCATCTTCGATCCCTATGTGCTCGTGCTAAAAACTAAAGGAAATATGCCCTAGAGGCAATAATAAAGTTGTTATTTTATATTTTCTTATTCATGATAAAGGTTTATTATTCATGCTAGAATTGTATTGATCGGAAACTTAAATACATGTGTGAATACATAAAAAAAAAATATCGTGTCCCTAGTAAGCCTCTACTAGACTAGCTGATTGATCAAAGATGGTTAAGGTTTCCTAACCATTGACATCTGTTGTCATTTGATAATGAGATCACATCATTAGGAGAATGATGTGATGGACAAGACCCATCTGTTAGCTTAGCATAATGATCGTTCAGTTTATTGCTATTGCGTTCTTTATGTCAAATACATATTCCTTCGACTATGAGATTATGCAACTCCCGGATACCGGAGGAATACCTTGTGTGCTATCAAACATCACAACGTAACTGGGTGATCGTAAAGATGCTCTACAGGTATCTCCGAAGGTATTTGTTGAGTTGGCATAGATCAAGATTAGGATTTGTCACTTCAAGTATTGGAGAGGTATCTCTGGGCCCTCTGGGTAATACGCATCATAAGAAGCCTTGCAAGCAAAGTGACTAATGAGTTAGTTACAAGATGATGTATTACAGAACGAGTAAAGAGACTTGCCGGTAATGAGATTGAACTAGGTATGAAGATACCGACGATCGAATCTTGGGCAAGTAACATACCGATGGACAAAGGGAATTACGTATGTTGTCATAACGGTTCGACCGATAAAGATCTTTGTAGAATATGTAGGATCCAATATGGGCATCTAGGTTCCGCTATTGCACTACAAAAAAAAGACACATCCGTGACATTTTGGGCTGAACGAATTTTTTTCCTGTCATGCTTATGACACTTCTATGACAATAATTGTGCAAAAGCACGTATCATCATAGATGTGGTGGGCTCTTACTTCTATGACAAAAAATCATGACATAAAATGGGTTTTTTGTCCTGGGCGGGCCGGGGAGGCAGCTGCATGACATTCTTTGGGCCGTCCATGACGGAAAAAATCATGGTAGAAGCGAGGGCGAGGAAAATATCGGGGAGTTCCCGGTTACGGTGGGTGGTCGGGGCCGAGCGATGCACGAAGGTTTATGCGTTTCTCTCGTACACGTACACGTACACGTGTGGGTGCGAGGCGTTGGGCTCTAACTGAACCCGAGCGATTGCACTAGCTACGTTACTGAACCCGAGCGATCGATCCCTGGCTTTTAACTGAACCCGAGTGATTCATTCGCTACTGCTGCTAACTGAACCCGATCGAACCTGCTGCCTCTTGATGAACAGTGACCGTTGTTGGGGCTTGGATGAACAGGTCCTCACGGTGGGGGTTGGATGAATAGGACCCCGTGGTAGTAGAGGCCGTTGCCGCTGGATGAATAGGACCCCGATCGAGAGGAGGCCGCCACACACCCGAGCCGGTTGGGGGTGGATGAATAGGACCCCGTGGAGGGCTGGTTGAATAGGACCCCGTGTGGAGGGCTGGTTGAATAGTAGCCGGTGGAGGCTGGATGAACAGGACCACCGTGGTGAACAGTAGCTGGTGTAGGCTGGAGGAAGTCGACGGTGGATGAACAGTAGCCCCGTGGAGGCTGGAGCGAGGCAGTAGACGGTGGATGAACAGTAGCCCGTGGAGTCCCGTTTTGCGGTACGCCACACCCCTCCCGATGAACAGGACCCCGTTTCGACCGTAGGTGCTCCAACACAAGTCCGTTTCCTCCATTTTGCGGTACGCCACACCCCTTCTGATCAACAGCACCCCGTTTCGACCGTAGAAGCTCGAACACAAGTCAGTTTCCTCCGTTTTGCGGTACGCCAGACCCCGTTTCGGCTGTTCCGTCGCATTTCGAGCCAGTCTGTTGCCTCGCGATGAACAGGATGTTGTTTCTCTGTTCCGACCCAGTCGGTTGGCTGCCAATGAACAGGACGTCGTCGCTGTACGTGTTCAAGACCCCGCCCGTATGTACGTACGTAGCCGTATTTACTTTCTTGCAGCGTGGCTATATGTACGTGTACATGATATAGACGGGACTGCCTGAACAGCTACCGCTCCTCACTGGGCCACGGTTCATCGTGGTAGAAAGACTGATGGACCAGTATGTACGTACACGTTTGCGACCAGAATGACAACGCTACGTACGCTTTGACCGGGTGGGTCCTGGCTGTCAGGGAGGATAAGGAGGCACTTCCTTGTGTGCGAAGATATTGATGGTGGGTCCGAGCTGACAGGGGGAGGATTCTTTTTTTGCGTGTAATAAGGAGGTACTTCCTTGTGTGCGAAGATGTAGCTGGTGGGTCCATCTGTCAGCCTCACCGCATACAGTCCTCTTCCGATGGCTGTCGTTCGTTGACCATGTTGACCATGCCGTGCGGACAGCACCAGGCGATGGACGACGGTGAGGAAGGAATGACGCAGAGCCTGGGAACACGCGAAGGGTAGTACGAGGGTTGACTAGTTCAACTGTGGTGTGAGGCTGCCGTCGCCGCAGAATAACAGGGGGTGTGGGTGAGTAGAGGGATGGCCTGGCCAGCGGTGGGAGTAGTAGGGGTGGTGAGGCCTGCGCGGCAGCACAGCCGGCCATGGGATGCAGGAGCACGCGGTGGTTTGGATGGCCGGAGCAAGAAAATCAGAGGTTGAAGAAGCAGGACGATCTTTGGATGTTAACAATCCAACGGTCACTGGTGATAGAATCGTTTGTTGACTAAGTTGACAAAGCCCTGCGTACGCATCAACTTTGTAGGGCCACAAGTCAGCCTCCAAATCTGGTGGGCCCTAGCTGTCATGGGGAGCACTCGTTATTTTTCGCTTAATAAGGAGGCACTTCCTTCCGTGCCAAGATATAGCTAGTGGGTCCCATCTGTCATTGGGAGGATTCATTCTTTTTGGCATAATAAGGAGGTACTTGCTTGCGTGCGGCCATGGACCATGTGGGTCCCAACTGTCAGCCTCTCCATGTACATCCCTCTTCCGATGTTGTCGTTTGTTGACAACGTTGACCACGCCATGCCGAGAACACCAACGCGATGGACGACGGCGAGACCCAGGAAGGGAATGACCCGGAGGTGGCGAAGCCACAACAATGGAGGGATGTGGGTGAGTAGAGGGATGGCTTGGCCAGCGGTGGGAGTAGTAGGGGGCGGTGAGGCCTGCATGGCAGCACAGCCAGCCACGGGAGGCTGGAGCAGGCGGTCCCGCCGGCGCTGGATTTGGCGGCTGGAGCAAGAAGATCAGAGATTGAAGAAGCACGACGGCCATTGAATTGACATCCAACGGTCATGTCTGCTAGAATCGTTTGTTGACGTATATAATAAGTAAAAAAATCTTGCATACGCGTCAACTTAATAGGCCCACAAGTCAGACCATTCCCTATTTTTTTAATAATTTACAGCTCATTGCAACTTCTTATGCAATTTATTGCAGTCCGTTTTTTTGTTGGCCAGGGCCAGGGTTAAAAATTTAAACAAAATTTCGCATATTTTGGTGGGGCCCAAACTATTTTTAATACCGAAATGTCGAGCCAGATTTAAAGTACTTTGAAGATATATTTAAATTAGGTTAAAGCCGAGTGAAATTGGAATCTGAAAATGTGAAAAATTCAGAAATTTGAAAGTAATTGCCAATTTGTCGTCTGTTTTTTATATTTACAGCCCATTTCATATTACTTTCAAGATTTGCAGCCGTCTTGAAAGAGTTGCAGCCCATCAGGGCGTAGAAAAATAAGTAGGCCTGGATTGGGTATTCTTCAGAAAAAATAAACTGGGCTCATTTTCACAAAGAAAAAATAGCTGGGCTGGTCATGTGGTGAACGTAAAATAGAAGCCTGGGCTAGACGGGCCACAGCCCAGTTGAAACCCTGCTCCGTCTCAACAATAACAAAAAAAAATACTGCTCGAGCAACTACGTCCCAGGTGTCAGCCGATCTTGTGCTATTCTCTTGTCTATTGACAATACGCTGACAATGTCGTGGGTCCCTGATGTCAGCAAACCACTAGGAGGAAGCATTTTCTTTTTCTATACGCTGACAATGGAGTATATAACAAAAAGTGAGGAACTTGCTTGCGTACGGCCATGGACATGGTGGGCCCCTACTGTCATCCTCTCCACGTACAGTCCTCTCCCGATTCCTCTTGTTTGTTGACCATGTTGACAACACAAGAGAGCCGCGCCACAGCAAGCGCACCGAACCACGTGGAGGACGACGGTGAGGCCTCGGACGTCGGTGTTAATGATTTAGGAGACGGTGGGGCGGCGATGCGTGTGCTGAGGCGCAACCAGCCGTGGGAGGCGGAAGCAGGCGGCCCCGCCGGCGCTGGTTTGGTTTTGGCGGCTGGAGGAAGACAGGACTGAAGAAACACGACAGACTGTAAAAGCAGCAGGATTACTTAACAACCTTAACTGAAACTAGTAGGGGCACTTAACAACCATAGCTGAAAGCAGTATGAGTACTTATACAGGTTCAACCGTACAAAGCACGCCTCGAACAGTGCTACTTTGCCTACAGTTAACCAAGGGTGAGGCCACCAAGCCCCAGGACAAGGCCCAGGCGCCACCCCGCGCATCCACAACCTTCTGAAAGCGGCTTCATCTCGCAATGTGGTCAATAAACAGGATATTCGCTTTAGAGCCATGGAAAAGCATGAGCATAACCTTCTGTCCTATTCTCCAAGATGGACGGGCCTTCATTATTTGAGACCACCCATGAATAAGTATCTTTTGACCTCCAAGGGAAATGGAGTAGGTCGACATAAACATCATGTTGTGACCAAGCGCAAGTCTGACCAGACCATGGTCAGGCATCTGTATAGGAACAATAGAACTGGGCAGTTTATGTTTCAAGAAGATCACAGCTGTAAAACTGTGTATAAGCAAGAGTTTATGAACAACATATATAACAGAAAACAGCTCGTACCATAAGTTTCTTGACACAGTTGGACCTATTCAACATGTGCAGCAGTGGCACACATATCCCACGTGGCCTTCCACCATTGAAACGCCCCACAAGGACCTCAAGACGATCAATAAAGTGTAGGAACTGGTGGATGTCGTCCCAGTCAACTTCAGTGCCATCAGTAACAATCGAGTTCTTATAGAATAACAAATGAGTAGCGTGCTTAACTTTGAAATAACCTACACGTGCCACCAATTATAAGAAATATTAGTTAGAAGTAGCATCTTCGTGAGAGAAGGGAATCACAAATCGTTGCTACTTCTAAAGTTAAATTGTGATTAGTTAGACAGAATAGGTGGATTAAGAAGTAATCGAGGCAACATGCAAGAACCAGATACAAAACTAACATGGATGAACTACTGGAACGACGTCGGGGTGGAAGATCACAATGAAGATGAGACCAGGTTCTGCTATTTCCATCAACATTCGTGTGCCAACTTTCAGTCCGTGACACTTGAGAAAGTTTATCCAAGTTTGGCCATAAAAAAAGCAGCGATCGTCTTGGTTCATGAACCCAACTCGGAACTTATATCCATGGCTTGTCTTCAATGTGACCATTAAACTGGTGTATTCAGTTATGGCAAGGCCGACCATCTTGAGTACATGTGTTCTGGCAGAGCAAGGAATGCACTGCAGGAAAAATAATATGAGAACACAATGTATTCGCTATCCAAATCTAGAAATAATTTCCTCCTTCACGTCAATGTTGACCATGGTACTAGTACCTTTTATCCAAATATAGCAATCCAAATTTCCAAATTAGTCGACAGCATGTTCAAAAACCCCCACCCTCCTGGATAGAAAAGAGGATTCTAGGAACATACTGTGCGCGTTTTAAAATCCTATGTTAGGATGAGAAGGAACAAGTGTGGCGTCTCGCCGAGGGCGCAGAAACCTGTAGGGTCCTCGCACTTTGGGCACTGCAAACGAAACACACTAGATTCAGTAGGAAGAAAAATGCATCAACGGCGGCGGCTGCCATCCTAGGATTACCCGCGACCAAGGGACTAGGATTTATCGGGGATGGATGAAGAATTCGTACCTGGTTCTCCATGAGAAAACCCTACGCAATCGCCGAGAGGGGGTTTTCTCTGAACAAGCAGACGAGGGAGAAGGGGATTCAGGCCCAGTGAAATATTGCTGCTTCGTCCGTCCAGCTTACTGCTAAAGCTGGAAAGGTGGGGTTTTTTATGATTTGATGGCTCATTGGGCATTACTGCGGCGCTACGACCGGGGTGAGTCTACCGTGCAGTTGTGCACTCTAATTTGGTGCATGGCACATGGACCCCGTTGCCGGATGCTCCACATATCAGTGACAGGAAGTAGAAAGGCAGGAGTAACTAGTTACACATAAATATATTTTTGATAGAGAGATACTCCCTTTGTAAAGAAATATAAAAATCTTTTATATCACAACTTTATACATAAGAAAAATCAAGGGGAATATATATAACATAATATGGGGGTTCAGCTGAGAATATAATACTCGGACAAGCTCACGGTTCTGGACTTTGGGCCACAGGCCGGTGGGCCTGCATGTTTGGGGGCCCATGTGTTCTAACTCAGCGCCTTTCATATTGTAAGCGATCGGTACGGCGCTGGTTTTAGATGCTGTCGCAAGGCGAATACAGAAAATTAAATAAAGCACGGCAGCTGTTAGAATTAAATCGAACAATAGTTCCTAACCAGCAATCAGAGTTGCAATTCTTTCATGATATCCTACGTGATAAATAATACTGTTGTACTACTTATACACACAGGACACTTGTTTCACCATGCCATATTATTACATCAAAAGCTCTCGAAGGATAGATTAGTTCGGCAGTTGCGTGCTGCTACTGAAGAATTTCAAAGTTGATTTGGACTAGCTCTCCTTGCCGAGAAAGTTCAATTTTGACATCATCCCCTACCGCAAGATTTGATAGAGTTTTGAACCTTGACCATCCTTTAGCATCAATCATCATGCGACCATCCTTTGTACTTACGGTATATTGAGCAGGTTCATTCACACCAAGGCTGCGCATGGTAAGAGAAACTTGGCCACGGTCGCCTGGATTATTGAACGACTCCCTCGTTGCTCTAGGAATTCTCTGTTTGCAAACAAGAAGACATACACAAACAGTTAGATCAACACAGTGAATCATGTGAAACAACATGGAAAGAAAAAAGAACGAAGCACTTGGGCGGCCAATGCTTACCAAGAAGGTGGAGATGTCGGTTTTTGTAAGGACTTTGGTATATGCAGTGCGAACTGCAGCCCAGTCTGTTGCCAGTGCAGCTGTTGGTTCCGTTGCCACTGCACGGGCCGGAGCAGATGCAAGTGCAACTTCAAGTGTTGGTGCAGGTGCAGGTGCCGGAGCCGTTGCTGGTGCCTGTGCCGGTGTGACTGGTAGTGCCACTGCTGCTGCCGGAGATGGTGCTCCTTGTGGAGCTGGTGCCGGTGTCGGAGCAGGTGCCCGTGTTGGTGCCCGATCCTCTGGTAGATCAGCCTGATCCGCTGACGCGGTCGGTGCCCAATCCTCTGGTGGATCAGACTGAGCTGCTGCCGCTGTCAGTGCTAGAGCCAGTGCCGTCTGAGAAGGTGTCGGTGCTCGATCTGATGCTGAAGGTGGTACCGATGTGCGAGACAGCAGCGATCATCTCTGGTCTGCTATGATTTCATACTTCAGCTTTCTAACTTCACTAGGCTCTGTGACCTTCATCCAGTCTTTTTCTTCACTTCTTTTAAACGCGAGAAGGACTAATTGTGGCATGTTTGTTAAACAAAACTGTAGTTCATCATAGGGCTTCAGATTGTACTCAGACAATAGACTGATCCAATTGTGTCCAGTAATATAAGTGATGGACAGTGCCTTTGTTACTGACACGACATAAGAAGTGAAACCTGCAAAAATAACCATCATAGAGCAAACCAAATGGTTTATTCTGTAACGAATCTGACATGGCAAAACCTGCATCGTAAAATTGCAGCAAAAGTAAGAAAACATGACAGTAAATCAATAAGATTTACTTGATGTGACACGAGTGAATCCTTACCAGGAAATCACTATGTTCAACTTCTAAACAGAAGGTTGATCGTCCAATTACGGGTGGCATGCAGGGCCCCCGCTTACTCCCACAAACAGGACAGTCCAAAGGTCGTGACAAATCGTATGGACCGAACATCCATGGGACTGGAAATCCTGGTGGGTGCGATAAACCCTGCAATGCATACATATATTGGAGTGTAACCATAATTGATAAACCGTCCTCACAAAAAAGATGATCTGGATACTTCAAAATATATAGACTGAATTGAGTGGACAGACATTAACATAGACTATTCTTAGGACTCACCACACAACAAAAGCGGCAGTACTAAACAATACAGGGTTCACACACACAAATCAAGTACTGAACAATAGTACTTACTACAGACAAGCAAAGTTGCACTAATTAAACTATGCAGACTATTTCTTGCCACCGACCTATGGGATGTACCCCACATAACTGACTAGGCGATGGACTTCGTGAGAGATGTCTACCAGCACCATCGCCATCTCATCAACCTTGGAGAACCTAACAGAGTGGTCTTTCCACTCATACACATGACGATGAAGACAGTCCGCATCAGATTTTTCGGGAAGCTTTACAAGAACCACACCCTTCGTAATCGAAGGCATAGCTAGGAAATTGTTGTGGTGAAGTATACCTTCGAGAACACGCCTGACAACAATGCTACAGGAAAACACTAGTTCACGACACGTGGCGATAAGGACACAGCAGCTATATAGTTTAGTAGTAGAACTCATCCTCAGGTCTTCCAGTTCACACGGCATGACTTTGAGAACTTCATCTCCACCGCTGACCTGGTTCTAATTCAAATAGAAACCAAATATTTTATTACTACCTCCGTTCAGAAATATAAGATGATTTTCGATATTTTACTCCATATAAGACTACATATACGCACAGAAATGAGTGAACAAAGACACTAGAACATGTCTTCAAAGGCATGAGAGCAGAGGGATTACTTGCAATATCCATAACACAAGTTACTGAGGCTAATATACTCTCTTCAAAGGCATGAGAGCTAAAATCTTGCATTTCCTACAACTAGCATTGATGTTCATAAAGCAGTTGAAAGTAATCTATAAGAAATCAGTGTTATGTGCAATAATCATATGTATGTCAACCTCTCGCATGTTTTGGTCAAAAGAGCAATTTAGAACTGTCATTTGGCACACAAAAATCACATGCAAGATCACCCAGAAAGTTGTACTACTAGTACTAGTACTGCGTGTTAGATGAAAAAACACGATCAAGATCGCCAAAAAGATCATCAAGAAGAGATATCACCTGGACTTGCTTAATGAGGGATCCCGGAGAGGGGGGCTTGGACAGGGTGATGGCCTTGAGCTTGTCTGCGGTAGTCTCGGTGGGGTGCTTGCGCTTCTTCATACCCCCAGCCTCGACGGTTTTGTCCAGAGCCATAGACATCACTTCGGCCGGTGCTCCAGGGTCCATCAAGAAACTGTCAAATAGAAATAAAAGAAAAGAAACCATAATCACAAACCCAAAAGAAGAACAGAGAGGGAGTTATAGGATCAGTCTCAGGGTTGCAAGACCGGGCCTTGGCCAGAATCAACACCATTGATGCGCTCACCTTTCCTTCTTTGGGAGAGAAGAACAATGGCAGAAGCGCGTCGGGGTTTTCTTGAAGAAATGAGGAACAAGAGGAGGGAGAAGCGAGTTGGGGTTTTCTTCAAGAGAGGAAGCTGAGGGAGAAGAGTGAAATGATGGTTGCTTCGTCCATCCAACTTACTGCTGGAAAGGTGGGGGTTTTGTGATTTGACGGCTCATTGGGCATTACTGCGATGCTTCGACCGAGGTAGTCTACCGTGCAGTTGTGCACTCTAGTACGGAGTAATTTAGTGCATGGCAAGTGGACCCCGATGCTGGTTGTCCCACACGTCGGTGAAAGTGAGTAGCAAGGTTCCCGACGACCGTCGAGGAGGATCCGCACGGTAGAGCGTGTCCACTGTTTCTGAAGAAAAAAATGATTACATCAAGCGTTTCCACTCTTACGACGGAGGAGTGCGAAACACGGCACCCACTTGAACTTACACGGTACTCCTACTACTAGGCATGTGCTGTGGTTCATACGTCAGTACTACATAATCTTGTTGCTAGTGTAGTAAGATATGATGATAACAAATGATGTTGTGCGCATGTCAACTATATGAACAGTAATGTAACATACCCCTTTTTTGACTGTCCGGTCGAGAATGAATGGTGAGATCAATGTTAACAGAACTAGGTCTACAGCGCATGGAGAGTATGGTGCTACAGTACTCCACGGAACATGAACCATATGAAGCACGAATCAGTGTTAGGCAGGGTGTATGAAGGGTGCACGGGATGGGAGCAAAAGTTCCCTTCTCGACCCACTTTTGGGTGTTTGGCAGAGTGCATGAAGGGTGCATGAGTCCACACTAGTAGGTTAACACAAATACACTAGGAGCATGCATGAAGAGGGGTGCTGAGATGAGCATGCACAAAGAGGGAACAACTATATTGAGATGAGAATGCAACCAAACACACCCACACGCTTTGTGCTGCAGAGACTGATCTGCACCATCTGAGTTTGATCCAACGGTCATGTTGCGCCGAGACATGGACATGCCCATGCAGAGGACGCCTAAACACCACCGAAGTCCCTCTGCTTCTCGCGGCGCACGACGTTGGTGATGCAGGGTGCCACCGCCCGCAGAGCCCGCTCCCGGTCGACGGGAGCCAGCTCGTCAAAGACGACGTCCAATGGCACGAATGGATTCCGGTGACGAAGCCCTGAGAGGATTCGCCCGGCAACAGCGACGGCAGCCCGCAACCCCTCCTTGTCCAGCTCCGCCCTCACCATCACGTGGAGATGGCTCAGCTCCTCGGAGATATAGGTGAAGAAGGAGACTAGGTCAGGAAGCCGCAGCTCGTTGAAGTCGACGGGGTGGTTGAACAGGTTTAGCCCGACGGCCGGCATGGTCGCGCTGGCACGACGGTAGGCATCACGCAGCCGCAACATGTGTGTGGCAACATGGTCCACCAAGTGGTTGAGGTGATCCTGGACCTCGTCACGATTGGCCCGCTCGCGCTCCAGCCGGCTCGCCTGACTGCCTATCGTATCTCCCGCTTTCTGCAACAACGCCGCCGACGCCTTGAGCATCTTTGTGGTGGACGCTTGCCGCTTTTGAAGCTTCGTGAACTCCCGCACATAAAGGAAGAGCATGGCACTCCTCTCCTCCTTGAGCTCACGGAGCTCCATGTCCTTGGCCCTGAGCTCCGCATCATTGGCCTGGAGCTCCTGTGTCAGGCGCCTCACCCAAGACTCCGTGATCTAGTGCGCCGCCATGGAACCAGGTAGAAGCAATGGGGAGAGGAAGCAAAGGGGGTGAAACGGCTGAAAGGCAATGCAATCTACAGGAAGGCGGAGGGAGCCAGCCGAGGAGTGGGGTGAATCTTTTGGTTTTTACCATGGGAAAACACCAGTCGACGACTTTTCACATCAAGGAGCGATGGGTTTTACAGGCGGAGTCATCATGACTAATTGCTGTCGTGCCTACTCCCGTCAATCAAAAAAATAAAAATCCTTCCGCGCCTGCCACACCCAAAGATCAGAGCAACGCCGCCGTGGATATTTAAATTTACCTGCCGGCAAGGAGAGAAAAAAGGGGTGAAAAAAACAAATGTGGCGGCGGCCTAGCTAATCGGTCGCACCAGCCCAACTAGCTAGCCACCGTGCTTCACTGATGTACTAGGCGGGAAAGGTGGGCTTTTGTGATTTGACGACTCATTTACTTGCTTTGGCGCTACGACCGAGGAGGACCCAGAAAACGCATGGTAGGGCGTCCCACATCTCGGCAAGGAAGAAAATATGCGTGCACCACCCGGGAGGACCCAGAAACCACGCGGTAGGGTGTGCCACGTCTCGGCATGGAGGAAAAATGTGCATGTAAAAATATACTGTATCAAACGTACTAACTATGGTTCGACCTCGGGACCCAGCCAGTTGGTCGAAAACACCCCACTAGCCACACAGCTTCATCATGCTAACGTGGTACGGAGGATAGGTGTGGTTAGCTCCGTCTCGACTAGGCACAACGTCTCTTGTTCTAGGCAATTCTTTTATTTTCCAAGCATTTTTTTAGTTATAATAACACCATGGCAAGCTCGCGCCGCTCTTCGTGTGTGCCTGTGCGTCTAAAGGTTAGACAATGGAGAGGAGAGAGAGATTGCAGACATGGGACCCACCAGTAAGTGAGTCAACAGTCATGCACGTGTTGACGAGCCACTCCCTCTACTCTACTCAACGTAATACTGTATAAAATCAAGTTATGCGACAAAGCCAACAACCGTTGTTGTTTCAGGCTATCGACTTACGCTTTGTAGTCCAGGTTGCCAGTTCGAATCTCGTCTTTTAGATTTGTTAGTTTTAGGTCCAAATTTGATCAATGACAAGTGGGACCCCCCTGTGTTGTTCCGATATTTCAGTGTGGGATGGTTTTTTTGCACAAACACTTTGCGCGGTTAGACAAGTAACGGCACCAGTTACACGTATTTTGCAAGTTTAGGAACAAAAATGACAGCGGCATAGAATATCACATCCACTCCGCAGCTTAGATGCTATGGTGATACGAGTTTTTACGTCGTTGGATCTGAGATCCAATGGCTTGGGAGTAGTCTTTGTAATTATGCGCAATTTCCGAACACTCCAAGGGTTTTTTTGCAAATAAAACATTCAGGCCTCGTGTGTGCCGCTGCATCATGGATCCAACGGCTCCCAGTAGCTCATATTAGGCGCTCCCCGTAGCTTAATTAGCCGCTATGGTGATACGAGCATCTATGTCATATGATCTGTGATCAGATGCCACATGCGTAGTACTTGTACTTTCTGCGAATTCCCAAAACTCTTTGAGGCCTATATTGCAAAAATATTCAAACCTCCTACTGTGAGCCGTTAGATCTCCCGGGAACTCATATCACCATAGAATCTACGATGCGGGAGCACCTCATATTCTCCCATGCGAGAAAACATCAGGTGCTCTCACAGCTTGGATGCTACGGTGATACGAGCTTCGAGGTCATTCGATCAGAGATCCAATGGCATCTGAGCAGTCTTTGTGCTTGTAAGCAGTGGCCGAACTCTTTGGGGGCTTTTCTGAAAAAAAACATTCGAACCACCAAGGAGTTGTTGGATCACAGATCCAATGGCTCCGAAGGGCTTGTATCATCAAAGCATCTAAGGTGTGGTAGCACATGATATTCTTACATACAGGAGAATATAAGGTCCTCCTTCATCTTAGATGCTACAGTGATACGAGCTTCGAGGTCATTGGATATGGGATCCAAGGGCATCTGAGTAGTTTTTGTACAAATTGTGTGCAATTCTCAAACTCATTAAGGTTTCCTGTAAAAATATTAAGACATCCTGTGAGCTGCTATATCTCAGATCTACAAGCTCCAAGGGACTCGTATGAGCATATAGCATCTAAGGTGTGGGGGCACATGATATTCTCCCGGGGAGGGGGGTTCACAACCAATCGGTGTTTGGGAGGGTGGGGACAAATATAATGTTCAAAAAATATAATCTAAATAATCCTAAACAGAGCTTCACAATTTATCTAAGGTCAAGGGGTTAACCCCCGACAATCTACATAGCTCTGCCTATGCAAGAGGTGTAGTGCAAGCGTCTATGTGTGAGAGAGACGATGCAAAAAAGCGAGGTCAATCGAGTCATTTATAGAGGGAGAGATCGAGGGAGTGTGGCCTATCGTACACTCGAATGTTAAAGACGATACACCGAGATATCGTGCGGTGAAGCTGTGGTGAGGGCTGGAGGGAGATAGTTACCGAGAGAGTGGCCTAGATAGACTTTGTGTGTGCGCGCACGGTGAAGGTGTTTTACAAAGGCAACACATTTGTCTTGAGAGAGAAAGAGAGAGGGAGCGTTTGTCATGGAGGGCACGACGAGGTTGTGTGTGAGAAATACATTTGTTGAGAATGTGAGGGTGGGAATGACATAAATGGAGATTGAAACGTGAAGAGCAATAATGAGCGCGCGTGTGTCGGATACCAATAGCTCTATTAACAAAGAAATGAACATCAATCGATACATGAAGTATGTGTGTGGGGGGGTGGGAGGGGGTCGATGGAGAGACATAAACACAACATTTGCATGTATGTAGTACTATACTTAATATTCATGTTTCAGTTTCCTTTTCATTTTAAATATTGAATTGAGGACCATGCATGGCTTACATTTTACTCCCTTCGTTCCTAAATATCTGTCTTTTTAGAGATTTCAAATGGACTGTCACATACGGATGTATATAGACATATTTTAGAGTGTAGATTCACTCATTTTGCTCCGTATGTAGTCACTTGTTGAAATCTCTAAAAGACAAATATTTAGGAACAGAGTGAGTATTTTTGAATTCGTGTCATACATGCATGGTTTGGAAAAATAGATGCACTATACTTACTGGATTGTTGTTGTATTCGTGTGTGTGTGTGTGGTCATATGCTTGATACATACAAAGTTTTCTCACCACCATACCGTTCATCTTTCAAATTTGAATTTGCAATGAAAAACTTACTGGGGATACCATGAAATGTGAAATCCACGTTGAGATCACTATATCACAAACTCACTCTAATTCAAGAACTCGTCATAAATCAATTACCGTGCCTTTTGGAATGACCAGTAATTTGCGAGGAAAATACGAGCATTGTAATACATATAGATTCGTTCGGCAATTTAAAATATTCCTTTCGTATTCTCGAATGGTAGCACCCAACGGCGTACCAGCCAGACCCGGGCTCGTGTTGATCCTAAAAAAAAACGGGCTCGTGTCCTTCTGGTGGCATGCGTGGTACGCACATTAGCCAACCCCAACCACTCGAGCCTCCGCGGTTCGAGTCGAAATATCTGGCGGCCAGAATTCCAGCCCTAGGAAATTCCCCTCATGTCCCTGGTCCATAATGACTACCGATGAACAATGGAGGGATGCTTTAGTAACTAGACAACGTTACCTACCGTGCCGAGCACGGTTCAATTCCCTCGGTTGCAGCTACCCAAGGTCACCCGTCAACTACATTGCCTAGTACTAATAGGAGTACTACAACAGGATGAGCACAGAATTGAGCCCCGTTTGTTCGTGCCTAGTACTTGAGTTAATATATCAGGCAATGCACTGGCACGGAGGGATTATCCTTTTACTCTGCATATATATCTTGTCTGAAGTCTAACTAAGCAAAATGTTTGACCAAATCCTTTCTCAAGAAATATTAACATCTACAACAGTAAAGATGTATCGCTTGAAAATTTATTGCATGATGCAGGTTATGATATTGTTTCGAATCCTGGATTTTAAATTTCAGAAAATCCAAAAGTGACCTGAAATTCATGAAACTGAGCATGGTCTAGTGATATGGCACAAATATGTTGTTGTAATTTTTTTGTTCAATTTGAGACAAGCTGCTTATGAAAAGTTGCACAAATGAAGAGCCAAGGTATTTTGGAACAAAGACCTGTCATGTTAACACGAACGCTTTCACTATTCAAACCATGGGCGTTTACGTGCCGCCACGAGTCCCGCTTCTCGTCGGCAGGTGCCGTCCGAGCAAGCGTGTGAGTCGACGGGAGGCGTGCGAGCAAACCGCTGCGCCGGCTGACCGGGAGGCATGCTAGCAGGCCGTTGCGTAGGCTCACTGGGAGGCGAGCCCTTTGACCACGCTCCGCCGCCCACCTTCGTCCCAACTGCCCCCACTTTTAATGGCACCGGCGCCGCAGTTTAAAATCACCCCCGCGCTACCCGGTACCGCTACAATCTTCTCTCTTCCTCTCCGATTCTCCTGTCGTCTACCTCCAACCAACCTGACCTAACTGTACGCCATGCCGCATCATGATGGTCTGCCCTTAGTCTTCCAGTTTCCTGAGGAAGACACCCAGCCGGAGTCTCAAGAACATAAGGCGCTTTGGGACGAGCTTGAACTGGCCTTGCGGGAAGACGCTGCGCCTGTCCCCGCTCCCGTTCCGGCTCCCGTCGCCCCAACTGCGCCAGCGCCCATCCCCGTGGCATTGATGGGCTGGGAGCCGCACATTGTCGTCGAGCTTGATGCCACGGGGTTCCACGAGGTCCCCGCCGACTTTCACGCACCCGTGCATCTGCCAGCGCATGCGCCTGTGCATGCACTGACGTGGGCGCCCGTGCCGGTGCCCGTGCACCTGCCAGCGCATGCGCCTGCGCGTGCACTGACGCGCGCGCCCGTGCCGGTGCCCATGCACACGAATGTCTCCACCGCGCCATTGCCAGCGCCTGTCCCCATGCGGGTGCCAGTGCCCCCCTCAGCGGCATGGATCGCCGCCGTCGACCGCTTCCTTGCACCAACGCCAGTCGCCTCCTCCCGCCAGTTGACTCGCTCCTGGAGACCGAAGTCCAGAACATTCTGGCCTTCCTTGAAGCTAGGGCCAACGTCCAGGAGTACGCCAACAACGGCGCAAGACGCCGCCGTCGCCGTCACCATCGGTCAGTGGCCCGATGACACATAGAGCACGGCAGAGGAGCCGCTTCCCACCGCAAGACGCCCCCGCCGCCGCTGCATAATCTAAATTTGCCATGAAAAACGTTCGGATTGCCATGCTTAAAATCCGAACGTTTGGGATTTTTTATTTCTGTTTATTTTAGTTCAATCGTCATATGAATGTAAAGTCAGAGTCAGACTGAATGAAATCTATGGTTTGATCGATTGAATGTTCTGCTAGAGCCGTATCAAATTAAATATAAAATATCATCAAGCCACATGTATTTCTTCTCATCGCAAACATTTCATATTAAATACCACGTCAATTCCAAATATTTTTTTAGGGAAGTCAATTCCAAATACTTGTAGGGCACGACCAGTCCCCTTGTTCGAGCACTAGGTGATACATCTATTTATCCACGCATTTAATCATTACGGAGTAGTAGATAAATAGTACTACAACTAGCCTAACTTGTCCGTCACTGTCACTTTTGTTTCTAAACTTGTTACATGTATAATACTACTAGTACATGAAACTGATGCCGTAACTTGTGAACGCGTCCAGATATGGTCAACGGCAACATCGCCCGCGCGTTCTTCGTGTTTGCCCATGCGTCTAAACATAGAAGGGGAGGACAGGGAGAGAGAGAGCATGCATGGAACCCACCAGTAAGTGAAGGTGAATAGTATGTGCTAATGAGCCGGTCCCACTAATCTACTAAAATTAATATTAAAACATGTTATCCATTAAATAGGCTGTGGTAATATAAAAACATTATATCAACAAAGAGGGTACAACAAACGTTGCTACTATGTTGCCTATTGATGTGCGGCTTGAAGGCCCTGGTCGCATGTTCGATCCTCATCCTTTTTCATTTTTAATTTATATATGGGTCCAAATTTGTTCCATGACAGGTGGGGCCCTCGGTGTGTAGTTTGTAGCACTTTAATTTGTGGGTCAAAATTTGTTCCATTACAGGTGGACTATCGGTGTGTAGTTTGTAGCTTATTTGTAATACTTAAAGAGAACAACAGAGTTTTTTGCAAAAATACCATGGTGCGACATGGAAGGTGAGAAAGGACGTGCGAGAGAGCGGTGACCAAGCCAGAGGGAAATCAATTGGGGGAGGTGCGGGGGTTGCAACGGTGTTTGGAGTAGTTGTGGGCCGAATGCTACGAAAATGTAATCTAAACCCACCGGAATAAATGACTTCACAATTTAATCCAAGGTTGGAGCCCCCCTCGCAATGTAAATAGCTTCGGCTCTGTGAGGGATGGAGAGGTAGCTTCAATGTGTGGAAGATACGGCGTGAGAAAGCGAGGTCAATCGAGACACGGATAGATAGAGAGACAAAGTGAGTGTGGTCCGTCATTCGTTGAAAAGATATATATGCTCTGGAGAGATATTGTCCGATTGAGCTTTTGGGAAGGGTGAGGGATGTAAGATAGAACTTGAGAGATGATCCAGTCACAGACATGTAGATATATTTTGTGCATGGGAGGAAGCAAGGTCAATCGATACATAGATAAAGGGAGAGAGATTGAGCGAGTGTGGGTCGTCATGCGATCGAAAGAGTGAGACGGGTTGGAGAGAGTGACCTAGATAGACAATGTGCGTGAGAGAGTATACAATATGAATATGTTGAATTGGGCTCAAACATGGAGATATATCGTTTGTGTCTGAGAAAGAGCAAGGTCAATTGAGACATACATAGAGAGAGAGAGAGAGAGAGAGAGAGATTGAGCAAGTGTGGCCCACCATGAGGTTGAAAGAGTGGGGGCGGCTTGGATGGACTGACCTAGATAGACAATCTGCGTGAGAGAGTATAGAGTGTGTCGATCGAGGCCCGAACAGGGAGATATATCATTTGTGTGTGAGAGAAAGCGAGGTTAATCGAGACTTAGATAAAGAGAGCAAGATTGAGCGAGTGTGGACCGCCGTGTGGAAGAAAGAGTGAGACAGTCTCAAGAGAGTGACCTAGATAGACAATGTGCATGCGTGCGCACGAGAGGGGGGGTCTAGATAGGCAATGCATGTATCTAGCGAGAGAGGGTGGGAGGGAGAGAGAGAGAGAGCTCGGCATGGAGTGCAATGGCAGGTGTGTGAGAGAGATACATTTAGTAACAAAGTGGAAAAAGGGGGTTGTGTAGTTGAGAGAGTTAGAGATCGAAACATGGAGAGAAAGAATGAACGTGTGTCGGAAACCGATAGCTTTCTAAGGCGGTTAGGAGAGGAAGATTGATCGATACAGGAAGTATGTAGCATGTGTGCCGAGGGGGGGGGGTGGGGCTAAAAACAACATTTGAATGTAGATAGTACAAGACTTAATATCCACGTTTCAATTTAGTGTACATTGTAAGATTTGAATTGAGGACCATGCATATGGCTTCCGTAACTATTTCGAATTCGTGCCACACTAGGTTTGGAAAAGTTGACATTGACTCGATTATTGTGCTATTTTGTAGGTCATTGTGGCACCCCGGCTCAGAGAAGACCGGAACGCCCCGTATTCCAGCCCAGGGACAAGTCCTCTGGAATACGGCACTGTTGGCATAGAACAAATCAGCTCTTTATTACAATGAATATGGTTACAAAGGGTACATGGATTACATTGGCACGGCGACACTACGCCTGCCCAGGGTAGCTCTATGCTAACAGCGGAGAAACTCTCTCGGGAGCAGAACAGCGACAACGGTGATGGACTCCACACCGCAGGGACTCTGGCTAGAACGCGTGTCCTAGATCGCAAACTTGAGATCCTCGACAAGCAAGCAATCATGGCATGACCTGCAAACTGGCATGACACGCCAGGTGAGTACTTTGAATGTACTCGCAAGCTCGCAACAAACATCAGCATTAAGGCAAGACAACATCATAGCAAATAGCTACTCAAATAGATGCAGTAAGGTAAAGCATATTAAATAGTTTAATCCATACTCCGAATAACCTCAGGATCCAATCTGAATCTGTTCCAAATCCAATCCAAATCATGTGATCATCCGACCACTCATCTCATAGCCATCCCATGGCTAACATATCATATTCCAGATACCGTCTGCACTACAAGTCTGATAAACTTACTCTCTTCCGGGTTGTCTCACAACCCCTCAGAATACTCACAATCCACCGAGTACTTCCGATCATAAGATGAGTTCTTCCATCATTATCACTACTATGGTTGACCACCTAAAGAGGTCTGGACGAACTGTACAATACCATGGACACGGCTATTCGAATAGATTTTACACTCTGCAGAGGTTGCGCACTTTACCCACACCATGGAGCACCTGACCTCGTGATCCCATTCGGGTGGACAAGCGTTGCTCCAACGAAACCCGCCTGACCCGTGACTCTCCCATCGTACCACCGGCAATCATCCTCCCCCGGAGTCAAGCCCTGGGTGGCCCCTGTGTCACCGCGTGACACCTGCCACCGTCGTGGCTAACCAACTATCCCAAACGGGGACCTGGTACCATATAACTTAACCGGGCTCACAAGGTTATCGCCGCCTACCGGGCCAGGGTAGCGCGCACGCATAACCTTCCCTGTCGGGCGGTACCGGTGAAAGAGCACACGATCAGACCAAGTCAAGGCCGTCCCATACCGGCAAATGTGGCTGCACGGATAAGTCCGGACAGGTGACTCTAGATCAACCATGAAGTATCTAATCTCCGAATAATCTCTGTCACGGCTGACACTCCGATATCATAGCAATCCAAGTCAAAACGATATCTGGCTAGAAATCTGGTAACCAGTATGCTTAAGCCACTGCTACTAACTCATCTCCACGCACTGCCGGATGAAATCCGGAATAATCATAGACGGTAATCTCAACATCATGACATCAACGAGTGGGTAAACTACTAATCACTACAATCCGGTACTCAACATGGTAGTCACCTATCCAAGAATTAACTACAACATTGCATAATCCAATTCATTTCACAGATACTTCATACTTGCTATTAAAGTAATTAGTGCGACTATGATATTGCAATGCAATTATGCAGATGAGAGTTGTGGCTTACCTGGGGATGAAGGGACCATCGGGAAGAAGTGCGGAGAGTCTGCGGAAGCGATTGCCGGAAACAGTTCTCTCTCAGAGGGGCTGTTTATGGGCAAGGGCAAAATGGTCATTTCCACTGTGTCAACACATAGTGAAAATTAAATCAACAGAACGGGCTCGACGAGATGAAGAAGTGGGCTTTGGATTCACCTTGATCGGAGTTACGGGTGAAAAGTTATAACCCGACGAAGTTCAGGGACCAATCTATAAATATTCCTCCACAAACAGGCCCCTGGAGGAGAAAAACAGAAAGCGCCTTTCTGGAAATGCGCTTTACAGAAGAGAAAGCGTACTTTGGCTTGAATAGCACCCGAAACATGTTTTCAGAAGAGGGAAACGTACTTTGGAAAGTACGCTTCCACTTGCCACATCAGCTGAGCGGGGTCAACCCCCTGGTCTGGCTGACAGGCGGGGCCCGCGGGCAGGTGGGGGCTGGCGCTCGTCGTTGTCTCCTTCCTCGCGTTCCCCCGATAGAGCAGAGGAGGAGCAGAGGCAGGGGCGCAGCCGGCGTCGGCCCCGGCAGCTCCGGACGTCCCCGGCTGAGGCGAGGGCACTGGCGGCCTCGGGCGAAGGCGCCGCACCCGTTCAGGGGAGAGGCACGGCTGGAGAGGGGTTGGAACGGCGGCGGCTCTCGACAACAGAGAGCAGGGGAGGGCGGCGGCCAGACGAGGGGGCGACGGCCTCGGGTACTCCGGCGACAAGCGGTGAGGCGGGGCGGGCTCGCCGGACTGTGGGGAAGGTGATGGTGGTGGAGGGAAGGGAAGAGGAGCTCGGGACAGCCCCAATTTAGGAGGAAGTCACCGGCGGCCATGGCGGCAAAGGGCGGCAAGGAGAGGCTCTGGAGCTCGGGTGAGAGGTTGGGGAGGGCCAGAGGAGGACGGTGGAGCTAGTGGTGCGGTCGAGAGGGACTCGGGGGCCTATATATATATATGCGTGGCAAAGCGAGGCGATAAGGACGGCCATGGCGACGATCTTAGCCGTGCACTGGAGTTGCAGGCGACGTGGCTGTCGGGTTCCGGCATCGGGAAGCTTCACGAAGGAGCGAAGAGGGTTCCGGCGTGCTCCGGAAGGCTCGAGCTCGTCCGTATATGGCGGCGGCTGTAGATGAACAGAGTAGGTACGGCGGCGTTCATCACGGCGCGGCGAGGAGGAATCCGGAGGGGGAGATGGGTCTAGAGCGAAGGCGACAACGAGGGGAAGCCCTGGACATGAAGAGGTGGCGAGGGAGCGAAGGAACGGACGAAACCGAGCGGTTTAATCACCAGAGCGCGCTGGCTGGCATGCCAAACGCGTGGTCACCGCGTGCACTGGCGCACGCTGTGCATCCTGGCGTGCCAAGTCATGTCCAGAGTGTTGTCCTTCCAAGGCACAGTCTCAGGGAGGTGATGGCTTGGTGAAAGTCACTGTGGTTAGATGGGAGTGATCATCTGAAGTTTGCTGTAGCAAACATGACCACTCCTCTGTGATGAACAGGAAGGTGATAAGGTCAAAATGAGATGTCTGGGAGGTTTAGGGTAGGAAGAACTATGATCCTGTGAAGTTTGGAGAGAAATGGACCAAGATTTAATATAGTTGCTTTGCAACTGACCAATCTTGTCCAGAAACTTGATTAGGATGGAGCACTCACATGGAGTGGCCACTTGAGCTGAAATTTGGTGTAACAAGATGATTTGGTCATATGAAGATTCTGTAAAATTTTCATACCATTTGGACATGCCAAAATAGTACTTCCTTCACAGATATCCTCTCTGACCAAAATCTTAGAAAAATTTTAGGGAATTTTTGGGAAGATGAAATGAGCCAAAATTTTGTGGAGATAGGTTATATGGGTAGGAGAATGCTCTGGTAAATTTTCATTATGGAGCAGTATAAAATATAGTTGCTTCACAATGTGAAAATCTGACCAGAAGCCAAGATTTGAGGCTGAGCTCACATACAGGATTGGATAGGGTTGAAACTTGGTGGAGAGTCATGATTTGAGCATATGAAGATGCTTGCAAAATTTCAACTCATTTGGATACTCCTAGCTAGCACTTGCTTCACAAAGATTCCAGTTGGCCAGAAACTTTGGAAATTTGCCAAGGGAGATTTAATATCCAAATGAAGTTGAATTTTGGCATGTGGCAATGATATGGATAGGAAAGAATGCCCAAAAAGTTTGGGGCCAAGCAAGAAAATATAAAGACTACTTGCTTCTCAACTTGGCAGCTAGGGCAGAATCAGAAAAGGAATATTTGTGAAAGATTTTTGAGCATGGCAAGGAAGGCTTTTGACCTATTTGTGGAAGACCTGACCCAAACAATTTATGAGAATTATTTGGGAATCTTTGGAATGATGGAAATGTGGGTTGCTTCACAACCCAGAGCAAACAGGGTTATTCCTTTAATAGAAAAAGGAATATTCCCAAGGGAAAGAATATTGGGGTAGGTCCAAGATGGAAATGACAAGGTCTTGGGATGGTTTTGAAGTTGGCAAGCCACTTGGGAAGAAGAATGAAGAGTGATCCCTCCAGGTTGCAAGACTACTAAGCCACAGAAAAGCGAATCCGGACCAAAATCAAAAGAAAAAGAAAATGGGCAAAATCCAGGGTGTTACAAACCTACCCCCCTTAAAGAAATCTCGTCCTCGAGATTTGGTTGCTTAGGGATCAAACATGAATATTTCCACTTGAGGAAACCGTTTCCAACTCGGGTTTCCTTTTTACCTTTGTATAATGCTCCCACTGAGTTTCATATGACTGACTGCCTTGCTTCGGGGTGGTTTGCTTTACTGGACCCTTTTTCTGGCAAATCTTACCACATATGTTACTCTGACTTCACGCCTTTTATGTCTTCTATCCTGTCTGGGGCAATAAATTATCCTGACCAAACTATGTGCCCTGCTCGTAAGTCCGAGGGTGGTTCCTCATGGACGTGTCGTGATGAGGTCCAATACGAATAACCGTTCACTGAGTTGCGAACAGATTCTCTTGGTGGACACGAAATCTTTTACTCATTGCATTGGGTGGCTTCAAATGGCTGTGTGTCCTCCAGGTTCAAATAGTACTGTGAATCATACCGTTCTCCTGGCAGAATCTGACTTCTCGCATGGATTGTTGGGTCATCTTGGGTATCTTCACTGTCTTGGGTATAAGGCTCCTACCAAATATTTGACTGTCACCTGTCGTGACCAGCATAAAGGTGTACGGTGATATTATCCATAGACTTGACTGACAGTGGTCCTGGCAGCAGAATCTTGTTCACGACAGGTTAGTCTTTAACTGATTCCCATCTGTGAGGACACATGCTTCGAGACTGTTTTTCATCCTTCTGATTACTCAGTCTGTCGGTATCTTTATATGGATGGTAGGCCGTGTAATGCTTTAACATGGTTGCTGAATTTGAACTGCTGAGTTAATCTTTTGGCTGACCTGACCAGCTTGGTTGCCCTCTTCTGACGATTCTAAACATACCTGGTTGGCTGGGCGGCTTGTCTTGATATGGGGTCCTTGCAAATGGAATAGACCCCGTGGGTGTGTACCCATGGTGGTCGGTATCGAACCAGACTGTCCGGAGTATTTGTACCATTACCATACCCGTATGGACAACCTTGCTTTTGCATTATAGTTCTCTTTGCCTGGATCCTTTCCTGAAAGAACTTGGCCTATATGGTCTTGATTCTTTGGGTGACCATGGGTGTTGTCAGGTGCAATATTTTGGCAGGCATATTACTTTACAAGTTGTAGCTGTAGGGTAACGACCGTCTGAACCCTTGAATAAAACCGGCAAATAAACCAGTAGCCACCAGAACGGTCTTTACAACTCAGATCTGGGACATTACTGGAGTAACTCAACCCCGACTCAAGACGGCTGAAAAGCAGCTCAGAGCATGAGACGGTGTTGATAAGAAGAAAGTAGCAGTTCCCTAAGATGGTCGAAGAACAGTTTAGAGCATAGGTGAGAGAGTCCTGGATTTAGGGGTCCTTGGGCATCCGGGCTACATGACGTGGGCCGGACTGATGGGCCATGAAGATACAAGACAGAAGACTCTCTCCCGTGTCCAGATGGGACTCTCCTTGACGTGGATGGAAAGCTTGGCGTTCGATATGAAGATTCCTTTCTCTGTAACCGACTTTGTATAACCCTAGTCCCCTCTGGTGTCTATATAAGCCGGAGGGTTTAGTCTGTAGGGGCGATCATAATCAGACAGGCTGGACTTCTAGGGTTTTAGCCATTACGATCTCGTGGTAGATCAACTCTTGTAATACTCATATTCATCAATATCAATCAAGCAGGACGTAGGGTATTACCTCCATAGAGAGGGCCTGAACCTGGGTAAACATCGTGTCCCCTGTCTCCTGTTACCATCGACCTTAGACGCACAGTTCGTGACCCCCTACCCGAGATCCGCCGGTTTTGACACCGACATTGGTGCTTTCATTGAGAGTTCCGCTGTGACGTCGAAGACAGGGTTGATGGCTCGCCTTGTTATCAAGGACAATATCACCTCCGGAGGAGCCCTGGCCTCAGGCCAAACCCTCCGGCTAGGCAGCTTTATCATGACCGCCCGTCCAGCCGTTAAGCCGACGATGACTTCTCGGGTCATCGAAAATCGCCTCCGCGTTGACTCCGAATACTCCAAACGGATGGATCCGACGGAGTTGTCGTCTTTAAACGAACTCCTGGATCGCATCACCGCCTTGGGGGTCGCTACAGACTACGATCAGATTGGACTTAAACCCGATCAGAGAGAAATCAAATCTCCACCGATCACCCATCAGATAGCGGTGGTAGAAGAGCAAAACAACAACTCTTCCCCTGTGTTGAGGACAAACTATGTTCGGATTTCCGAGCTCGAAGAGCCGGATACCCGTCTGCGGAACGGCACGCCCTGTCCTCCAAACCTAGAATCGGACGATGGGCCTGAAAAATCAGTCTATATCCCGGAGCCCGAATTATTAAGATCGGAAGTTTCTCAAACTCCGAATCCTAAACTGGGTCAGGGTTCGGATTTAAAGCCACCCACCCACCCAGATATACGCGATCTCATGTACGTACGATAGCAGTCTCAGGAAATAGTCCATCACTTTTGGGCCAGATTCCTCCTTGTCAAGGACAAGATTGAAGATTGCCGCGACAAAGACGCGATCTCAGCATTCTGCAACAATTGCACGGACGAAGGAATCCTCAACGCCATCAACCGCCGTCGCGTATCACACTTCGCTGACTTGGCAACCATAGTACAGAAGTACTGCACAATGGAAAGCGCCTGGAAAACTCAGGCAGCTCGTTGGGAACCACTGGTTTCTACTGAACCCCTAGTCCGAGCAAAAAGGATGCACCCCCATGAGGTGCCCGACCCAATAGTAAAGAAAGCTAAGCCCATTACAGGGCGCGGAACCGTTCTGGAGGGATGGCTCGATAGGCCATGCAAAATACACACAACACCGGATACCATACCAACTCACAGCCTTAGAGCATGTTGGATACTCCGGCAAGTGGCCAAGAGCGGCAAAGATATCCTCACCAAAAACACCTCAGAACAACACCCCCAGGAAGACGACGACCTCAGAGTATTTAGGGTCTTCGAGACCTTTGCTTCAAACAATAGGTGCAAAAGGGCACTCCGCCACCTCGCCGAAGTCTGCCAAGTCGCAACAATAAACCCCTGGAACGACACGGCCATAACTTTCAATGCTAGTGACGAACCAAAATCCAGGACAGTCCGGGCACCAGCTGCCTTGGTCCTTAGTCCAATGGTGGACGGCTGTCGGCTCACCAAAGTACTCATGGACGGCGGCAGTGGACTAAACCTCATCTATGAGGACACACTCAACAAAATGGAAATAGACAGGAGCCGCATCGAGCAAAGTAGCACGACCTTCCGAGGAATCATTCCCAGTCGGGAGGCACGGTGCGCGGGAAAAATCACAATCGACGTGGTATTCGGCACGCCAGAGAATTATTGGTCCGAAGAGATAACCTTCCAAGTGGCCCCTTTCAACAGTGGATATCACGCCCTATTGGGGCGAGATGCATTTGCACGCTTCCAAACATGAAGCTCAAGATGCCCGGGCCCAATGGTATTATCACTCTTTCCAGTGATCCGGACATAGCACTCCGCGCCGAAAATAAAACCGCATCCCTGGCCCTCGAGGCATTGTCCGAAGCCCTCGCGGCCGAAGAATTAGCCGCATTACGCTCCACGGTGGATAAGGACGACGTAATCCTGGACAAGCGACCCAAATCCACCTCCTTCAAACCAGCAGACGAAATCGTCAAATTCCAGGTCCACCCAACGGACCCCAAGAAGACAGCCTCTATCGGGGCACAGCTGGACCCAACGGTTGACGCCGCATTACGAGCGTTCCTGCGTGAAAATTGGGACATATTTGCCTGGCACCCTTCTGATATGCCAGGAATCCCACGCAGGTTGGCCGAACACAGCCTCAATATATTGAAGGGATACAAGCCGGTCAAACAAACACTGAGGCGCTTTTCTGAACCCAAACGACAAGCTATGGGGGAGGAGCTGGCCAAGTTAATCGAGGCCAGATTCATCAGAGAAATAAAACATCCAGACTGGCTAGCAAACCTGGTGATGGTACCAAAGAAGGATAAATCCTGGCGCCTATGCGTCGATTTCAAAGACCTCAACAAAGCCTGCCCCAAGGATCCCTTCCCCCTTCCCCGCATCGATCAGATCATTGATGCTACCGTAGGACACGACTCACTGTGTTTCCTCGACGCATACTCCGGATACCATCAAATCAAAATGAAGGAGTCCGATCAAGACGCAACGGCATCCATCACCCCATACGGGCCTTTCTGCTTCAACACTATGCCCTTTGGGCTTAAAAACGCCGGTGCTACCTACCAACGCATGATTCAAACATGCCTGGAAAAGCAAATGGGCAAGACAGTTGAAGCATACGTAGATGATATCGTCATCAAGACCAGACACGTCGAGTCATTAATAGATGACTTACGCCTCACATTCGACAACCTCTATGAATATGACATCAAGCTCAATCTGGAAAAGTGCATCTTCGACGTTCCCGCTGGAAAGCTGTTGGGCTTCATTGTTTCCAGTAGAGGAATCGAGGCAAATCCAGCAAAAATTCAAGCTTTGTCACAATTGGCTACACCAACCAACCTTAAACAGGTCCAAAAACTAGCCGGATGCGTGGCAGCTTTAAGCCGCTTTATCTCCAGGCTTGGAGAAAAAGCATTGCCACTCTACCGCCTTCTCCGACACACCGACCACTTCGAGTGGACGGATGCAGCAACGACCGGATTGGAAGAAGTAAAGGCTCTCTTAGCAAGCAACCCAATCCTGGCCGCGCCAAACGTCGGCGAACCAATGTTGTTATACATCTCTGCGACTCACCAGGTGGTGAGCGCAGTGCTCGTCGTTGAACGAGAGGAGGACGGACACAAATTCCTGCTTCAGAAGCCGGTATACTATGTATCCACTGTCCTCACACCATGCAAATCCCGGTACCCTCATTACCAAAATATAGCATACGCGGTCTTCATGGCATCCCAGAAGCTACGACACTACTTCCAAGAATGCTCGATCACGGTGGCTTCCGAAGTACCACTCAATGACATAATAAACAACCGCGATGCTACGGGCCGGATTGCCAAATGGGCCATTGAGCTCCTGCCATTCGACATAACGTATAAACCGCGCCGAGCCATTAAATCCCAAGTGCTGGCTGACTTCATCGCTGAATGGACAGAGGCCGAACTCCCTAAAGAGTACGGCACATATTCCAACTGGGTCATGTACTTCGATGGCTCTAAGATGCTGGCCGGTTTGGGAGCGGGCGTCGTCTTAACATCCCCAACGGGAGACACAGTCCAATACGTACTCCAAATCTTATATACAGACTCCAATAATGCAGCCGAATATGAGGCCTTACTGCATGGTCTTCGAATGGCCGTTTCCATGGGCATACAACGTCTGGAGGTGCGCGGGGATTCAAATCTCGCAATATCCCAAATAAACGGAGACTTTGACGCAAAAGATCCGAAAATGGCGGCCTATCGTAACGTCGTACTCAAAATATCAGCCCGGTTCGAGGGACTCGAGTTTCATCATGTGGCTCGAGAAAGCAATCAAGCGGCGGACGTCCTTGCTCGCATGGGAGCCAAGCGCGATCCTGTCCCGCCTAACATCTTTCTGGAACGGCTCTTCAAGCCATCCGTGGTGTGGCAGGATGAAAGCGGCAACACTAGCCCGGATCCGATCATACCGCCTGAGTCCGAGCACAATACCGATATCATCGGGGGCTCAGCCACCGAAGCAACACCATCGGCCCATCTCGTAATGGCAGTAATTGCCCCATGGACCGAACCCTTCTTGGCCTACCTTAATAGGCGAGAGCTCCCTGAGGATCCTAACGAGGCTCGTTGCATTGCCCGGAGCTCGAAAGCCTACAAGGTCCATGACGGTGAGCTCTACAAGAAAAGCGCTACCGGAGTCCTTCAAAGATGTATCTCCGAAGACGAGGAGCGGCAGCTCCTGGCCGAAATCCATGCTGGCCTTGGCGGTCACCACGCCACGGCTCGGGCCCTTGTGAGTAAAGCCTTCCGTACAGGTTTCTTTTGGCCTACGGCCCGAGCAAATGCACAGGACCTTGTCCAACGTTGTGTCGGATGCCAGCTTTTCGCTAATCAAAGCCATATGCCGCCTACTGCGCTACAAACAATCCCCATTACATGGCCTTTCGCGGTCTGGGGGCTTGATATGGTCGGACCCCTTAAAGGGGGAAGCCACAAGAGAAAATATCTGCAGGTCATGGTAGATAAATTCACTAAGTGGATTGAAGCCAAACCGGTTAAAACGGCCGAAGCCGGACCAGTGATAGACTTTATATCCGGTGTCGTACACCGTTATGGTGTTCCACACAGCATTATCACAGACAACGGCTCCAATTTTACAGCCGACGAGGTGAAAACCTGGTGCGCTAACCTGGGCATCAAGCTCGATTATGCTTCCATCTATCACCCGCAAACAAATGGTCAAGTTGAACGAGCCAATGGTCTTATTATGAGCGGCATTAAGCCCAGACTAGTGCGGTCTTTGAAAGAATCAGACAAGCACTGGGTTGAGGAGCTTGACTCCGTACTCTGGGGGCTGTGGACCACGCCCAACCGCACTACCGGATACACACCATTCTTCATGGTGTACGGCGCAGAGGCCGTGTTGCCCTGCGACATTATGCATGACTCACCACGAGTGGGCATGTATGAAGAGAGAGAGGCCGAGCTTGATCGGCAGGACAGCTTAGACGCCCTGGAGGAGGAGCGCGACGTCGCAAAAGCTCGTTCCGCATTGTATCAACAACAGGCTCATAGATATCAAAGCAGAGAAGTGCGGGCCAAGACTTATAATGTTGGCGAACTCGTTCTACGCTTACCAGAGAAGAAAAAGGACAAACTCAAGCCCAAATGGGAGGGTCCCTTCATCATTGACAAAGTTCTCACTGGAGGAGCGTATCGACTGTGTGATGCATCAAACAATCGCTTGGAGCCGAACCCATGGAACGCCGCCAGACTCCGAAGATTCTACGCCTAGAGCCGGACTCTTTGTTCGTCTTCTTCTCCCTTTTTGTCCATTACCCTTTTTTTCCCTCTCCTCTCTTTTGTTTTTTTAGCTTTCAGCTCTTGAGCGGCTAAACCGCGCACCTATGACGTACACATCCTTAAATAGGTACGTCCATAATACCTGGGGGCTTCTTGTACAGAAGCTTATTATTGTTATTATTCTTTTCCGAGCATTAAGCTCACCACATATGTGTCTTTTCCTCATATGTACCTTTTCTTCGCCATTATATGCATCGATATGACTTAAGTTTTGGCCAAGCTGGGTTGCCTGGCTCCTGTGCTTATGCCCAACGTTCCCGTTAGTTCGGCTAGGGCATAAAGGGAGCACCTCTGCGATTGTTACTGTCGGGTCATCCGGATGTGTACCTCAGACTGGGTGAAGCCGAAAGCTAGCGTTCTTAAGAGAATATTCGATCGGCGGATTAAAGATGTTTTTCTTTCACTTATTACACCATGAACCCCCAGATGCTATGTATACTGCGATTTTTTAATCACAGTTCGGACATGAACATTAACGCATGTTCACCCAGAGAAAGGAACCCTTAACGGAACTATTCTCTCTGGAAGATGTTTCTTACAATTACATGTAATATAACATAGCTAGCCGGATACAACTTGTCTGTTCAAGCAACTATGACCCCTACGCCTGGTTTCCACGCATACCCCGGTTTATATTACCGTGCGGGTATTCGAAAACACTCCGCACCTTCGGGTCCGGAGGTCGAAGCGAAAAGGTCTGCCATGACAATCGTTTTACAATCCGGCTAGGGACAAATTTGTCAATCAAAGCGCATAGTCACTTAGACTCAAAAGCTTCCTCCTCTATGTCGTCCAACAGGCTGTCTAGCCTACAATCCTGTTGGGACAATTCGGCGGCTACCTTTACTTGGTCATATACTAAACTAACTGGAACTTCTTCTCCGTCTGATCCTCGAGGTCTGACCCGAGCCATATGATTCGGATCAAGCTTGGTATACCGTGTTTTCACCATGGCCCAGGCCTCTCACGCACCTTCTCGGCAGGCCGATATCTTCCATAATCGAAAGCGCCTCCGCGCTCCTTTGAATGACTGCACAAGTTCCTCCATACTTCCTGGAGGGGAGACGGATGGCCACAAGGCCTTGGCAACACTCCACATTGCCTGCCAAGCTCGCTCGTGCAGTTGCGACAGCTCTTGTAGCAGATCACCTGAAGATCCGGACATTTCCTCTTCGGGGCGGCCGGTCAGCATACCTGCAGACATAAACCTGTCAGTTCTTTTCTCCGCCGAATTACACGGAGGTAAGTTCGAAGGCATACTGAATATGCCGCCTCGTAGCCTCTTATTTTCCTTCACGGAGTCAGCTAGCTGGGCTCGCACATCTTTCAGTTCTTCGCCCAGCAGGGTGTTGGAATCCTGCAGCTTGTTTTTATCCTCCCTGACCCGTGTCAGCACGCGTTCACCCGCGGCCAGTAGCCTTTTGGCTTCTTGTTTATCCGCTTGCGCGATTTCAAGTGCCTCCTTTAGTTGATCTGGCAATCCTGCCATGAGATATGCAACAATGTTAGCATTGCTGGTATATGATTATATTTTCTCGATGGAGGGAAACACTACCAGGCGACGCCTTCTTGGATTTCTCCAATTCGGCGGTGGCAGCAGTTAGCTAAGTCCGACACTTTTCCAGTTCTTGAGACAGCAGGCTGTTCTTATCTGTAAGCACCTAGTTATACAATGATCCTTAAATCAGTTGTATCAACTGCTTCAAGTCTTGGGGGCTACTGGTATATAATTATCAGGTTTGTGCGATGTGAACTTACCCGCATATCTTTCAAATATTGGTCTGTGTCTCTGGTAAGCCCGTCTCGAGCGGCTCGGATGTATGCATCAGCCGAGCTGAAGGCATTGAATGCCTCTTTTGTAAAGCCAGGGTCGCGAAGAGCGGCCCTCCGGCGCCGATGATTCATGGCGCTCTCCACTTCAGAGTTTGTAACGGATACATCATCCGTATCCTCTGCCGAATGACAATCCGGCGTCACTCCCGTACCGGCCCTCGTCTTTATGACCGGTTCTGGAGTTTGGTTGTTGGGAGCGTGACCTGCAGGACCCCCGGACATAGTCCGGCGAACGCTCTTCCTGATGAAACACAAACAGACAATGTCACAGTTGGATGTGACTACCAAGGGGCATGTTTACGAAGCCATACCTTTCTGACGACGGCTCGATCATGACTTCGTTTGCCTTCCTCTTCGAAGGCTTGCCCGACATAGACGCCGCCCTCTTTTGAGTCGCCTCTGGAGTAACATGGCACGCCGAGTGCCTCCCCTTTTGGAACACGAGACAGTGCGGTAGGTGAGGTAGAATGAGGAAGCTCTTTAGGAGGAGAGGTCTCCTTATTACTTACATGTGAGGCAGGTAGGAGGCCGTGATAGTCTGCAATAATGGCCACTTTTGTGCCATCGTAGCTCGCCTGGTAAAATACTCCCTCCTCTAGCTCCACAAATATGTCCGGATCCTCCTCGAATCCGGGGTCAAGATCCCGGTTATGGTCCTCCGGCTGTGGAGCGGGGCTGTAGATCCTCGTGACAACCTTTCGCCATTCCTGTTACAAATGGACGGGTTAGTATCAATCAAAAGTGACTCATGGAAAGGATTGAGTATGGTGGTGGGATTAAAACTCACCCAGCTGGGAGGATTGTACATGGAAAAACCCTCTCGGCGTTTAAGACGAATAAATTCCTCTTTCTCCCCTTCGTACAGATCGGCCAATATTTGGCTAGAACGACGGGGGTGTCCGGACCTTTCCGGCCACACCGTGAGGCGTCATCTTCCCTATTGTAGTGCCACATAGGGAGCCCTCTAAATTGGAGTGGCTGGACACCCCGCACTATGGAGATCGCCATAACCTCGATTATTGATAATCCAGACTGGGCGAGCGTCTTCATCTTGCTCATTAATTGATGGATTTCCGCACTATCTTCCTCCTCGAGGCTCCTAGGGCGCCAGCTGTGGCGTTTCTTCAAGGGAGTGCTGGAAAATTCAGGGAGACCCATTCGGATGGGGTCAGGGAGAGCGACGTCCTCAATATAAAACCATTCTGAGGTCCACTCCTCGGACGCCTTCTTCGGTGTGCCGGATAAGTATCCGGTCCCGGCTATGCGCCCTACTTCGGCGCCGCCCACCTCGAATATGGATCCCTCTTGGGTACGAGGGACGAGGCAGAATAGTTTTCTCCATAAATCAAAGTGGGCTTCACAGCCTAGGAAAAGCTCGCAAAGGGCAACAAAACCGGCGATGTGCAAGATAGAGGCCGGCGTGAGGTTGTGTAGTTGGAGGCCATAATACTCCAGAAGTCCTCGGAGGAAAGGGTGGATTGGAAACCTGACGCCTCTTAGCAAATAAGAAATGAAACACACCCGTTCCCCCCTGGTTGGATTGGGGAAATTTTCCGCCAAAGCTTCGCCTGAAAAGGAGGTCAAACCTGCTCGAACAGGGACCAGATCCACGGGGGGAAGAAATCCCTGTGTTTGGAGCCTCACCAGCTGATCATGGGATACGGAACATCTTTCCCAATCGCCTTTTTTGGAGCCGTGGGGGCGGGTGGAAGAACTAGGAGCACTAGCCATGTTGGAATGGTTTCTCCTAGCAAGCTTTGAGGATTTCCCGCTTGGCGTGGAATGGATATGAAGATCCAATCTCTTTTAATAGACGCCCTTCTTACATGGTCAGGGAGTTATGTGCAAAAATATCCCGACCTCTCATATTTGCTCGACACGTGGAAACTGAAGTCATGAAGGCATGGAAGCCAATGAGCACGACATTAAATGGAAGGCCGAATACAGCTCCTTGAGTCAGGTACTTCGAAGTAATCGGAGGAGGAACCCGCCTTGCAATGCCGAAGACAATCTGCGCTCTGGACACATCGTCATTGGAAGCCTGGTTCGGGGGCTACTGAGGGAGTCCTGGATTTAGGTGTCCTCGGGCGTCTGGGCTACGTGACGTGGGCCGGACTGATGGGCCATGAAGATACAAGACAGAAGACTCTCTCCCGTGTCCAGATGGGACTCTCCTTGACGTGGATGGCAAGCTTGGCGTTCGATATGAAGATTCCTTTCTCTGTAACCGACTTTGTATAACCCTAGTCCCCTCCGGTGTCTATATAAGCCAGAGGGTTTAGTCTGTAGGGGCGATCATAATCAGACAGGCTAGACTTCTAGGGTTTTAGCCATTATGATCTCGTGGTAGATCAACTCTTGTAATACTCATATTCATCAATATCAATCAAGCAGGACGTAGGGTATTACCTCCATAGAGAGGGCCCGAACCTGGGTAAACATCGTGTCCCCTGTCTCCTGTTACCATCGACCTTAGACGCACAGTTCAGGACCCCCTACTCGAGATCCGCCGGTTTTGACACCGACAATAGGGTCGCTGCTACGGAGAGAAATTCAACAGCTGCCCGAGACGGCCGAAAAGCAGCTCAGAACACGGGCCAGTTGCTGACAAGAGAAATAAAAGTCGGCATCCACCCCGGACGGCCAAAAACAGCTCAGAATACAGGCATGGTGCCGTCACCAAAGAAAAACGGGCAAGGGTTCATCTGTGTCCCAAACAGCTCACTATTATGCATACAGGGTATTCGGCTATCCTTCTTGCTGAACACTAAGTTCATAGCACATGCTGGCTGGCTTCCAGGACATGGCAGGGTTCAAATTATACTCATAGCAGACTCAAACCTTGTATATATGAATCATACCTTTGGCACAGAATGCACTGTGGATCATATACACAATTTGCCTTCTTGCTGATGAGATCATTACTGCTGTGAAAGTTGCACTGATGTATACTTGATGCTGATAACCAATCCGGCCAGGATATCATTTGTATTCAGGCCTGATATTCCCGATATAACACAGTCTGCTGAAAGTTTCATATTGCTGAGCTGAGCTTCCAAATGGCTGTCTCTTCACTGACTCTTTGGGTTCAGGGTCGGTGAGCAAGTTCCATAAGGGGAAAAATAAGGTAACACCAGGGGCCCAAAAGAAACGACTAAACAAAAGCACACAAAGCAGCAAGATCACACACACAAGCAATATCACATTCTACAGCTATTCACAGCAATAATATGCATTCCTACTTAAGCACACAAATCTCGCAAGAACTCTGGTGTTACGGTCTAACATGTTGTGGCGATGTGCACGAAAGTGAATCAAT
The DNA here is from genome assembly GCA_011799875.1 of Thinopyrum elongatum. NCBI lineage: Eukaryota > Viridiplantae > Streptophyta > Magnoliopsida > Poales > Poaceae > Thinopyrum > Thinopyrum elongatum. The sequence goes on from CM022300.1 coordinate 511,286,640, forward strand.
GTGTGGAAGAAAATTGGTGTAAACAAGGCTACATCAATTACGGGCTTAACACCGGTTCTATCTAGATGGACACGGTGGTGAGAACCAACTTGGTGATCGGGGGTCGGAACACAGAAGTTACGACCACATCATCATCAAGCGTATGGAAGAAAACCGTACACGTCCAAAGAATAGGTGGCGGAATGAGATAGTGGTGGAGAGAAAGGCTTGCAGGCATTGCCCTTTTCTGATAACAAGGATCAGTAAGGGTTGCCTAAGCGGCTAGTGGAATGGCACGATCTGGGATAGAACTTGTCTATCACCGAAATGATAGGGGTGGCTGATGAGAATAAGCCGGTGTGGTACCGGTGCATCAATCCGACAAGGGATCGACACCACCAAGCACCTTGGTATCACTCCGCTGGGACGAATATGACACCACACCAAGGAACAAATATGCAAACTGGAGAGCGCAGGTAGGGAATCGGAACCGATGCCACCTACACTCACCAGATCCATCGTTAGTGATAAGATATCTAGTCTATATGTATGCTATGCACAAACAAATGCAACACACAAGTGCAGCAAACCAACTGGATCCTATACTACCGGTTACTAACGTTCGCGCCTAGACCGCGCGTCCTATAGCCAAACCTGCTCTGATACCAATGCCTGTGGCACCCCGGCTCAGAGAAGAACGGAACGCCCCGTATTCCATCCCAGGGACAAGTCCTCTGGAATACGGCACTGTTGGCATAGAACAAATCAGCTCTTTATTACAATGAATATGGTTACAAAGGGTACATGGATTACATCGGCACAGCGACACTACGCCTGCCCAGAGTAGCTCTATGCTAACAGCGGAGAAACTCTCTCGGCAGCGGAACAGCGACAACGGTGATGGACTCCACTCCGCAGGGACTCTGGCTAGAACGTGTGTCCTAGATCACAAACTCGGGATCCTCGACAAGCAAGCAATCATGGCATGACCTGCAAACTGGCATGACACGCCAGGTGAGTACTTTGAATGTACTCGCAAGCTCGCAACAAACATCAGCATTAAGGCAAGACAACATCATAGCAAATAGCTACTCAAATAGATGCAGTAAGGTAAAGCCTATTAAATAGTTTAATCCATACTCCGAATAACCTCAGGATCCAATCTGAATCTGTTCCAAATCCAATCCAAATCATGTGGTCATTCGACCACTCATCTCATAGCCATCCCATGGCTAACATATCATATTCCTGATACCATCTGCACTACAAGTCTGATAAACTTACTCTCTTCCGGGTTGTCTCACAACCCCTCAGAATACTCACAATCCACCGAGTACTTCCGATCATAAGATGAGTTCTTCCATCATTATCACTACTATGGTTGACCACCTAAAGAGGTCTGGACGGACTGTCCAATACCGTGGACACGGCTATTCGAATAGATTTTACACTCTGCAGTGGTTGCGCACTTTACCCACACCATGGAGCACCTGACCTCGTGATCCCATTCGGGTGGACCAGCGTTGCTCCAACGAAACCCGCCTAACCCGTGACTCTCCCATCGTACCACCGGCAATCATCCTCCCCCGGAGTCAAGCCCTGGGTGGCCCCTGTGTCACCGTGTGACACCTGCCACCGTCGTGGCTAACCAACTGTCCCAAACAAGGACCTGCTACCATATAACTTAACTGGGCTCACAAGGTTATCGCCGCCTACCGGGCCAGGGTAGCGCACGCATAACCTTCCCTGGCAGGCGGTACCGGTGAAAGAGCACGCGATCAGACCAAGTCAAGGCCGTCCCATACCGGCAAATGTGGCTGCACAGATAAGTCCGGACAGGTGACTCTGGATCAACCATGAAGTATCTAATCTCCGAACAATCTCTGTCATGGCTGACACTCCGATATCATAGCAATCCAAGTCAAAACGATATCTGGCTAGAAATCCGGTAACCAGTATGCTTAAGCCACTGCTACTAACTCATCTCCACGCACTGCCGGATGAAATCCGGAATAATCATAGGCGGTAATCTCAACATCATGACATCAACGAGTGGGTAAACTACTAGTCACTACAATCCGGTACTCAACATGGTAGTCACCTATCCAAGAATTAACTACAACATTGCATAATCCAATTCATTTCACAGATACTTCATACTTGCTATTAAAGTAATTAGTGCGACTATGATATTGCAATGCAATTATGCAGATGAGAGTTGTGGCTTGCCTGGGGATGAAGGGACCATCGGGAAGAAGTGCGGAGAGTCCGCAGAAGCGATTGCCGGAAACAGTTCTCTCTCGGAGGGGCTGTTTATGGGCAAGGGCAAAATGGTCATTTCCACTATGTCAACACATAGTGAAACTGACATCAAACGAATGGGCTCGATGAGACGAAGAAGTGGGCTTTGGATTCACCTTGATCGGAGTTACGGGTGAAAAGTTATAACCCGACGAAGTTCAGGGACCAATCTATAAATATTCCTCCACAAACAGGCCCTTGGAGGAGAAAAACAGAAAGCGCCTTTCTGGAAATGTGCTTTACAGAAGAGAAAGCGTACTTTGGCTTGAATAGCACCCGAAACATGTTTTCAGAAGAGGGAAACGTACTTTGGAAAGTACGCTTCCACTTGCCACATCAGCTGAGCGGGGTCAACCCCCTGGTCTGGCTGTACAACGAGCTAGCGTAAGTCCCTGCATTTCATTTAATTCATACTAGCCTGCGTGTATGATTTGTGTGCCATGGCAGATCCACGAATTCAAGTTACCAGGGGTGAAAATTTAACTTAAAAAATATGAAGGCACTTGCACTCCGGAAATCGACATAACTTGAGAAATGTGAAGCTACATGCACTTTGAAAACTAGCTAATGATCCAAAGTAGTTCCAGATTATAAAACACTAAATGATGTAAGCACCAAAAAACACAAAATCCAACATGGTGTACAAGGACTACTAACATGGACTGTACTTGCTTGAATTATTCGTTCTCTGGCTGAAAATATCAAAGTGTAATTGCACCTATAACCAGTGCGCAAACTGCATATCAATATATCTATCCTGCACAAGTATGCCAATAGTTTCAAACAACAGATTAGAAAAGTATTTATGCTACATTGTCATGATATGGGGACTTTCTGGTAGATGGCCTCGACGTTTCCTCAAGCCATGAAAATGTACTAAAATTTGCTTGTCATCAATTCCTGCAAATCTCTATCTCTCTCAACATAGGAGATCATCATTAGACACTAAATCCTTCAATGGGAGCTTGCAAAATGCTTGCATTAGATCCCTCATTAGACACTATATGTTCATCACCAGGAGCATGTAAAATGTTTGCATCAAATCCTTCATTAGCAGTATATTCATTAGACATTTCAGGCTCAAGAACAACATGAGCTTGTATGTTTGCACCGGAAACTTGATTAGACACATCAGGTTCAGTCAGTTCAGTATTGATTGGGGGAGTTATAAAATAAGCAGAAATTGGTTTCATTTTCTTATAGATTCCCTACATACAAGCAGTTTTACAACACCGTCAGGTTTAACTATTGGCCAGAAATTGAGCAGTTGAATTAGATATAATCAGGGATGTGATGTACCTGCTTGTTGCGCATGCTGCTCTTGCAAGCTGCGACTATCCATTTGCGCAAGCTCGATGCCATGCCCGTGCTGCCGCCGCTGCCTCCCACACAGGCTACACCCAGGGTTGGATCTTCATCTTCTTGTCCTTCCATTCGCTTGAAGCCCGGCGACTGGCGTCCAACGAGGGTGTGAGGAAGTGCTGTGTCGGTCTGTCCAGTGGCGGCTAGGTTAGGAGCGAACCAGACTGGAGGCTGGAGCGAACGAATTGGGATTTTTCCTGCTGTCGATCGATATGGGAGGCGCTCGTTTGGGCCGCGAGCCTGCTATAGGGCCTGCCTTGCACTTACATTATTGGGCCATCCAAATTGAAACATTTTTCTACATTTTTTACATTGCCTGCTCGTGCGCTGGGACGAACAAAACTAGCCTGGGCCAACCTGGATGACTCAAACTAGGTGCACACTTTCTAGCCACCCGAGGCGGCCGCCCATACCAGCCCCTACAGTGGCGTCGCCCCTTTTTGCGTGTATGATTGGGGTAGTGAAAAATATTCCAGTGGCGCTTTTGATTTACCCACAGAATGGTTGAATTGCTTGTTTCTATGAACTGAGTTTGCCAATAATGTGAAGGATGCCAGTTTTTTCATCCTATTGTAGATTGCTTAGATCTCGATATGCCAAATGTAATCGCATGAAATATACAGTAAAAGCCAGTGTGATGTATGTTGCTACAACTAGTTTGACAACTCGTCCTCGTATAACATATCAAGGACGCACTATCTTATCAGATTAACCATTCGACTTACCAATGTAGTGTGGGAAGAAAGAAGTATTGGGACTGCGTATCCAAGCAATTGATGCCATGGACTCCTTTGTAGAACCTTGTAAGCGAAAAAGAAGTTGCAGTGTGCCTGTACAAAGAGCTAGTGTAAGTTTAGTTACCTGCTTCTCGGAATTTTAGTTAGCCACTTATTGCAAAATTGTTCAATTATGTTGCTTGGCTTAATTTAGTTTGCTACTGATTACATAATGCCATAGCCTGTTAATCCTATTACAGACTGCGCCTATCTATGTGTTTGATACTTACTATTAAGAAATACCTATTTGCCTAAACTTAAATAGCTACTTAAGCACGTAGATAGCTGGTCATATGTACTTCTAGGGTGCAGCAAAATTCACGTGTAATTTATGTTCTGATACCCTGTTTGTTTAAATGGTTTGCTGTTATCACTTGTAGCACTAGTAATGTTTGCATGTTCATAGATAGACAAATGTCATGTTTATATGAGGGACACCGTCTTTTTAACTTTTATATATATATATATATATATATATAATATATATATATAATATATATATTATATATTTATATTATAATATATATTATAATATATATATATATTTGTGTCGGAATCATTTTGCTTACATCAAAGAAATTTACAGATGTATGTGTTGCTGGTAAACGGTACCGACTTGTTACTTTAATACGTTGCCAAGAACTTGTTAGTTTTACTAGTTCATGTGTAATTAAATACGTTGCCAAGAACTTGTTAGTTTTACTAGTTCATGTGTAATTAAATACGTTGCCAAAACTGGTTAGTTTTACTAGTTTGATGTTAGTTTCTTATGGCTCTTGCAACACTTTATTTATGATTGCTAACATTCAAGTTTCCAAGATCCAACTGAAACTCCATTGGCACAACAGGTATGTTTTCAGAAACTTCCTTGTTTACCTGGTTTGCTGCTGTAACTTGTTGCTGTAATCATCTTACCAACTTCAAGTTTTCAGGATCCAATTGGAAGTCCAATTGCATAGCAGGTACATTTTCAAAAATATATTTGTGTAACAGGTTTGCTGCAGTAACTTGTTGCTCTAATCAAGTTACTGACTACTCAACTTTTCAGGATCCAAGAGAAACTCCAATGCCATAACAGGTTCCTTTTGCAAAACTTGTTTGTTTAACTGCTTTGCTGCTGCAACCGGTTGCTCTAATCACATTACTAGCTACTCAACTTTTCAGGATCTAACAAAAACTCCAATGCCACAATAGGTACCTTTCGCAAAACTTGTTTGTTTAACTGCTTTGCTCCTGCAACCGGTTACAATGATGTTAATAACTACTTTTCAGCATCCAATCGAAACTCTTTAATTCCTTGTTTGTTTAACTGGTTTGCTGTTCTAACTCCCAATTGAGATGTTTTGCTAACTTCAACTTTTCGAAATCCAATCGGAACTTTAATGGCAAAATAGGTTAGCCCAAGATCAAAGAGCGAGGTCCCCATGGACGTTGTATCATCCCACAGCAGTGGCACCGGCCCAATCATGCATCATGAATTGCCAACTGCTGATGCTCTAGAGGCTAAACTATTGGTAGAAAGATATTCTGCTTTTGCACTTAGAGATGAAGTTGACGTGTTGAGGAAGCAAACAGCACAATCACAAGCAGTACTCAAGACAACCATTAAATATTTGGTGGATTTCAAAACGAAGCAAGCTGAGACTGACCGCATTGTTAAGGTCCTAAAGGAAAAAAAGGAAATTAAATTCCCACTTGGTAAATCATAGGTGAAATGTTTTTTCCATCATTGAATAACCTTTGTGTTGTTTGTTCATGTAATCGATCAAACCATTTATTTTAGAGAACATGTAATAATTATTTTTTGTTTTTTGGTTTGTAATTTGTTTTAGCATGAGTCTGTATTAATTGATAAGACTCTGAGACATTTCATTTTGATTGTTGTGCCAGACCTACAAATATGCCAATCGGGCTGAATGTGCATTTAGCGATAATAGTAGTATAGATGGTCCTTAAGTGGCACGCATCTGAAAGGGCCAAGATATTGTACTAGCTTCACTAAAAAATGATGTTCTTCTAGCAAAAAAAGTGCAGCGGCCTGGCTTATGTATGTTAGTTGATATTATTGATCCATATACTCTATATGTGTTTATATGTCTGTTAGTTTTGTACATTATTGATTGATTGACTCGGTATTTTGAATCTTGGGACATCGCTTGTGTACATATCTAAATGGGAGTACACATTATGCTGCGTATGACACTTGAGTTGGACATAAAGTGGTTTCAAATATTCGAATTCACCTTAAACTAGATTCTAGCTTCTGAATTCGAGTATCGGCATTTGTAAATCATATTCATATATGACAGTGGAATACATCTTTGTTGTGCTTTTGAAGATATATAAAAACACATAGAATGATATATAAAGATTCGTATAAGAATACAAAATGGATTCGAATTTAGTTGCCAGGGTAAACATGGATGCTTATTGTCCCAAAATTCGAAAGAAGCGGCAAAATATCCACTCCCACGTCGGCTGCCCGAAGCCAGTGTTTGCGAGATGGAAATTACTGTCTACCCCTTACACGGACAATCCATCGGCCCGATTTCCACTGCTCTCAATAGGGGTAGGTTAGTAACTTCAATTAGACATGACACGACCACCTCTGTGCCCTTTCAGACATGGTGGGCGCCAAATGTGGGTGGCAAAACACATTTGAATCAAGCTCGTCCGAAAGACCTATGTCTCTCCCTCCATTTCCCCATTCATACACGGTGGGAGGCAAAACAAACTCGACTCGGCTAAAATCGATGTAGGCAAATATTTTCAATAGGGGCAGGTTTCTAACTTCACTCAGACGTGACACAACTGCCCTACCTGTCAGCCTCGTTCATACACCGTGGGCGCCAACCGTGGGCGCCAAAACACCCTCTCGTCGCCCGAAATCGCTCTGGGCAAATATTGGGGAGATGCAAGATTCCCGTCCTATCCCCAACCGACGAGACGTCCAAATTTTAAACAGGGGCTAAGTTCATAACTTTCCCATATTTCAGACAGGCGCGTCCCAAAAACATGGTTCCCCGTACCTCTCCCTCTATTTTCCCATTCATACATCGTTCGCGCTAGAACACCATCCCCACACTAGCCTCCTCCATCCGCCACCCCATCCATCACCGTCGTCCTCCACCCCAGCCATCGCTGCCGTCCTCCACCATGCCGGAGTGCCTACCAAGACCGCATCGTCCACTGCTAGAGATGGACATTTCTCATCCACGGTGCCGGACCAGGAGCCTTGCATCGCGTCCTCTCGCTTCATCGGCGCCGTCGTCCTCCTTGCCGGGGCCGCTCCCACGACCTTCTCATCCACCGCAACGGGACTTATCCCCTGATGCACTCGTCTACCATCGCAGATCTGCTTCAACGCCACCGATAGCCATCGCACCGCCGATGCCTACACGGCGCCGCAAGAGAGGTGGTACTACTTCATATCTGCTCAACTTTTTGATCTCAACCAGAAAATAGATCGTAACTTGGTTACTGTACTTTCTTTTCAGCTCTTAGAATTTAGTTCTTAGTTCTAAGCAAACAATGGTTGCTAAATAGCATTTCTGCGGTTTGCAGCTTCAAATCTGCCATGGCATAGTCATAATAGGGTTTAATTGATCATGCTTAGGGTTTCCCCCCTTTTATGATCACTATACGATCAGCATACATGCTTCATGTCATAATAGCACTGCTCCACCCATCAAGCTAAACAAGCTTAGTTGTTCAAATATGAATATGATATTATTAAAACAGAGTCGTTTAATTGGTCAACTAAATGTTCCTAATTTAGTTTCGAAAATTCATGTACGCCGCTCGGGTGTGGATCTACAGGGCGCCCACGGTGGGCCGCGGCCCACCCTAGGATTTTGGGTCGGCCCAGGCCCCGATTCCCCTCTGTTCTGTTGCGCTTCCGATCTCTACTCGCCCCCAGCCGCCTGCCTTGCGGGCGACTTGCCGTCCCCGGATGGCATGACTCTAGGAGGAGACGCCGGACTAACAGGAGGTCAGGAGCCGCTCGCCCAACAGCGTCACCGCTGCCCGGGCGCGCCGCCGTGCCTACCTTCCCAGTCCATTCAGGGCTCAGGCATGCAACAACCACTAAGCCAACCCGATCTATCCTGAGATACGTCCTAAACACTCAGCAGCCACTCCTCATCACCCATTTTCTAATTGATTCATTACTCATTAGGCAGGACTGTCTTTAGGGTTTGTTGTGTACTGAGTGCTACCTACACTTAATGGTTCAGATGTATTTCAGTAATCTTTAGTACCTATAAAGTTCATAGGGTTTCAAAATTCCGGCCCTAGGAACAGACACTAGTCATTTTGGATTGTTGGTCATAGTGACATTGACCCAGATTACTACTGCAGGCCAGGTTTGTTGACAATTTTACTTGTCTTTCTTACTCATTCGATATGATATCCAATTATTCACGTCGATTAGTTGCAAACAATAAGTGCTAGACCAACTTCTTGATTCAGATTTTGGACGGTCTCTTACTGCAGTTACAATTCTGCATACTTGTCCTAGTAAGCTCACAAGCAATGATTGATTCACTACCTCTATGCTTGCCTTGTCATATTTGTTGTCAATATTCTTTTAGGGTGGACCACCCTGTTTCAAAATACTGGAACCACAGACATGAGTGAATAGTATTTCTCTGTGTGATCTCTTCCATCATGTGTGGGCAACGAACACTGCATTGTATAGAAAGAAAGTGTCATATCCACCTTTTACATAGACTACGATCTTTTACATGGAATACAATCTGCCTACTTGCTTTGTGTCGCACTACCAGCACTCCACCCTTGAAGCTAAACATTATGCCACTCATAATTCCTTAGTTTATTTGTTCAAATACGAATTTGATATGATTCTAATGTTCCTACTTCAGTTTTGAAATGTGTGTCTGCTTGTTATAGAGACATAAGAGGTTTGTATTTCTGTGTGTGGTCTGGTTAGCACGGTTGGGGGGTGAACTTTGTATACGCAGGGGTTTGTAGGGAGACACTCTTCGAGTTGAATCCGCAATGCATTCCATAGATAATCTGACTACTTTTTATGTTTTCATGAATCTCATATACTGAACAGCATCATAATGATTATGAGCTTGTGTGCATGAAAAGAATAAAGCAGAACAGTGCCATCGCTGTCAAACTTGGCATTAAGGGACTGAAATCAAGTCTAGATGCAATGCAATGCAAACGCTCTCCACCTACATATTCATGCTCAAAATATGATCCTAACAATGATTCTGAGCTAGAGGGAGACCTAAGTCAATGTAGCTCCCTAGTGGAGGAGTCAGAGGCAGATGCCCTATTTTATTCACCCATCAAGGTGCTTGCTCTAACTTTCCAAGGTTATATTGGTCGCACATATCTTGCAACTGATGCTTTGCATTGCTTCTACTTTGTTGCACTGACATTAGCTTAGTTTACACATCGTGTATGTGAATACGCCCAGCCTATCCATTTTCAGTACATATTCCATCTGTCATCATACCATATTTATCCATTCAAATGTTGTTCTTGTGTATCAGATGTTCAAAAGGAAGAGGGCGATTGTTGATCACGGAGGAGCATGAACAAAGTATTTGGAAAAGGTAGTGACACTTGATAAATCAAATAGCCCATTAGGTGTAGTTGCAATAGCACCAGACCCAGAAAACACGGCCACAACTCTAGCAGACTCTAGCCCTACTACACTGGCCATCTCTGATGCCCCAACTCAGCAGACCCCAACTGCAGCAAACAGTATGATGATGCCAGTTGACATAGCACCAGCTCTACGACGCAAAACCCACTTCCAACAAAGAGTACACCAAATCCAGTTGCCAAATCCCTTTCCGAACGAGAGAGAGCCCCAATTGCAGCAAATAGGACTCATGTTCCACTTCTTCCCAGTTTAGAAGACGAAGCTTATATTGTTGTCAGGAACTTTGTGCGCATCTTTCCTTCATGGAAAGATTATACCACAGACAAAGAACAATTTCCAATCTTCCTCCGCAACTTACGCGTAAGTAATGTACTAATGCTATTCATGGTAATTACTGCATATGTTTCTGCTGACAAAAGACACAAGATTTCATTCTTTTAAATAGGCGAGGACCAAACTGGATAGTCAAGATGAGCAAGGGTTGGTTGCGCTTTTCAAGCACTCGTTGATGAAGTATCGTTCCTACCTGAGGCAAGCGCACTTCGATGGCAAGCCTCTAAACAAAATTTCTGTAAAGTCTCCGGTGCTACATTTATCAGACAGTGACTGGAATAATCTTGTTACACATTGGTCTCGTCTGCAGCGTAAGGTACTATCTATGATATCACATCACAATTTGAACTACATTTCTGCATGTGCCTTAACGTCTCACTTGTACGAAAACTGTTTGCAGAAGAACATTCATTCTCAAGGGACCACAGAATCTCGCAACTATACTACACATTGCATTGCTCTTGTGAGTACCTCTTGCCCTATATGACCATACTTACTTTCATAGCTGGTTGATTATGTAGCATCACTGCACATGTTAGCCTCATTATCCTCCATTTGGTGGACATTATAAGATCCGTATCGACTCTTACATAAATTTAGAATCAACCCAATACTTTTGAAGAGGTTTAGCTCTGCAGTCCTCTTGTAAGGACTGAACGTCGTCTATCACTGTACTTACATTAACAGCTACTCCCTCCGTCCCATAATATAAGAGCGTTTTGTACAGTACACCGGTGTTCAAAACACTCTTATATTATGGGAAGAGGGATTGGTTCAATGTGTAGCATTCTGCATCTTATCTCCCTCGCCCACCATTTACTAAAAAATATCAGATCTATATTTAATCTTACCAAAAAGTTGAATACACAGACAATGCCAGTGCAGAAGTGTAGCCCATTGCTCTTGTCAGTACATTTTATCCTGTAACGCTTGTACTTCCAGGGATTGGTAGTTGATTATGTAGCATCAATCTGCATCTTATCTTCATTATCCTCTATCCTTTCCAGTATTATCATATCTATAATTACTCTCTACAAAATGTAGAGTACAGGTAATGCTTATGAAGAAGATTATGTGCTGAAATTCTTGAGTTATCCTTCCCTTGACATGGAGAAGGGCATTATAAAGCCGGTGTTAACTGTTAATGTAAGTCAGTCCTTCTAAAGCCTTTATCCTCAACTACTGTTAATTTGCTCATACTCCCTATCGTCAACTGCTGTTTAGTTTGCAGTTTCTATCAAAATGCATGTTCGCAACAACTGTAAGTTCCAAGTTTTACTTGTAAAACCAAATTCCTTATTCATACCATGCACATTCCTCAATACTCCCTATATGTATGCTTGTTTTTGTGGATCTATAATCCAGTGTGTGGTGAAGCAGCCCACGTTTGCACCTTGTCATCTCCTGTTTTATCTTACTGATGTGGCTGATGATATGAACAACATGCCATGCACATTAACCAAAATAGATACAATGATTGTCTTTGCTCTTCATCTATGCTTGTTTTGTTGACATGGTAATCCAGTAGTGTGGTGAAGCTCCCCACATTATGAACAATGCCAAATTATGCTATTGATATTTTGAACTTACTCTTTATTTTCTAATTTGAAACTGGATGGAATTGACAGCACAATTACCATCTTTGTTTATACACGTGCAAAACTTGTCATCTCTCTACTTGTTTCAGGGTGATATGCCTGATGGCATGCACAAGTCTGCTGAAGGCTGTTAAACAAACCCAACATATATTGCAGCAAAGAAGGCAAAACATCTTGAAGATAGTGAGACAACCCCAAAGTCTTGTCTTGATGCAGTGTTCAAGTTACTTGATACTAGCAGTCAGACAAGCTCACAGAATTCGCTGTCTGAATTAGTTTGACTTCTTCAGTCCCAAGTTCTAGCAGAAAGGCATTCTGCAACTCAACTTCGACTTGAAGTCCTATCTCTAAGAAAGATTGCGGAGAACATCAATGAGAACCTCATTGCTAAACAGCTACACCTGGAAGCTATGACCGACATGCTAGGCCGGTCTCACAGCCTTGCTCAGTAGCTTGCGCAGCAGTTCCCGCGCAAGGCTAACCTTTCTTGAACTGTCTTGGAAGTGGTCTTGGTTCAGTATTATTTTGTTACGCTGCAATGGCGCCCAGTTTTTGTAATCTGCTTCTTCGTTGCGCTTTATGATCACTGGTGGCGAACTTTGATGCACAGTGGATGTAATATACCATAAATCCTTTATTGTATAGTGTAGGTTTATTCTAAGTTACTATGTTGTAATTTCTTTATTGTATAGAGTAGGTTTGTTCTTAATTCCTACTAGTTACTGTATATGCCATCATTCGCTATCTGAAAAAAAAGGGCAAAAATCTGATGTAGTCGACCGGGCCGAAACATTCTCCTCTAACGGGCCTGCATTTTAGCGGGCCGCAGTTGGGCCGGCCTGCAACTTTCTTGGGCCTGAAAGGCCATTGGGGCCCTTCACACTTTGCGCCAGGCCCACAACTTACACGGGCCTATATTCGGCCCAAAGTTTAGTTGGGCCTTTAGTGGACCCAGCGCTTAGTTGGACCCATGTAGCTTCAGTCCATTAACAGGCTGAATATTCTACTGGCCTGTTACGGCCCAGAAGAAACCATGGGCCTTTAGTAGGCCGAAATGCATGTTGGGCCTCAATTTTCACTAGTCGTCGACGGGCCTTCAGCAGGCTGAAATGTAGACCGGGCCATTATTGGCCCAGTTATATGACGGGCCATTACCAGGCCGAAACATATCTCCACTGATATCATGGGCCTTTAAGAGACCGAAAGCTTAGTAGAGGCATCAACGGGCCGAATTATACGACAGGCCTTTAACAGGCCCAAAGTCACATTGGGCTGAACTGTTGCCACCTTGATCACGGGCCGTTAGAGGGCCGGATGTCGCGTTGGACCATATATGGCCCATGGGCAGCATGGGCCATTCCCAGGCCGAAAGACACACAGGGCTGAAATGGGCCCATGTCTACATCGGGCCTCGAACAGGCCGAAATGTCACTGGGCCGTAATTGGGCCCAAATATTCGGTGAATAATTAACGGGCCAGATCTGGCTTCGGGCCGTAAATGGACCATGTTTAAACAGGCCGTTAGTGGGCTGGCCCACTAGTACCTGAGTAAATACTACGGGCCTTTGACTGGGCCGGCCTTTTTAACCTATATGGGCCTCTGTTGGGCCCTGCCACGTATCGACGTATCATAGGCACGTCTCCTCCATTGGACGGATGACATCTGGCCCACTGAGGAGCCGACACATGTTTCCTCCAGCCAATGATGATTTTACACGTGGAAAATCCCCATTGGTCCGGGCTGTTAACGGGTTATCGGATCCAAACAGGAACCCGATAGCTTAACGGCGACCCGTTACGGTGGATGCCATGTGTCGGTTACCCTTGATGAAAGCACTTCCATGACGCGCCATTTATCGTCATGGAAGTGGACACTTCCGTGATTATAATTTTGGTATTGTCATGGAACACTTCTACGATAGCACAGGTATGACTATCTTGATTCTGTCATAAAATCGTCATGGATGTACATGCATGACAAAAAACATGACCTATTGTGACAAACATGTATCATCACGGAAGTGGTTTTTTTGTAGTGTTGGTTATTGACCGGAGAGGTGTCTCGGTCATGTCTACATAGTTCTGGAACCCGTAGGGTCCACACGCTTAACGTTCGTTGACGATATAGTGTTATATGAGTTATATGATTTGGTGACCGAATGTTGTTCGGAGTCCCGAATGAGATCACGGACATGACGAGGAGCCTCGAAATGGTTGAGAGGTAAATATTGATATATAGGACAATGGTATTCAGACACCGAAAGTGTTTCAGAGAAAACCGGATAGTCATCGAAGTACCGGAGGGGGTACCGGTCACCCCGAGAGCGTATTGGGCCTATTGGGCCATAAGAAGGGATCACACCAGCCCACAAGGGGCTGGCGCGCCCCCCATGGCAGCCGCACAAGTGGGGAAAGGAAAGGGGGAGAGGATTCGGCCTCCCCTTCCTTCTCTCTTCCCCCCTTTCCTTTCTTCTCCGGCAAATAAGGAAAGGGGGCGCCACTTGGGGAGGAACCCAAGTAGGATTCGGCCTACTTGGGGCACCCTCCTGGCTGCTCCCTCCTCCCCCACACCTATATATATGTGGGAGGGGGGCGCCTAGCACAAGCACAACAATCCCTTAGCCATGTGCGGCGCTCCCCTCCACCGTTTACACCCCCGGTCATATTTTCGTAGTGCTTAGGCGAAGCCCTGCGGAGATAGCTTCACCATCACCGTCACCACACTGTCGTGCTGCCGGAACTCATCCACTACCTCGCCATTTTGCTGGATCAAGAAGGCGGAGGACGTCATCGAGCTGAATGTGTGCTGAACGCGGAGGTGTCGTACGTTTGGTGCTCGATCGGTTGGAACGCGAAGAAGTTCGACTACATCAACTGCGTTGTCAAACGCTTCCGCTTACGGTCTATGAGGGTACGTAGACACACTCTCCCCTCTCGTTTCTATGCATCTCCTTGATAGATCTTGTGTGTGCATAGAATTTTTTTTGTTTCCCATGCAACGTTTCCCAACAGTGGCATCATGAGCCAGGTCTATGTGTAGATGATATGCACGAGTAGAACACAAAGAGTTGTGGGTGGTGATAGTCATACTGCTTACCACCAACGTCTTATTTTGATTCGGCGGTATTGTGGGATGAAGCGGCCCGGACCAACCTTACATGTCCACGCACATGAGACCGGTTCCACCGACAGACATGCAACTAGTTTTGCATAAAGGTGGCTGGCGGGTTTCTGTTTCTCCTACTTTAGTTGAATCGAATTTGACTACGGCCGATCCTTGAAGAAGGTTAAAACAGCAAACTTGATGAAAAACCGTTGTGGTTTTTGCCGTAGGTAAGAACGGTTCTTGCTAGAAGCCCGTAGCAGCCACGTAAAACTTGCAACAACAAAGTAGAGGACGTCTAACTTATTTTTGCAGGGCATGTTGTGATGTGATATGGTCAAGATATGATGTGATATATGTTGATGTATGAGATGATCTTGTTTTGTAATATCGACAACCGGTAGGAGCCTTAGGGTTGTCTCTTTATTGTATGAAGTGCAAGCGCCATGTAATTGCATTACTTTATCACTATGCGTTAGCGATAGTTGTAGAAGCAATAGTTGGCGAGACGACCCCGGCGCAACGATGGAGATCAAGGTGTCGAGCCGGTGACGATGGAGATCATGACGATGCTTTGGAGATGGAGATCAAAAGCACGAGATGATGATGGCCATATCATGTCAGATATTTTGATTGCATGTGATGTTTATCCTTTATGCATCTTATTTTGCTTAGAACAGCGGTAGCATTATAAGATGATCCCTTCACTAAATTTCAAGATAAAGTGTTCTCCCCGAGTATGCACCGTTGCCAAAGTCTGTCGTTTCGAAGCACCACGTGATGATCGGGTGTGATAGACTCTACGTTCACATACAACGGGTGTAAGATAGTTTTGCACATGCAGAATACTTGGGTTAAACTTGACGAGCCTAGCATGTACAGACATGGTCTCGGAACACTAGAGACCGAAAGGTCGAACGTGAGTCATATAGTAGATATGATCAACATAGAGATGTTCACCATTGATGACTACCCCATCTCACATGATGATCGGACATGGGTTAGTTGATTTGGATCACGCATCACTTAGCTAACTTGAGGGATTTTTATTTAAGTGGGAGTTCATTAGTAATTTGATTAATTGAACCTAATTTATCATGAACTTAGTCTTATAGTTTTGCATATCTATGTTGTAGATCAATGGCCCGAGCTACCGTTCCCCTGAATTTTAATGCGTTCCTAGAGAAAGCTAAGTTGAAAGATGATGGTAGTAACTACACGGACTGGGTCCGTAACTTGAGGATTATCCTCATTGCTGCACAGAAGAATTATGTCCTTGATGCACCGCTAGGTGAAAGGCCTGCTGCAGGAGCTGAAGCTGATGTTGTGAACGTCTGGCAAGCTCAATCTGATGACTACTCAATAGTTCAGTGTGCCATGCTTTACGGCCTAGAACCGGGACTTCAAAGACATTTTGAACGTCATGGAGCATATGAGATGTTCCAAGAGTTGAAGTTAATATTTCAAGCAAATGCCCAGGTTGAGAGATATGAAGTCTCCAACAAGTTCTATAGCTGCAAGATGGAGGAGAACAGTTCTGTCAGTGAACACATACTCAAAATATCTGGGTATCATAACCAATTGACTCAGCTGGGAGTTGATCTTCCAGTTGATAGTGTTATTAACAGAGTTCTTCAATCACTGCCACCAAGCTACAAAGGCTTCATGATGAACTATAATATGCAAGGGATGAATAAAACAATTCTTGAGCTCTTCGCAATGCTTAAAGCCATGGAGGTAGAAATCAAGAAGGAGCATCAAGTGTTGATGGTTAACAAGACCACTAGTTTCAAGAAAAAGGGCAAGGGAAAGAAAGGGAACTTCAAGAAGAATGGCAAGCAAGTTGCCACTCCCGGGAAGAAGCCCAAAGCTGGACCCAATCCTGAAACTGAGTGCTTCTACTGCAAAGGGACTGGTCACTGGAAGCGGAACTGCCCCAAATACTTGGCGGATAAGAAGGATGGCAAAGTGAACAAAGGTATATTTGATATACATGTTAGTGATGTGTACCTTACTAATGCTCGTAGCAGCGCCTGGGTATTTGATACTGGTTCGGTTAATCATATTTGTAACTTGAAACAGGAGCTACGGAATAAACGAAGATTGGCTAAGGACGAGGTGACGATGCGCGTCGAAAATGGTTCCAAGGTCGATGTGATCGCCATCGGCACGCTACCTCTACATCTACCTTCGGGATTAGTTTTAGACCTCAATAATTGTTATTTGGTGCCCGCGTTGAGCATGAACATTATATCTGGATCTTGTTTATTGCGAGACGATTATTCATTTAAATCAGAGAATAATGGTTGTTCTATTTATATGAGTAATATCTTTTATGGTCATGCACCCTTGATAAGTGGTCTATTCTTGTTGAATCTCGATCGTAGTAATACACATATTCATAATATTGATGCCAAAAGATGCAAAGTTGATAATGATAGTGCAACATACTTGTGGCACTGTCGTTTATGTCATATTGGTGTAAAGCGCATGAAGAAACTCCATGCAGATGGACTTTTGGAATCGTTTGATACTTGCTAAATAGGCCTCATGGGCAAGATGACTAAAACTCCGTTCTCCGGAACAATGGAGCTAGCTAATGACTTATTGGAAATAATACATACCGATGTACGCGGTCCAATGAGTGTTGAGGCATGCGGCGGGTATCGTTATTTTCTGACCTTCACAGATGATTTGAGTAGGTATGGGTATATATACTTAATGAAACACAAGTCTGAAACATTTGAAAAGTTCAAAGAATTTTAGAGTGAAGTGGAGAATCATTGTAACAAGAAAATAAAGTTTCTACAATCTGATCGCGGAGGCGAATATTTGAGTTACGACTTTGGCCTTCATTTAAAACAATGTGGAATTGTTTCACAACTCACGTCACCTGGAACACCACAGCATAATGGTGTGTCCAAATGTCGTAACCGTACTTTATTAGATATGGTGCAATCTATGATGTCTCTTACCGATTTACCACTATCGTTTTGGGGTTATGCATTAGAGACAGCTGCATTCACGTTAAATAGGGCACCATCTAAATCCATTGAGACGACACCGTATGAACTGTGGTTTGGCAAACCTAAGATGTCGTTTCTTAAAGTTTGGGGTTGCGACACTTATGTTAAAAGGCTTCAGCCTGATAAGCTCGAACCCAAATCGGAGAAGTGCGTCTTCATAGGATACCCTAAGGAAACAATTGGGTACACCTTCTACCACAGATCCGAAGGCAAGATCTTTGTTGCCAAGAATGGAACCTTTCTAGAGAAGGAGTTTCTCTCGAAAGAAGTGAGTGGGAGGAAAGTAGAACTTGATGAGGTAATTGTACCTTCTCTCGAATTTGAGAGTAGCACATCACAGAAAACTATTCCAGTGATGCCTACACCAACTAGAGAGGAAGCAAATGATGTTGATCATGAAACTTCAGATCAAGTTACTACTGAACCTCGTAGGTCAACCAGAGCACGATCTGCACCAGAGTGGTACGGTAATCCTGTCCTGGAAATCATGTTACTAGACCAAGGCGAACCTACGAACTATGAAGAAGCTATGATGAGCCCAGATTCCGATAAATGGCTTGAGGCCATGAAATCTGAGATAGGATCCATGTATGAGAACAAAGTGTGGACTTTGGTGGACTTGCCCGATGATCAGCAAGCCATTGAGAATAAATGGATCTTCAAGAAGAAGACTGACGCTGATGGTAATGTTACTGTCTACAAAGCTCGACTTGTCGCGAAAGGTTTTTGACAAGTTCAAGGAGTTGACTACGATGAGACTTTCTCACCCGCAGTGATGCTTAAGTCTGTCCGAATCATGTTAGCAATTGCCGCATTTTATAATTATGAAATCTGGCAAATGGACGTCAAAACGGCATTCCTTAATGGATTTTTTAAAGAAGAGTTGTATATGATGCAACCGGAAGGTTTTGTCGATCCTAAAGGTGCTAACAAAGTGTGCAAGCTCCAGCGATCCATCTATGGACTGGTGCAAGCATCTCAGAGTTGGAATATACGCTTTGATGAGGTGATCAAAGCAGATGGTTTTATACAGACTTACGGTGAAGCCTGTATTTACAAGAAAGTGAGTGGGAGCTCTGTAGCATTTTTGATATTACATGTGGATGACATATTGTTGATTGGAAATGATATAGAATTTCTGGATAGCATAAAAGGATACTTGAATAAGACTTTTTCAAAGAAAGACCTCGGTGAAGCTGCTTATATATTGGGCATCAAGATCTATAGAGATAGATCGAGACGCTTAATAGGACTTTCACAAAGCACATACCTTGATAAAGTTTTGAAGAAGTTCAAAATGGATCAGTCAAAGAAAGGGCTCTTGCCTGTGTTACAAGGTGTGAAGTTGAGTCAGACTCAAAGCCCGACCACTGCAGAAGATAGAGAGAAAATGAAAGTCATTCCCTATGCCTCAGCCATAGGTTCTATCATGTATGCTATGCTGTGTACCAGACCTGATGTGTGCCTTGCCATAAGTCTGGCAGGGAGGTACCAAAGTAATCCAGGAGTGGATCACTGGACAGCGGTCAAGAACATCCTGAAGTACCTGAAAAGGACCAAGGATATGTTTCTCGTTTATGGAGGTGACGAAGAGCTCATCGTAAATGGTTACGTCGATGCTAGCTTCGACACTGATCCAGATGACTCTAAGTCACAAACCGGATACGTATTTATATTGAATGGTGGAGCTGCCAATTGGTGCAGTTCCAAGCAGAGCGTCGTGGCGGGATCTACGTGTGATGCGAAGTACATAGCTGCTTCGAAAGCAGCACATGAAGGAGTCTGGATGAAGGAGTTCATATCCGATCTGGGTGTAATACCTAGTGCATCGGGTCCAATGAAAATCTTTTGTGACAACACTGGAGCAATTGCCTTGGCAAAGGAATCCAGGTTTCACAAGAGAACCAAACACGTCAAGATACACTTCAACTCCATTCGTGAAAAGGTCAAGGATGGAGACATAGAAATTTGCAAAATACATACGGATCTGAATGTGGCAGACCCATTGACTAAGCCTCTTCCACGAGCAAAACATGATCAGCACCAAGACTCCATGGGTGTTAGATTCATTACAATGTAATCTAGATTATTGACTCTAGTGCAAGTGGGAGACTGAAGGAAATATGCCCTAGAGGCAATAATAAAGTTGTTATTTTATATTTCCTTATTCATGATAAAGGTTTATTATTCATGCTAGAATTGTATTGATCGGAAACTTAAATACATGTGTGAATACATAAACAAATACCGTGTCCCTAGTAAGCCTCTACTAGACTAGCTCGTTGATCAAAGATGGTTAAGGTTTCCTAACCATTGACATGTGTTGTCATTTGATAACAAGATCACATCATTAGGAGAATGATGTGATGGACAAGACCCATCCGTTGGCTTATCATAATGATCATTCAGTTTATTGCTATTGCTTTCTTCATGTCAAATACATATTCCTTCGACTATGAGATTATGCAACTCCCGGATACCGGAGGAATACCTTGTGTGCTATCAAATGTCACAACATAACTGGGTGATCATAAAGATGCTCTACATGTATCTCCGAAGGTGTTTGTTAAGTTGGCATAGATCAAGATTAGGATTTGTCACTCCGAGTATCGGAGAGGTATCTCTGGGCCCTCTCGGTAATACACATCATAAGAAGCCTTGCAAGTAAAGTGACTAATGAGTTAGTTACAGGATGACGTATTACAGAACGAGTAAAGAGACTTGCCGGTAACGAGATTGAACTAGGTATGAAGATACCGACGATCGAATCTCGGGCAAGTAACATACCGATGGACAAAGGGAATTAAGTATGTTGTCACAACGGTTCGACCGATAAAGATCTTCATAGAATATGTAGGAGCCAATATGGGCATCCAGGTTCCGCTATTGGTTATTGACCAGAGAGGTGTCTCGGTCATGTCTACATAGTTCTCGAACCCATAGAGTCCGCACGCTTAACGTTCGTTGACGGTATAGTGTTATATGAGTTATATGATTTCGTGACCGAATGTTGTTTGGAGTCCCGGATGAGATCACGGACATGATGAGGAGTCTCGAAATGGTCGAGAGGTAAAGATTGATATATAGGACGATGGTATTCGGACACCAGAAGTGTTTCGGAGAAAATCGGATAGTCATCGGAGTATCGGAGGGGGTACCGGTCACCCCGGGAGGGTATTGGGCCTATTGGGCCATAAGAGGGGAGCACACCAGCCCACAAGGGGCTGGCGCGCCCCCATGGCAGCCGCCCAAGTGGGGAAAGGAAAGGGGGGAGGATTCGGCCTCCCCTTCCTTCTCTCTTCCCCCTTTCCTTTCTTCTCCGGCAAATAAGGAAAGGGGGGCGCCACTTGGGGAGGACCCCAAGTGGGATTCGGCCTACTTGGGGCGCCGTCCTGGCTGCTCCCTCCTCCTCCCACCTATATATATATGTGGGAGGGGGCGCCTAGCACAAGCACAACAATCCCTTAGCCGTGTGCGGCGCCCCCCCTCCACCGTTTACACCCCCGGTCATATTTTCGTAGTGCTTAGGTGAAGCCCTGCGGAGATAGCTTCACCATCACCGTCACCACACCGTCGTGCTGCCGGAACTCATCCACTACCTTGCCGTCTTGCTGGATCAAGAAGGCGGAGGACGTCATCGAGCTGAACGTGTGCTGAACGCGGAGGTGCCGTACGTTCGGTGCTCGATCGGTTGGAACGCGAAGAAGTTCGACTACATCAACTGCGTTGTCAAACGCTTCCGCTTACGGTCTACGAGGGTACGTAGACACACTCTCCCCTCTCATTGCTATGCATCTCCTTGATAGATCTTGCGTGTGCGTAGAATTTTTTTGTTTTCCATGGAACGTTTCCCAACAAAAACCCAAATAGCTTAGTTGAGGGAAAATCATTAAAGGAGCATGCTTATTATGTGCGACACTGCTTATCTCAAAAAGGGAAACTTTTATGGCATCAAATTAATACTATGCAATGCTATGCTTGGAATTTATGTGAATTATATGATTTTACTTGTTGTTCTGAAGACCCTAAGAAACACCTTCCCTACCAATGTGAGTTTAGTGATAATGGAATCTTATCTTCTTATGCCAAGGGTGTTTATAATTACTATGATGTTGAACAAATTGAAGAATTTGTTGCTTTTAAGGGTGCTTACGAAATTGCTTCTTTGATTGAAAAGTATGATGCTACTCTTTACAAATCTGAAAAATTTGCCATACTTAAATATTTATATGAAAATTATGCTTCTAATGCTTATGTTAAACCATATATTGAGGACTCCTCCATTGTCTAGGAAGAGATTAATATTCTGCAGGAAACTATGAAGGAAGAAATTGATGAAACTGTGAGCTCATTGGATGAAAAAGATGATGAGGAGAGCGAAGAACAAAAGGAGGAAGAGCGGATTAGCTACCCATGCCCACCTTCTAATGAGAGTAACTCTTTAACTCATACATTGTTTAATTTCCCTTCGTGCTTACCGAAGGATGAATGCTATGATAATTGCTATGATCCCATTGATTCGTTTGAAATATCCCTTTTTGATGAACTTGATGCTTGCTATGCTTATGGCCTTGATGCCAATATGAATTATGCTTATGGAGATGAACTTGCTATAGTTCCTTATGTTAAAAATGAAATTATTGATATTGCACCCACGCATGATAGTCCTATTATCTTTTTTAATTCTCCATACTACACTATATCGGAGAAGTTTGCTCTTATTAAGGATTACATTGATGGGTTGCCTTTTACCGTTGCACATGATAATTTTGATGAATATAATATGCATGTGCTTGCTGCTCCTACTTGCAATTATTATGAGAGAGGAACTACATCTCCGCCTCCCTATGTTTCCAACACGATAAAATTGCAAGAAACTTATTATGCTATGTATTGGCCTTTACTTGATGTGCATGAATTGTTCTTGTATGACATGCTGATGCATAGGAAGAGAGTTAGACTTCGTCATTGCATGATATATGTTTCTTTGTGCTCACTACTAAATTATAAATCATTGCTAATTAAAATTGGCTTTGATATACCTTGGGATCCGGGTGGATAAATTACTTGAGCACTTTATGCCTAGCTTAATGGCTTTAAAGAAAGCGCTGCCAGGGAGACAACCCAGAAGTTTTAGAGTCATTTTATTCTGTTGTGTGATTTTATAAAGTTTGAAAACAAAAAAATATAGAGGGGAACTTAAAACTTTACAAAAGGAAAAGTGAAAGTGAGAAGGACGAACACCGTTGGAGTGGGGGATATCCTTGAACTTTGTTCATGCCCATGGAAACTTTGTGAATCTTGAATTACCAAAACTTTTCAACAAAAATAATTATCCCCTTGTACAAATCCATTGTATTATAAAAATAATGTGCCAAGATTTTCCTTTAGGATGATTAGATTGCTTGTTGGTATGTGCGGTGCAAAATCGGAAACTTAGGCTGTAGTGCGTGAATTTACATTTTTTTACTGGAACGTCAAAAGTTTCTAAAAAATTTAGACAGTACTTCTATGCAATTTTTTTATTTTTTTCTAAGTTTTCAGAATTTTAAGAGTTACAGAAGTATGGTCAATGTTCAGATTGCTACAGACTATCCTGTTTTTGACAGATTCTGTTTTTGATGCACTATTTTGCTTGTTTTGATGAAACTATCGAGTGTATCGGTGGTATAAGCCATGGAGAAGTTAGAGTACAATAGCTATAATGCAAAAACAAAATATGAATGGGTTTGCAACAGTACTTAAAGTAGTGATTTGCATTATTATACTAACGGATCTCACGAAGGTTATTGTTAAGTTTTGTGTGGGTGAAGTGTTCAAAGATCGAGGAGGTCTCGATATGAGGAGAAGGAGGAGAGGCAAGAGTTCAAGCTTGGGGATGCCCAAGGCACCCCAAATAAATATCCAAGGAGACTCAAGCGTCTAAGCTTGGGGATGCCCCAGAAGGCATCCCATCTTTCTTCAACAAGTATCGGTATGTTTTGGTTTTTGCTTCGTTCATGTGATATGGGTAAATCTTAGAGCGTCGTGTGCTTTTTATTTTTCTTTTAATAATGCACCATGCTGGTATGAGATAGTCCCTGGTTGATTTATTGAATGCTCTTTGCACTTCACTTATATCTTTTGAGTATGGCTTTATAGAATGCTTCATGTGCTTCACTTATATCATTTGAAGTTTAGATTGCCTGTTTCTCTACATATAGAAAACCGTTATCTGTAGAATGCTCTTTTGCTTCACTTATATTTATTAGAGCATGGTCTTTTGTAGAAAGAAGTAAACTCTCTTGCTTCACTTATATCTATTTAGAGAGTCAACAGGAATTGGTCATTCACATGGTTAGTCATAAATTCCTACATAAAACTTGTGGATCACTGAATATGATGTGTTTGATTCCTTGCAATAGTTTTGTGATATAGAGATGATAATATGTGGGAGGTACTAGTAAACGGTTGTGGTTAGTAGGAATATTGGTGTGAAGGTTTTTGATTCCCAAAGCATGCACGTATAGTCTCTCGTTATGCTATAAAGTTGGAGCATGATTTATTATTGATTGTCTTCCTTATGAGTGGCGGTCGGGGACGAGCGATGGTCTTTTCCTACCAATCTATCCCCCTAGGGGCATGTGTAGTAGTACTTTGCTTCGAGGGCTAATAAACTTTTGCAATAAGTATATGAGTTATTTATGACTAATGTGAGACCATGGATTATACGCACTCTCACCTTTCCGCAATTTGCTAGCCTCTTCGGTACCGTGCATTGCCCTTTTTCACCTCGAGATGTGGTGCAAACTTCGCAGGTGCATCCTGTTGGGGAATGTTGCATGGAAAACAAAAAAAATTCTACGCACATGTAAGATCTATCCATGGAGATGCATAGCAACGAGAGGGGTATGTCTACGTACCCTCGTAGACCGTTAAGTGGAAGCATTTTATCAACACGGTTGATGTAGTCGTACACCTTCACGATCCAACTGATCAAGTACCAAACGTACGGCACCTCCGCGTTCAGCACATGTTCAGCTCGATGACGTCCTCGCCTCCTTGATCCAGCGAGTTGGGTGAAGTAGTAGATGAGTTTCGGCAGCACGACGGTGTGATGACGGTGGTGGTGAACTTGTTCCGCAGGGCTTCACCGTGCACTGCAGAAAAACTTGATGGAGGATGAAACCGGGGAGAGGGGCGCCGCACACGGCTCGTGGATTGTCGTGGGGTTGTGGTGCCCCATCCCTCTCATATATATATAGGTGGTGGGATGGGAGGCAGCCAGGGTGCACCCCAAGGGTGGCCACCGGCCCCCTTGGGAGCCTGCTCTATGGCACCCCCCCCTTCCTTATTTGCTCTTGGGGGGAACGAAAGGGGAGGAGAGGAAAGGCAAGGGGATGCCGACTCCCCTCCTTCCTTTTCTCCCCAAGGCCTGCGGCCAGAGGAGGGCGCGCCAGCCCCTTGTGGGTTGGTGTGCTCCCCTCATTTGGCCCATATGGCCCATTAACCTCCCGGGGCCTCCCGGAACCCCTTCCGGTGATCCGATGATTACCCGGTACATTTTGAAACCTTTCCGGTGACCAAATAGCATTGTCCTATATATCAATCTTTACCTCCGAACCATTCCAGAGCTCCTCGTCATGTCCGTGATCTCATTCGGGACTCCGAACAACATTCGGTCACCAACTCACATAACTCATATAATACTATATCATCAACGAACGTTAAGCGTGTGGACCCTACGGGTTCGAGAATGATGTAGACATGACCGAGACACTTCTCCGGTCAATAACCAATAGCGGGAACTGGATGCCCATATTGGTTCCTACATATTCTACGAAGATCTTTATCGGTCGAACCTTTATGACAACATATGTAATTCCCTTTGTCTGTCGGTATGTTACTTGCCCGAGATTCGATCGTCGGTATCTCCATACCTAGTTTAATCTCGTTACTGGCAAGTCTCTTTACTCGTTCTGTAATACATCATCTCGTAACTAATTCCTTAGTCACTTTTCTTGCAAGCTTCTTGTGATGTGTATTACCGAGAGGGCCCAGAGATACCTCTCCGATATACGGAGTGACAAATCCCAATCTTGATTCACGCCAACTCAACAGACACCTTCGGAGATACCTGTAGAGCATCTTTATGATCACCCAGTTATGTTGTGACGTTTGATAGCATACAAGGTATTCCTCCGGTATCCGGGAGTTGCGTGATCTCATGGTCGAAGGAATATGTATTTGACATTAAGAAAGCAGTAGCAATAAACTGAACGATCATATGCTAAGCTAATGGATGTGTCTTGTCCATCACATCATTATCCTAATGATGTGATCCCATTATCAAGTGACAACTCATGTCCATGGTTAGGAAACCTTAACCATCTTTGATCAACGAGCTAGTCTATAGTAGAGGCTCACTAGGGACACGGTATTTATTTATGTATCCACACATGTATTTAAGTTTCCGATCAATACAATTCTAGCATGAATAATAAACCTTTATCATGAATAAGGAAATATAATAATAAAAACTTTATTATTGCCTCTAGGGCATATTTCCATCACATCCAAACCCCGTGATATGATACGCTCTATCACACATAAGCCTTACTAGCAAAAAGGCCCGTGCGTTGCAACGGGAGAAGAAAATACCACACGCTCTTAATTTACAAAAATGGTCTATAATCTGAGAATTTGTAGCTACGGCCCAAACAAAGATGGTCTTAGTCTACAAAAGCGCAGTTCAAGATTCCACAGGTATTCTATTTCAACACGGCTTGCATATAGATTTAATCCTTTATTGGGTCTTTCTTTTATTTCTTGTCATGCATGTCCTTATTTATTGGGTGTCTCTAGCAAATTTATCTTCAATTTTGTGTCCAATTCTGATTTTGCTGAGGTGTTCATCCTCAATCCGAGTCACTACCGGTATGAAAAAAGACGAATAATGCATTATTGATTAAGATTGTGCCCTAGATAGTATTTTTTTTTAATTGTTAATAGGTAAAATAACATCATATTCAGATTCTACATATTTTCTAATCAAAATTCATATATAACACTTTAAGTTTGGAGTTACGGTTTAGAAGATATGAGTATTTTAAAAAATATTTGATATCTACTGCGGGTTTAATGTCAAAAAAATCAGGGGGTTTTCTATAAAATAGCATGACGGACTAAGAATACCTATTTCTTTTATTAATAGGTATAGATTATATCTTCCTCAAAACAGCCACCATACCTACCTATTATGGCATTTTCCATAGCCATTCCGAGATATATTGCCATGCAATTTCCACCGCTTCCATTTTGATGACTTGAGCATTCACTGTCATATTAGCTTGTCTGTTTTTTTATGTCCTTGCTACGCTAGATCATTGCACGTCCTGGTACACTGCCAGAGACATTCATATAGATTCATACTTTGTTCTAGGTATCGAGTTGTAATATTGAGTTGTAAGTAAATAGAAGTGTGATGATCATTATTCATTATTAGAGCATGTCCCAGTGAAGAAAGGGTGATGGAAACTATGATTCCCCCACAAGTCAGGATGAGGCTCCGGACATATATAAAAAAAATAAAAAAAGCGAGGCCAAAAAGAGCCCAAGAAAAAAATAATAATAAAGAAAATAAAAAAATGAGAGAAAAGAAAGAAGGGGCATGCTAATTCCACACTTATGCTTCAAAGTAGCACTATGTTTTTCATATAGAGAGTCTCCTATGTTGTCACTTTCATACACTAGTGGGAATTTTTCATCATAGAGTTAGATGCACATCCACTTAGTTTTCAGTTTGAGCTTTCATACACTTATAGCTCTTAGTGCATCCGTTGCATGGCAATCCCTACTCCTCGCATCGATATTAATTGATGGGCATCTCCATAGCCCGTTGATTAGTCGCGTCGATGTGAGACTTTCTTACCTATTTTTCTTCTCTATGTTTACTCCTATCATCATACTCTATTCCACCCATAGTGCTATGTCCATGGCTTGCACTCATGTATTGCGTGAGGGTTGAAAAAGTTGAAACGCGTTAAAAAGTATGAACCCATTACTCGGCTTGTCATCGGTGTTGTGCGTGATAAATACTTTATGTTAAGAAGACGGAGCATGACAAGACTATATGATTTTATAGGAATAGCGTTCTTTAGCATTGATATTTTGAAAGACATGATTGTTTGTTGGGATGTCTGAGTATTAATGTCTTTATGTCAAATTATAGACTATTGCTTTGAATCACTCGTGTCTTAATATTCATGCCATGATTAGATATATGATCAATATTATGCTAGGTAGAATTCCACATCAAAAATTATATTTTTTATCATTTACCTACTTGAGGACAAGCAGGAATTAAGCTTGGGGATGCTGATACGTCTCCGTCGTATCTATAATTTTTTATTGTTCCATGCCAATATTATACAACTTTCACATATTTTTGGCAATATTTTATATGATTTATTGGACTAACATATTGATCCAGTGCCCAGTGCCAGTTCCTGTTTGTTACATATTTTTTGTTTAGCAGAATATCCATATCAAACGAAGTCCAAACACGATAAAAATTTATGAAGAATTATTTTGGATATATGTGAATTTTGGGAGGTGGAATCAACGCAAACGGAGGCCCACGGCCTCCACTACCCACCAGGGCGCGCTTGGCACCCCGTGGCGTGCCCAGGTGTCTTGTGGGTTCCACGTAAGTCGGTTGGGGGCTCTTCTTCGGGCGCAAGAAAAATAATTTACGAAAAAAATTGTGTAAAAATTTCAGCACAATCGGAGTTACGGATCTCCGAAAATTTAAGAAACGGTGAAGGGCCAGAAAACAGGAACGTCAAACAGAAGAGCACAGAGAGACAGATCCAATCTCGGAGGGGCCCATCATATGAGCGCACGTGTGGATCACACCATAGGGTTAGTTGTATGTTGATAGGACTATGCATTGGAGGGCAAGAGTGACGAAAGCTTCTTCCTAACATAGAAATTGATGCATACGGGATTGAAGGGGAACCAATATATATCTTAATGCTATGGTTGGGTTTTACCTGATGAACGTTAGTAGTTGCGGATGCTTGCTAATAGTTCCAATCATAAGTGCATAGAATTCCAAGTAAGGGATGACATGCTAGCAGTGACCTCTCCCATATAAAAACTTGCTATCAGTCTAGTAACGTAGTCAATTGCTTAGGGACAATTCTACAAATCCTACCACTACTAATCCATACTCGCTATACTAATTTAATTGTACTTTAATTAGAACAGGACCTACGTTTTATTTTCGCATTCTTTAGTATCTTGCAAACTTATCCTACCACACCTACATAGTACTTCTAATTTTATTCTTGCTAAAGATAAAGCAAGCGTTAAGTGTGCGTAGAGTTGTATCGATGGTCGATAGAACTTGAGGGGATATTTGTTCTACCTTTAGCTCCTCGCTGGGTTCGACACTCTTATTTATCAAAAAAGGCTACAAACGATCCCCTATACTTGTGGGTTATCAAACGCCGAGCGGGCGGCCGGTCCAAACAGACAAAAAGCAGACAAAGCGCGCGTCCGTTTGGGTCGGCGCATTGAAATTGCTCTTATTATTAGTAGAACTCTCCTCCCATCTAGGGGGGGCAAGGAAGAAGAAGAAGGAGGGGGATCTCTCCCCCTCTCTCCCGGTGGAACCGGAACGCCACTGGGGCAATCATCGTGTGACGACGATCTACCCCAACAACTCTGTCATCTTCACCAACATCCTCATCACCTTCCCCTATCTATCTACAACGGCCCACTCTCCTGCAACCCGCTGTACCCTCTACTTGAACATGGTGCTTTATGCTTCATATTATCATCCAATGATATGTTGCCATCCTATGATGCTTGAGTAGATTTTTGCTGTCCTATCGGTAATTGATGAATTGCTATGATTGGTTTAATTTGCTTGTGGTTATGTTGTTGTCCTTTGGTGCCCATCATATGAGCGCACGTGTGGATCACACCATAGGGTTAGTTGTATGTTGATAGGACTATGCATTGGAGGGCAAGAGTGACGAAAGCTTCTTCCTAACATAGAAATTGATGCATACGGGATTGAAGGGGGACCAATATATATCTTAATGCTATGGTTGGGTTTTACCTAATGAACGTTAGTAGTTGTGGATGCTTGCTAATAGTTCCAATCATAAGTGCATAGAATTCCAAGTAAGGGATGACATGCTAGCAGTGGCCTCTCCCACATAAAAACTTGCTATCAGTCTAGTAATGTAGTCAATTGCTTAGGGACAATTCTACAAATCCTACCACTACTAATCCATACTCGCTATACTAATTTAATTGTACTTTAATTAGAACAGGACCTACGTTTTATTTTCGCGTTCTTTAGTATCTTGCAAACTTATCCTACCACACCTACATAGTACTTCTAATTTTATTCTTGTTAAAGATAAAGCAAGCGTTAAGTGTGCGTAGAGTTGTATCGATGGTCGATAGAATTTGAGGGGATATTTGTTCTACCTTTAGCTTCTCGCTGGGTTCGACACTCTTATTTATCAAAAAAGGCCACAAACGATCCCCTATACTTGTGGGTTATCAGACGCCGAGCGGGCGGCCGGTCCAAACAGACAAAAAGCAGACAAAGCGCGCGTCCGTTTGGGTCGGCGCATTGAAATTGCTCTTATTATTAGTAATGCTACACTCACGGGAGACTTATTACAGACTTCACAGAGTTGCAAACGTGGAGGATTAGGATTGGATTTAATGGGTGAGAAGGGGCCCACCCCTTAAAAACCAGGGGCTAGTTTGATTAGTTCGAACATGCCCGTATTAGTTCCGTGATAGGCCCGTCCACGAGGCTGTGCGAGCTGTGCGATCGCACAGGGCCCCAAATCGTAGGGGCCCCCGATCGAAGGAAAAACCACGAAAGGGTCCGGTTAATTCGCTGGCTACCTAGCTTTTTGGACGGGGACCTTCTATCTGCCGCATTTTACGACAGAATGGCAGGGCTTCGCACAGGCAGCCCCTCGTCTGGGCCGGCCCACCGATGTGCCCCGCTTGCTGTTTCCTCTCGCGCGACAAAAAAAGAAGGAAAAAGACAACGCAAGATTACATCCTGACACATCGCGTTGCAAAGGCTCCTATCCACGACCTGTTAGCCAATCGATCAACCATCAAATGCTTGTCATGATAGGTGCAAAACACTATAATACAATACAACAGGGGTTGAGTTTGGAAAACATTTTAGAGAAATTTCTTGAAATTGTGAACAGTTTTGAAATACCGTAATTATTTTTGAAATTCCTAACTTTTTTCGAAAAGTGAACCATTCTTGTAATTCCTATTTTTTTTAAAACAAGCATAATTTGAGCAAATCTCAAACAGTTTTCAAAAATATGAACATTTCTTCAAAAATTGAACAATTTCTAAAAAAATGAACATATTAAGAAACATGCAAATATTTTCTGAGGTCACGAACAATTTAAAATTTTTGACCAAAAATTGGAAACCATAACCATTTTTAAATTCAGAACACAAATTTAAAACATGAACATTTTTAAAAAAGAATGCGAACAAAATTCTTATTTGTATCCTTTTTTGGAAATGCGAACAAAATTTGAAACATGCAAACATATTTTGAAAATGCGAATAAAATGTTGAAACCACGAACATTTATGAAGCATGAACATTTTTCAGAAAAATTGTGAACAAATTTTGAAAACGAGAACATAATCTGAAATTCCTGAATATATTTTGAAACACAAATTTTTTTAATTGTGAACATATTTTCAAACGAGAACATTTTTCGATTTTTTTTAAAGGAACTTTTTTGAATTTATGAACAAAAGTTGGAAAAAGGAACATTTTTTAAAACATGAACACTTTGGACACAACGGAACATTTTTTGCATCTGTGAACAAAATTTTAAGAAGAGAACAACAGAACATTTATGAATTTATGAACTAAATTTCAAAACATGAACATTTTTTGAAGTTATGAACACAATTTGGAAGGCGAATATTTTTTAAAAATCAGGAACAATTTTTGAATTTGGGAAGAATATTTTAAATAGGAACATTTTTTGAAACTTATGAACATTTTTTATAAGGTAAATATTCATAAAAGTATGCGAACATTTTTCAAAAATCACAATTTTTTTTGGAACTTCTGAATAAAAATATGAAAATAGAGACATTTTCTCAACTTTTGAACATTTTTAAAAATTTCGAACAAATTTTGTAATTCTAAAAAATAAAAATATAAAGAAAAAATGAGCAGTAAAGGGATTACAAAAAGAAATAGAAAAAAGGAATACGAAAAAAGAAAAAGAAAAAAATGAAAGAGAAAAAACGAAAAAGGAAGAAAAGAAAAAAATGATAAAGAAAAACCACAAACAAAGAACCAAGAACCATATAAAAACGGTTCAGGAACCTTCTAGAAGCTTCCCAAAACTGATCTGGAACCTTCTAGGAGGTTCCCAAAACCGGAACTGTAGTACGTGCTTTATCTCATATTGGGGCCGGCCCATCTTTTTCTCGGGCGCGCCTGCTTGTGCGAAGCGGCGGCAATGCGCGGCAAATAGGATTTCCCTTTTGGATGGCTCGCTCGATCCTAATGCAGCGGATGTGCGTGAAGTGGAGGAATGTTACGGTGAGGCACCAGTACCCAGCCAACAGGCCCATAGTTGGTCTTGTATCAATTTCCTCACTTCCCTTCTGGCCCAATTTGTAAAAGATCAAATAGAAAACAAGATCGAATAGGATTTGGCATTAAGGGAGTTCCTATCGGGCGCTTCAGGTGCCCGAACCTCTCCCTGGCGCTCGCTACGGCGCCCAGTTGAGCCGGCCCACGAATAGCACTGAGCAGCGAACACAAAAGTACGCAAAAAATTGGAAAACGATATCTACAGGTCTCGAACACACTACCTTCGAGTTCACATACGACACCACTAGCCACTCGACCTATCCTGCGGCAAAAGCTTAATAAACAATGTCGCACGCTATTTTATTTCACAGATTTTTTTGGAAAAATACCATGAATTTGAAAAGGTTCATGGATTTCAAAAATAGATCTTCATTTTGGAAGAAAATTTCAAAAACCTGAAAATTGTTCATTAATTTTCAAAAAAAGAGTTCATCAAAATTTGAAAAAAAATGTCCGCAGATTTTGAAAAGAAAAATCATTGAATTTGAAAAAGGTTCATGAATTTTGAAAAAAAGTTTATTGGTTTTGAAAAACTTTCATCAAAATTGAAAAAAAAGTTAATGGATTTTCAAAAAAATGTTCATCAAACTTGAAAAATAGTTCATCAAATTTGGAAAACATTCATCGAAATTGAAAAAAATTAATGATTTTCTAAGAAAAGTTCATCAATTTTGAAAAAAGGTTCATCGAATTTGGAAAAAAGTTCATCAAATTTAAAAAAAGTTCATCGCATTTGGAAAAAAGTTCATCAAATTTGAAAAAAGTTAGTGATTTCTGAAAAAAAGTTAATGGAATTTGAAAAAAGTTCATCGACTTTGGTAAAAAGTTCATCCAATTTAAAAAAAGTTCATCGAATTTTAAAAAACCGCTCATCGATTGTGAAGAAAAAAGTTCACGAATTATATCGAATTTGAAAATCGAACCTTCTTCAAATCCTTCTTGAAAATCAAATTTGAAAAAAGTCCATAGATTGGAAGAAAAAGTTCACGAATTATAAAAAAAATCATTGATCCAGGAAAAAGAAAAAGATAAAACGGAAAACAGAAACGAAAAACAAAGAAATATAACCGAAAAAAGAAAAGGCAAAAAGGAAAAAGGTAAAAAGGAAAGATGAAATAAGAAAAGACGTGAAAGAATGTTAATCATCAGCTCTGGCGATGGCCCGGTGGTTACTGCCTATTAGCTCGAAAAGTGGAGGTCGGGAGTTCGATACCCCGCGGCGGCGCCCTTTTTCTGTGTCTACAAAACCGAAAGGAAAAAAAAGGTGACATGGGCCGGCCCAGCGCGGGGCGCTGCAGGCGCTCGTCTGGAAAATACACACTAACAGGGAGACCTCCTCTTCGCGATTTCCTATTTGACGCATTCTGCGTCGAAATGTCGGGCAAACGCACAATAGATCGAAGGAATCAATCGAGACGGGCCGGCCCATTTAGAAGCGAGGGTTGCATTCCAGGGATCCCGGTTTTGGGAACCTTCTGGAAGGTTCAATCCGGTTCTTTCTGGTTTTGGGAACCTTCTAGAAGGTTCCCAAACCGGTTTATTTTTTCTGTTTCTATTTGGTTTTCATTTTTTCTTTTTTTCTGTTTCGTTTTTTCTTTTCTCTCCTTTTTATGTTTTTTTTCTTCTTTTTTCTTTTCTTTTCTTTCATTTTTTCTTTTCTTTCATTTTTCTTTTTTTCAAGTTTATTTCTTATTTTAAACAAATGTTCAGAAATGTAAAAACTGTTGGCATTCGATCATTTTAAAAAAAAAATATAAATGTTTTCTGGTTTGAAATTTTGTTCGAAAATTCTAAAAACATTTAGACTTTCAAATATTTGTCCGCTTCTTTTTACAACAAATGTCCCAAATTTTAACAAAAAAGAATTTCAAAATTTAGAAATGTTCAAAATTTAGAAAATGTTTGGTGATTTCAAATAATGTTCCCACATGAAAATTTAAAAAATGTTCATCTTTTGAAAATTTGTTCACAAATTTAAATAATGTTGGGGTATTTTAAAAAATGTTCCCACTTCCAAATTTTGTTCCCAAATGAAAAATGTTCATGTCACGAAAATTTGCTCCCAAATTCAAATAATGTTTGGGGAAATTCAAAATATGTTCACATTTTTCATTTTTGTACCTAAATTCAAAAAAGGTTTAGGAATTTCCAAAAATGTTCCAGCTTTCAAAATTTATTCACAAATTCAAAAAAAATCATGTTTACAAATTTTGTTCGCAAATTTCAAAATTGTTCATTCTTTGAAAAAATTGTTCATAACTTCGAAAATTGTTCTTCCTGTTTTTCAGAAAATGTTTGTGTTTTTTTAAAAAATGTTCGTAAATTCAGAAAATGATACTATTTTCAATTTTGTTTCTTCTTTAGAAAAATGCTTGAGAATCCCCAAAAATGATAACATTTTCCTGAAATGTTCGTGGTTTTTAGACGCAGATTCCTAGGAAGGTCGCTGGTGACCTGGTTCAGTAGTAGGAATCTGCGTCTGTTCGATCCCACTTTTGTTTTGGGGGCTTTTTGTGAGAATGCTTAAGTTTTTCCCGCTGTAGTTTAGTTATTCTGGCCTTGCGCTGCAGTTTTGGCACAAAGACTAATTTGGGGCAGTGGCTAGCCCAGCTTCTGCGTCGCTACGAAGTCAGCGGTTCGAATCCCACCGCGCTTATTTTTCCCGTGTTTTTCCACATCGCGAACCCAAAATGGGCCGGCCCAGGTGGGCTCCGCCCTGTGCGACGCGTCGACTTTTTGACGCAAAGAGCGTCACACAGGACCTCCCCTCCTCTTCAGCGCCTTATGCGCCGGTTGGCTTAGCGGGCGCTCGCAGCAGCCTCGCGTGGGCCGGCCCAGCTAACACGCTCGCTCCGTCCCTTCTTCGTTCGACGCAGGTGCGTTCGTTCGTCCCTTTTTTTTCATCCCAATGTTCATAAACCTGTAAAACACATGGATAAAAATTGAAAGCACTTCATGAATTTGAAAAGTTCATCAATTCTAAATAAAAAGTTCATCAATTTTGAAACATATTTAAAAAAAAATCGATAAAAAGTTCATCAAGTTTAATAAAAAGTTCATCAATTTTGAAACAAATTTCACAAAAAAAATGTTCATTGAGTTTGAAAAAGTTCATTGAATTTAAAAAAAGTTTATCAATTTGAAAAAAGTTCATCGCATTTGAAAAAAAGTTCATCAATTTTAAAAAAGTTCATCAATTTGAAGAAAGTTCATCGAATTTGAAAAAAGTTTATCAAATTTGAAAAAACTTCATTCGATTTGGAAAAAAGTTCGTTCAATCTGAAAAATGTTCATCGAATTAAAAAAAAAGGTCATCACAAATGAGAAAAAAGTTTACCGGATTTGAAAAAAGTTCGACGAAATAAAAAAAAAGTTCATCAAAATTTGAAAAAAGTTCAACGAAAATAAAAAAAAATCAAATTTGAAAAAAAGGTCATCGATTTTGCAGAAGAAATTCATGAACAAAAAAAGTTTCCCGAATTTGATAAAAGAAAGGAAAAAAGCAACAGAAAAAAGGAAAAAACAAGAAGAAAGGTGAAAAGCGAAGAAGTATGTGAGCAATCACAAAGAGGTGGAGTGGTCGATTGGTTGTCGCGTCATGCCATAAACCCGCTCGTCCCGGGTTCGAATCCCAACTCTCGCACTCTTTTTTTCAGAACTGAAAAAAACAAGTCAAAATGGGCCGGCCCATACGTGAGAGGGGGTGTGCGCCCGTTAGGAAAATGAACAGTGTCAGGCGCTAAAGGCACCGAATAGGATTTGGCATTAACGGGCGCCTGCAGCGCTAAATAGGATTCGCCAGAAAACAAGGCAAGCTAGTTACGTTACTGGGCCTACTCTCTACAGCCAAGCGTGCGTGTGTGCTCGCCTGCTTAATTAGGCACGTACTTAATTTTAACCTTGTCTAAGAAAACTTAATTTTAAAATTCAATCCCCTAAAAAAACTTTATTTTAATCAAAATTAATATTATTAACACACTAGCCATAATCTAATTTCGAATTCTAGTACTAATTCTTCCTTATGTGCTCGCATGCTACACTAATAGCATATTTCATTTCAAGAATGACACAATGGATTTTTCTTTTGCTAGTAGATTCAATGGATTTAAAAATTCTATTTCAAGAAATCCTAGATGGATGATGCTTTTCGGTAAAATATTTGTCCAGTTTATTGTTTCAGTAAAATTTGCAAAAATAACTTTTTTTTCATACTACATTTACTCTTTGGCATTACTGTATGGTATATTTTCAAATATTGTACGAAATAACATATTCAAAGCTATATAATTAAGTGAAAACATCTCTATCAGTATTAGTTATATTTTTTTGCTAATTTTTTGGGGCCCATTTTGCATTTCACACCGGGGCCCCGAATTCTTGGAGACGGCCCTGTACGCGTATTAACCTGTGAGTCTAGCATTTTTGGGTTTTATTATAGTGGATGGGGCGTTTGGCGGGATGTGATAGAGATGCTCTAAGAGCATCTTCAATAGGCGCGCGGTTGCGCGGCGCGCTAAATTATTTGTTCATCACCAAAATAGCGCTTTTTAGCGCGCGGGAGGGCGCTTGCTCCAACAGGGGCTGCAAAATATGATGCACATCAATAGCTCCAGCATGTGCTGCAAAATCAAGCGCGCGCGAGTAGCCGGTGCTTAAAAAAAATTGAAGCAACGCATACGAAAAATATGAAACAACACATCGATTAAATTCATATCATAGTTCAAGCCGAACACCATAAACTAGTCCATACGATACAAATAAATCTAGATAAAAATGATACTACGATGCAAATATAGTAGATAAACGCGTCGACGATAAACTAGATAACTACTCCTCGTCCTCCTCGGTGGTGTAGTTCGACGACAGAAACGCGTCGACTCACCGAGGATCATTGTTGTCTTAGGTCGACGCAGGTCACAGTTCGAACTGGGCTTCCGCCAGTGCCTTCCGCTCACGTCTGTCTGCCCGATCCGTGGCTCGCTCCGCCCTCCTCTGCGCCCAGAACTCGTTCTCGGCGGCGACATCATGCGGGAAGTGCTTGCGCCACACCGCCATGGCGTGCTCATCCGCCTTAGCGATGAGAAGGCGGCGCTCCCGTCTCCGCTGGATGCGGCGTGTAACACCCCATGTCATTAGCCACAGTAATCACTACTGATAATGACAAGTCAGCATGTTTAACAGTGCATGATCATCATTAGCATCATATTGCATTTCAACTCCTAAGTCAAAATTCAAATTTAAATGAAAGTGGAAAATAAAAGTTGTTCAACATAGAAACTAAAATGTTCATTAAATAATAAATATTGCAGAGACTATTCTAAAATTATAATCAATAATTAATAAATTAACTAAGCGGCTCTAACAGTAGAAAAACAGGGTTGGTTAATACCTTTTTATTTAAATAAAATCCATGAGAAAACATTTGGCCCCAAAACCTTTTTATACCAGGGTTGGATATTGCACTGATATTATATGGGCAAGTGCCATATTTTACAAAACTAATTTGGAGTAAAAACAAAAGACAAAACAGAAAAGAAAAGAAACAGAAAAGAGAAAATAGAAAAACGAAAAGTGGCCCACAGCACTGGGCCTAAGTGGCCATAGTGCCCGGCCCAGCCCGCGCAGCTCCTCCTCCCACCTCCAGCACTGCTCCCCTGCGCCGCTGTCGAACACCCCGCGCGCGCCGTGCGCACGCGCCGGGGCCCCCCTCTCCCTCGCGCGACAACGCGCCCGCGCCCTCCCTGGTGGATAAGAGCATCCCCCACGCCCTCTCTGGCTCTCTCTCGCCTCATTCTCCCCCTCCCTCGCTCGCTTACCGCCATGGCCGACGCGGCCATCGCCATTGCTCCCTCGCCCGCGTAGCCACCGCCTCCGCCACGCCGTCCCACCTAGTCCAGCGTCACCGCCGTGCTCCGCTACGCCGCCTGCGCCAACGAGCTGGAGCCGAACGGCTCTGCATCGCCGGCCTGCATCGTCTTCTTCCCCTACGGCCGCCGTCGAACACCGCCTCGATTCGCCGCCGTCGCCCTTCCCCGAGCCGTCCCCGGGCCTTCTCTGCAACGCCGCTGAGCCCCTGCGCCGGATGCGCCCTCCCCTGCCCCCTCTAGCCGCCCGTAGCGAGCTCCTCCACCTTAGCCGAATGCGCCACCGCGTACCTCGTCGCCGGCGACTGTCCGGCGACCATTGGGCCCCGTGCTGCTGCCCGTTTTGCTCACCGCCGCCCGTAGGACCTCCCTGGCACCTCGCCTCGTTTATTTGCGCACCGTAGCCCCGTCTCCGCCGCACGCCCGAACCAACCTCGCCGCCGACGAGCTCCTGGCGCTCCACTCCGTTCTTCCCAGCACCCCGCACCGCCGCCATTCGACGCGCGACGTCGAGCCGCGTCGAACGCACCCTCCCCCAGCCCCGGAGACGCCCTGTGGGCGAATCCCGAACCTCACCGACTCGCTCCGTCGCGTTGGAGCTCGCCGGAGCGCTCTTCGGCCGGCGTCCGACGTGGCCGGTGGGTCCCACCCCCAGTGCCACTGCCTGTGGGCCAGGCCGGCCCCAGTTGACCAGTTGACTTGGTCAACTGGCTGACTGGGCACTGCCCAGACACTGACTGGTGGGGCCCCTCTCCCTGTGTCTATGACATATGGGCCCCACTTGTCAGGTGCCTAATTAACTAATTAGGTTAATAAAAATAATTAAAATCCTAATCAGTCACTGACTGCTGGGCCCCACCTATTAATTAACCCAATTAGTTAATTTAACCTCTCTGTTAAAGCCACAGTGTATGACATGTGGGCCCCACTTGTTAGGTTTGACTCTGGTTAGCCAGAGTTGACCTGCTGATGTCATACTGACCTCATGCTGACGTCATCATTCACTATTCTGGATAATTCAAATTTAAATAAATAATTAAATTCAGAAAATGTTTAAAACTTTAGGAAATCATATTAAATAAACCGTAACTCCGATGAAAATAATTTATATATGAAAGTTGCTCAGAATTTCGATACGAACCCGAATACGCCCTCCGTATTCTTGTCAGATGCCCCTAGCTATATGAACATTGAACTTTTAGACCGATTTCGATAAATGAATAGTGCCCAACATTGATTAAATAAATCCAGATAAATTCCTAAATTAACTAAATCATTTAGTTAGGCAGTAGAACACCCCAGCATATCATTTAGGCATGTCATGTATATTGTTTGCATGTTTGCCGTGAATTTATTGTTTCTCTCCCCCTCCTTCTCTTTCGATAGACGCCGAGACCGACGACGCTGCACCTGGGTACGACTACACTACCGACGAGCAGCCCATTGACGACCTCTCTCTCTTGCCAGAGCAACCAGGCAAGCCCCCCCCCCTTGAGCATCCAGATATCGCCCATTCCATTTCTCCTGCTTGCATTAGATTTTGCTACTGTTAATGTATGTTCCTATTCTGATGCATAACCTGCTTTTGTAATCTGTTCAATGTTACCTTACCTACCTATGATAAACTGTTTAGTATAGGTTGGTAGTGAACCATCAGTGACCCCACTACCTTTTCCCTTGTTGCCCCTGCTTGATCATCGACGACTCGATCAACGTGATCGTCGACCAGAGACCGACACCTCACTTCACACCCCCTTAGTTGTACGACTCTACATAGTTACTATCGAGTGCCGAGGGTGATACCTCGTAACGCACTCCTGATGAATACTCTGCAGTGTAGTTGTTCGGTCGTGGTCATCGAGGGTGATTCCTCCTTCTCCACTTCCGATACGACTCTGTCGTGCAACCCCTCAGTGTGAACCTCGAGGGTGATGCCTCATACGTTCACCCTGATGTTTTCATCGAGTGGAATCCGCCGAGGGTGATTCCTCGGGTTTCCCCCTTTGATGATATGACCACACGGTTACTTTGACCTTGTTACAGGCGGGTCTACCCTGGTGGGTACCCGCTGGAGATCTGTGATGTCGAGTGTGCCGGAAGGGCACTCGAGTGTGATATTGTGGCGGAGCTTCAGAGACTCTGATTGTCTCCGCGTGATACTAAATGAGCCTATTGGATTTGGGTGTGTGATCTGAGTGGGTCGACGTGCCCTATACGCACTACCACCACGCGGGATTATGGTTATGGGGCCCTCTGCGATGTACGTTTCTCCCGAAAGCTCGTCAGACGTCACGATTCACCATGCGGGCTGATTGTCGGGATTGGGCTGGATACTTCACTGACGAGTTCAGTGTCACGCCTGCACCCCGGCCAGTCTCGCAACGCGCAGGGTGCCCAGGGCGAAGGCCCAAGACCTCTGTGCCGAGCTGACCTCTCTGCCGAGCCTAGGTGGCCTCTCTGCCGAGCCCAGGGCGCTGCTTCGTGTTGATCTTCCGAGGACGGGCATTACCCAGCAAGTGTGTCCGGCCAGAGGTGATCGAGCGTGTTGGGTAACAGTAGTGCACCCCTGCAGGGATGAATGATCTATCGATAGCCGGTCCTACGGTAAAGGACGCTCAGTTTGTGTATCCCGATCTACTACTTGAACTGGATACTTGTTACTTAATTGAAGCTTCGGGATCGCTTTCTCCCTTGGGAGTCGAGGAAGGATCTCTAGGCTTGCTTCAACATGTTTGCTAAATAAAATGCTATTCTGCTCTCTTCTACTGCTGCAAGATGATGGCTTCGTGAAGATGCTAGTCTTCGATAGGACTAGGCCTTCTTTCTGTTCTGGCATTTCTGCAGCCCAGTCCACATATACAGCCTTTCTCCATTGATAATGTTGCAAATGTAGTATAGATCCTTGCTTGCTGAGTACTTCGGATGAGTACTCACGGTTGCTTTACTTTCTTTTTCCCCATACCCCACCTTGATGATATATCAGACGATGGAGTCCCGGAGCCAGATGCCACCTCAGGAGCTTACTACCAGGAGGGTCCAGAGGGCACGTACTACTGGATCGAGCCAGCCGACCAGGAGTAGGATCGGAGGCTCCCAGGCAGGAGCCAACGCCTTTCGATCTAGAGTCGTTGTTTGTGCTAGCCTTCTTAAGGCAAACTTGTCTAACTATGTCTGTACTCAGATTATATTTGTATGATTGACTTATGTATTCGGATCTTCGGATCCCTGGTCTGTAATATTGTGGATCTCAGTTTATTTGTATTAGAGTTGTGTTGTGATATCTTCCCGTGAGTCCCTGTGCTTGATCGTGCATGTTTGCGTGTATGATTAGTGCACGATTAAGTCGGGGGGCGTCACACGGCGGTCCTCCACGGTGACTAGCCGCGGGGGAGGCGCGAGTTCCTGCGCCTGCTCGCGCGTCCGCGTGTCCGAAAAGGTTCATCTGCGCACGTGGCCTCCCGAGGCGCCACGTCGCCGCATCGTACGCGCTGGCGGCCTCGTGGGCGGTCTTGAACGTTCTGTGACGCCCCCGATTCAATCGTGCACTAATCATACATGCAAATGTGCACGATCAAGATCAGAGACTCACGGGAAGATATCACAACACAACTCCAAACACAAATTAAAGTCATACAAGCTTTATATTACAAGCCAGAGGGCTCGAATATATAAGCTCGAATACACAAGAGTCAGCGGAAGCAACAATATCTGAGTACAGACATAAGGTAAACAAGTCTGCCTTAAGAAGGCTAGCAAAAACAACAACAATGATCGAAAAGGCGCAGGCCTCCTGCCTAGGAGCCTCCTAACTACTCCTGGTCGTCGGCGGTCTCCACGTAGTAATAGGCTCCGTCGGGGTAGTAGTAGTCATCGGCGGTATCAGCTGGCTCTTGGGCTCCGCCATCTGATCGCAACAATTGGGTATAGGGGGGAAAGAGGTAGCAAAGCAACCATGAGTACTCATCCGAAGTACTTGCAAGACTTACATCAGATCTATACTAGTATGCATCAGTATCAAAGGAATGGGGCCGTATCTTTCGACTGAACTGCAGAAATGCCAGAATAGAGGGAAGGCCTAGCCTGTCGAGGACTAGCATCTTCAAGCATCTTGCAGCATCAGAAGAGATAAGAGTAACATATCATAAGTAATAAGTATGTTGTAGCATTAACGCCCAGAGATCCTTTCTCGACTCCCTACAAGAAAGCAATCCCGGAGCCATCATATCCATGACACATCTCCAGTATCCAGTTCTAGTTGTATCGATCAGGATACAACTCCGAGTGTCCTTACCATGGACACGGCTATTCGAATAGATATACTTCCGTGCAGGGGTGCACAAACTTACCCAACACGCTCGATTAACTCCGGCCGGACACACCATCAGTTCATACCCGACCTTGGCTGATCGACACACCGTAGTCCTACCTAGGCTCAACAAAGAGGCCAGCACGCCGGTCTACATCCTAAATGCGAAGGGTCATGGGCCAACCGTCCTTTGCAATCCTGCGCGTTGCGAATGCGGCCAGTGAGCAGACCTAGCCCCCTTATACAAGCGCATGCATAACCAGTCCAACCCGGCACGCGCCGCTCAGTCGCTGACGTTAGTGAGCTTTCAGAAGAATCGTACGACGCAGAGTGCCCATACTTATTCCCGCGTGGTGGTTAGTGCGAAAAGGCCAGAGGCCTACTCGGATATCTCGGATCACATATCCAAACCATTAGTGTCCTGGGAGCACGCGGTAAGGATGAAGGATCCATGATATGTGGTCCCGTCGCCCCGTCTCGCGGACTTACGGCAAGGGCTAAGAATGCCCGACTGTAA
Source organism: Thinopyrum elongatum (assembly GCA_011799875.1). NCBI lineage: Eukaryota > Viridiplantae > Streptophyta > Magnoliopsida > Poales > Poaceae > Thinopyrum > Thinopyrum elongatum. The sequence continues at coordinate 511,330,119 of CM022300.1, forward strand.
CGCCTGGAAAACTCGCGGGTACCCTCCAGGTCAACCCGACTCCACATCACTCGCGGGTACCCTCCAGGTCAACCCGACTCACAAGAGACTGTCGGAAACTCAGGTCCACCTCTACCGAGGTGGTACCGCCAGTCCCTTCAGTCCTGCAGAAACAGTAACTCTCGCGGGTGCCCCTTGGGGCCGACCCGTCTTTAACATGGTCTTGGGGTTAAAGTCAAAGTAACTGTGTGTCCATAACACCAATGAGGAATCCTAGGAATCACCCTCGATGGATTCCACTTGATGTAGCCGTCAAGGTGAACTTGGAGGAATCACCCTCGAAGGGTTCACACTTGAGGTGTTGCACGACAGAGTCGTCATCGGGAGTGGTGAAGGAGGAACCACCCTCCCTAGACCACGACCAATTAACTACACTACAGAGATCTCATCAGAAGTGCTATACGAGGTATCACCCTCGGCACTCGATAGTAACTCTGCAGGGTTGTACAACCCAAGGGTGTGTGAGGTGATGTGTCGGGCTCAGGGCGTCGATCACGTTGATCGAGTCATCAGTGATAAAGCGGGGGCAACAGGGACAAGGTGAGGGGTCACTGGTGGATCACTAACCAACCTATACTAAGCATATAGGATAAGCATGTAGGTAACAATAGCAGGTTACAAAATCATGCTATGCATCAGAATAGGATCAATCAAATACAGTAGCAAATTCTAATGCAAGCATGAGAGAGAAGAAAATTGGCGATATAGGAATGATCAAGGGGGTTTTGCTTGCCTGGAAGCTCGGCTACAAGTGGTTGGACGTCAGGGGCATAGTCGTACTCTGGAGCAGCGTCAGTCTCGGGGTCTACCGGAGAGAAGAGGGGGAAGGAACATTAAATACAAAGCAAACAAAATGCATCACGATGCATGACATGGCAATACGTTGTGCTAAGGGTGACCTATTGTAGTGCTAAGCATTACAAACGGAGCAGGAAAATATCTGGGGAGGTTTTCCTGGCTTTATGCAGTTATCGGACAAACGATCCGGAGGGGAAGGTTCTATGTTTGCAGTGTTGGAAGGGTGTGGCAGGTAAATGAATGGCATAAACAGATTCATCTTTTTTTTTGATCATTTTTCATATATAAATTATTTTCATCCGAGTTACGGTTTATTTTCTATTAATTTTCTAAATTTTAATATTTTTCTGGAATTACTGGATTTATTATTAAAATGAAATTAAATAGCAAAAATGCTAAGTGCACCCGGTGTAGTGCACCCAGGGGCTGACTGGTGGCCCTGTTGACTGGGTCAACAGCCCAATCAGCAGAGGCTGACTGGTGGGCCAGGGGGACTGAGTCAACAGGTTAGTGTTGACCGCTGACCGGTCAATAGGGTCAAGTGGGACCCAGTCATCAGTGGTTCATCGGGTTATTTTATTTAGCGCTTAATTAATCCTGGGGTTAATTTGGACGTGGGTCCCATTTATCATACACACAGGGGTGCATTAGGGCCCATGTTAGTGGCTAATTAAGCGACAGTCCACGGCACACCGACACGCTAACGACGGCGAGGCAGTGCGCGCCGGCGATGACCATGTGGTCACCTCCGGCATCGGCTTGCCGCGCGCTTGGGCGCGTTAGAAAGCTGGCGAGGTGGCGCGTCTGATGGTGCTCACGGGACTGCCGGAGGCGGCGTGTAGCGGCGGCTGCAATGAGCAGAGAGGCGGCCGGAGCCCGGGTTAGTGCGGCTATGGGCTTAGCGCGCGAACACGAGTGAGTTAGTGGGCTAGCTAGGAGCTACGGGTTCCCGCGAGGCCGTTGGACATGCCCGCGTGACCAAAAGGTCAACGGAACGATGTCGGCGATGGGCTCAGGCGGCGGTGGTTCTTGGCTCTCGAGGGAACAACATATGGAGAGCGCTATCGGAGGGGAAGAGAGGGGGGAAAGATGCGGTTGCTCACAATGAGCGCAGTGGCAAGCTTGAGGCGGCCGAGGTCGGTCGGAGATGAGCGGATCGACGGCGGGAGGCGCACGGTGGCCGACGGGGAAGAAGGCTCGGATTCGGTGATGTGGTAGCTTAGCGCTTGATCTGATCCATGCAGGCGACGTGGTTGATGGAGACGAAACCCCTGGACACATCCGCTTGGCGAGGGGAGGTAGGTGGCCATGCAACGACGAGGCGGCGGCGACGAGCCTGCTTGGGTGAGCTCGCAGCGGCGAGTCCAGAGGGAGAGGGAGAGATGTGCGAGAGGGAGTGGGCGCTAGGGTTAGTGGTAGGGGAGAGGGAGCCAGGGGCCTGCCCTTATCCCCCCCCGGCAGCACGACAGTGAGTGGCATCGAGCACCTGCGGCCATGGCGCCCCGACCTTCTCCTGTAGCGGGAGGTGGACGAAAAGGCTGGGGCTATTGGGCTGGGCCGCACTGTGTGCGCCTAGAGCCCAGTCCGAGAGTGCGCCATGTTCTTTTTTTTTTTTAACTTTTCTGTTTTCTCTCATGTTCCTATTTTATTTTAATATTACTAGCACATATGCCCGTGCGTTGCAACAGGAGAAAAAATAGCATGCATTTAAAATTAGTGAGAATTATATGTGCAAGCAAAACCCTGTGTGCACGTGAAAAAGGAGCATTTAGCTTCTCGGTTTCGCCGGGTGTGAAGTAATCAATCCCTTATTTTTCCATTAATTGATCGAGGGCATTTAAATAACATCACTGTACGCCAGAGAAGGCCCATGAATTATTCAATCTATTTTTCCTTTCAATCGTGGAGATTTTAAGGTATGAAGTTTCTGAATTAGGAAACATGAACCATTTTTAAAATCCTAAACAGTTTAAAAAAATTATGTACACTTTCAAAAAACGCGAACAAAATTTGAAACAGGAACATCTTTTAAAATTCACAAACATTTTTTGAAAACACCAACTTTTTTTATAAAAACATGAACAATATTTCAATTTATGATCATTTTTTTAGCACGGGAACATGTGTTGAAAATTCATAACATTTTTTGAAAATGTGTATCTTTTAACATTATTATAAATTGTAGAAAAACAAAAAAAAAATGTGAAACATGAAAATCTTTTAAAATTCATAATTTTTTTTTGAAAACACCAACTTTTTTTTTTATAAAACCATGAACATTATTTGAATTTGTGAACATTTTTTAGCACGGGAACATGTGTTGAAAATTCATAAGATTTTTTAAAATGTGTACCTTTTAACATTATTTTAAATTGTGAAACTTTCACTAAAACAAGAATATTTTTCGAATTTGCAGCATCTTTTAACATTATCTTTTTAGAAATCTCGAACAATTTTGAAAAACCATTAAAGTTTTTGAAAAAATGGGAAACTTTTTCAAGTTCTGAATATTTTTCAAAATAGCAATAAAATGTTGGAATTCCGTAAATTTTCTATAATTTGATTTTTTTTAATTCTGAATATATTTTGAGAATTTTGAATTTATAAAATAAATTCTATAAGAAAAATAAAGTTGAAAGGGAAAAAAGAGATAGGGGAAGGAGAATAAAAATAGAAGTAAAACACAGAAACAAAGAAAACTGGGCCAGCTCATTATCGGTTGTCCTGTGCGAAGCTTCGACTATTTGTCGCCCTGTGCGGAAAATAGAATTTTCCCAGCAGCGTGGGAAGAAAAATAAATGGGCTGGCTTCGTTGTGGCATAGTGCGCGGCCCACGTATGAAATTCTGGAAAAGCATTTTTCTGTAGCAGACGAACGCATAAGAATTTAGTACCACCTCGGATAGAAAAAAATTCTTTTTGGCGGTGAACGGATGAAAAAATTGGCGAAACGCACCTTGCTTTATTAGTAGGTATAGATTAAATGAGTTTTTGTTAAATATGAGACTTGCCCCAAAAATACTTTGCAATATTATGGGGCTGTCCACAAAGTTTGGGGTCAATTGGAATATATATATAATTAGGTTTATATTTAAATGGTTATTTTAACTTTTGTTGGACCACTTAAAAATTTTCTAGGAATTTATTTGTGGGCCAAATGATGTTGGTTTCTTCATGATAATTTCTTAGTGATTATTTACAAACCCAACCAAGATATTTGTTTTATTGAAAGATGAAATAATAATTTGACTTGAAATTTGAATTTGAATTTGACCTGAGTTTTAATCAAGTGATAATTAGCTTAGTAAGGCATGGTGACATGGCATCATTAGTGTGAGGTTACTGTAGCATGACACTGGGGTGTTACAATCTCCTCCACTACAAGAAATCTTGTCCCGAGATTTAAGAGGTGGAGTAAGGGGAAACATTCTGGTTACGAAATTGTAACGGATCTTCTCGTTCTTGGTTGCTCTCCTCGAAGAAGTTGATCTCTTTCGTTGATGTGTTCATTTCTCTACATCAATGCATCATGATGAAGTTGTCGTTCTTCCTTCCGGATCTTCACTGTACTTACGAAGGGACAAGGGGTAACTTTGAAAGAACGGACCTAACAAGGTTGATTATCTGGTAGATAGTTCAGGGAATGTGGCAGAAAGTATCTCTCGAATTGAACTTAAGAAAAACATCGAGAGCAAAATAAGAAGGCACAATAAGAAGTTTCAAGCAGATAGACAATCGTTCGATGCCTGAAACAGAGCGTGAAAGGAGTTCAGAGCAACGATAAATATTGCGTTTGATACCAGAGTAGATCATCTCTAGGAAGGTGGCTCGTGATCTACATACGAAGCCAAGCGTGAGGAATAACTTTAGAAACATGGGCGTACAGGGGAGTCAGGTTTCGATCCTGTCGAACTATGGTTTATGGGCCCACCATGTGGGTTGATAGTAGGAAGGGCGCTGACCTCTTGCACGGTCATGATAGCAAGGCAGGACAGAGGATAGCCTGTTACTTATGTTGGCAACAACGTTGGTACCAAGGGCGAGGGACGAAGAGAACCATTTCCCTGCTCGTTGTAACGAGGTGGACCGATAGGCAAAGTTCTCGTCCATCAGTGGTTACCGGAATGTCATCAACAGTAGTAACAGTGTCTTACTGACAGAGTTGTACACCGAGGTGCTTACTAAAGCAGAGATTTATTACTGCTTATATCATATAGATCACAAGAAGGGTTAAACAAACCAATGGAAAGGAAAAAGTAATTATCAGATTTAAACAGAACAATGGAAAGGAAAATGTGTATACATGAGCATTAGGCGTATCTCCTTCCCAAGAGCAAGCAGAGCGGGATAATCATGACATGACTGCAGTAGATAACCATCTAGGGAAAGGGGCGAGGAAACTCATGATGTTACCCATATAGTGGTGTTTGGATAATTGATCAAGAAACATTTAGCATTATGCTTCCAATGTTCTTATTGATGTTGGAGTACCACAGTCATGCTTCGGGCTAGCATTGACATAGTCATCAGGTAAAGGTCAGACTTTGGATACACAAAGGATCCATCGGAAACAACTAAAAAAATAAGTCATACAATTTCAGCAAGGAAAAGATGAGGATGTGGCCGACGGGCTCAGCAACAATTCATCGAGATTTCCATAATATGGATTTTCACAATTAAGTGAACAAGGTGATAGCATTGGACACACCAAAGTATATAATGAAGTATGTTCAAGGAGAACATCCACAATTAAACATTGAACGACAGTGCACCTGGAATTATGGACCAAGTAGCACGATAAATGTTAGAATGGTGATTCAATAACCAAAATACTTGGAATGAAACTATCGACCACTCACTTCAAAGCAATAGGGTTGCAAGAAGTTTTGAATTCATGATGACACACAAGTATAGGGAATCAATCGTAGTCCTTTCGATAAGTAAGAGTGTCGAACCCAACGAGGAGCAGAAGGAAATGACAAGCGGTTTTCAGCAAGGTATTTTCTACAGTCACTGAAATTATCAGTAACAGATAGTTTTGTGATAAGATAATCCATAATGGGTAACAAGTAACAAGTGTAACAAAGGTGCAGCAAGGTGGCCCAATCCTTTTTGTAGCAAAGGATAAGCCTGGACGAACTCTTATATAAAACAAAGTGCTCCCGAGGACACATGGGAATTATTGTCAAGTTAGTTTTCATCATGCTCATATGATTCGCGTTCGTTATTTTGATAATTTGATATGTGGGTGGACCGGTGCTTGGCTGCTGTCCTTACTTGGACAAGCCTACCACTTATGATTACTCCCTCTCGCAAGCATCCGCAACTACGAAAGAAGAATTAAGATAAATCTAACCATAGCATGAAACATGTGGATCCAAATTAGCCCCTTACGAAGCAACACATAAACTAGGGTTTAAGCTTCTGTCACTCTAGCAACCCATCATCTACTTATTACTTCCCAATGCCTTCCCCTAGGCCCAAATCACGGTGAAGTGTCATGTAGTCGACGTTCACATAACACCACTAGAGGAAAGACAACATACATCTCATCAAAATATCGAACGAATACCAAATTCACGTGATTACTTATAACAAGACTTCTCCCATGTCCTCAGGAACAAACGTAACTACTCACAAAGCATATTCATGTTCAAGATCAGAGGGGTATTGAATATCATTAAGGATATGAACATATGATCTTCACCAAATAAACCAACTAGCATCAACTACGGAGAGTAATCAACACTACTAGCAACCTACAGGTACCAATCTGAGGTTTTGAGACAAAGATTGAATATGAGAGATGAACTAGGGTTTGAGAGGAGATGGTGCTGGTGAAGATATTGATGAAGATTGACCCTCCCTCGATGAGAGGATCGTTGGTGATGACGATGGCTTCGATATCCCCCTCCGGGAGGGAAGTTTCCCCGGCAGAATCGCTCTGCCGGAGCCCTAGATTGCTCCTGCCCAAGTTCTGCCTCGAGACGGCGGTGCTTCATCCCGAAAGCTTCCTTCTTATTTTTTCTAGGTCAAAACCTTTTATATAGCAGAAGAGGGGCACCAAACGATGGTCAGGGGGCCCACAAGCCCTGTGGGCGCGCCCCCAGGCTTGTGGCCACCTGGTGGGTCCCCTCTGGTAGTTTCTTCGCCCAATAATTTTTATATATTCCAAAATAATTCTCCGTAAATTTTTAGGACTTTTGGAGTTGTGCATAATAGGTATCTCAGATTTGTTCCTTTCCGGTACAGAATTCCAGCTGCCAGCATTCTCCCTCTTTGTGTAAACCTTGTAAGATAAGAGAGAAAAGGCATACGTATTGTACCATAAAGTGAAATAACAGCCCATAATGCAATAAATATCAACATAAAAGCATGATGCAAAATGGACGTATATACTCCCCCAAGCTTAGACCTCGCTTGTCCTCAAGCGAAAGCCGAAATCGATAATCATGACTGAGGGAGTCCTGGATTAAGGGGTCCTCGGGCCGCCAGCCCATTGCTTATGGGCCGGATTGGTGGGCTACTGTGGAGCCAAGAGCGTGGACCCGTGACCGGATAGAAGATCTTCGGAGCCCTGGTGTGCCCTCCAAGTCAAGATTAGGCATGATCTTTCCTTCATTATAATCGATCGCCTGTAACCCTAACCCTACTAGTGTCTATATAAACCAAAGGGTTTTAGTCTTTAGGGTTAGAGCAACATCCAACACCCCATCAACCTAGGGTTTGGCTCGCCTGATCTCGAGGTAGGTCGACTCTATAACCATACCATACAAATCAAATACAATCAAGCAGGACGTAGGGTTTTACCTCTTAGAGAGAGCCCTAACCTGGGTAAACACCGTGTTCTTCGTCCCTTGTTCCCCATTGATCCTAGATCCACAGCTCGGGACCCCCTACCCGAGATCCGCCGATTTTGACACCGACATTGGTGCTTTCATTGAGAGTTCCGTTGTTGGGTCACCGAAGGATCGATGGCTCGCCTGATCATCGGAGATGGCGTCAACTCCGGGGACCTCTTTGTCCCCGGTCAGCTCTTTGCGTTTGGCAGCATCGTGCTGCACGCCAACCCGACGGGTCATCTAGACCAAATCAACAATTTTGCCCCCGAGCACTGGATTAGATTCGGTAACTTGGAGTACGTCGCGGACGCTCGAGGCGATCTCATCTTGGCCGGATTCGCAGCCTCACCCGGTACCCCTATGGGCCCCCAGTGCCTGCCCAGAGCTTTCTCCTGATCTGATCTACGGATCGGCCTCAACCCTCCTGCTGGCCTTGATCTCGGACAGCTCCACCCTGTCCGAAGACCAGGAATCCCCTTCAGCCGTGCTAGCGGTGCCCGCCGAAGACCCAGCTTCAGGCCTCAACGCGGAAGTGGTGTTCGGACGCCAAGAGTCACTCTCGGCCGAACCCTCTCCTCAAGACACGCCTCTGGCCTTAAGCCCCAGCGATGGGTCGACGTTCAAAAGTCAGGAATCATCCCTGGCCGAACTACCCCTCACCCACTTGGCTTCGAGCTCCAATACGGAGACAGCGTCCGAAGACCAGGTCTTGTCCTCAGTCTATTATGTCTGTCCGGCCACAAGTCCGACCCCGAACCTCGAGGTCAACTCGGCCCTGGAAGACCAGGATTCAGTTCGGGCCTGGACCACCCCTCGCCCCACCACAATAGAGACCAATCACGAGCGGCCATCATATGCCAGCTCAGCAAGCCTCGCCTTGTTAAACGAGGTGCTCGACCGAATCCGGATGATGGCTATTCAAGATGACTCGCCCTCGGCCTGTGTTCAGCAGCCCCTCGACGTGAATTACAGGGAATTTTACAACCCACCCACCACCCACCTAGTAGCCACAGTAGAAGACTTAACCGACATGTTGGACTACACCTCAGAAAACACCGAATACATGGACGAGGATAGTGGAGCCATGGTTAACATCGATGCTGCTCCCCCCGTCACCGGCCGCTGGACGGCCACGTACACCTACGACGTCTATATGGTGGACACTCCGAAATACGATGATGGCACCACCAGGAAGGATAACGGTACGCCCAGTGATGGGCCACCGAAGCGCCATAGACAACGTCGCCGCTCCAGGGCACGTCGAAGCCATACGAGCAACACGGACACCGGAGACAACGGCACCCTAGACAATGTGGACAACCTTGATGACCCCGGCACCGACGAACAACCACAAAACAATCACGAGGAGCATGAGGACCCGCTCAATCTAGAAGGCCTCAATGACTCTAAAGACAGTAATTACCTCCCCCTTTCTGAAGACGAGGTCAGCTTGGGCGACGAAGATTTCATCGTCCCCGAAGACCCGCTGGATCAAGAGCGGTTCAAATGGCAGCTCATTGCCACTGCGCGTAGCCTGAAGAAACAGCGGCAAAAAATAAAGGCCGAACAGGATACCCTCAATGACAGATGGACCAAGGTCCTAGCTGCCGAGGAGGAGTACGACACACGTGACAGACCAAAAGCTACCCAATGTGAAGACTATTGCCGCAATTCGACGACGAAGCCATAGAGCAAGCACCCCCAAGGCACACTCAGGCGGAACAGCCGGACCGCCCCCTCGAGGACGGGACAGGACAACTGATAAAGCCGAACAGCCTCCCGCTCCACCTCGCCATCAAGGCAAGGAGCCATTACGACCATTTTATGAGTATGACCTATGACGCGACTTGGACGCTCGGGCGGGTCTAACGAGGTCCATTTACGGACCCAAAGATGATCCCCCCATTAGACGGGATGGTTACCAAGCCTGGTTAGACAGAAATGACAGATCTCGGGAACAACAATGTGCCCGGATGACAGACGGTCTCCGGCGCGACGTAGCCCTAGTCAGGGGCGCCGCTCACCCTCTGTGCTTCACAGATAGGGTTATGCAGCACCAATTCCCGGAAGGATTCAAACCTATGAATATCAAACCATTCGATGGGATAACAGACCCGACCATATGGATTGAAGATTTTCTGCTACACATTCACATGGCACGCGGAGACGACCTCCACGCCATCAAGTACCTACCATTAAAGCTCAAGGGTCTAGCTCGACACTGGTTAAATAGCCTCCCCGAAGACTCCATAGGATGCTGGGAGGAGCTCGAGGATGCCTTCCGAGCTAACTTTCAGGGCACTTATGTCTGGCCCCCGGACGCCGATGACCTGAGCCACGTAATCTAGTAGCCCGACAATTTTGGAACCGGTTTTTGACCAAGAAGAACCAGATCGTTGATTGTTCGGATGCCGAAGCTATAGCCGCCTTTAAGCATAGTATTCGGGATGGATGGCTAGCACGTCAGTTCGGCCAGGACAAGCCAAGAACGATGTCAGTGCTCACCTCCCAGATGACCCACTTCTGCGCCGGAGAGGATAGTTGGCTGGCTCGTAGAAGCACCAACCCCGAAACCCCCGGCACCTCTGAAGTCCGGGACGGGAACGGGAAGCCATGACGGAACAAGAACAAACGCCGCCACAACAACGGCGAAGCTAACAAAGTAAATGCCGGATTCCGTAACCCGAAGTCCGGGCCACGGAAAAAGCCCTCTAAAGGCAACCAGGACGACCCAACCAAGTTGGATGCAATCCTAGACAGGCCTTGCCAGATCCATGGCGCCCCTGAGAAGCCCGCCAACCACACCAACCGTAACTGTTGGGTGATAAAACAAGCCGGCAAGCTCACAACCGAAGACCCTGGCAAAAGCCCTCGAAGCGAGGACGATGAGGAGCCCCGCAAGCCGAACAGTGGAGGCCAAAAAGCCTTCCCTCAGGAGGTCAAGACGGTGAACATGGTCTACGCCACCCATATACCAAGAAAGGAGAGGAAGCGCGCGCTACGAGATGTTTACGCTGTCGAGCCCGTAGCGCCAAAGTTCAACCCATGGTCGGCTTGCCCGATCACCTTCGACCGCAGGGACCATCCTACCAGTATCCGTCATGGAGGATTGGCGGCCCTGGTACTCGACCCCATTGTCGATGGGTATCACCTCACAAGAGTTCTCATGGACGGAGGCAACAGCCTCAATTTGATCTATGCAGACACTATGAGGAAGATGGGGATCGATCCGTCAAGGATGAAACCCAGCAACACCACTTTTAAGGGGGTTATTTCGGGCGTAGAGGCCAGCTGCTCAGGCACGGTGACTTTGGAAGTAGTATTCGGCTCACCAGACAACTTCCGCAGTGAAGACTTGATCTTCGATATTGCCCCTTTTCGTAGCGGCTACCATGCCCTCCTCGGACGAACGACGTTTGCTAAATTCAACGTTGTCCCACATTATGCATACCTCAAGCTGAAGATGCCTAGCCCTTCGGGCGTCATAACAATCAACGGCAATACGGATTGCTCACTCCGGACCGAGGAACATAGCACGGCCCTAGTAGCCGAAGACCAAGCCATCGCCAACAGGCCTAGGTATCAGCCCGCTGTAAAGGCCAGAGATACAACTAAACGGGCTCGAGCCCGATCCCCATCATGGGAGCCCGCCTGCGTTCGTCGCAAGTAGGGCCACGCGCCCCACGACACGCCCAACATAGTCACGCTCTACGTGCCTCGTCAACACAACTTCGAGCTCAAGATACCATGGGTAGCCGCGAGGCCTATATCAAACAAACAAACACCATATGTTTGGCTTAACCGAACTAAGCAATTACCACGTCTTCGGACGACAAGGGGGACGACTCCAGACTCACCCAGCATCAAGCTGTGTCGACACGGTCACCCATCAGGGTTCCTATTCAAGGCCCCCCTCGCCGACATGCATTTTTCTACACTGATGAGTCCCTTACCCAGCAGAAGCAAAGGCGCAGACATGCAGCAGGGCACAGTTGAGGCTTCGACCCATGCATCAAGGCGCTGTGTAAACCTTTCTCTGTAAAATGTTCTTTTCTTACTCATAATAAACACATTGGCAGTTCAAATTGTACGGATAGACGTCCAGAGCTTATGGAAAATAAAAACATCTTTTACGGTGTTCGGGTATCCGTATTGTCTAGCCCCTCTTTCCTCCTTTTTCCCGCTCTTCGAATAGCTTGGCATGTCCACGTTGTGTAGCAAATACAAACCGGTTAATTAACCAAGGGCTTAATCTTTTCATCAGCCCCATGTATTAAGTCCGGCACCACTCTCCGTTGAGTGTTCGGCGTCTCGGATATTGCACTATATGCATTAGTTCCGAACTATCTCTTGGGTCAATAGTTGGGTTGCCCGGCTCCTATGTTTGCCTTCTTACGTTCCGCATGTTTGGCTAAGAAGGTAAAGGGAGAACCCCTGCGATTGTACTTCTGGCTAGCCCGGCTATGCACCTCTGGGGAGAAAGCCGAAAACTGACTGTCATAGTAAGCGAGAACTGGTCGGCGATCCGATGACAAGTGTTAAACTCAAAAAATCGTTGGCGATTTATCCGTGTCATATGCAGGGTTCGTCCTGGCACAAACCACGTGATTACAAAGGCATGCCTCGGCTACCCCATACATCACAAAGCATTGGGGGCTAGTTATTAGCTCCCACGGTCAAGCTCCTATGGCTAAGTGAAAGTAATAAAGCAGCATAGTCCGATTGCCTAGTCTCTCTCACGCACTACCACCTTCGGGCACCAAGACGTCGGCTAAGGGTAACAGCGCGGAGACGAAACACCCCTCGTATTATTCACTTGGGGGCTAAAGCCGACGACTGGTAACTTTCAGAATAAACAAACGGCCGCACAGGAGTCAAAATAAAATCATCACAGTTTACAACATACAAACGGGTCGCATTATAAAGCACAAGGTCCAACTGAAAATTTAATACAATCAGTCAATGATTACATCTTTTGAGCACTTGCCCTCTATCGCCCGAGCACCATCCATAACTTGTGCGAAATACAGTTCGGGGCGGCGATGCTCTTTTCCAACCGACGGGGGACCAGTGGCCATGTCCATTGGCTTGATCTTAGGCCAATGAACCATGGTCTTCGCAAAGGCCAACCTAGCTCCCTTGAGGCATGCAGAACGCTTCACTGTATCAATCCGGGGCGGTGCGTCATGCAGCTTCTGCACCAGGCCGAAGTAGCTGTCCGGAATAGGCTCTGTGGGCCACAGCCGGACGCAAAGATCCTTCAGGGCCGGCTCGGCCATCCGATGCAGCTCCATCATCTGCTTCATCTGGTTGCTGAGGAGGGGAGGGTGCTCGGGCACCCGGAACTGCGACCAGAAAAGTCGCTGTTCGGAGTCCTCCTTTCGCGTGGCATAGTGCTCCGCCGTAGCCGCCACACTCTTCGGAAGCTCGACAAAAATGCCTGCGAAGCGCCAGACCCGCGTTAGCAAGGCGAACCTGTTGCCGCCAAAAACACTCTGCAGTAAGTATTTCTTACCATCTGCGATTTGCTTCACACGGCGGAGCTCCTCCCGGGCACCCCGCACTTCCGTTCTGGCCTCCCGGAGCTCTTTTTCCGCCTTGGATAGCTCGGAGGACTGCTCTTTCTGTTTCTACTCAAGGGCCTCACATTTCATGACGGCATCCTTGAGCTCCACCTGCACTTCGGCCACTCGAGCCTCGTGCTTCTCGCCGACGGTCTTCACTGTCTCAAGTTCGGCCACCGCCTTTTCGGCAGCCGATTTCTTTTCGGCTGCCTCGGCCTCGTCCTTCTTCAGCGCAGCCTTGAGGCCCTCGACCTCCACGGCGGCAGCTGCAGTCACCAAACACCATGTGCTCAGCATACAATCCAGAACGTAGGTGTCCGGCGGTGTTAACTATGCATTTCGATAGGGGCTTACCTTGCGCCTCATCAAGCCGTTTGTTGACGAGGTCAAGCTCTTCATCAGAGCATTTAAGCTTTTGATTCATCTCCTCCAGGGCAGCAGCATAGGACGATGCCTGCGATATCAAATCAATCATGACACTTTAAATACTAGCCTACGGATATTCGACCCTCTGTAAGGTTTTTGCAATCCTTACATAGTCTCGGGGGCTGTTATACATACAACGTACTTAAGCTTTCGCTAAAAAAGTTAAATCCGCTTTGAGGGGAAAATAGAATTACTTGACTCACCTCGAAGCCCATCAAAAGGCCCTGGACGGCATCGTTCAGTCCGGTATGGACGGACCGAACACCCCGTATAACCGCACCCATAAGGGCGCGGTGCTCGTCGACGATAACGGAGCTGTTCACCAACTCCTCCAACACGTTCGGCCAGCCCGCCGCCGCCTGGCTATTGGTGTTTGGCACGGGCGACGGGACCTCAAGCCCCCCTCCATCGGAAGGTAGGACCGGCACCTGTGAGGGCCTTGGGGGCTCAGGTGCGGCTGGCTGGGAGGGCCCAGACGGTCCGGACTCTCCTCCCGTATTCGCCAAGAGGGACACTCCCTCATGGTCTTTGGTGACCGAGGCATCAGCCTCAGCCATGATTGCGTTGCCCCCCTCCCCTGTGTTTGAACGGGGAGGGGTCCATCGGGACAGCACCTCCCCGGCCTCTTCGGGGACCAGGGGAGGCGCGGAGCGCGACGCCGATCCGCTATCTGCCAATTCAGCGGGCAGAGAGGTCCCCTCCGAGGTCTGCTCGGCAGGGTGGCCGCGCGGTGGGCTGTGATATCACACAATCGGTTTCCATCAGTAAGGGATTGGTAAAATGAAATAAGCAAGAAATATTGAGGTTCACACCTCATGGCGGGGCGCTTGACCCTGAGTTCCTTCTCCGGGACCTCTTCGGACGCCACAGACTCCATATCGGAGTCCGAACTATCGAGCAAGACCAGCTTGGGTCTGCACTGCCTCTTCTAGGCCCGAGGTGGTTGCTCCTCCTCGACGTCCTCGGACGCCGCCCTCTTCTTGGAGTGGGAGGAGGCGCTTTCCTCCTTGTCTTCTTCCTCCTCCCCATCTTGGGCAAACAGGATTGCAGCGTCTCCGGACTTGGTGTCCGGACGACCTCTCAAGCGGAGGTCTCCCCTGGCCTCCGGTAGATCCTTCGTCTTCTTCCCTTTCTTCTCAGGCGCCTTGTAAGGCGCCACGACCAGCAGCCCCATCAGTTGAGCTGACCGAGGCTCTTCGGGTAATGAAGCCGGACTACTGATCTTCCTGGCCTTCTCAAGCCAGCCCTGTAAAGGCAACAGAAAGGGACTTAGACCAAACTTTGTGTAGTCCGAATGTAAATCAGGCAAAAGATTGATTACCTTCTTCGGGGGATTTGCGGCGTCGAAACCGATGTCTTCTTCCTCGACCGGCCACTCCTTCTGGGGCTTGAACAACAGCTTCCACACCTTGTCGTGGGTGGTGCCGAAGAAGTATTGTATGGTGGCCGGGTCTTCAGGCTTGTAGGGCCACATTGGAGTGGCCCTCTGCTGGCAAGGAAGGAGACGACGACGAAGCATTATCTGGACCACATTGGTCAGCTTGGCGCCGATCTCAAGCACGCTGGCAACGCGTTTCTGCAGCATCTTCACCTCGTTAGCGGACCTCCAGTCGAGACCTTTTTTGGTCCATGAGGTCAGCCTCGCTAGGGGTTCGGATCTGAATTCGGGAGCCGCCGTCCAGGCCGCATCCCGTGGTTCCGTTATGTAGAACCATTCCTTCTTCCACACCTTGATGGTGTAGATGAATGCGCCTGATGGCTCGTGTCCGCGTCAGTATTTTCCCCGAAGAGGAAGGGATGATGCAACACAGCTACGGTAGGTATTTCCCTCAGTGATGAGACCAAGGTTATCGAACCAGTAGGAGAACCACGCAACACTATGTAAACGGTACCTGCACACAAAGAACAAATACTTGCAACCCGACGCGTAAGAGGGGTTGTCAATCCCTCCTGGGTAAAAGATAGATAAATTTTTAGTAGATTGGATAAATAGATCTCACGGTAACGTGAAATAAAATAAATAACAAAAAATTGCAGAAAGGTATTTTTGGGTTTTTGGAATAATAGATCTGAAAATAAAAGAGGCAAATAATAGATCGGAAAGCAAATATGATAAAGAATAGACCCGGGGGCCGTAGATTTCACTAGTGGCTTCTCTCGAGAAAAATAGCATACGGCGGGTGAACAAATTACTGTTGGGCAATTGATAGAACTTCAAATAATTATGACGATATCCAGGCAATGATCATTATATAGGCATCACGTCCAAGATTAGTAGACCGACTCCTGCTTGCATCTACTACTATTACTCCACACATTGACCGCTATCCAGTATGCATCTAGTGTATTAAGTTCATGGAGAAACGGAGTAATGCAATAAGAACGATGACATGATGTAGACAAGATCTGTTCATGTAGGAATAGACCCCATCTTGTTATCCTTAATAGCAATGATACATACGTGTCATGTCCCCCTTCTGTCACTGGGATTGAGCACCGTAAGATCGAACCCATCACAAAGCACCTCTTCCCATGGCAAGAAAAATCAATCTAGTCGGCCTAACTAAACCAAAGATTCGAAGAAGAAATACGAGGCTATAAGCAATCATGCATATAAGAGATCAAAACTCAAATAACTTTCATGCATAAAATAGATCTGATCATAAACTCAAAGTTCATCGGATCCCAACAAACACACCGCAAAAAGAGTTACATCAAATAGATCTCCAAGAGACCATTGTATTGAGAATCAAAAGAGAGAGGAAGACATCTAGCTACTGCCTACGGACCCGTAGGTCTACAATGAACTATTCATGCATCATCGGAGAGGCACCAATGAGGATGATGAACCCCTCCGTGATGGTGTCTAGATTGGATCTGGTGGTTCTGGAACTTGCGGCGGCTGGGATTGTGTTTCGTCGACTCCCCTAGGGTTTTTGGATTTTTGGGGTATTTATAGAGCAAAGAGGCGGTGCGGGAGGCCACCGAGGTGAGCACAACCCACCAGGGCGCGCCCAGGTGGGTTGTGCCCCCCTCGGGGCACCCCTCTGGTACTTCTTCGGCCCAAGTTGTTCCTTCTGGTCCAGAAAAAAATCTCCAAAAAGTTTCGCTGCGTTTGGACTCCGTTTGGTATTGATTTTCTGCGAAGTAAAAAACAAGCAAAAAACAGCAACTGGCACTGGGCACTATGTCAATAGGTTAGCCCCAAAAAATGATATAAAGTTGCTATAAAATGATTGTAAAACATCCAAGAATGATAATATAACAGCATGGAACAAGCCAAAATTATAGATACGTTGGAGACGTATCAGCATCCCCAAGCTTAATTCCTACTCGTCCTCGAGTAGGTAAATGATAAAAACAGAATTTTTGATGTGGAATGTTGCCTAACATATTCATCACATATTCTTTTCTTTTGTAGCATGGACATTTGGACTTTTATATGATTCAAAGCAATAGTCTAGTTTTGACATGAAGATTTCAATACTCAGGCATATCAACAAGCAACCATGTCTTTCAAAATATCAACACTAAAGCAAGTTGTCCCTAGCCCATTATGCTCAATCATTGATCCATTCATGAAACACACTCGTATATTAGCTACACCCAATGCTCAAGTACGATCATAGTGCCCCTTAGTTGGTGCTTTATAAGAGAAGATGGAGACTCAAATAGAAATAAAAATTGCATAAAGTAAATAGAAAGGCCCTTCGCAGAGGGAAGTAGGGATTTGTAGAGGTGCCAGAGCTCAAAACAAAAAAGATAGAGATAAAACATTTTGGGTGGCATGCTTTTCCTGTCAACGAAAACGATCGAGTAGTTCCCAATACTTTCCATGCTAGATATATCATAGGCAGTTCCCAAACAGAAAGTAAAGTTTATTCCTTTTTCCACCATACTTTCACATTCCACGGCTAACCGTATCCACGGGTGCCGTCCATACCAACACTTTCCAAGGAATTTATTATTTCACAACATAAAGTAAATTCATTTTTCATTTCGGGACTGGGCATCCCTAATACCTTTGCTGTACTCTCGTGCAATGACAAGTGAATAAACACTCATCTTGAGAATAACACATTTAGCATGGAAAAATATCAGCCACCCCCTACTGTTTCATGAGCGGTACGAGCACACAAAAAGGAAGTTATTTTGAAAATTAGAGATGGCACATACAAATTTGCTTAGAACGGCAAGAGAATACCGCATATAGGTAGGTATGGTGGACTTATATGGCAAAACTAGGTTTTAAGGATTTTGGATGCACAAGTAGTATTCCCACTTAGTGCAAGGGAAGGCTAGCAAAAAGATTGAGAAGCATCCAACCAAGAAACGAAAAATCACATAAGCGAGCATTAAGCATAACTAACACCGAATAATGCACCATAAGTAGGATGTAATTTCATTGCATAACTATTGACTTTTGTGCTTGCATAGGGAATCAAAAACCTTAACACCAATATTCTTACTAAAGCATAATTACTCACCAACATGACTCACATATTATATCATCATATCGCAAAACTATTACAAAGAATCTAGTTTATTTTCTCCAATGATCTTCATGAAAGTTTTTATTATATCCCTCTTGAATATCTATCACTTTAGGACTAGTTTCATATGTTGCTTTTGATAGCTCAAACAAATCTAAGTGAAGAACATGAGCATAAAAAATTTCTTCTCTCAAAATAATATAGGTGAAGCATGAGAGAATTTATTCAAAAATCTACTAACTCTCAAATAAATCTAAGTGAAGCATGAGAGCATTTCTTCAAAAATATTAAAGCACACCGTGCTCAAAAAGATATAAGTGAAGCACTAGAGCAATTCCATAGCTCAAAAATTTAAGTGAAGCATAAAGAGCAATTCTAACAAATCATAGCATAATTTTGGCTCTCCCAAATAGGTGTGTCCAGAAAGGATAGATGGCACAAACTAAAAATCAAGACAAGCAAAGACTCATATAACACAAGACGCTCCAAGCAAAACTCATGATATGTGATGAATAAAAATATAGCTCCAAGTAAAATACCGATGGTCGTTAGAAGAAAGAGGGGATGCCACTCGGGGGCATCCTCAACTTAGTTGCTTGTTTCTC
This sequence comes from Thinopyrum elongatum, assembly GCA_011799875.1. Taxonomy (NCBI): domain Eukaryota; kingdom Viridiplantae; phylum Streptophyta; class Magnoliopsida; order Poales; family Poaceae; genus Thinopyrum; species Thinopyrum elongatum. Next base: position 511,348,885 of record CM022300.1, read on the forward strand.
TTTGGATAATAGCTTGGGGTGCCATGGGGCATCCCCAAGCGTAGGCTCTTCTTACTCCTTATTCCTTCATCCATCGTAATCTCACCCAAAACTTGAAAACTTCAATCACACAAAACTCAACAAAACCTTCGTGAGATCCGTTAGTATAAGAAAACAAATCTTTACTTTAAGTACTGTAGAAAACCAATTCAAATTTTGTTATTGCATTATATCTACTGTATTCTAACTTTTCCACGGCTTATACATCCCGATACAAACTATAGATTCATCAAAATAAGCACACAATGCAAAGAAAACAGAATCTGTCAAAAACAGAACAGTCTGTAAAGATGCGAATTGTTCTCATACTTATGTAACTCCAAAAATACTTAAAAATTAGGAAAACGTAGGAAATTTGTATATCAATCTTGTGTAAATAATTCAGAATTTTTAGTCGCTTCTGTGATTTTCTAAATTGTTTTACTGGATGCAAAAGTTTCTGTTTTCCAAAAAGATCAAATCAACTATCACCCAACATGATCCCAAAGGCTTTGCTTGGCCCAAACACTAATTAAAACATAAAAAACACAATCATAAAATATGCATAATTTTGCAAACACACAAGAACAGAAATAAAAAAGCAAAAATAAATTTTATTCATTGGGTTGCCTCCCAACAAGCGCTATCGTTTTACGCCCCTAGCTAGGCATAAAGCAAAGATTTAAGTATTATCATCCTTAGTTCCCAATTCCTCAATCACACAACCAATATTATTTAAAGATTTAGCATATAGATTTTCAATAACAATACTCCTAGGAATGAGATTGAAAAATTCATTCTTGCAAAAAGGGTTTCTCACAACTTCAACAAAGTCGGGGTGAATACTAATCATCCTAAGATCTTCTTTGTTATTATTATAAGTTGCACCCTTGTTCTTAGTGATTTGATTAATCTTGCTAATTTTAACGGGAGTTTTTTCAATAGTTTTAGCAGAAGCAAAAGCCGAGCTTAAATTACTAAAAATTTCTTCAAACTTATCAATCTGAGAAGGACTTTCTTCAATTCTTTCGTGAATTACCATTCCCTTTTCTTTTAGCAACTTAAAAACCTCTCCCGCTTTTGACCCAATTTTACTAGCAAGATTATGCATCTTTTTATCCAAGTTTTCAATATGTTCTTCGGTAAGCATTTTCTTTTCAATAACATCAAGCATTTCCATAACATGCTCGAGAGTCAAAGTTGTTTCATTAATCATAAGAGGTGGTGAACCCAATAGATTTCCCATAGCATTAAAAGCATCTAGAGAAGGACACATCAAGAAATTCCCACCGGTAATCGTATCAAGGACAAATCTATAACAAGTAGTGATGCCCACATAAAAACAACAAAGAAGAACAACGGTGGATTGCTTACGAATAGATCTATTATGAGCATTGCAAATCCTATACCAAGCATCTTTTAAATTCTCCCCTCCCCTTTGTTTGAAGTTAAGAACCTCGTTCTCGAGGGTGCACGCAATAGAGGAAGAACTATCCATAACGACAAAAAGTGACAAACAAAATTGCATGAAAAAACAGATCTGACGAGAAAATGGCGAACGAAAAAAAAGGCGAATAAAACGGCAAATTTTGTGAAGTGGAGGAGATGAAAATGAGAGGCAAATGGCAAATAATGTAAATTGCAAGGAGATGAGATTTGTTATCAGGAACCTGATAGATGTTGATGATGTCTCCCCGGCAACGGCGCCAGAAATCCTTTCTTGATGGCTCGTGTCCGCGTCAGTATTTTCCCCGAAGAGGAAGGGATGATGCAGCACAGCTACGGTAGGTATTTCCCTCAGTGATGAGACCAAGGTTATCGAACCAGTAGGAGAACCACGCAACACTATGTAAACGGTACCTGCACACAAAGAACAAATACTTGCAACCCGACGCGTAAGAGGGGTTGTCAATCCCTCCCGGGTAAAAGATAGATAAATTTGTAGTAGATTGGATAAATAGATCTCGCGGATATGCGAAATAAAATAAATAACAAAAAATTGCAGCAAGGTATTTTTGGGGTTTTGGAATAATAGATCTGAAAATAAAAGAGGCAAATAATAGATCGGAAAGCAAATATGATAAAGAATAGACCCGGGGGCCGTAGATTTCACTAGTGGCTTCTCTCGAGAAAAATAGCATACGGCGGGTAAACAAATTACTATTGGGCAATTGATAGAACTTCAAATAATTATGGCGATATCCAGGCAATGATCATTATATAGGCATCACGTCCAAGATTAGTAGACCGACTCCTGCCTGCATCTATTACTATTACTCCACACATCGACCGCTATCCAGCATGCATCTAGTGTATTAAGTTCATGGAGAAAAGGAGTAATGCAATAATAATGATGACATGATGTAGACAAAATCTATTCATGTAGGAATAGACCCCATCTTGTTATCCTTAATAGCAACGATACATACGTGTCATGTCCCCTTCTGTCACTGGGATTGAGCATCGTAAGATTGAACCCATCACAAAGCACCTCTTCCCATGGCAAGAAAAATCGATCTAGTCGGCCTAACTAAACCAAAGATTCGAAGAAGAAATACGAGGCTATAAGCAATCATGCATATAAGAGATCAAAACTCAAATAAATTTCATGGATAAAATAGAGCTGATCATAAACTCAAAGTTCATCGGATCCCAACAAACACACCGCAAAAAGAGTTACATCAAATAGATCTCCAAGAGACCATTGTATTGAGAATCAAAAGAGAGATAGGAAGCCATCTAGCTACTGCCTACGGACCCGTAGGTCTACAATGAACTATTCACGCATCATAAGAGAGGCACCAATGACGATGATGAACCCCTTCGTGATGGTGTCTAGATTGGATCTGGTGGTTCTGGAACTTGCGGTGGCTGGAATTGTGTTTCGTTGACTCCCCTAGGGTTTTTGGATTTTCGGGGTATTTATAGACTAAAGAGGCGGTGCAGGAGGCCACCGAGGTGGGCACAACCCACTAGGGCGCACCTGGGCCCCCAGGCGCGCCCAGGTGGGTTGTGCCCCCCTCGGGGCACCCCTTTGGTACTTCTTCGGCCCAAGTTGTTCCTTCTGGTCCAGAAAAAATCTCCAAAAAGTTTCGCTGCGTTTGGACTCCGTTTGGTATTGATTTTCTATGAAGTAAAAAACAAGCAAAAAACAGCAACTGGCACTGGGCACTATGTCAATAGGTTAGTCCCAAAAATGATATAAAGTTGCTATAAAATGATTGTAAAACATCCAAGAATGATAATATAACAGCATGGAACTGAAGGAAATATGCCATAGAGGCAATAATAAAGTTGTTATTTTATATTTCCTTATTCATGATAAAGGTTTATTATTCATGCTAGAATTGTATTGATCGGAAACTTAAATACATGTGTGAATACATAAACAAATACCGTGTCCCTAGTAAGCCTCTACTAGACTAGCTCATTGATCAAAGATGGTTAAGGTTTCCTAACCATAGACATGTGTTGTCATTTGATAACGGGATCACATTATTAGAGAATGATGTGATGGACCCATCCGTTAGCTTAGCATATTGATCGTTCAGTTTATTGCTATTGCTTTCTTCATGTCAAATACATATTCCTCCGACTATGAGATTATGTAACTCCCGGATACCGGAGGAATACCTTTGTGCTATAAAATGTCACAACGTAACTGGGTGATCATAAAGATGCTCTACAGGTATCTTCGAAGGTGTTTGTTGAGTTGGCATAGATCGAGATTAGGATTTGTCACTCCGAGTATCGGAGAGGTATCTCTGGGCCCTCTCGGTAATACACATCATAAGCTTGCAAGCAAATGACTAAGGAGTTAGATATGAGGTGATGTATTACGGAACGAGTAAAGAGACTTGCCGGTAACGAGATTGAACTAGGTATGAAGATACCGACGATCGAATCTCGGGCAAGTAACATACCGATGGACAAAGGGAATTGCGTATGTTGTCATTACGGTTCGACTGATAAAGATCTTCGTAGAATATGTAGGAACCAATATGGGCATCCAGGTTCCGCTATTGGTTATTGACCGGAGAGGTGTCTCGGTCATGTCTACATAGTTCTCGAACCCGTAGGGTCCGCACGCTTAACGTTCGTTGACGATATAGTGTTATATGAGTTATATGATTTGGTGACTGAATGTTGTTCGGAGTCCCGAATGAGATCACAGACATGACGAAGAGTCTAGAAATGGTTGAGAGGTAAAGATTGATATATAGGACGATGGTATTCGGACATCGGAATGGTTTCGGAGTGCACCGGGTAGTCATCGGATCACCGGAAGGGGTTCCGGGAGGCCCCGGGAGGTCTATGGGCCTAATGGGCCAAGGAGAGGCACACACCAGCCCACAGAGGGGCTGGCGCGCCCTCTCCCTGGCCGCCGGCCCTAGAAGAAGGAAAGGAGGGGGCGCCACCTCCTCCTGCCTTTCCCTCCTTGTGGGAGAAAGGAAAGGGGGAGGGCACCTCCTCCTTCCTTCCCCTTGGCGCCAAAAGAAGGAGAGGGGGGGGGGGGGGCGGCCAAGGGCAGGAACCCAAGTAGGATTCGGACCTACTTGGGCGCCCCTTGGCCTCTCCCCTCTCCCTCCCACCTATATATATGTGGGAGGGGGGCCTAGCACACCCAGAACAATTGCTTAGCCGTGTGCGGCACCCCCCTCCACCGTTTACACCCCCAGTCATATTTTCGTAGTGCTTAGGCGAAGCCCTGCGGAGATAGCTTCACCATCACCTTCACCACACCGTTGTGCTGTCGGAACTCATCCACTACCTTGTCGTCTTGCTGGATCAAGAAGGCAGAGGACGTCACCGAGCTGAACGTGTGCTGAATGCGGAGGTGTCGTACGTTCGGTACTTGATCGATTGGAGCGCGAAGAAGTTCGACTACATCAACCACGTTGTTAAACGCTTCCGCTTACGGTCTATGATACATCTCCAACGTATCTATAATTTTTGATTGTTCCATGCTATTATATTATCTATTTTGGATGTGTTATATCCATTAATATGCTATTTTATATTATTTTTGGGACTAACCTATTAACCTAGAGCCCAGTGCCAATTTTTGTTTTTTCCTTGTTTTTTAGCTTCATGGAAAAGGAATACCAAACGGAGTCCAAACAGAATAAAGTCTTCGAGATAATTTTTCTTGGACCAGAAGACACCCAGGAGACTTGGAGATGAAGTTGGAGGATCCACGAGGCGGCCACAAGGGTGGAGGGCGCACCCAGGGGGGTAGGGCACACCCCCTACCTTGTGGGCCCCCCGTGACCCTCCTGACCTAATTCTTTCGCATATATATTCACATATGTTCCCAAACCACCAGAGGCATCCACGAAAACACTTCTCCACCGCCGCAACCTTCTGTACCCGTGAGATCCCATCTAGGGACCTTTTCCGGCACCCTGCCGAAGGGGGATTCGATCACGGAGGGCTTCTACATCAACCCTATTGCCCTTCCGATGAAGCGTGAGTAGTTTACCTCAGACCTACGGGTCCATAGCTAGTAGCTAGATGGCTTCTTCTCTCTCTTTGATTCTCAATACCATGTTCTCCTCGATGTTCTTGGAGATCTATTCGATGTAATACTTTTTTGCGGTGTGTTTGCCGAGATCCGATGAATTGTGGATTTATGATCAGCTTATCTATGAATATTATTTGAATCTTCTTTGAATTCTTTTATGCATGATTTGATATCTTTGTAATTCTCTTCGAACTATCGGTTTGGTTTGGCCAACTAGATTGGTTTTTCTTGCAATGGGAGAAGTGCTTAGCTTTGGGTTCAATCTTGCGGTGTCCTTTCCCAGTGACAGTAGGGGCAGCAAGGCACGTATTGTATTGTTGCCATCGAGGATAAAAAGATGGGGTTTACATCATATTTCTTGAGTTTATTCCTCTACATCATGTCATCTTACTTAATGCGTTACTCTGTTCTTCATGAACTTAATACTCTAGATGCAGGCAGGAGTCGGTCGATGTGTGGAGTAATAGTAGTAGATGCAGAATTGTTTCGGTCTACTTGACACGGACGTGATGCCTATATTCATGATCATTGCCTTAGATATCGTCATAACTTTGCGCTTTTCTATCAATTGCTCGGCAGTAATTTGTTCACCCACCGTATTATTTGCTATCTTGAGAGAAGCCTCTAGTGAAACCTATGGCCCCTGGGTCTATTTTCCATCATATAAGTTTCTAATCTACTATATTAGTTTTCGATCTACTATTTTGCAATCTTTTACTTTCCGATCTATAAACCAAAAATACCAAAAATATTTACTTTATCTTTTATTTAGTTTCATCTATATCTATCAGATCTCACTTTTGCAAGTAACCGAGAAGGGATTGACAACCCCTTTATCGTGTTGGGTGCAAGTTGTTTGATTGTTTGTGCAGGTATTCGGTGATTTGTGCGTTGTCTCCTACTAGATTGATACCTTGGTTCTCAAACTGAGGGAAATACTTATCTCTACTTTGCTGCATCACCCTTTCCTCTTCAAGGGAAAACCCAACGCAAGCTCAAGAAGTAGCAGGAAGAATTTCTGGCGCCGTTGCCGGGAAGATCTACGCCAAGTCAAGACATACCAAGTAACCATCATAAACTCTCATCTCTTGCATTACATTATTCTCCATTTGCCTCTCGCTTTCCTCTCCCCCACTTCTAAAACGATTTTCGAAAAGATTTGCCTTTTTATTCGCCCTTCTTCCGTTCGATCTTTTGTTTGCTTGTGTTACCATGTGCCTTCTTTTTGCTTGCATCTTCGCTTGCTAAAAGTTTATGGATCCTCATCCACTTGCTAATCTTTTTAAGAGATCCAATTATGATGAACCAATTTCTAGTGATTTGAGTGCACTAGATTATCTTTATGAAGTTTTGCTTGAAATTCGTGAATCTAAAAATTATGATGAAGTGTTAAAAGAAGAAATCTATGAAGTGATTCACGATATCTCCTTGGATGAAAAGCATGATTGCAATGGTTCTACTATAAATTCTATTAATGTCAGTTATGCTAATGATATGCAAAACCCTAAGCTTGGGGATGCTAATTTTACTATGTCTACTACTTGTTGCAATGATCATGATTGGGGTGATTCTTCTTATGATCTTGAAAATTTATTTAAGCCCTATGATGAATATGAGATTGATAATAATGTTTGCAATAATATTTAAAGTGGGTTTGGAAGAGTTTCAACTTTAGATCCCACATATTTAGAGAATATTCAATCTTATGAATTTTTTAAAAGTGGGTTTGGAGAGGTCATGACTTTAGTTAATGTTAATCCCACTATTTTGGAAGAGTGTCGACTTTGCATGCATGTGGATCATGAAGAGAATATTTTATGTGATTGTTATATTGTTGAATTTGAGTATGATCCCACATGTAATTATTATGGGAGAGGAAAATATTGTGGTAGAAACTTTCATGTTACTAAATTACCTCTCGTTATGTTGAGATTGCTATTGTTTCTTTCTTTTTCCTTGCATATGCTAGTTTTTGCTTGTCTTGATAATTTGTTTGCTTATAAAATGCATATGCATAGTAAGTATGTTAGACTTAAACTTGCTTTTCACATGCTACATGATGCTCTTTTTGTGTTTCAATTGCTATCTTTCATGTGAGCATCATCAAAATTATTAGCGCCTAGCTAAAAGGCTTTAAAGAAAAGCGCTTGTTGGGAGACAACCCAATATTTTTATTTTATGTTTTTTAATAATTCATCTAGCCTCTGGTTAGATGTGGTTTTGTGTTTTAATTAGTGTTTGTGCCAAGTAAGACCTTTAGGATGGCTTACGGTGATAGTTGATTTGATCTTGCTGAAAAACAGAAACTTTTGCGTCCAGTCACAGCATTTTAATAATTCACTGAAGCGTTTAAAAATCATTAATTTTTTATACGAGATTTATATACAAATTTTCTATGTTTTCCTAATTTTTCAGAATTTTTGGAGTTACATAAGTATTAGAACAATTCGGATATTCGCAGACTGTTCTGTTTTTGACAGATTCTGTTTTCTTTGTGTTGTTTGCTTATTTTGATGAATCTGTGGGTAGTATCGGGGGGTTTGAACCATGGAAAAGTTGTAATACAGTATATATTACACAAATTTAAATAAATAATGAGTTCACAACAGTACCAAAAGTGGTGATTTATTTTCTTATACTAACGGAGCTTATGAGATTTTCTGTTGAGTTTTGTGTTGTGAAGTTTTCAAGTTTTGGGTAAGGATTTGATGGACTATGGAATAAGGAGTGGCAAGAGCCTAAGCTTGGGGATGCCAAAGGCACCCCAAGGTAATATTCAAGGACAACCAAGAGCCTAAGCTTGGGGATGCCCCGGAAGGCATCCCCTCTTTCGTCTTCGTCTATCGGTAACTTTACTTGAGGCTATATTTTTATTCACCACATGATATGTGTTTTGCTTGGAGCGTCTTGTATGATTTGAGTCTTTTCTTTTTAGTTTGCCACAATCATCCTTGCTGTACACACCTTTTGAGAGGGACACGCATGAATTGTGATTTATTAGAATACTCTATGTGCTTCACTTATATCTTTTGAGCTAGGCAATTTTGCTCTAGTGCTTCACTTATATCTTTTTAGAGCACGGCGGTGGTTTTATTTTATAGAAATTGTTGAACTCTCATGCTTCACTTATATTATTTTGAGAGTCTTTAAACAGCATGGTAATTTGCTTTGGTTATAAATTTAGTCCTAATATGATAGGCATCCAAGAGGGATATAATAAAAACTTTCATATAAAGTGCATTGAATACTATGAGAATTTTGATTCCTTATGATTGTTTTGAGATATAGAGATGGTAATATTAGAGTCGTGCTAGTGAGTAATTGTGAATTTGATAAATACTTGTGTTAAAGTTTGTGATTCCCGTAGCATGCACGTATGGTGAACCGTTATGTGATGAAGTCGGAGCATGATTTATTTATTGATTGTCTTCCTTATGAGTGGCGGTCGGGGACAAGCGATGGTCTTTTCCTACCAATCTATCCCCCTAGGAGCATGCGTGTAGTACTTCATTTCAATAACTAATATATTTTTACAATAAGTATGTGAGTTCTTTATGACTAATGTTGAGTCCATGGATTATACGCACTCTCACCCTTCCACCATTGCTAGCCGCTCTAGTGCCGCGCAACTTTCGCCGGTACCATATACCATATACCTTCCTCAAAACAGCCACCATACCTACCTATTATGGCATTTCCATAGTCATTCCGAGATATATTGCCCTGCAACTTTCCACCGTTCCGTTTATTATGACACGCTTCATCATTGTCATATTGCTTTGCATGATCATGTAGTTGACATCGTATTTGTGGCAAAGCCACCATTCATAATTCTTTCATACATGTCACTCTTGATTCATTGCACATACCGGTACACCGCCGGAGGCATTCATACAGAGTCATATTTTGTCCTAAGTATCGAGTTGTAATTTTTGAGTTGTAAGTAAATAAAAGTGTGATGATCTTCATTATTAGAGCATTGTCCCATGAGAGGAAAGAATGATGGAGACTATGATTCCCCCACAAGTCGAGATGAGACTCTGGACGAAAAAAAAGAGGCCAAAAAATGAGAAGGCCCAAATAAAAAAAATGAGAGAAAAGAGAGAAGGGACAATGTTACTATCCTTTTACCACACTTGTGCTTCAAAGTAGCACCATGATCTTCATGATAGAGAGTCTCCTATGTTGTCACTTTCATATACTAGTGGGAATTTTTCATTATAGAACTTGGCTGGTATATTCCAATGATGGGCTTCCTCAAATTGCCCTAGGTCTTCGTGAGCAAGCGAGTTGGATGCACACCCACTTAGTTTTCATTTGAGCTTTCATAAACTTATAGCTCTAGTGCATCCGTTGCATGGCAATCCCTACTCACTCACATTGATATCTATTGATGGGCATCTCCATAGCCCGTTGATACGCCTAGTTGATGTGAGACTATCTCCTTCTTTTTGTCTTCTCCACAACCACCATATTCTATTCCACCTATAGTGCTATGTCCATGGCTCACGCTCATGTATTGCGTGAAAGTTGAAAAAGTTTAAGAACATCAAAAGTATGAAAAAATTGCTTGGCTTGTCATCGGGGTTGTGCATGATTTGAATATTTTGTGTGATGAAGATGGAGCATAGTCAGACTATATGATTTTGTAGGGATAAGCTTTCTTTGGCCATGTTATTTTGAGAAGACATAATTGCCTTGTTAGTATGCTTGAAGTATTATTGTTTTTATGTCAATACTAAACTTTTGTTTGGAATCTTATGGATCTGAACATTCATGCCACAATAAAGAAAATTACATGGATAAATATGTTAGGTAGCATTCCACATCAAAAATTCTGTTTTTATCATTTACCTACTCGAGGACGAGCAGGAATTAAGCTTGGGGATGCTTGATACGTCTCCAACGTATCTATAATTTTTGATTGTTCCATGCTATTATATTATCTGTTTTGGATGTTTTATATGCATTAATATGCTATTTTATATTATTTTTGGGACTAACCTATTAACCTAGAGCCCAGTGCCAGTTTCTGGTTTTTCCTTGTTTTTTAGCTTCATGGAAAAGGAATACCAAACGGAGTCCAAATGGAATAAAATCGTTGCGATGATTTTTCTTGGACCAGAAGATACCCAGGAGACTTGGAGATGAAGTCGGAGGAGCCACGAGGCGGCCACAAGGGTGGAGGGCGCGCCCCCTGCCTTGTGGGCCCCCCATGACCCTCCTGACCTAATTCTTTTGCCTATATATTCACATATGTTCCCAAACCACCAGAGGCATCCACGAAAACACTTTTCCACCGCCGCAACCTTCTGTACCCGTGAGATCCCATCTAGGGACCTTTTCCGGCACCCTGCCGGAGGGGGATTCGATCACGGAGGGCTTCTACTTCAACCCTATTGCCCTTCCGATGAAGCGTGAGTAGTTTACCTCAAACCTACGGGTCCATAGCTAGTAGCTAGATGGCTTCTTCTCTCTCTTTGATTCTCAATACCATGTTCTCCTCGATGTTCTTGGAGATCTATTCGATGTAATACTTTTTTGCGGTGTGTTTGCCGAGATCCAATGAATTGTGGATTTATGATCAGCTTATCTATGAATATTATTTGAATCTTCTCTGAATTCTTTTATGCATGATTTGATATCTTTGTAATTCTCTTCGAACTATCGGTTTGGTTTGGCCAACTAGATTGGTTTTTCTTGCAATGGGAGAAGTGCTTAGCTTTGGGTTCAATCTTGCGGTGTCCTTTCCCAGTGACAGTAGGGGCAGCAAGGCACGTATTGCATTGTTGCCATCGAGGATAAAAAGATGGGGTTTACATCATATTGCTTGAGTTTATTCCTCTACAACATGTCATCTTACTTAATGCGTTACTCTGTTCTTCATGAACTTAATACTCTAGATGCAGGCAGGAGTCGGTCGATGTGTGGAGTAATAGTAGTAGATGCAGAATTGTTTCGGTCTACTTGACACGGACGTGATGCCTATATTCATGATCATTGCCTTAGATATCATCATAACTTTGCGCTTTTCTATCAATTGCTCGGCAGTAATTTGTTCACCCACCGTATTATTTGCTATCTTGAGAGAAGCCTCTAGTGAAACCTATGGCCCTTGGGTCTATTTTCCATCATATAAGTTTCCAATCTACTATATTAGTTTTCGATCTACTATTTTGCAATCTTTTACTTTCCGATCTATAAACCAAAAATACCAAAAATATTTACTTTATCTTTTATTTAGTTTCATCTATATCTATCAGATCTCACTTTTGCAAGTAACCGAGAAGGGATTGACAACCCCTTTATCGCGTTGGGTGCAAGTTGTATGATTGTTTGTGCAGGTATTCGGTGATTTGTGCGTTGTCTCCTACTGGATTGATACCTTGGTTCTCAAACTGAGGGAAATACTTATCTCTACTTTGCTACATCACCCTTTCCTCTTCAAGGGAAAAACCAACGCAAGCTCAAGAAGTAGCAGTCTACGAGGGTACGTAGACACACTCTCCCCTCTCGTTGCTATGCATCTCCATGGATAGATCTTGCGTGTGCATAGAATTTTTTTTGTTTTCTATGCAACGTTTCCCAACAGTGGCATCTGAGCTAGGTCTATGCGTAGATGATATGCACGAGTAGAACACAAAGAGTTGTGGGTGGTGATAGTCATTCTGCTTACCACCAACATCTTATTTTGATTCGGCGGTATTGTGGGATGAAGTGGCCCGGACCAACCTGACATGTCCACGCACATGAGACCGGTTTCACCGACAGACATGCAACTAGTTTTGCATAAAGGTGGCTGGTGGGTGTCTGTTTCTCCTACTTTAGTTGAATCGAATTTGACTACGGTCGGTCCTTGAAGAAGGTTAAAACAACAAACTTGATGAAACACCATTGTGGTTTATGCGTAGGTAAGAACGGTTCTTGCTAGAAGCCTATAGCAGCCACGTAAAACTTGCAACAATAAAGTAGAGGACGTCTAACTTGTTTTTGCAGGGCATGTTGTGATGTGATATGGTCAAGATATGATGTGACATATGTTGATGTATGAGATGATCATGTTTTGTAATATCGACAACCGGCAGGAGCCTTAGGGTTGTCTCTTTATTGTATGAAGTGCAAGCGCCATGTAATTGCTTTACTTTATCACTATGCGTTAGCGATAGTTGTAGAAGCAATAGTTGGCGAGACGACCCCGACGCAACGATGGAGATCAAGGTGTCGAGCCGGTGATGATGGAGATCATGACGATGCTTTGGAGATGGAGATCAAAAGCACAAGATGATGATGGCCATATCATGTCACATATTTTGATTGCATGTGATGTTTATCCTTTATGCATCTTATTTTGCTTAGAACAGCGGTAGCATTATAAGATGATGCCTTCACTAAATTTCAAGATAAAAGTGTTCTCCCCGAGTATGCACTGTTGCCAAAGTTCGTTGTTTCAAAGCACCTCGTGATGATCGGGTGTGATAGACTCTATGCTCACATACAACGGGTGTAAGACAGTTTTGCACATGCAGAATACTTGGGTTAAACTTGACGAGCCTAGCATGTACAGACATGGTCTCGGAACACTGGAGACCGAAAGGTCGAACATGAGTCATATAGTAGATATGATCAACATAGAGATGTTCACATCATATCTTGTGATGATCGGACATGGGTTAGTTGATTTGGATCACGTATCACTTAGATAACTTGAGGGATGTTTATTTAAGTGGGAGTTCATTTGTAATTTGATTAATTAAACTTAATTTATCATGAACTTAGTCTTATAGTTTTGCATATCTATGTTGTAGATCAATGGCCCGAGCTACCGTTCCCCTGAATTTTAATGTGTTCCTAGAGAAAGCTAAGTTGAAAGATGATGGTAGCAACTACAAGGGTTGGGTCCGTAACTTGAGGATTTTCCTCATTGCTGCACAGAAGAATTATGTCCTTGATGCACTGCTGGGTGACAGGCCTACTGCAGGAGCTGAAGCAGATGTTATGAACGTCTGGCAAGCTCGATCTGATGACTACTCGATAGTTCAGTGTGCCATGCTTTACGGCTTAGAACCGGGACTTCAAAGACGTTTTGAACGTCATGGAGCATATGAGATATTCCAAGAGTTGAAGTTAATATTTCACTCAAATGCCCGGGTTGAGAGATATGAATTCTCCAACAAGTTCTATAGCTGCAAGATGGAGGAGAACAGTTCTGTCAGTGAACACATACTCAAAATGTCTGGGTATTATAACCACTTGACTCAGCTGGGAGTTAATCTTCCAGTTGGTAGTGTTATTGACAGAGTTCTTCAATCACTGCCACCAAGCTACAAAGGCTTCGTGATGAACTATAATATGCAAGGGATGAATAAAATGATTCCTGAGCTCTTCGCAATGCTTAAGGCCGCGGAGGTAGAAATCAAGAAGGAGCATCCAAGTGTTGATGGTTAACAAGACCACTAGTTTCAAGAAAAAAGGCAAGGGAAAGAAAGGGAACTTCAAGAAGAATGGCAAGCAAGTTGCCACTCCCGGGAAGAAGCCCAAAGCTGGACCCAAGCCTGAAACTGAGTGCTTCTACTGCAAAGGGAATGGTCACTGGAAGCGGAACTGCCACAAATACTTGGCGGATAAGAAGGATGGCAAAGTGAACAAAGGTAAATTTGATATACATGTTATTGATGTGTACCTTACTAATGCTCGTAGCAGCGCCTGTGTATTTGATACTGGTTCGGTTGCTCATATTTGTAACTCGAAACAGGAGCTGTGGAATAATCGAAGATTGGCTAAGGACGAGGTGACGATGCGCGTCGGAAATGGTTCCAAGGTCAATGTGATCGCCGTTGGCACGCTACCTCTACATCTACCTTCGGGATTAGTTTTAGACCTCAATAATTGTTATTTGGTGCCCGCGTTGAGCATGAACATTATATCTGGATCTTGTTTATTGCGAGACGGTTATTCATTTAAATCGGAGAATAATGGTTGTTCTATTTATATGAGTAATATCTTTTATGGTCATGCACCCTTGATGAGTGGTATATTCTTGTTGAATCTCGATCGTAGTGATACACATATTCATAATATTGATGCCAAAAGATGCAAAGTTTATAATGATAGTGCAACATACTTGTGGCACTGCCATTTAGGTCATATTGGTGTAAAGCGCATGAAGAAACTCCATGCAGATGGACTTTTGAAATCACTTGATTATGAATCAGTTGATACTTGCGAACCATGCCTCATGGGCAAGATGACTAAAACTCTGTTCTCAGGAACATTGGAGTGAGCTAATGACTTATTGGAAATAATACATACCGATGTATGCGGTCCGATGAGTGTTGAGGCACGTGGCGGGTATCGTTATTTTCTGACCTTCATAGATGATTTGAGTAGGTATGGGTATATCTACTTGATGAAACACAAGTATGAAACAATTGAAAAGTTCAAAGAATTTCAGATTGAAGTGGAGAATCATCGTAACAAGAAAATAAAGTTTCTATGATCTGATCGCGGAGGCGAATATTTGAGTTACGAGTTTGGCCCTCATTTAAAACAATGTGGAATTGTTTCACAACTCACGCCACCTGGAACACCACAGCGTAATGGTGTGTCCGAACATCGTAACCGTACTTTATTAGATATGGTGCGATCTATGATGTCTCTTACCGATTTACCACTATCGTTTTTGGGTTATGCATTAGAGACAACCGCATTCACGTTAAATAGGGCACCGTCTAAATCCATTGAGACGACACTGTATGAACTGTGGTTTGGCAAGAAACCTAAGCTGTTGTTTCTTAAAGTTTGGGGTTCTGACACTTATGTCAAAAGGCTTCAGCCTGATAAGCTCGAACCCAAATCGGAGAAGTGCGTCTTCATAGGATACCCTAAGGAAACAATTGGGTACACCTTCTACCACAGATCCGAAGGCAAGATCTTTGTTGCCAAGAATGGAACCTTTCTAGAGAAGGAGTTTCTCTTGAAAGAAGTGAGTGGGAGGAAAGTAGAACTTGCTGAGGTAATTGTACCTTCTCTTGAATTGGAAAGTAGCACGTCACAGAAAACCGTTCCCGTGATGCCTACACCAACTAGAGAGGAAGCAAATGATAATGATCATGAAACTTCAGATCAAGTTGCTACTGAACCTCGTAGGTCAACCAGAGGATGATCCGCACCAGAGTGGTACGGTAATCCTGTTCTGGAAGTCATGTTATTAGACCAAGGTGAACCTAAGAACTATGAAGAAGCTATGATGAGCCCAGATTCCGATAAATGGCTTGAGGCCATGAAATCTGAGATAGGATCAATGTATGAGAACAAAGTGTGGACTTTGGTGGACTTGCCCGATGATCGGCAAGCCATTGAGAATAAATGCATCTTCAAGAAGAAGACTGGCGCTGATGGTATTGTTACTATCTACAAAGCTCGACTTGTCGTGAAAGGTTTTTGACAAGTTCAAGGAGTTGACTACGATGAGACTTTCTCACCTGTAGCGATGCTTAAGTCTGTCCGAATCATGTTAGCAATTGCTGCATTTTATAATTATGAAAACTGGCAAATGGACGTCAAAACTGCATTGCTTAATGGATTTCTTAAAGAAGAGTTGTATAAGATGCAACCGGAAGGTTTTGTCGATCCTAAAGGTGCTAACAAAGTGTGCAAGCTCTAGTGATCCATCTATGGACTGGTGCAAGCATCTCGGAGTTGGAATATATGCTTTGATGAGGTGATCAAAGCATATGGTTTTATACAGACTTACGGTGAAGCCTGTATTTACAAGAAAGTGAGTGGGAGCTCTGTAGCATTTCTGATATTATATGTGGATGACATATTGTTGACTGGAAATGATATAGAATTTCCAGATAGCATAAAAGGATACTTGAATAAGAATTTTTCAATGAAAGACCTCGGTGAAGCTGCTTATATATTGGGCATCAAGATCTATAGAGATAGATCGAGACGCTTAATAGGAATTTCACAAAGCACATACCTTGATAAAGTTTCGAAGAAGTTCAAAATGGATTAGTCAAAGAAAGGGTTCTTGCTTGTGTTACAAGGTGTGAAATTGAGTCAGACTCAAAGCCCGATCACTGCAGAAGATAGAGAGAAAATGAAAGTCATTCCCTATGCCTCAGCCATAGGTTCTATCATGTATGCTATGCTGTGTACCATACCTAATGTGTGCCTTGCCATAAGTCTGGCCGGGAGGTACCAAAGTAATCCAGGAGTGGATCACTGGACAGCGGTCAAAAACATCCTGAAGTACCTGAAAAGGACAAAGGATATGTTTCTCATTTATGGAGGTGACGAAGAGCTCGTCGTAAATGGTTACGTCAATGCTAGCTTCGACACTGATCCAGATGACTCTAAGTCACAAACCGGATACGTATTTATATTGAATGGTGGAGCTGTCAGTTGGTGCAGTTCCAAGCTGAGCATCGTGGCGGGATCTATGTGTGAAGCGGAGTACATAGCTGCTTCGGAAGCAGCGCATGAAGAAGTCCAGATGAAGGAGTGCATCGGGTCCAATGAAAATCTTTTGTGACAACACTGGAGCAATTTCCTTGGCGAAGGAATCCAGGTTTCACAAGAGAACCAAACACATCAAGAGACGCTTCAACTCCATTCGTGAAAAGGTTAAGGATGGAGACATAGAGATTTGCAAAATACATACGGATCTGAATGTAGCAGACCCGTTGACTAAGCCTCTTCCACGAGCAAAACATGATCAGCACCAAGACTCCATGGGTGTTAGATTCATTACTATGTAATCTAGATTATTGACTCTAGTGCAAGTGGGAGACTGAAGGAAATATACCCTAGAGGCAATAATAAAGTTGTTATTTTATATTTCCTTATTCATGATAAAGGTTTATTATTCATGCTAGAATTGTATTGATCGGAAACTTAAATACATGTGTGAATACATAAACAAATACCGTGTCCCTAGTAAGCCTCTACTAGACTAGCTTGTTGATCAAAGATGGTTAAGGTTTCCTAACCATAGACATGTGTTGTCATTTGATAACGGGATCACATCATTAGAAAATGATGTGATGGACAAGACCCATCCGTTAGCTTAGCATATTGATCGTTCAGTTTATTGCTATTGCTTTCTTCATGTCAAATACATATTCCTCCGACTATGAGATTATGTAACTCCCGGATACCGGAGGAATACCTTTGTGCTATAAAATGTCACAACGTAACTGGGTGATCATAAAGATGCTCTACAGGTATCTTCGAAGGTGTTTGTTGAGTTGGCATAGATCGAGATTAGGATTTGTCACTCCGAGTATCGGAGAGGTATCTCTGGGCCCTCTCGGTAATACACATCATAAGCTTGCAAGCAAATGACTAAGGAGTTAGATATGAGGTGATATATTACGGAACGAGTAAAGAGACTTGCCGGTAACGAGATTGAACTAGGTATGAAGATACCGACGATCAAATCTCGGGCAAGTAACATACCGATGGACAAAGGTAATTGCGTATGTTGTCATTACGGTTCGACTGATAAAGATCTACGTAGAATATGTAGGAACCATATGGGCATCCAGGTTCCGCTATTGGTTATTGACCGGAGAGGTGTCTCGGTCATGTCTACATAGTTCTCGAACCCGTAGGGTCCGCATGCTTAACGTTCGTTGACGATATAGTGTTATATGAGTTATATGATTTGGTGACTGAATGTTGTTCGGAGTCCCGAATGAGATCAGGGACATGACGAGGAGTCTCTAAATGGTCGATAGGTAAAGATTGATATATAGGACAATGGTATTCGGACACCGGAATGGTTTCGGAGTGCACCAGGTAGTCATCGGATCACCGGAAGGGGTTTCGGGAGGCCCCGGGAGGTCTATGGGCCTAATGGGCCAAGGAGAGGCACACACCAGCCCACAGAGGGGCTGGCGCGCCCTCTCCCTGGCCGCCGGCCCTAGATGAAGGAAACGAGGGGGCGCCACCTCCTCCTACATTTCCCTCCTTGTGGGAGAAAGGAAAGGGGGGCGGGAGGCGCCACCTCCTCCTTCCTTCCCCTTGGCGCCAAAAGAAGGAAGGGGGGCGGCCTAGGGCAGGAACCCAAGTAGGGTTCAGACCTACTTGGGGCGCCCCCTGGCCTCTCTCCTCTCCCTCCCACCTATATATATATGTGGGAGAAGGGCGCCTAGCTCACCCAGAACAATTGCTTAGCCGTGTGCGGCGCCCCCCTCCACCGTTTACACCCCCGGTCATATTTTCGTAGTGCTTAGGCGAAGCCCTGCGGAGATAGCTTCACCATCCCCGTCACCACACCGTCGTGCTATCGGAACTCATCCACTACCTCACTGTCTTGCTGGATCAAGAAGGTGGAGGGCGTCACCGAGCTGAACGTGTGTTGAACGCGGAGGTGCCGTACGTTCGGTACTTGATCGGTTGGAGCGCGAAGAAGTTCAACTACATCAACCGTGTTGTTAAACACTTCCGCTTATGGTCTACGAGGGTACGTAGACACACTCTCCCCTCTCGTTGCTATGCATCTCGATGGATAGATCTTGTGTGTGCGTAGAAATTTTTTTTTGTTTTCCATGCAACGTTTCCCAACAGGAACAAGCAAAAATTATAGATACATTGGAGACGTATCAGTGCCCTCTGGCCATTGAAGTCGGGTGAGCTTGCTGATCATCGCTCCACCGCAGTCCGCCTGGTCGCCGCCGACCACCTTCGGCTTGATGTTGAATACTTTCAGCCATAGGCCGAAATGCGACTAAACTCGCAAGAGGGCCTCGCAAACGATGATGAAGGCTGAAATGTGGAGGAGGGAGTTGGGGGCTAGATCATGGAAATCCAGCCCATAAAAGAACATTAACCCCCTCACGAAGGGGTGCAGAGGAAAATCCAGCCCCCGGATAAAGTGGGGGAGGAACACCACCCTCTCGCCTGGCTTGGGCGTGGGGATGACCTGGCCCTCTTCGGGGGCTCGGTGAGCGACATCGGCCGGCAAGTAGCCGGCTCGCTTCAGCTCCTTGATATCGCTGTTGGTGACGATGGAGGCCTCCCACTTGCCGTTGGCACTGGATCCGACCATGGCCGAAGCTAGGGAGAGGCTGGGAAGGAGACCTTCCATGGAAAAGTGGAGCAGGGCGCTGGAGCTCTAGAGATTCGAAAGGCGACAATGAGAGGAGGAAGAAGGCGTAGGCTGGTAGCTGTGGCTATTCCCCTTTTTTTGGGCCGCGAAGGAGCCGAGGTTTCCTCTTTTCACGCCGCGGGCCTCTCCACTTCCCGATACACTCGCGATGTTATGCGCGGGTGGGGGAATCGAAATCATTGATCATATCCCCTAAAAAACAGGGCACGATATCTGCCTTGATGAGACGTGCCAATAGAGGGGCGGCCTCGAGCTGCGTATCAAGAACTTCCAGCTGTTCGGTGTTATGACCGGACACGACCCTTCGCCAAAAAGTTGTCAGATGAGGGCACTGTTCACACTTGAGCACTTTGGCCTTCGAGGCTAAGTAAAACAAAAGCTCCGGATTCCGAACACCACTCAAGTCCGAGCATGCACACGACAGGATGGAGAACTCGCCTCGCAAGCCGAGGACCGTTGGATATGCGGATGCCGGACACAAGCCCTGGCGTTGGAGGCTAGTTCGGGGGCTACTGAGGGAGTCCTGGATTAAGGGGTCCTCGGGCCGCCAACACATTGCTTATGGGCCGGATTGGTGGGCTACTGTGGAGCCAAGAGCACGGACCCATGACCGGATAGAAGATCTTCGGAGTCGTGGTGTGCCCTCCAAGTGAAGATTAGGCATGATCTTCCCTTCATTATAATTGATCGCCTGTAACCCTAACCCTACTGGTGTCTATATAAACCAAAGGGTTTTAGTCTTTAGGGTTAGAGCAACATCCAACACCCCATCAACCTAGGGTTTAGCTCGCCTGATCTCGAGGTAGATCGACTCTGTAACCATACCATACACATCAAATACAATCAAGCACGACGTAGGGTTTTACCTCTTAGAGAGGGCCCAAACCTGGGTAAACACCGTGTTCTTCGTCCCTTGTTCCTCATTGATCCTAGATCCACAGCTCGGGACCCCCTACCCGAGGTCCACTGGTTTTGACACCGACAATGACCACATGTTTAGAGATAGAGGTGTCGATAAAATAAAATACGTACATGAGGGCATCATGATCATCTTTAGAACAACAACATATATTGTCATATAATTTCTTATGCTAAAGTAACAATTCATTCACAAGGTAAAGTATGAATCAAAAAACTTTATTGAAAACCAACAAACTATGATCTTGGTCATTGAAACAATTGCAATTTATCATAACATCGGAAAGAGTCATTGTGAGAGCTTTTATTTAGCAAGTTCACATACTCAACCATCATTTTATCTTCCATAATTTCTAACACTCACGCGATACTTATGAGATCAAAGTTTCAATCAAACACATAGGAAGATAGGGGCTTATAGTTTCGCCTCCCAACCATTTACCTCAAGGGTAACGTCAACAATAATAGTTTATGAACACCTACATCCGAGTGGATATATATATATCTGGATCTTCCCCAACATATAGTGCTTGCCAAAAAGAGAGAATATAAAAGGAAAGGTGAAAATCACCATGACTCTTGTATAAAGGTAGGAAGTAAAATAAAAGATAGGCCCTTCGCAGAGGGAAGCAAAGGTTGTCATGCGCTTTTATGGTTGGATGCACAACATCTTAATGCAAAAGAACGTCACTTTATATTGCCGCTTGTGATAAAGAACTTTATTATGTAGTCCGTCGCTTTTATTTCTTCCATATCACAAGTTCGTATAAAGCTTATTTTCCTCACACTAAAAGATCATACATATTTAGAGAGCAATTTTTTTGCTTGCACCGATGACAACTTACTTGAAGGATCTTACTCAATCCATAGGTAGGTATGGTGGACTCTCATGGAAAAACTGGGTTGAGGGATTTTGGATGCACAAGTAGTATCTCTACTTGGTGCAGAAGATTTGGCTAGCATAAGATGAGAAGCAAGCTCAACATGTTGGACGATCCATGACAATATAACTTCTATTCGGATATAAGGAAACATGACCCATTATGTTGTCTTCCTTGTCCAACATCAACCTTTTAGCATATAATATTTTAATGAGTGCTCACAATCACAAAAGATGTCCAAGATAGTGTATTTATATGTGAGACCTCTCTTTCTTTATCACTTCCTATTAATTGCAACTTTGACCAAACTATGTTTGTTAACTCCCAACAAATTTCAAGCAACATGCTTCTTATATGTGAAGTCATCACTTCCCATAAGATTATTATATAATCTTTTTATTTATTTTATTCTCTTCTTTTCTCAAGATCATGGTAAGAAAGCAAATCCCTCTACTAAAAAATAATCTTTATTATATAACTCTCGGACTCGATTACATAGAGGGAACACAAAGCAAAACTCGAAACTAGATCATACTAAAAACTTTATTCTACTAAACCAAGATATAACCAAAAGAATCGAACTAAGAAAAACGATAAAGGTAAAGATGTGATGGTGATACGATACCGGGGCTCCTCCCCCAAGCTTGGCACAAGCCAAGGGGAGTGCCCATACCCATGTACTCAAGTCTCCTTCTTCGGAGGTGGTGATGATGGAGTTGATGATGTGGTGGGCTTGTCCTCCATCTTCCAGGGCATAGGCTCACCATCATAGAAGTATGAACGAGTCTCCAGAATCCTCAAATCTACAACCAACTCATCCTCTTAAATCTATATTCATACTCACAGTTCAGGTTTTGCAGGTCATAGATCTGGGCTTGGAGATGCTCGATTTTCTCATGAAGCTTGAAGATGGCCTCTCCAATCTCACTGGCATCCAGCTTGTGGTCATGGCTAATGTCCGTGATCATGGAGTGATTGGCATTGAGTTCGCGTTCCACCATCCATTTGCACTTGAAAACTTCTTGCTCCACCGCTTCGAGCCTGGACTCCACGCTTCCGGTCCTCCTTGGCCCTTGAACATCACGGATGTGAAGCACCCCCTCATGCATCTCAATGGTTTGACGGTGTTGCAACACCTCCGCAAGGTAGGGGTTGATGAACTTCTCGAAGAACTTGTCCTTGGGGGAGCTTGGAGACGTCATGGCGATCTAGATCTGTCAAGAAAACAGCTCGAAACAAGAATAGAGGATATTGTCGTGGTATGGTGGTTAAAACCTTCGGGAGATTATATAATGAATTTTTATCGTGCAAAACAAGTATTCTGGGAGAAAACGGAGTCCGGAGGGCACACGAGGTGGCCACAAGCCTAGGAGGCACATCCAGGGGGTAGGGTGCGCCCCCATGGCTTGTCGCCTCCTCGTGCACTTTTCGGTCTACCTTTTGTTTTCCTAATTTTTTAAATATTCCATCAAGGTTGCTTAAGCAATCATCAAAAGAAGTTCCGTAAACGGAGAAATTATCCATGAAAACCTCAACAATTTTTTCACAAAAGTCAGAGAATATAGCAGTCATACATCTTTAAAAGGTAGCACGTGCATTGCATAAACCAAAAGGCATATGTCTATAAGCAAAGGTACCAAAAGGGCATGTAAAAGTAGTTTTTTCTTGATCCTCTTGTGACACAGGTATTTGGGAAAAACCAGAATAACCATCTAGAAAGCAAAAATGTGTATGTTTTGATAGTCTTTCTAGCATTTGATCAATGAATGGTAGAGGATAATGATCTTTCCTAGTAGCTTTATTTAATTTTCTAAAATCAATTACCATTCTATAACTTGTGACAATTCTTTGCAGAATCAATTCATTTTTATCATTAGGAAGAACAGTAATGCCCCCTTTCTTAGGGACACAATGAACATGACTTACCCATCTAATATCAGCAACATGATAGATTATACCTGCTTCCAGAAGCTTTAATATTTCATTCCTTACCACTTCTTTCATTCTAGGATTCAACCATCCCTGGTGATCAACAACTGGTTTAGCATCAGGTTCCATATTAATTTTATGCTGACATAGAGTGGGACAAATGCCCTTAAGATCATCAAGAGTATATCCAATAGCTGCACGGTGCTTCCTCAGAGTTTTTAATAATTTCTTTTCTTCATGCTCTGAAAGGTTAGCACTAATAATAACAGGATATATCTTCTTTTCATCGAGATACACATATTTCAAAGTATCAGGTAATTGTTTAAGATCGAACACGGGATCACTCTTGTGTGGTAGAGGATCTCCAAGAGTTTCAACAGCCAAATTGTGTTTCAAAACAAGCAGGTGTTTAAAGAATATCTCATCTATTTCATTTCTTTCATTCATGAACATGTCATTTTCATGGTCCAGCAAATATTGATCTAAAGGATTAGTAGGAGGCACGGCAATAGAAGCAAGACCAATAATTTCATCTTTACTAGGCAATTATTTATCACAAGGTTGTCTACGAAATTTGGAGAAATTAAACTAATGAGACACATCCCCGAAACTTACGCTAACAGTTTCTTTCTCACAATCTATTTTAGCATTAACAGTGTTCAAGAAAGGTCTACCAAATATAATGGGACAAAAATCATCTTGTGGGGAACCAAGAACTAGAAAATCAGTAGGGTATTTTATTTTCCCACAAGACTTCAACATCTTTGACGATCCCAATTGGTGATATAGTATCTCTATTAGCAATCTTAATAGTAACATCAATATCTTCTATTTTAGCAGGTGCAATATCATTCATAATTTGTTGATATAAAGTAAAAGGAATTGCACTCACACTAGCACCCAAATCACATAAGCCATGATAACAATGATCTCCTATTTTAACAGAGACAACAGGCATGCGAACAATAGGTCTATGTTTATCCTTTTCATCAGGTTTAGCAATTCTAGCAGCTTCATCATAGAAATAAATAACATGCCCATCAATATTATCGACCAAGAGATCTTTAACCATAGCAATACTAGGTTCAACTTTAATTTGTTCACGGGGTGTAGGTGTTCTAGTATAACTCTTACGGACCACAGCTGAAGCTTTAGCATGTTCTTTTATCCTAACAAGAAAAGGTGGTTTCTCAATATAAGCAGTACGAATAGCTGGATCAACATTATAAGTAATGGTTTCTTCTTCATCTTGAATGGGTTCTACTATTTTTACTTCAATGGGAGGATGATATTTAAACTACTTCTCCTTAGGGAGATCAACATGAGTAGAAAATGATTCACAGAAAGAAGCTACTATCTCATAGTCAAGTCCATATTTAGTGCTAAATTCACGAAAAGCAATGGTATCCATAAAAGATTTAACACAATCAAACTTAAGGTTTATACCTGACTCCTTACCTTTGTCGAGCTCCCAATCTTCAGAGTTGCATTTAATTCTTTCCAAGAGATCCCATTTGAATTCAATAGTCTTCTTCATAAAAGAACCAGTACAAGAAGTACCGAGCATGGATTGATCATTACGAGAAAGCCGAGCATAAAAATTCTGAATAATAATTTCTCTTGAGAGCTCATGATTGGGGCATGAATATAACATTGACTTAAGCCTCCCCCAAGCTTGAGCGATACTTTCTCCTTCACGAGGCCAAAAATTATATAAATAATTCCGATCACAATGAACCAGATGCATAGGATAAAACTTCTCATGAAATTCCAATTTCAATCGGTTGTAATTCCAAGCTCCAATATCATCACATAGCCTATACCATGTCAATACCTTTCCCTTAAAATATAAAGGGAAGACCTTTTTCTTGACTTCATCCTCGGGCACACCTACAAGCTTAACAAACTTCATCCACATAGACTAGATGTAAATCAGGATGTAGTGTTCCATCTCCTCCATACGGATTAGCTAGCAGTTTGTCTATCATACCCGAAGGAATTTCATAATAAATATTTTCATTAGGTGCAGTAGGTTGAGGAGCAACTCTTTGCTCTTCCGGTCGAGGTGAAGATACCCCGAACAAGCCCCTCAAAGGATGACTTTCCATAGTGACAAGTGACAATAAATTTCAGCACGTATTATAAATGTTTCCTTACCAAATTCCACTTACCAAAGGCGCTTCACTCCCCGGTAACGGCGCCAGAAAAGAGTCTTGATGACCCACAAGTATAGGGGATCAATCATAGTCCTTTTGATAAGTAAGAGTGTCAAACCCAACGAGGAGCAGAAGGAAATGACAAGCGGTTTTCAGCAAGGTATTTTCTGCAGGCACTGAAATTATCGGTAACGGATAGTTTTGTGATAAGATAATTCGTAACGGGTAACAAGTAACAAGTGTAACAAAGGTGCAGCAAGGTGGCCCAATCCTTTTTATAGCAAAGGATAAGCCTGGATGAACTCTTATATAAAACAAAGTGCTCCCGAGGACACATGGGAATTATTGTCAAGTTAGTTTTCATCATGCTCATATGATTCGCGTTCGTTACTTTGATAATTTGATATGTGGGTGGACCGGTACTTGGGTGATGTTCTTACTTGGACAAGCCTCCCACTTGTGATTACCCCCTCTCGCAAGCATCCGCAGCTACGAAAGAAGAATTAAGATAAATCTGACAATAGCATGAAACATGTGGATCCAAATCAGCCCCTTACGAAGCAACGCATAAACTAGGGTTTAAGCTTCTATCACTCTAGCAACCCATCATCTACTTATTACTTCCCAATGCCTTCCCCTAGGCCCAAATCATGGTGAAGTGTCATGTAGTCAACATTCACATAACACCACTAGAGGAAAGACAACATACATCTCATCAAAATATCGAACAAATACCAAATTCACATGATTACTTATAACAAGATTTATCCCATGTCCTCAAGAACAAACGTAACTACTCACAAAGCATATTCATGTTCAAGATCAGAGGGGTATTGAATATCATTAAGGATCTGAACATATGATCTTCCACCAAATAAACCAACTAGCATCAACTACGGAGAGTAATCAACACTACTAGCAACCTACAGGTACCAATCTGAGGTTTTGAGACGAAGATTGAATACGAGAGATGAACTAGGGTTTGAGAGGAGATGGTGCTGGTGAAGATGTTGATGAAAATTGGCCCTCCCTCGATGAGAGGATCATTGGTGATGACGATGGCTTTGATTTCCCCCTCCGGGAGGGAAGTTTCCCCGGCAGAATCGCTCTGCCGGAGCCCTAGATTGCTCCTGCCCAAGTTCCGCCTCGAGACATCAGCGCTTCATCCCGAAAGCTTCCTTCTTATTTTTTTCTAGGTCAAAACCTTTCATATAGTAGAAGAGGGGCACCAGACGATGGCCAGGGGGCCAACAAGCCCTGGGGGGTAGGGCGCGCCCCCCAGGCTTGTGGCCACCTGGTGGGCCCCCTCTGGTAGTTTCTTCACCCAATAATTTTTATATATTCCAAAATAATTGCTCCTTTCCGGTCCAGAATTCCAGTTGCCAGCATTCTCCCTCTTTGTGTAAACCTTGTATGATAAGAGAGAAAAGGCATAAGTATTGTACCATAAAGTGAAATAACAACCCATAATGCAATAAATATCAACATAAAAGGATGATGCAAAATGGATGTATCAATTCACACATCACAGTTCAATTGTCGGTATTCCGGTTAGAAACAACAAGGGGACCAAGATATGAACGGAGATGGCAAGAAGTATTACTATATCAAGAATTCTTAAGAGGTGGTGAAATTCTCACAACATTCTTGACAAAAAAGATGGTAATACTCCAAGGTAGAACATAACATAAGTTGGATAGCATGGAACTCAAGGTACAACACGAAACAAGAACAAGTTTGTGTTGGAGGGAAGGCAATAAGGTTGTCGATGATAACACAAATCATCGAGGGGCAAGGATGGTATATCTCATCATGAATTCAATTGATATCTTGGAAGAGCTCAAAATGTTGATGATGATCACGACACATTTGTCGAGAGGTTTCATGAAGATGTAATCGATCATCGACGACATCAAGCAAAAGGAATGGTGGAGCAAAAGGTTATTAGAACCACAGACAAGATGCAATCTCAGAATCAGAGTTGCCTTTCAAGACAAACCTTAAGAAGAAGAAAGCTCGACGTAAGCTTATCGCACTGTCAGAATTGTATTCCGGGGATGAAGGAATAGTCATCACGGCCAAGCTTTAGCATGACGGTGATGATGTAGATAATTGGCTGGGAATGACGTGAGTGAGTACAAACTCATGAGCAACGAAAATTATTATGAGTCATTGAATCACAATGTGGACTCGATTCACTATTCGACGTTACCGGTTGACGACAACCTCCCCTGGAGTGACTATGACAGGGAAAGGTATTACTTCATCAAAAATTCATAAGATGTAGTGCAATGGCATGATATCCTCAAGATACCAGGGGGTAATACTCGAAGGTAGATCAGAATAGAGGTTGCAACGGTGTACTGATCCGCAGAAGACAAGTGCCTTAACTTGTCTGAGAAATGGAATTCAAGAATAAAATATGGTAGGAATGACGGTTGGAAAGGACCAAACCACAGACATAAGATGAACTTATACCAAGGGGATAATTAATTTTAAGAGAAGCTCTCATGATAAGATCTACATCGTGTCCATGGGCATGAACACAAAGTCCAAGGTCGACTCCCACTTCTCCAATACACAACTTCTCATTTACTGCTCTATGTTAAAAAGTTTTGAGTTTGAAAGTTTAACTAGTGGAATACCAGAAAGGTATTACCCATGAAGACTTTTGGGTTCACACATATAGCAAAGGCATAGACACAACCCATAGGGACATTTTATGAATCTATACCACACACTTATGGAAGCAACAGATAACATCTCAAAGCAGAATACAGACGGCAAGAATTAAATGATACAACATTGCCTAAGGCATATGTAACAAGGGAAGAACTCACAAGGATTTTTAATAAGGATACTGTCAGATAATAATCCGACAAAGGATCTGGCGGTCCACAAAGGGTCTGATGTGAGTATCGGTACTCACCCAAAAGAATGCAAGGGCATCGGATTATCGAAACATCTGAATAATTCGATGCTTAAATACAAGGAAATTATGATTTTCAAATCAGAAGATCAGAAGCAGATGCTCTGATCAAAAAAGTAGTAAGTTGAATAGAATTAGATGGGTAATCAATCGAGGTTTGATTTGCCGAGAACTAGCTCATGTTTGGAAAGACGTCTGAGTCGAAAGGACGAATTCTAGTTTCGACTGATGATTGCGACCATTCACAAACATACCAAATCAAAGGATCAAAATGACGATGACAAATGATACTAATGAATATTGCTAGACATATGGAACGTAACCAAAATGCAAGCACACAAGTATTTGCAGAGAAATAGTTGGCAGAGGATTACCGGAAGATCGGATAGTATTTCAATGTATCTTGTGAATCATATGAACAACTAATAATGAACAATTCCTTGATAAGTGTGAAGAGTTATTCGTAGGGGTATTCATGCGGCAAGGAACTGCAAGGCAGTGGCACAAGGGATTCCTAAAAGTCAGAGAATAATTTGACGTATCTTGTAATAACAAGAGCAACTGGGAATGAAAGTATGAATGACAGGTGTATGTAGTTATCCATAGGGGTTGACGGTGGAAGGGAGTTGCAAAAGCGATGAGCACAACTTCTCGGGAGAACAGCTGTAACACCCCTGTGTAATGATCACTGTTCAAAAAAATCTTCCGATTCAGCGATTTATCATTCGATTTATCGCTACTCTTGGGGTGACCGATAAGATTATGCCTTATCTTCACCATTTATCGTTTGGACCGATTTATCGCTATGACAAGGGATTTATCGGGAATCTACCGATAAATCGGGTCTATTCATAGCACTATGTTTGCAAAAATTATGTTTATTTGCATTTTGTGGACCTTGTTACGCAATATGTACTGTTGTCCTATTTTGTTTGTCATTATACGAGGATTCAAAGGCTAGGAATCAAGGTAACACTTCTGTCCAATATTGTTTAGGTGTTGAATATTGTATATTTTAGTGTTGGAAACCTGGGATTTGCAAAAAATGGCCGATTAATAGTCGACCGACAAAATCAATTAATCGGCCGATTTCTGATTAATCTCTAATCCCTAGCTGACCGAGACGCTAACGATAAGCGATATCCTCAACATTGGTAATGATGCTACAGTAACCCCTGGGGTTGAGTTTATCATTTTGCTAAACAAGTGTTTGATCATCATTGTCTCATATCCCTTTCAAATTCCCCTTTGAATTCTATTTCAAATTATGAGTGAAATTCAAAATTGCTCAAACATGAAAACTAAAATGTTCATCATGTGGCAAATATTCTTTTGATAATATTGGTGGTGAACCAACATTTTGCAAAATGTCTAAGTGCCCTAAACTGAATAAAACACTGGCTAAAATAATGTTTTAATTGCCTTTTTAATTTGTAAAAAAGCTAAATTATGTTATTTAAATGTTAAACTAAATATGGCAGTAGCCTAAAGTATACTAATATTTTAGGTGTAAGTTGTATAATTTACAAAACTATTTTGATTTTGGTTTTAAAATGAAAACAGAAAAGAAAAATCTATTAAAAACAGAGAGAGAGGAAATGGAAAAAAAGGGGGGTGGAAAGCCCCTGCCCTGGGCACAGCCGCCTGGCCGGCCCAGCCCATCGACCCCCACGGGTCGTCCCTCTCCCCATGTTCCCCCGACCTGGGTCGGAACAGGGGCGCGGCTCCGCCCAACCTCATCGCCGGCAACGAGCGCAAGGGGATAAGGCCCCGCGCCTCCCCGCCTCCACTCACCCCCGCTCACCTCGCCCTCTCCGCCTCCCCTCTCAGATCCCATTTCCCCTTCTCGTCCGGCGCGGTCGTCGAATCGTCGCCGCGCCACCACCTCGGCCACCGCCACCCCTAGGCGCCCCCGACGTGTCCTCCCGCTTCGCCGGCCTCCGCTGCATCTTCCCCGACCACCCACTCGAGCCGGAGCCCACTGCAGCACCGGCCCAACCAAGTCATCATCCTCGGCTCCGACGAGCACCGTCGCCCCGCTTCGCCGCTTCTGCTGCTCCTAAGCGTTCACGGGGCCACCTTGTGCCCGCTAGGTGAGCCACCACCCCTTCTGCCCCTCCCCTTTAGCTCGCCCGCACCCCTAGCTACCCCGCCGCGACGCCATGGCTGTGCCACCACCGTGGAGCTCGCAGTCGCGGTCACCGCGAGCCTAGCATGTGTCTGAGCCTTGTCTCGTGTTCCTGCGGTCCCCAGGAACCCACCGCTGCCCATAGCTTGCCCCATTGTGCACCTCAGCCACGCGCCCGCGTTCACCCGAAGCCACCGCCGCGTCTGCTCATTGCCAGCGACGCTCGGGACCTCCCCCGCTCCAGCCACTTGCATCGCTCGACGCGGCGCCTCACCCGCATCCGAACGCACCGCTCCGCGCGCCAAATGGGCGCCTGAGACACGAACCCGATGCGCTCTGCCACTTCTTTGGTCGCCGGCGCACCACCGCCCGGTCCCCGTATTGGGCCACTGCTAGGTGCCCCAGGCCACTAACAACCCCCCACCATTGTCACTGACATGTGGGCCCCCACCATAGTCAACTAGTTAATTAAGTTAACACAAATCACTAACCCCCCCCCAACCCACCCCCCCCACTGACCGCTGGGCCCCTCTGCTAACAAAATGATTAACCCACTGATTTTAAATAACGTCTCAATGACAGGTGGGTCCCCCTGCCCAGTTTGACAAGTCAAACTGCTGACTGGAATAACCCAGTCAATGACATGTGGGCCCCCTGGCTCCTTTGACTAGTCAATGGTCTCAGTTGACTGCTGACTGGGTAGTCAACTGGACCCCACCTGTCAGCCCCTGGAGCAAACAGCTGGGTACACTTCTGTGTACCCATAGTAATTTATTCTTTTAATTTCAAAATTAATAAAATTTCAGAAAATTGATAAAACTTCAGAAATTCATATAAATTCAACCATAGCTCCGATGAAAATGTTTTATATATGAAAGTTGCTCAGAAAAATCCAATGAATCCGAATACACGGTCCGTTCATCTGTCACATGCCCCTAGCATGCTGAACATGGAACCGTCCCCTCTCTTTTGTTTGTCCGAAAAAAGCCAGACGTCGAGGAAACCCCTCCGGACGTTTTCCCTCTCTGTCTCCAACGTGTAGTACCGCGTTAGGACACCCCCTAGCTCTGCATATTGTCATGCATGCTTAGTGATGCATCTGTTTGCTCTGTATTTACTGTTTCTTCCCCCTCTTCTCTCTGGTAGACCCCGAGACCGATGCTGCCCCAGTGATCGACTACGTCGCCGATGATCGTTCCTTTGCAGCAGAGCTTCCAGGCAAGCAAACCCCCCATTGATCATTCCGATATCGCCCATCCCCTTCTCTCTTATGCTTGCATTAGAACTGCTACTGCTTTTTGTATGATCCTACTCTGATGCATAGCCTGTTTTTGTTACCTGCTTTCATACCTTACCTGCTTATTCTAAACTGCTTAGTATAGGTTGGTTAGAGATCCATCAGTGACCCCCCACCTTGTCCCAGTTGCCCCGCTTTATGTTCGATGAATCGATCAACGTGATCGACGTCTAGGCCCCGACACCGCACATCACCCCCCTTAGTTGTACGACTCTGCAGAGTTATTATCGAGTGCCGAGGGTGATACCTCGTCAGCACTTCTCATGTTAACTCTGTAGTGTAGCTATTCGGTCATGGTCATCGAGGGTGATTCCTCCTTCACCACTCACGAATCTGTCATGCAACCCCTCAAGTGTGGACCATCGAGGGTGATTCCTCCAAGTCCACCTTGTTGGTTACATCGTGTGGGAGTCCATCGAGGGTGATTCCTTGGGTTTCCCCCTTGCTGTTTTGGACACACGGTTACTTTGACTTACCACAGAACCATGATGACATCGGGTCGGCCCCGAGGGGTACCCGCTAGTGATGTGAAGTCGGGTTGATCTGGAGGATACCCATGAGTTTTTCACATGGCGCGGCCAGGCATTCTTAGCCCTTGCCGCATGTCCGTGAGATGGGGCAATAGGACCACATATCATGGATCATTGATCGTTATCGCGCGCTCCTAAGACACTAACGATTTGGATATTTGATCCGAGTAGGCCTCTGGCCTTTTCGCACTAACCACCACGTGGGAATAAGTATGGGCACTCCGCATCGTACGTTTCTCCCGAAAGCTCTTCAGATGCCACAGTTGAGCGGCAGACACCCGGGTGGTCCGCGTAAGCACCTGCCTTATATAAGGAGTTAGCCAGGACTGATCCCGATCGTCCTCGCAACGCGCAGGATTGCAAAGGACGATTGGCCCATGACCCCTTCGCATTTAGGATGTAGACCGGCATGTGACCTCTCTGTTGAGCCTAGGTAGGACTACGGCGTGTTGATCTTTCGAGGCCGGGCATGACACAGAAAAGTGTGTCCGGCCAGAGTGATCGAGCGTGTTGGGTAATGTGGTGCACCCCTGCAGGGAAGTATTCTATCTATTCGAATAGCCGTGTCCATGGTAACGGACGCTCGGAGTTGTATCCCGATCGATACAACTAGAACTGGATGCTGAGGCATGAGAAATGGATATGATGGCTCCGGGATTGCTTTCTCGCAGGGATTCGAGAAAGCATCTCTGGGCGCTAATGATACAACATACTGGCTAAATATAATATGCTACTCTTATCTCTTCTGATGCTGCAAGATGCTTCAAGATGCTAGTCTTCGATAGGCTAGGCTTTCCCCTTCTCTTCTGGTATTCTGCAGTTCAATCCACAGATACTACCCATTTCATTGATACTGATGCATATGTAGTGTAGATCCTTGCTTGCGAGTACTTTGGATGAGTACTCACGGTTGCTGTGCTCCCTCTTTTCCCCCTTTTCCATTCTTCTCGGATGTTGCAACCAGATGGTGGAGCCCAAGAGCCAGACGCCATCGTCGATGACGACTACTACTACCCCGAGGGTGCCTACTACTACGTGGAGGCCGCCGACGACCAGGAGTAGTTAGGAGGCTCCTAGGCAGGAGGCCTTGCCTTTTCGATCATCGTGGATGTTTGTGCTTGCCTTCTTAAGGCAAACTTGTTTAACTTATGTCTGTACTCAGATATTGTTGCTTTGCTGACTCTTGTGTATTCGAGTTTATGTATTCGAGCCCTCGAGGCCCCTGGCTTGTAATATGAAGCTTGTATTATTTTTATTTGTCTCTAGAGTTGTGTTGTGATATCTTCTCGTGAGTCACTGATCTTGATTGTATACGTTTGCGTGTATGATTAGTGTATGATTGAATCGGGGGCGTCACAAGTTGGTATCAGAGCCGACTGCCTGTAGGTAGCCCCATTTCCAACTCCTTGGCCGAAGTTGAGTCTAGTCATTACAAAACTTTTACTAACGTGGCTGTGCGGCTTACGGGCCCACGTCACCTTCGGGTGGTATTAGGATCTTTTACTCCTCGACCTTTACTCTGGGACTCTGATCTCTCTTCTACTCAGGTTAAATGAATTTGCTAACTCTAACATTAGGATCTCATAATCGCATTCATCCCAGACTTGGATTGTCTGCAATTATTCCGTCGAAATGTATTTTGAATAATACACACACTGTCATGTTGACTACTATGTGGTATCCATCGTACCTCTTTTGTTATGCATGTTACCTCATAAATGATTCATTGTCTTGCAAATGCTCGATGCTGAACTACCCCCGTTACATGTTAGCAGGATGGTTGGACCCGTTGGTCGTGGCCGTGGTGCCAACGATCCACCACCGCCTAGAATGATACAACAGTTTGAGCTGAATCGCCAGTTCATGGAAGGAATGATGGCCTAGTTCCCTCGTCCCAATGTGAATCAGCAGCCAGCCCCAATGACACTGCAAGACTTTGCGCACCTCAACCATGTCATCTACAGCAGCTCAACTCAACCCCTTGATACTGATGACTGGCTCCGTGACATCACTTTCGAGCTAGAGTCTGCTGATACAGCCCCTACTAACTATGTCACCTTCGTGGCATACTATCTGAGGGGCCCGCTGCTCAATGGTGTGATAGCCACAGGCATTCACTACCTGCTGGAACCGTCATCTCTTGGCCGGATTTCCAAGCTGCCTTCCGTGACCGCTTCATTCCTCAGGGAATCATGGATAGGAAGAAGCGAGAGTTCCGCAACCTCACCCAGGGCAACAAGACAGTTGATGCTTATCAGCGGGAGTTTCTGGACTTGTCACATTATGCTGAAGAAGACATTGCAACTGATGCTCGTAGGCAAGAAAAGTTCCGTGATGGACTTCACCCTGATATCAAGCTAGCACTGCTCGTTCATGACTTTACCGACTTCGCCACCTTGGTGAACAAGGCTATTCAGGTTGAGACTGGTCTTCAGGAACATTAGGGATCTCTCAGGCGCGACCGTGACACTGGCTCATCTTCGGGCCCATCAGCGCAGAAGCGTCGGATATGGATCCCCCACAGCATGTACCGCCCAACTGCTCCTGCTCCAAGACCGTCTTATGCTGCACCACGTCTGCCTCCACCACCATCGAGGCAACCTCTTCGAACTGTACCACCCCAAGCTCCTGCTCCCAATCCCAATGATGGTTTGTGCTTCAAGTGTGGCCTTCCAGGTCACCGTTCCAGGAACTGCCCTCAGAATCATAATCAGCTGGCTCTGCCTTCTAATGCCCGTGGAAACAATCAGCCCCGCAACAACAATGCCAGGCCTTATGGTCGTGGTCAGGCTAACAACATTGATCTGAATGAAGCTCAAGACCAGCCTGCTACTATGATGGGTACTCTCCTTGTTAATTCAGTACCAGCTGCTATTTTATTCAGTACAGGAGCATCGCATTCTTTCATATCAGAAGATTTTGCATTTATGCATGGCATTAAATACGAAGAGATGAACATTCCATTAGTGGTAAACACCCCCGCGGGCCACTGTCGAACCACCCTGGTTAGCCACAATGTCATCATTGAGATTGAAGGATTAGAGTTCCATGCCTCTCCCATTATCCTAAAGTCTTCCAATATTGACCTCATTCTGGGAATGGATTGGTTGGAAGCACATACTGTTTCTATGGTTTGTGCCACTAAAACCGTTCACCTCCTACATCCTTCTAATGAGATAGTAAGCTATCATGCTCGACTTGTTCGAAATGCCGAAGCACGGCTTTATGCCTTGAATGCGTTGAACGCAGCACCTCTTGAGGGCATTGAACACATTCTAGTCATTCGCAAATTCCAAGATGTCTTTCCAGAAGAACTCCCAGGGATACCTCCTACTCAGGCTGTCGAGTTCTTCATCGACTTGAACCCAGGCACCGTTCCTATCGCCAAACGACCCTACAAGATGCCACCTCATGAACTCCTTGAGCTTAAGGAGGAAATCGACAAATCTCTTCGCAGTGGTTTCATTCGTCCAAGTTATTTTGCTTGGGGAGCACCTTCTCTCTTTGTGAAGAAGAAGGATGGAATGAATCGTTTGGTCCAAGACTACTGTCCTATCAACCAGGCAACTATTCAGAACAAATATCTGCTTCCACGGATCAATGATCTATATGATCAACTGGCTGGTTCATCAGTATTCTCTAAACTCGACTTGAGGTTGGGTTACCACCAGATCCGTGTTCGTGAAGAGGATATTCCAAAGACCGCATTCGTCACTCGTTATGGTTCTTACGAGTACACCGTCATGTCCTTCGGCTTGACCAATGCTCTAGCTACATTCTCTCGTCTAATGAACTATATATTCGTGGAATACCTCGACAAGTTCGTCGTAGTCTATCTGGATGATATCTTGGAATATTCGAAGAACAAAGAAGAACATGATGACCATCTTCGACTTGTTCTAGAGAAGCTTTGACAACATCAGCTATATGCCAAGTATTCCAAGTGCGAATTCTGGCTACCCGAAGTCACCTACCTTGGTCATGTCATCTCCAAGGATGGTATTGCCATCAACCCAGAGCGCTTTCAGGCTATTCTTGACTGGACCCCTCCGAAGATTGTCAAGCAAGTTAGAAGCTTTCTCGGACTCGCCAACTATTGCCGCCATTTCGTCGAGAACTTCTCCAAGATCGCCAAGCCCCTGACTAATCTGCTTCACAAGGGCGTTAAGTTCGATTGGACAGACAAATGTCAGGAAAGTTTCCAGGCACTCAAGGACAAGCTGACCTTTGCCCCAGTGCTTGCTCCCTCTGATTCTCGCAAGGACTTTGTCATCTATTGCGATGCTTCACGTCAAAGATTAGGCTGTGTCCTAATGCAAGAGCGCAGGGTGATTGCTTATGCCTCCCGTCAATTGCGTCCTCACAAAGAGAACTACCCAGTTCACGACCTCGAGCTTGCTGCGGTTATCTATGCACTGAAGCTATGGCGACAGTACCTTCTCGGTAATCGTTGCAAGATCTTCACCGATCATCAGAGTCTGAAGTATCTATTTACTCAGCCAGATCTGAACCTCCGTCAGCAGCGATGGATGGAAGCTATTGTTGACTACAACTGTGGTATATCTTATACCCCTAGCAAGGCTAATGTAATGGCCGATGTCTTGAGCCGCAAGTCATATTGCAACAATCACATGGTCTACAAAGCTCAACCCCGCCTTTATGAAGAGCTATACAAGCTGAACCTTCAACTAGTTCCACAGGGTTCTCTGAATAACCTTGTCTTGGAACCAACTCTTCTGAAGGCTATTAAGTCCGCGCAAGCCAAAGATGCTCACGTTGATCTGATGAAAAATGATCTTGCCTTAGAGAAATCCAGAGATTTCTCGCTTGCTGAAGATGGAACCTTGTACTTCAGGGATCACATTGTGGTCCCCCGGTTCGAGCTTCTGATAGAGAAGGTGATGAAAGAAGCGCATGACACCCCTCTCTCTATTCATCCGGGAAGTACCAAGATGTATCTAGACATCCGTCAGAAGTACTGGTGGTCTAAGATGAAGCAAGACATTGCTCGATATATCAAAGAATGTGACGTTTGCCGTCGCGTCAAAGCAGAACATCAGAAACCGGTTGGACTTCTGCAACCGCTTCCGATTCCTGAATGGAAGTGGGATAAGATCCAAATGGATGTCGTCATTGGCCTTCCTAAGTCTCAAAAGGGCAACAATGTTGTCTTTGTCGTCATCGACCAATTCTCGAAAGTTGCTCACTTTCTACCAGTCAAGGAGACAATCACTTCTAGTCAATTAGCAAACCCGTATATCGCCAGAATTGTGTCACTCCACGGCATTCCGAAGGAGATCAGTTTAGACCGTGGCAGTTTATTCACTTCCATGTTCTGGGACAGTTTCCAAGAGGCAATGGCAACTAATATCACCTGGAGCACTGCTTATCATCCCCAATCCCAAGGCCAAGTCAAGCGAGTAAATCAAATTCTTGAAGACATGCTTCCGGCTTGTGTCATCTCATTCGGCGAGAAGTGGGAAGAACCTCTCCCTTATGCGGAGTTCTCTTATAACAACAGTTATCAAGCTAGCTTGAAGATGGCACCCTTCAAAGTGCTATATGGACGTAGATGCCGAACCCCTCTGAATTGGTCCAAAACTGGGGAACGGACACTCATTGGTCCAGACATCATCCAACAAGATGAAGAGCAAGTTCGCATTGTCCGGGCTAATCTCAAGGTGGGCCAGTTCCGCCAGAAGAGCAATTATGATCGTAAACACTGGGGTTCAACTTATCAACCTGGTGAACAAGCTTATCTGCGTGTCACTCCTTTGAGAGGCACCCATCGGTTCGGAGTCAAGGACAAGCTAGCTCCGCGCTACATTGGTCCCTTCTGCATTCTCTCATGTCGTGGACTGGTGGCTTATCAACTGGAGTTGCCACCTCAGTTCTCTCACGTCCATGACGTCTTCCATGTGTCACAACTTCGTCGTTGCTTCAAGGATCCGGAACATGAAGTGGATCCGGAACTGATTGAAGTGCAAGATGATCTCACTTATAAAGAACATCCGATCTGGATTCTTGAAGAAGCTGAACGTCAAACCCGCCAGAAGGTTATCAAGTTCCTCAAGGTGCAATGGTCGAATCATACTAAAGATGAAGCCACTTGGGAACGCGAGGATAACCTCCGCGCTGAATACCCCGATCTTTTCCCTTCTACCTCTTAATTCTCGGGACGAGAATTTCTTTTAGAGGAGGAGAGTTGTAACACCCCTGTGTAATGATGCTATAGTAACCCCTAGGTTTGAGTTAATCATTTTGCTAAACAAGTGTTTGATCATCATTATCTCATATCCCTTTCAAATTCCCCTTTGAATTCTATTTCAAATTATGAGTGAAATTCAAAATTGCTCAAACATGAAAACTAAAATGTTCATCATCTGGCAAATATTATTTTGATAATATTGGTGGTGAACCAACATTTTGCAAAATGTCTAAGTGCCCTAAACTGAATAAAACAGTGGCTAAAATAATGTTTTAATTGCCTTTTTAATTTGTAAAAAAGCTAAACTATGTTATTTAAATGTTAAACTAAATACGGCAGTAGCCTAAAGTATACTAATATTTTAGGTGTAAGTTGTATAATTTACAAAACTATTTTGCTTTTGGTTTTAAAATGAAAACAGAAAAGAAAAATCTATTAAAAAACAGAGAGAGAGAGGAAATGGAAAAAAGGGGGTGGAAAGCCCCTGCCCCTGGGCCCAGCCGCCTGGCCGGCCCAGCCCACCGATCCCCACGGGTCATCCCTCTCCACTTGTTCCCCCAACCGGGGTCGGAACAGGGGCGCGGCTCCACCCAACCTCGTCGCCGGCAACGAGCGCGAGGGGATAAGGCCTCGCGCCTCCCCGCCTCCTCGATACCTGCCTCCACTCACCCCCGCTCACCTCGCCCCTCTCCGCCTCCCGTCTCAGATCCCCTTTCCCCTTCTTGTCCGGCACGGTCGTCGCGCCTTCGCCGCGCCACCACCGCGGCCACCGCCACCCCCAGGCGCCCCCGATGTGTCCTCCCGCTTCGCCGGCCTCCACTGCATCTTCCCCGACCACCCGCTCGAGCCGGAGCCCGATGTAGCACTGCCCCGACCAAGTCGATGTCCTCGGCTCTGACGAGCACCGTCGCCCCGCTTGTCGCTTCTGCTGCTCCTAAGCGTTCACGGGGCCACCTTGTGCCCGCTAGGTGAGCAACCACCCCTTCTGCTCCTCCCCTTTAGCACGCCCGCACCCCTAGCCGCCCGCCGCGACGCCATGGCTACGCCGCCATCGTGGAGCTCGCAGCCGCGGTCACAGCGAGCCTAGCACGCGTCCGAGCCTTGTCTCGTGTTCCTGGGATCCCCAGGAACCTGCCGCTGCCTCTAGCTTGCCCCGTCGTGCACCGCAGCCACGCGCCCGCGTTCGCCCGAAGCCGCCGCCACTTCTGCTCATCGCCGGTGACGCTCGGGACCTCCCCCACTCTAGCCACTTGCACCGCTCGACGCGGCGCCTCGCCCGCATCTGAACGCACCGCTCCGCGCGCCAAATGGGCGCCTGAGACACGAACCAGACGCGCTCCGCCACTTCTTTGGTCGCCGGCGCGTTGACGCCGGCGCGCCACCGCCCGGTCCCCGTCTTGGGCCACTGCTAGGTGGCCCCAGGCCACTAACAACCCCCCACCATTGTCAGTGACATGTGGGCCCCCACCGTAGTCAATTAGTTAATTAAATTAACACAAATCACTAACACCCCACTGACCGCTGGGCCCCTCTGCTAAGAAAATGATTAACCCATTGATTTTAAATAACGTCTCAATGACGAGTGGGTCCCCCTGCCTAGTTTGACAAGTCAAACTGCTGACTGGGATAACCCAGTCAATGACATGTGGGCCCCTAGGTTCCTTTGATTAGTCAACGGTCTCAGTTGACTGCTGACTGGGCAGTCAACTGGACCCCACCTGTCAGCCCCTGGAGCAAACAGCTGGGTACACTTCTATGTACCCGTAGTAATTTATTCTTTTATTTTCGAAATTAATAAATTCCAGAAAATCGATAAAACTTTGGAAATTCATATAAATTCAACCGTAGCTCCGATGCAAATGTTTTATATATGAAAGTTGCTCAGAAAAATCCAATGAATCCGAATACACGGTCCGTTCATCTGTCACATGCCCCTAACATGCTGAACATGGAACCGTCCCCTCTCTTTTGTCTGTTCGGAAAAAGCCAGACGCCGAGGAAACCCCTCCGGACGTTTTCCCTCTCTGTCTGCAACATGTAGTACCGCGTTAGGACACCCCCTAGCTCTGCATATCTTCATGTCATGCTTAGTGATGCATCTGTTTGCTCTGTATTTACTGTTTCTTCCCCCTCTTCTCTCCGGTAGACCCCGAGGCCGATGCTGCCCCGGTGATTGACTACGTCGCTGACGACCGTTCCTTTGCAGCTGAGCTTCCAGGCAAGCAAACCACCCATTGATCATTCCGATATCGCCCATTCCCTTCTCTCTTATGCTTGCATTAGAACTGCTACTGCTTTTTGCATGGTCCTACTCTGATGCATAGCCTATTTTTGTTACCTGCTTTCATACCTTACTTGCTTATTCTAAACTGCTTAGTATAGGTTGGTTAGAGATCCATCAGTGACCCCCCAACTTGTCCCAGTTGCCCCGCTTTATGTTCGATGAATCGATCAACGTGGTCGACGTCCAGGCCCCGACACCGCACATCACCCCCCTTAGTTGTACGACTCTGCAGAGTTATTATCGAGTGCCGAGGGTGATACCTCGTCAGCACTTCTCATGTTAACCCTGTAGTGTAGCTATTCGGTCGTGGTCATCAAGGGTGATTTCTCCTTCACCACTCCTGATAATGATTCTGTCGTGCAACCCCTCAAGTGTGGACCATCGAGGGTGATTCCTCCAAGTCCACCTTGATGGTTACATCGAGTGGGAGTCCATCGAGGGTGATTCCACGGGTTTCCCCCTTGCTATTTTGGACACATGGTTACTTTGACTTACCACAGACCATGATGACATCGGGTTGGCCCCGAGGGGTACCCGCGAGTGATGTGAAGTCGGGTTGATCTGGAGGATACCCGCGAGTTTTCCATGCGGCGCGGCCGGGCATTCTTAGCCCTTGCCGCAAGTCCGTGAGACGGGCGACGGGACCACATATCGTGGATCATTAATCGTTACCGCGTGCTCCCAAGACACTAACGATTTGGATATTTGATCCGAGTGGGCCTCTGGCATTTTCGCACTAACCACCACGCGGGAATAAGTATGGCACTCCGCGTCATGCGTTTCTCCCGAAAGCTCTTCAAATGCCACAGTTGAGCGGCACGCGCCCGGGTGGTCCGCGTAAGCACCTGCCTTATATAAGGAGGTAGCCAGGACTGATCTCGGCTATCCTCGCAACGCGCAGGATTGCAAAGGACGATTGGCCCATGACCCCTTCGCATTTAGGATGTAGACACGTGTGTGACCTCTCTATTGAGCCTAGGTAGGACTACGACGTGTTGATCTTCCGAGGCCGGGCATGACCCAGGAAAGTGTGTCATGCCAGAGTGATCGAGCGTGTTGGGTAATGTGGTGCACCCCTGCAGGGAAGTATTCTATCTATTTGAATAGCCGTGTCCACGGTAACGGACGCTCGGAGTTGCATCCCGATCGATACAACTAGAACTAGATGCTGAGGCATGAGAAATGGATATGATGGCTCTGTGATTGGTTTCTCGCAGGGAGTCGAGAAAGGATCTCTGGGTGCTAATGATACAACATACTGGCTAAATATAATATGCTACTCTTATCTCTTTTGATGCTACAAGATGCTTGAAGATGCTAGTCTTCGATAGGCTAGGCTTTCCCCTTCTCTTCTGGCATTCTGCAGTTCAGTCCACAGATACTACCCATTTCATTGATACCGATGCATATGTTGTGTAGATCCTTGCTTGCGAGTACTTTGGATGAGTACTCACGGTTGCTTTGCTCCCTCTTTTCCCCCTTTTCCATTCTTCCCGGATGTCGCAACCAGATGGTGGAGCACAGGAGCCAGACGCCATCATCGACGACGACTACTACTACCCCGAGGGTGCCTACTACTACGTGGAGGCCGCCGACGACCAGGAGTAGTTAGGACTTAGGAGGCTCCCAGGCAGGAGGCCTTGCCTTTTCGATCATTGTGGATGTTTGTGCTAGCCTTCTTAAGGCAAACTTGTTTAACTTATGTTTGTACTCAGATATTGTTGCTTTCGCTGACTCTTGTGTATTCGAGCTTATCTATTCGAGCCCTCGAGGACGCTGGCTTGTAATATGAAGCTTGTATTATTTTTATTTATGTCTAGAGTTGTGTTGTGATATCTTCCCGTGAGTCCCTGATCTTGATCGTATATGTTTGCGTGTATGATTAGTGTACAATTGAATCAGGGGCGTCACAACATCGGAGAGTATCTTCGAAGTCTTCTGGTGAAGCAGACGATCATCTGGAATGAGGGGCTCTCCGGGAGGAAGTAATTACGAGAACCTAGAGTTAGAGTTAGTAAAATCTTTAACCCGAATAGAAGAGAGATCAGAGTCCTAGAGTAAAGAAAAGGAATAAAAGATCCTAATACAACCCGATTCTGATGTGGGCCCGTAAGCCACACAACCATGCTAGTAAAAGTTTTTCAAGGACTTGACTCAACTTCGGCCAAGGAGTTTGAAAGGGGACTACCTATAGGCATTCGGCTCTGATACCAACTTGTGACGCCCCCGATTCAATCATGCACTAATCATACACGCAAATCTGCACAATAAAGATCAGAGACTCAAGGAAAGATATCACAAGACAACTCCAAACACAAATTTAAGTCATACAAGCTTTATATTACAAGCCAGGGGCCTCGAGGGCTCGAATACACAAGAGTCAGCGGAAGCAACAATATCTAAGTAC
Organism: Thinopyrum elongatum; assembly: GCA_011799875.1. Lineage (NCBI taxonomy): Eukaryota > Viridiplantae > Streptophyta > Magnoliopsida > Poales > Poaceae > Thinopyrum > Thinopyrum elongatum. The sequence goes on from CM022300.1 coordinate 511,392,213, forward strand.
AGACATAAGGTAAACTGATACGTCTCCAACATATCTATAATTTTTTATTGTTCCATGCTATTATATTATCAACCTTGAATGTTGTATATGCATTATTATGCTATTTTATATCATTTTTGGGACTAACCTATTAACCTAGTGCCCAGTGCCAGTTGCTTTTTTTTTCTTGTTTTTGTCTTTACAAAAAATCAATACCAAACGGAACAAAACTTTTTGGCAAATTTTCTTGGACCACAAGACACCTTGGAAGCTTTGGGGGGACGCCAGAAGAGCCACGAATGCACGACAAGCTCACAGGGTGCGCCTTGGGGGGGGGCGCCTTGCAAGCTTGTGGGCCCCTCGTGACTCCTCTAGCCCTAATTCTTCTTCTATAAATACCTAAATATTCCATATAGACAACAGGGCACACAAAAAATACTTTTCTGCCGTCGCAAGTTTCTCTTCGTGAGATCCCATCTGGGGACCTTTTCCGGTACTCTGCCGGAGGGGGATTTGACCATGGAGCGCTTCTACATCAACCTTGCTGCCCTTCTGATGATGTGTGAGTAGTTTACCACAGACCTACAGGTCCATAGCTAGTAGCTAGATGGCTTCTTCTCTCTCTTTGATCTTCAATACAATGTTCTCCTCGATGTTCTTGGAGATCTATTCGATGTAATCTTCTTTTGCAGTGCGTTTGTTGAGATATGATGAATTGTGGATTTATGATCAGATTATCTATGAATATTATTAGAGTCTTCTCTGAACTCTTTTATGCATGATTAAGATAGCTTTGTATTTCTCTTCGATCTATTGATTTGGTTTGGCCAACTAGATTTATTTTTCTTGCAATGGGAGAGGTGCTTTGTAGTGGGTTCAATCTTGCGGTGCTCAATCCCAGTGACAGAAAGGGACATGACACGTATTTGTATTTTTGCCACTAAGGATAAAAAGATTGGGTTTGTTCATATTGATTGGATCTATCCCTCTACATCATGTCATCTTGCTTAAGGCGTTACTCTGTTCTTGTTAACTTAATACACTAGATGCATACTGGATAGCGGTCGATGTGTGGAGTAATAGTAGTAGATGCGGGCAGGAGTCGGTCTACTTGTCACGGACGTGATGCCTATATACATGATCATTGCCTTAGATATCATCATAACTTTGCGCTTTTTTATCAATTGCTCAACAGTAATTTGTTTACCCACCGCATGCTTTCTTTCAAGAGAGAAGCCTCTAGTGAAAACTATGGCCCCCGGGTCTATCTTTTATCATATTATTTCCATATCTATAAAATCAAAAACACAAAAATACCTTGCTACAATTTATTTAGCACTTTTATTTATCTTTTATATCTATCACTATCAGATCTCATCCTTGCAAGTAACCGTGAAGGGATTGACAACCTCTTTATCGCGTTGGGTGCAAGTATTTGTTTGTTTGTGTAGGTGCAATTATTGGAGACTTGTGTGTTCCTCCTACTGGATTGATACCTTGGTTCTTAAATGAGGGAAATACTTATCTCTACTTTGCTGCATCACCCTTTCCTCTTCAAGGGAAAAACTAACGCAAGCTCAAGAAGTAGAATAAACAAGTCTGCCTTAAGAAGGCTAGCAAAAACAACAACAACAATCGAAAAGGCGCATTCCTCCTGCCTGGGAGCCTCCTAACTTCTGCTGGTCGTCGGCGGTCTCCACGTAGCAATAGGCTCCGTCGGGGTAGTAGTAGTCGTCGGCGGGATCAGCTAGCTCCTGGGCTCCGCCATTTGATCGCAACAATCGGGTATAGGGGAAAAAGAGGCAGCAACGCAACCGTGAGTACTCATCCGAAGTACTCGCAAGACTTACATCAGATCTATACTAGTATGCATCAGTATCAAACGAATAGGGTTGTATCTTTGGACTGAACTACAGAAATGCCAGAATAGAGGAAAGGCCTAGCCTGTCGAAGACTAGCATCTTCAAGCATCTTGTAGCATCAAAAGAGATAAGAGTAACATATCATAAGTAATAAGTATGTTGTAGCATTAATGCCCAGAGATCCTTTCTCGACTCCGTGCGAGAAAGCAATCCCAGAGCCATCATATCCATTACACATCTCCAGTATCCAGTTCTAGTTGTATCGATCGGGATACAACTCTGAGCATCTGTTACCGTGGACACGGGTATTCGAATAGATATACTTCCCTGCAGTGGTGCACAAACTTACCCAACACGCTCGATTAACTCCGGCCGGACACACCATCAGATCATACCCGACCTCGATTGATCGACACGCCGTAGTCCTACCTAGGCTCAACAGAGAGGCCAGCACGCCGGTCTACATCCTAAATGCGAACAGGTCATGGGACAATCGTCCTTTGCAATCTTGCGCGTTGCGAACGCGGTCAGTGAGCAGACCTAGCCCCCTTATACAAGCGCAGGCATAACCAGTCCAACCCGGCGTGCGCCGCTTAGTCGCTGACGTCAATGAGCTTTCGGAAGAATCGTATGACACAGAGTGCCCATACTTATTCCCGTGTGGTGGTTAGTGCGAAAAGGCCAGAGGCCTACTCGGATCACATATCCAAACCGTTAGTGTCTTGGGAGCACGCGGTAACGATCAATGATCCACGATATGTGGTCCCGTCGCCCCGTCTCGCGGACTTACGACAAGGGCTAAGAATGCCCGACCGTGCCGCGTGGAAAACTCGTGGTTATCCTCCAGGTCAACCCGACTCACAAGAGACTGTCGGGAACTCAGGTCCACCTCTACAGAGGTGGTACCACCTGTCCCTCCAGTCCCGTAGAAATAGTAACTCTCGCGGGTTCCCCTCGGGGCCGACCCATCTTTAACATGGTCCTGGGGTTAAAGTCAAAGTAACCGTGGTTCCATAACACCAAGGGGGAATCCGAGGAATCACCCTCGATGGATTCCACTTGATGTAATCATCAAGGTGAACTTGGAGGAATCACCCTCGAAGAGTTCACACTTGAGGTGTTGCACGACAGAGTCGTAATCGGGAGTGGTGAAGGAGGAATCACCCTCCGTAGACCACGATCGATTAACTACACTACAGAGATCTCATCAGAAGTGCTAAACGAGGTATCACCCTAGGCACTCGATAGTAACTCTGCAGGGTCGTACAACTAAGGGGGTGTGAGGTGATGTGTCAGGCTCAGGGCATCGATCACGTTGATCGAGTCATCGGTGATAAAGCGGGGGCAACAGGGACAAGGTGAGGGGTCACTGATGGATCACTAACCAACCTATACTAAGCATATAGGATAAGTAGGTAGCTAACAATAGCAGGTTACAAAATCAGGCTATGCATCAGAATAGGATCAATCAAATACAGTAGCAAATTCTAATGCAAGCATGAGAGAAGGAAATGGTCAATATAGGAATGAACAAGGGGGTTTTGCTTGCCTGGAATCTTGGCTGCAAGTGGCTGGACGTCAGGGGCGTAGTCGTACTCTGGAGCAGCGTCAGTCTCGGGGTCTACCGGAGAGAAGAGGGGGTAGGAACAGTAAATACAAAGCAAACAAATGCATCACGATGCATGACATGGCAATACGCTGTGCTAAGGGTGACCTAATGCAGTGCTAAGCGTTACAGACAGAGCGGGAAAATATCTGGGGATGTTTTCCCGGCTTTATGCAGTTATCAGACAGACGATCCGGAGGGGAAGGTTCCATGTTTGCAGTGTTGGAGGGTTGTGGCTGGTAAGTGGATGGCATAAAGAGATTTGTCTTATTTTTCTGATCATTTTTCATATATAAATTATTTTCATCCGAGTTACGGTTTATTTTCTATTAACTTTCTAAATTTTAATCATTTTTTGGAATTTCTGGATTTATTATCAAAATGAAATTAAATAGCAAAAATGCTAAGTGCACCCGGTGCAGTGCACCCATAGTGCACCCAAGGGCTGACTGGTGGCCCTGTTGACTGGGTCAACAGCCCAGTCAGCAGAGGCTGACTGGTGGGCCAGGGGGGCTGAGTCAGCAGGTCAGTGTTGACCGCTGACCAGTCAACAGGGTCAAGTGGGACCCAGTCGTCAGTGGTTCATCAGGTTATTTTATTTAGCGATTAATTAATCCTGGGGTTAATTTGGACGTGGGTCCCGTTTGTCATACACACAGGGGTGGATTAGGGCCCAGGTTGGTTGCTAATTAAGCGACAGTCCGCGCCACAATGACGCGCTAACGACGGCGAGACAGTGCGCGTTGGCGATGACCCTGCGTTCGCCTCCGGCCTCGGCTTGCCACGCGCTTGGGCGCGTTAGAAAGCTGGCGAGGTGGTGCGTCTGATGGTGCTCACGGGACCGCCGGAGGCGGCGTCTAGCGGCGGCGGCGACGCGCAGAGCGGTGGCCGGAGCTCGGGTTAGTGCGGCTATGGGCTTAGCACGCGAACGCGAGTGAGTTAGTGGGCTAGCTGGGAACTACGGGTCCGCGCGAAGCCGTTGGACATGCCCGCATGACCAAAAGGTCAACGGAACGATGGCGGTGACGAGCTCAGGCGGCGGTGGTTCTCGGCTCTCGGGGGGAACAATGTATGGAGAGCGCTATCAAAGGGGGAGAGAGGGGGGAAGACGCGGCTGCTCACAGTGAGCGCAGTGGCGAGCTCGATGCGGCCGGGGTTGGTCGGAGACGAGCGGATCGATGGCGGGAGGCGCGCGGTGGCCGACGAGGAAGAAGGCTCGGATCCGGCAATGTGGTAGCTTAGCGCTTGATCTTATCCATGCAGGAGACGTGGTTGATGGAGACGAAGCCCCTGGACACATCCGCTTGGCGAGGGGAGGCCGGTGGCCATGCAATGACAAGGCGGCGGCGACGAGCCCGCTCGGGTGAGCTCGCAGCGGCGGGTCCAGAGGGAGAGGGAGAGATGTGCGAGAGGGAGTGGGCGCTAGGGTTAGTGGTGGGGGAGAGGGGGGAGCCAGGGGCTTGCCCTTATCCCCCCCCCCCCCCCCCCCCCGCGCGGCGCGGCAGTGAGTGGCGCCGAGCACCTGCAGCCATGGCACCCCGGTCTTCTCCTGTAGCGGGAGGAGGACGAAAAGGCTGGGGTTGTTGGGCTGGGCCGCAGTGTGTGTGCCTAGAGCCCAGTCCAACAGTGCGCCTGTTCTTTTTTTTCCTGTTTTCTCTCCCGTTCCTATTTAATTTCAATATTATATGAGTTTTGTTAAATATGAGACTTGCCCGAAAAATACTTTGCAATATTATGGGGTTGTCCACAGAGTTTGGGGTCAATTAGAAAATATATAAAATTAGATTTATATTTAAATGGTTATTTTAACTTCTGTTGGACCACTTAATAATTTTCTAGGAATTTATTTGTGGGCCAAATGATGTTGGTTTCTTCATGATAATTTCTTAGTGATTATTTGCAACGAACCAACATTTTTGTTTTATTGAAAGATGAAATAATAATTTGACTTGAAATTTGAATTTGAATTTGATCTGAGTTTTAATCAAGTGATAATTAGCTTAGTAAGGCATGGTGACATGGCATTATTAGTGTGAGGTTACTGTAGCATGACACTGGGGTGTTACACGTCCCGAGCCCGAGGCGTGTATCACCGGAGCGGATCTCCGTGTAATACACGTACGCCGGAGGGGCGGGCTCAGACGCCGCGGTAGCCGAAGCTGCTCCGGGGGCGCGGCGGCGGGGGAGAAGGCGCTGGAGGTGGCGGCGGGGCGTTGAAGGCGAGAAAGAAGGGCGCAGCAACGGCCGGGCACCGGCAGAGGCGAGGAAGAATGTCGTGGCGGGAAGAGAGAGACGATGGAGACGGCGGTTGGCGGGCGTCCGCGCGCGTCGCGCGCATTGCTGCTTTTTCGCCTGCGCATGCAGTTTTCTTTAGCGCGCCGGACTTTCCCGCGCCTACTGGAGCGCGCCAACCGGACTCGCGCACGCAAAAACGGCGTTTCCCGTTGAAGATGCTCTAAAGCGACAGTTTGGAACTGTGTTTGCGGCAGGGGTTTAACCGTGTGCGACGGACGGTTCTCCTCACTGTCCTATATATGGGCCTCTGGTCTCGCTTCCGAGCTCCTCCGTAGAAGCGCGATTGGTTTGCCGTAGCCAGTGCCCAGTGGCACGCCCAGTGGCAGCTAGCGAGCGAGCGTGTGCCACGACTCCATCACAAGCTATACGTACGTGTCTAAGCTAACATCTATCTCTGGGTCGACCATGCTGGCCTTCGCCGAGGGCACGAGCTGCACGACCACCGATCCGCCTCTGGCGGACAGCTACCGCGCGCTGCTCTGCAGAGGTGAGCTCGAGGGCGGCGGCGCTGCGTCGGCGCATGCGGTGGAGAGCCTGGCCATGCTGGAGCGTGATCTGCCAATTATCGACTTGAAGCGCCTGGCGAGCCGCGACGCGAGGGAGAGCAAGGCGTGCGCGGAGGCCATGGCGAGAGCTGCGTCGGAGTGGGGCTTCTTCCAGGTGGTCAACCACGGCGTGGGGCGGGAGCTCCTAGAGGAGATGAGGCGGGAGCAGGCGAGGCTGTTCCGCCTGCCGTTCGGTACCAAGGACAAGGCCGGGCTCCTCAACGGCTCGTACCGGTGGGGCAACCCGACGGCCACGTCGCTCGGGCAGCTCTCTTGGTCGGAATCCTTCCACGTTCCGCTCCCGAGCATCTCCCGGGAAGACTGCGACTACGGAAATCTCAGCACATTGAGGTACCTACGTGCGTAAGCATGCATGCAAGCCAATATGCATGCTAGATTACTTGTTCCTCTGATGGCTGATGAGCAAAAGTTTTGTTACTAAAGCAGGGGAGTGATGCAGGAGGTGGCGGACGCGATGTCGCGGGTGGCGGACACGGTGGCCGGGACGCTGGCGGAGAACCTCGGGCACATGGCAGGAGGCGGCACGTCGGCGTTCCCGGCAGGGTGCGACGGGAAGACGTGCTTCCTGCGGCTGAACAGGTACCCGGCGTGCCCGTTCGCGGCGGACTCCTTCGGCATGGTGCCGCACACGGACAGCGACTTCCTCACCATCCTCTGCCAGGACCAGGTCGGGGGCCTACAGCTCATCAAGGACTCCCGCTGGGTCGCCGTGAAGCCCCACGCCGACGCGCTCATTGTCAACGTCGGCGATCTATTTCAGGCGTGGAGCAACAACAGGTACAAGAGCGTGGAGCACAAGGTGGTGGCCAACTCCAAGGCGGAGCGCTTCTCCGTCGCCTACTTCCTGTGCCCGTCCTGGGACTCGCCCGTCGGCACATCCGCCGAGCCGTCTCCATACAAGCCGTTTACCTTCGGGGAGTATAGGAGGAGTGTGCAGGATGATGTCGAGAGAACCGGGAAAAAGATTGGACTCCCCAACTTTCTCAAACGTTCTACCGTTCACGGCCCCGATGACGACATCATGGACCTCTCTTCTTAACATTTGTGAACTCAGTCTCACCGTCCACGGTTCGGAATTGGCACACCTCAATGATACGTAACGTATGCTTGTGCGTATTCTAAAAAGAAAAAAAATCAGAGGACCTTGTGACATACACGTAGTACTACAACGGCAGAGTCGTCGACTACAATGAATGTACCAAAGATATGGTACCATTCGGTTACACATTTGTTAGGGATCCTAACCGATGTGGTATCCTTCGGTCGCACAAGAGAACGTTCAAGCACAAGTCACAGGGGTGGCTAGACCGGTAGTGGGATGGTGGTCGCGACATGCTGCCAGATGGCCTCTGTAGGATTTGTCATTGATGTATATTTGGTGACTTAATACATGAGAAACGTCCATAGTCATGGTTCAAGGATATATGCATCTATGTTGAATCTCATCAACAAATCTCGGTGTCACATTGTGATTGTTGGTCCTGATACAAACACCGTGCACGTCAGATTTCTAACAAAACAGAAGAGGCCCCTTCGCAGCTTACCACCACTGACTCATAGTGCTTGCTGGTATTGCATGGTCTGTCCGACATCATCTTCCGATGACACACGATTTTACCATCAATTTGGTCTTACTTGTCTTTTAACAAAGTTGCCACGGGTCATTCCACTATCGAAGAGTTTACAATGCATACATTATCGAGAGTGATCCAGAGGAACAATTGTCATGAAGCTTTTCACACAAAGGGTGCGGTGCTTAGAGAAGTCTTGGAGAAGTTAACCACAAAAATTAATACCCCAAGCTTCGAGAAGGCACCAGCTCACCCGCTGTGCAGACCTCTAACTTAGCTCATCCGTTAGGTCGCCCCATACCTGTTATATCCTTGAGTCGCCGCCTTCTCATGATCGAGTGACAGAAAAATGTTAGAGTCCCCTCTACGGCTCTACCTTCGTAAGCCCTGCTTGGACCGCTCCCAGAGAAATGCCGCCACTGACATGGTGACAAACTCATGTACAACATCTCCGAAGCCACTGCCGACACCAGATCTAGTACTAGTGTGAGGGAGATGATGCCAAAGAACACACAAATCTATGAGAATGTCATAGTAGCGCCACCCTAAAAGACCGATGCTCGCTAACTCCTAGAGTCAAGATGGCGGGAGTCAGGGCCCTTTTGTTGCTGGAACGACACCATGGCCATGGAAGCACTACTGACGAGGACCAAAATAACCCTCCCCCCAGTCACCGGCGATCACAATTTTATTTGATTAATCCAATATAAAAACCTATGCACAACCTCAAAAGGTACAAAACATTATCGTCTTTGCTATAATCACGATGAAAGATGGACCTCGAATTCTTATGATCTAATTCCTATAATCACCATGTGCTAATAATCAGCTTACTCTCTAAAGCACACCTAGTCTCTTGCACCTTGCTTAAAGTTGCTCGACTTTTCACCTTCTTTGTTGCTCGCAGGAGGATTCGTCTAGCATCCTCAACATGTCTCCAACTTTTCAGAAAACAGAGCATATATATCTTCACATCTTGTTTGTTATCATTGACTGTAAGCAAGTAATGAGATGAATCTTCCTTCCTTGTCATGTACTCCCTCCGATTTCAGAATATAAGATGCATCAATTTTTGTGGAAGTCAAACTAGAACAATGACGCTCATACATATTACATGCAAAATGACATAGCTACTATGCATATGGACAGCAACTTGTACAACAGTCAGCCATTTGGGTGGTTAGCTGAAATTTTGTCATATCCAAAAGTCGTACGAAATTGTACAACAACATATGAACGCAATTCATCCTCATGACACAAAAGTACAAAAAATTGCATTGGAAAACATTTGTAATTTTATTTATTTTTTGCGTGGAGAACGCTTTGAATTAAATAGTCACCTACTCCAGATAGCATTCTTAGGTAAATTTGAAATTTTCATCCCTCGCAAAAAATTAATAATTCAATTACTATAGCTCTATGGGCACATGATGAGCTTCACGTGCAAAGGCAACCTTCCCTATCGATCCTGCCGCAGGCATCGATCTGATTTGACGCTCAGGAAATGGGCCGAGCTAGGGCAAGCTTTGTGCTGCCGCCGATGTGTACGTGGCGAAACATAGTCTCCTCAAATGGGCCAGAAAGTTTTCCCGTGTGTGTGGTGTGGGTTCGCTGCCAAAAGAAGTGCCATTTGCTGCACGCCTCTGTTTCGGAATATGTTCGACTGTTCAAGTAGATTTCTACACGACGCACGTATGAGTAATGGCCATACAATTTCAAAAGGCCTCTGTCGTTGTTGGGTGACACTTCCCTCTCATTTTTCCTTTTATTTTTGGGAAAAGTTGTCCCTGCATTATATTCAAAGAAGGTACTCGTATATTACACCAGTGGGCCAGAATATACACTTCATCGGCACAAGTAAAGGACGCGGAACTAAAGTAGCATAATTTTTTACAGGATGCACGCAACCATGTGAAGGATGCAGCATGTCATGTGGCCTTGAATCGGACCGGTCGAACGCTCGAATCAGCCTCCGATAGTGCCGCCGGAATCTTTGAATTTTCAAACTTGCCTCTCTTGGCACTTCTTTTCCGAAAGTTGCCCGTCTCTGCTATTATTATTTTCTGGCGCCCAAGCATCTCAATCTCGCGTTATGTGGCCTCTGGGGTAGACGTTCACACATGCATGAGAGTTTGAAGCCCACGTCCACGACGCGCCGTCCCCGCAGAACACGATCTGAAAGACATGTTGGGCGATCTTTATTTGGTGTATCATATTGATATATTTCAACGACTTTTTATTTATTAAAAATTGTCATGATGTTTACACTGTAATTGCCATAGAGTTTACACTAAAGTTACCATGATATGTTTCATCTATTTTTTCTTCTTCTAGATTTAAAACTACCTTTATATTTTTAACTTTTTTCATGGCCAATTTTATTAATTGACCATGGCAATTTGTAGTAATTAACTATGGCAAATTTAATTCATGGGTCATGGCAATTTTAATAATTCATCATGACAAATTTAGTTTATAGATCATGTCAATTTTAGTATTTTTGACCATTGAAATTATTATTTTGTATGAACCATGGCAAAATTTAGTGTATGTATCATGGCAAATGTAAGTAATTCATCATGACAATTTTAGTTTATGATTAATGGCAAATTTGAGTCAGTGACCATGCATTTTTAAAGTAATTGATGATGAATTTCTTTTTAATTATGAACCATGTCAAAATTATTTCATGGATTATGGCAAATTTTAGTAATTCACCATGGCAAGTTTAGTTTCTTAATTTCCCGTTTTATAACATGTCAAAATTTACTTTAAACGTAGAAGAAAAACTAGTTGAAACATATCATGGCAACTTCAGTCTAAACACCCTGGCAATTTATGTGCAATAGACATGGCAATTTTTAACCAAAAAAAAAGAAGTCATCGTAACATATCGATATGAGATCTAGTTTTGAAGATCTCATCGCGACGGATTTAATGGTGAAAACGGTTTTTTGAATCAGATTTTTCATTTAAGAGATAAAACATTTTTTAAACTGAAAACCTGAAAGATTCCTGCTGGCATCATTAGTTTCGTCACTTGCGCATGTATGCGGTGGCGTGGCGCAATCTGTGGTCATGAGATGTGTGGTCGGGTGTTGCTTCTACCACACGTGTGGTGACGTCCCTTTTTCATCCCTATTCGACCAGTCCTTCATCGCCTTCTTTATTTTTCAACCATGTTCGCCTTTATCTTGCTTCAGACTCACTCTAAGGTTTCATCGTTCTTTCATCTTCTTCTTTCTCTATTTCTTTTCCTTCTATGCAATTACTTTCCTTGACTTCATATGAACTCATCAGTTCACCGTGTTCTGACTCACTCTAAGGTTTCACCGTTTTTCCAATGAACACTTTGTACACTCTAGTTGCGCATCCTCTTCCTATTCTGTCGGATCTTCATGGTTTTTCGGACTAAAATTGATCGATTCTTTTTCCCCTATCCTTACCGCGGTACGACAGATTATGCCATCTCGCACATTAATATTTCTTCTATTGTGACATGATTAGTTACATATACCACTACAATCGCATTGTTTTACCCACACATGTTCTTCTTCCATTTGATCTTTTCGTTAGTGGTAACCTATTAGATCTTGTTTTGTTAAGTTACGTTCTGCGAAACTTGCCATTTGTTTCTTTTCTATCATATTTTCCATGAACTCCTAATTTTTATGTTGTCAACATTGCCAGACATAAAGTATCATCACTAGTTTATGTCTTTCAAAGTTGCCTTACAAGAAGGGCTTGCGTGTCAAAACGATCGCCTCTCGTGGTAGGTGGATGCAGTTGCGTTGGCCGCTGGACCACTGGTGGTTTCGTTTGTCAAGACGGTGGTGTGCATCGGTTTGGGCGCCAAGAGTGCAGCGTGCCATCACGTGCCACATTAGATGTGGGTGCATGTTTGAGCTGATGGGGAGGGCTGCTGAACTACCATCATTAGCGTGTCATCGTCTGCCGCATTAGATTTGGGTGAATTTTTTCGCCGACGAGTGATGGGTGGGTGTGGTAGGAACCACTCGAGGCACGATCTTATGTTTGATACTATCAATGTGCCATATGGATTGACGAGGGACGAGATGTACATGTATAATAAATTTATTATCGTCTGCTCCGGATGGCTTGAATGTCGAATGTTTTTCTTAATGTGTTTGTGGTTATGCAGTTTGGGTACCCATGGAAGAAGAAGCATGCCAACTTAATGGCAGCTACTGCGCCAATTGCCCGTTCCTATCATGCCACGTAACCTCATCGTCTTCCATGCTTCGCCTGATGGCCATGGTCGCGCCTATAAAATGCTAATGCTAGGCCCGAATATAGTGCATTCGATGCCCACGCTCTATATTTATCACTGTTAGGTGTAGTTTGCCTGACTTCTCAGTTTCATTTAGTCGGTTCGTTTGAACCTCCAGGCCCTCGGATCCTTCCTCATCGTCGTGCCTCTAGCAAGTGACGAGGAGCGGATGAAGGATGAGAGACGGATGTAGAGGAGGCTGCCTTTATCGTCGAGCAGCGAATTGCAAAGCAGCAAGGCAGAAAGTCATCCTGAATTCGTCAAGATGCACACCCTTGTAGGGTGGCTATCCTTGAGATTTGGAAGGTACGAGTAAGCCCGTGTCTTCCATTTACAGGCAGCTCCAAACTGAAGTAGGCCATGAAGCATCACTGGCGGGTTTAGGCTGGGAGGCCGGTGTTTCCCGCCAGTTCAACAACCCTACCCGGAGCCCCTCGCTCGTTGCTCGACTGGAGGTTCGTCTCTATATCGTACCACAGGTTGTTCGTAAGATGCAGTTCCATTATCCCTACATGTGCTTTCATATCATCAAATAGTTGCTAACCTAGCTACTATATAACAGCTGACAATTTCGAGCATGGTAGAAAGCCGTCCTGACCCGTGGATGGCGACAAAGGCAAAGGGCTCCCAGGGTTTTAGATGTCTAGCAAGTTAAGCCAAGTTGGGCATACAACTGCTAAGACATGTATTTAGAATTGTTGCATCTCTTTATGTAACAATCGAGTTGTGGCGTAACATGATGTGATCATGAGATTATCATACAATGACACTATCATTATGCATTATGTTGCTAGCTCAGTTTGTGTATCCGGTGTTGTGGTTTCCCCATTCAGAGGTGGCTGGTCAGTCCCGTAGTTTTCATGTGCCCACTCGCCGAATGTTTTCACGCAGTACGAATACACATATGCATTTGATGCCTGGTTGGTTTAAGCGGCTTGCCTTTGTCCCAATGTTCGGGTACGCCGAGCGCCCATGCACCAGTGCTTACCAACTCGGGACAAAACAGGGTCAATTTCACTCAATCCTCAGAGGCGTATGGTCGTTTCGATAGCTACCATGTCGTTGGACGACGTCGTAATTGCCCGAGTGGTATAGACGGATCCCAGGTCTAGATGCCATGCGAGGAGGCGATGGCAGCTTTTCTCATCGGGAGACGCGCCCTTTGACCACATTTCGTCGCGCGCCCATCGCCGCTCTTACCTCCTCCTTAATGGCGCTCGTTAAGTGACATATAAGAGGTCGCCGTTGTGCCTCTATCGCCACAATCCTTTCTCTGGCACCCGCGGATGCTTTCTAACCCAGGGAAGAATGGGATGAGGCCAGCTGTCTACAGGATGAGCCTGGGGCATCCGTCTCCCATAATGCATCCACACACACCAACGATTGTCCAGCCAAACACACGGGTGTCTTCCTTGCATGATGGAACATTTGGCTTGTCAGAAATGCCAAAGTATTCAGAAAGGAGAGGTCATCTTTTGCTAGGTGGAAGAGTGGGTTCATTCATGATATTTCTCGCCTAACTCATAGAATGAAGCAGAGGCATAAGGCAGCACTACAGAGATGGATTGACTATCTACTCCCATAGAGTAGAGTTTCTTTTATGCGCTTTTCAATTTTTTCTTGCTACTCACTTTGTGAAATAACCCGCACCTAAACCCCGACGAAAAAGGCAGGCCAGGCACGCTGAAGGGTGCCTGAATGCATGGGTGTGTATGGGGGGTGGCCGAATGGATCGAACACAACTTCAGGCGGACAGCGGATGGACAAAGCTATATAGACGGAGCAAGCATAGCTCCATACGGACGCTGGCTCGATAGTATTAGGCGGACGGATAGCCAGGAATCGAAGGCATGTAGCTGGATGCGAAGCAAAAGAACAAGCCTGCCTTAACAGTTGTCTTGGCACGAGTTATACAAATGCACAATGTCAAGTTAAAAGTATCTGATCATAACTGATTGATGAGGATACACAAGCGCTTCACCCGGGCTTTGCCTGTCTTGGACCCTTGTTGTCGCGGACACTGACCATTTGTCCTTTCTCGGGATCACACATTAGTCTTACTTGGATGCGGATGGGATTACTACGGTGCAATCATCGCAAGTAGACTTGACACCTCTACCCGGTGAACAAACATCGGGCCCCACCACGAACGCACGGGGCGGCACACGTAGGGTGAGAGCAGCAGGTGATTGATAGAGTGGGAGAAAGGGAAGGTATTTAAGTGTCGGATCGGTAAGGAGAGAAAGAGAAGAGAGAGGAAGAGGGTAGGCGTGCACGTGCCTGAGAGACATAGGGTGACATGTCTGCTAGATGGAAAGATCATAACTGCCTTTGGACGTTGTGGTCTGTCCAGATGGTGTGTTTTGGCGTGTCTGCTCGGCCTTTGTACCTTGTCCCTATTCGGATAGCGTGTTTTAGAGTCTTTTCCTAGCCTTTGGACGTTGTGGCCTTGCTGGTTGCCGTATTCAAATGTACGTTCCACTGATCGGGCTCTCCCAGGCCTATGAGTCATTTGGTTGGTTTGATTTGCTTCTTTCTGCTCGTGTGGTTTCAAGTGCAGGTGTATGGTTCCGACGATTCAAGTTATTTTCCGTGGGGGGTGAGGTCGGGCTTTCTATTGATCCGGTCGTTGGGTTGCCCTGGCCAGCCAATGAAGCGCATGGCAACGATCTTCATTGTCTTTCATTGGTAAATTTACAAGGCAATTACAAACCCAATATGGATATAGTTACTTGTAGGCAAATTACCAGAGACTTCCTTCAAATCCTTTACCTAATTATCTGATTTTGTTTTACTGTCGCAATTACGAGATGAAAAAAGGCTTGAGCATAAAAAAAATCTCGGAGTCCATTCGCCTGCTCAATCATATGGCTTGCGTGTTGAGAGAAAGTTATGGTCAATGATCATTGTCAAGGCAAATGGAAACACAGTACAAACGTAATAATTTGCAGACAGTTCAGGAAAAACATCCTTCAAATAATTCACTTAACGTCCGGGATGCATTTGGTTTCGGTGCCAATTGGCACAATGGGCCATCTAGTCTTCTAAAAGTAGGATTCAATTCAACCCCATGACATACTTAGCTAATAGTAGACTCCTGTTGTTGATAGATAAAAAAAGATGCCAAAATAAAAGAGCAATCCCCACACCTGACATCATGTGAAAAAGAAGTCATGCACAGTTTTCATTTACAGTTCATTGAACGTGCCTTCTTTGTATGTTTGCCTACTAAGTTTTAACAACAATACCCTGGCAACACAAGGCAACAAATGCAGAGGCACTATCATCCCGGACGGCCCTTGTGTGATTTGTGGCAATGGCGAGGAAGACGAGTTCCATGCAGTGATTGCTTGCTCCAAGAGTAAAGTGCTGAGACTCGCGCTGAGGGAGGACTGGGGGCTCCCACCAGAGAAGGTTTTCAAATACACATGTCGTGACTCTTTACAGGTGCTGCTAGATGGGGTGACGCCGGACATGCGCGCAAAATTTCTGTTACTACTCTAGCGTTGTTGGCACCTGAGAGATGACTGCGTCCACGGTGATGGAAAAGAGACAATCAGGCGTTCAGTGCTTTTCCTTCAAAGATATGAGTATGAGTGATAAAATGCAGCTTTGAAAGTTCTCTCGGAGATGGACAAAGCTGGGACAACCTTGGCCAGTGTGCAACCTCATATCCCTAGCAAACACCGCTTGAAGTGCTGGCGCCGGCGGACGGTTTGGGCAAAGATCAATTTGGATGCATCTTATATCCCTGAAAGTGGCCAGTGCTGGGCACGAGCAGTAGCCAGGGATCATTAGGGCCTTGTCTTTCTGTCCACATGCAAGAACCTGTCCCATGTCGATAGCGCGGAGGAGGCCGAAGGGAGGGCCGCTCTTGTTGGCTTGCATGCCTTGGCGAACATGTATAGGGGCCGGATGATTCTGGAGACTGACTGCAAATCAATTGCTAACGCTTTGAACTCTGATGTGACAGTCCAGTCTCCATGCTATGGCATTATCCTAGACCTTAAAGATGCTCTAAATGCCTTCCAAGAACACAGTGTAGTGTTCGCTCCCAGGGAAGGCAACCGGGTGGCCCATGAACTTGCAGAAGAGGCTAGCGTGGGGGAACGACCAGCTGATCATAGCAAATGTCCCCGTTAGGTTAAGATCCCTTATGCAATCTAAGTGTTACGCTGCCTGAGTTTGTACTCTGGCTCTCAAAAAAAGAGTTTTCTTCTCAACTTTTCAAAAGGAAGTTTCATCGTGTCCAACTTATATGAAAGCGGTAAGTTTTCTATGAAGAAACTTAAGATACTCTAGCACGTTCAACCTAGTCCCGGTCCTCGTGCTCGAACGAACTTGCAAAACAAAACAAAAATATTCAGAGGGACACGATTTCAATACACGAACACATTCAGAACCTTCATGGAAAAGATAAAATAATTGGATGCCTACACTTAGTTCAACTAATTGCCTCCACGACCATGACCACGACCATAGCCAAGGCCACCACTCCCAGACTGGCACCACCACCGCCAAGGCCGCGGACCCTGCCATGCGCACAGTCATGGCCATGGCCACGTCCACCGGCACTGGCACAACCTAAGAAATGACCATGGCCAACGGCACTACCAGCACCAACGACACCCCGAACACAACCGCCACGCCCATGCCCACGGCCAACGCCACGACCCTGGCCAGCACCACGACCAGCACTGTAGATGAATTCCAGCATGGTGTTGTAATATGCATCGGCGTTGGGGTCCCAGGATACCCATCCATGCCAGTTGATAGGCTTGGGCGCAGCAGCGGCAATATGTTGCTGCTACTCGGGCGCAGGAGCGACAACTTGTTTCTACTGCTCAGCCAACATCTGAGCAAGCTCCTCCTCAGCCGTCTCCAGCTGTGCAACCTCTGTTAACACCAGGTCCATCTCCTCCCATAACGTGGCCATTTCCTCAATCACAATTTTATAACAAACAAAACCCAAATGGACTGAAATTTTGGATCATGACCCTACATAATAAATATGATTTATGGGCTCAACAGGAACATTTATTTGAGCACTTAAAAATTGTGACTCAAATAAATAAAAGAAATGGGGAAGAAAGAAATGGCACTTTGGTTTTTGAAACTTAGGTTAAACCAAGTTGGAAGAGCTTGGGCATGGGGTGCTAGAAGGATTAAATGGGAAGAAGAGGAAGTTGCAATGCACAAGAACAAGCAAAAGAAAACTAGTACAACAATAATATGGAGATGATGCATGATGCAAAAATAAATAACATGGAGGAACAACAACATCAACATAGAATCCAAGCAATAACATAACACAAAAATAATGGAGGTCTTGGTCTTAGATTGTCATAGCAACCTCCGCCAACACCAGGTCCATCTCCTTCCATAACGCGGCCATAGGATCTTATGGCTGCTCTTCAACATCCTCAACACCAAAGTTGATACAAGCGGGTGTTCGTTGAGGCTTGCCATTGATCAACAAGTGCACCATGGATTACAAAGGCAATGGTGGTCCAGTGATAAAGTGCCCTAAGAACTACCTAACTTGTATCCCACTGCAGGCACCATTAAGAAATCAGTTTCAAAGAAGGCAACAAGGCAGTTGGACCTGTAAACTGTCTCGTGTCCTGGTGCTCCATCGAAATGCGCGCAGATGTCAAACCTACCTTCATGCTAGGACGAACGTTAAGTTCTTTGCAATGGAACTTAGTCCCATAACTTACTATACTCGTTTATCAATTATTTACTATAACCAAATAAAATATTTCCAAGTCTATGATTTTTAGTTTACATATGGTAGTATATTTTATATAAAGATAGTGTCGTAGGAAAGCCTATGTTCTTCTTATGAAAATGCAATTTTTAATGTGTACAGTAATCTACGTTAAATTGAATAAACAACAAAATATCCACCATTTTCTGATTTTACAATAAATTAAATATTTATAGTATATGTTTGGCTGAAAAATAAAAACTTTTCACATATCTATGCATATGTCTAATTTTTCGTTTCTCAAACTTACAATTTTACCAACGTGCCAGTAAGTTCCGTCTAGCGAACTAATATGTTGCTTTGTCTTAAATGCTACAACTACTAATTTGATATTCATTGTTAGCTCTACTCAAACTCCATACTAGTTTATTTAAAGCTCCTTGAGACCAGCCAAACACTTGTCAATAATATCCAAACTACCAATGGGACAACAACAAACTAGAAGGATATTGGGCAAGCAATAATGTTTATTATGAGTATTTGTTATGTTCAGGGAATTTACCATACTGGATCAAATGATCATTTATAAGTCTCACTCATATACACTTTGGCCAAGTCCAACATTAAAAACAAACTATTGGTAATCATTGTAATCACCATTCCATTTTGAATATAGTATACATACAATACATCTAATTGTTAGTTACTTACGATTTTGGTTGTGTCAACAAAAACTACCAAAACATGTTACATCTGCATTGAAAGATGAACCAGCTGAAACGCGGCTTATTCTGCATCCGAACATAAACTTTGCTTGTACGTACACACCTACTGTGGATGAAAATTTCATCATTAATGGCTGGCATGAAGTACTGAAGCAGACCTCTATCAAAATTGGTGACAAGCTCATGTTCATCATGCACCATGGTCCTCACAGAGTTTTCCTATTCGTCCCACGCATTCGTGATCCAACTTAGCTTCCTTTTTAGATATTCTCATCGTACTTTCACTGGTACATCGAGCTGCTATACAAACGGTTTTTAACCCCTTTCTACGACGGCATTTTAAACCGTCTCCTTGCCAGTGTGTGCGATAGGGGGGGGGGGGGGGGGGTCCTTCCCACACGACCCAGAAACCGTTGGGGATAGGGAGTAGCAATGCATACTTTCTGCATAACTAAGCGTATGCAATGCCGGCATCTATCCCAAACGCGAGTCTTCAGACAACTATTTTTGATATCTCGAATATCCCAAATGCTCCATCCTTGCTACTCCTTTGTGCTCGCATTACCATCGCGGTCGGTATTCTGTGGTGTTACATTTACGATGCGCGACCCATCACAAACAGTTCATGGTTATAGAACGTGTATGATAAGCAGACAATCACACACATTCACTTCTCCCGAACCGTATGCGATAGATAATTAAGAAGATTAGCTAATCATCGTACGAGTGTCGGATAGGATTGTGAAACATCGGACCGTTGTACCAGTGTCGTACAGGATAACTATCGCACATGCTATTCTATGGTGCAACATTTACGATGCGTACCTATCCGCGTGGAAGCACGATCACCTATGGAGCATGGGTGCCCTTTGTGATTCGGCAAGGGGACGGCCGTGTTGCACAAAGAGCAGAAGCAGCAGGGGACAACACGGCGATGGACAGCTCTCTTTACCCAGGTTCGGGCCGCTTTGCAGCGTAAAACACTACTCCTGCTATGGTGGATTGAACTTGAGGAAGACGAAGACACGAGGTGCATTAGCCCGACAAGGGTGCCGGGGGAATGCAACTACGTGCGTACAAGTGTGAGGGGGTCGAGGAGTTCGAACCCTTTGCTAGGTTGCTCCGAGCCTCCTTTTATAGCTGAAGGGGCGACCACAATGGCAAAACAGTCATTTGAATGTGATTAGATAGCTAACACTGCTATCATACCTAACTCTGGCAGTTAGGACAAAGTGCATTAAATGCACTACTAGGTGTCGTGCTGGGGTTGAAGCCCGGCAAGCCTGCCACGCCGCTTATCTGCTTCTTCTTATTACCGTGACACGTCCTCTAGACGGGTGTCAATAAAGCTAATCTCTTCTTTATCATGCCGCCACGTGCCTGACAGGATCCACCTGGCTGCTTGATACCTTCACACCCCACTGATTAACGATCTGGGTGTGATGAGGTGGAGCGGTGGCGTCTTGGTGAAGGTTCCCCGGCAAAGGAGCATGGCGGGCCCTGGCCCTGGCGGTCCTGGCAACCCTGCCGGGACGAACTGGACTTGTACTTACGTGCAGCCCCGACCCGGTCGGGCCCTCCTGCCCGGCAAGGGAGGCCTTCCCAAGGTGGCCTTCTGCCAGCTTGTTCTTCTTAATGCTCTCCTTGATCTCACGAAGAGCAGCTTCTCTGGCTTATCTTTACGTCACACATTGGTACTAGATGTATGATCGTTAGTACGCCTGTGCATGAGTTCGGTTAGCAAACGTGAATGTTTGTTGCACCGACAGAAGCCCCTGGGCCTGGTCCAAACGTGCTGCTGGGCATCGCTGGGGTAGGCCCAATCAATGCACAGGCTGGCACCTTGACCTTGCCACGGCGGAGTTCATGTCCTTGAGATCTTCTTTGCTTCTTCATTAACCTGGAATTGAGTTAACTCCCGCATTTCCCGTGAGTCGTGCAATGCCAAATGACGTGGGTTCACCCATGCGGCGGACCAGAGGACGCCCACGTTCCTGGGGGTGAATTAGAGTGCCCGCGCATGATTCGGGGGTAACTGCAATTTCACCTTACCCACCACGCCTGTCGTTTCCACCACACGCGTCGCATGCATCGCGTAGGGTTGGTGGCAGATGCGCAGGGCGTGGGAACGTGTGCCATGGCAGAAAGCGTAGCACCCTGGATTGGCGCAGAGGGGCGGCCGATGAATCTGCACGCCATCAGTGGCGCAGACAAGCTGGATTGGAGGAGTGGGGCAGTTGCCCCAGGATAGTAGAGAGCCAACCCCCTGCCCCGCTCCGCTATAAAAGGGAGAGTGAGGGGGAATGGAGAAGCTCATCCATGTACCTTCTCCCCCTTCTTCTCGTGTTCTCCTTCCACCATGGTGATGGGAAGAGGGCGCGCTCGGGCTCCAGCGACGGTGACGAGGGCTTCTTCTCGGCACCGTGTCCCCGCCCCCGTTGGGGATGTAGGGGCAGGATCCAGTGCACAAGGTGGAGCCGCAGGACGTGGTCGCGGCCGGCGAGGCGCTCGGGGCCGAGGCGGACGCGGTGGTGCTCTGACCGTGCCTCCCCCAGCCGCTTCAATCCCAATGGAGGGCCATGTTGGAGAAACGGCGCTGGAATTCATCGTCAGGCTGCGCGAGCCCCCGCACAGTCGTCTATGGCTTCCTGGCCCCTTTGCAAGGGTAATGGAGGTCGATCAGCCGCACGGGTGGAAGCTGCAGATGAGGGATTGCTGCAATGGCACCATGCGGGTGTACGTTGAGTTCCCTGCACCTCATGTCATGGTCCTCTGGCGTGGCTGGAAGACTTTTGCACGTGCCCATAGCCTGGCGGAGGGGCACGTTCTCCACTTCAAGCTAATGGAGGCCGATCTGCTCTCCATCAAGGTCTTCAGGCGTTCGGGTGCTCGCTTAGGGTGTTGCGCGGAGAGCTCGACTGATGACGAAAGTTCCTCCTCGAGCGATAGCGACGAAGAGGACACTGACGGCGAAGACAGCGACGCCGAGCCCCTGGTCGTCAAGCATGAGGACGACGGCTCGGACTCCGGCTAAGCGCCGGACGCACCGTCACCGACAGCTAGGCTCTGGCAGCACCGCCATCTACGGCTGGACCCCGGCAGAGAGATTTGTCGGGGGTGCTTGCCTGGTCGACTCTGCTTCCACCAGCTGGACCCCGGCAGGCTCCCTTGTGGACTCCGGCTTCTTCTTCCCTGCCGGTGTCCCTCTTGCCGCGTTCCTCTAGTCCTGGCGGTGGTGACCAGGGCATCGTCTAGCCGCTCTCTCCGTCCCTGGCCTCTTCTTCCTTGCCGGGGAGGCGCCCTCCCGATCTTGTCAGGCTGCGTCCCGCGGGCCCTGACGGGGTCGGGCTGGGCTTCTGCCCAGGCGCTCCTTTTGCCCTCCTTCCTTCTTGATACAACTCCTAGGAGGAGAGGGACAAGAAAGGCATTACGGGGCGCTTACCATTTTTCAAATTAAAAGATGTAGGCACTTGCCGAGTTTTAGTTTAAATCATGTAATCCTCTATCCATGTTTGTATCCTGTATGATCTGTACTTGTTTATCTATGTATAAATGGAAAAAGGATGCCTACTGGGTACTTGTGTATGTATCATAAACAAGCTGAGGAATAATCCCTCAATACTCTCAAGTAAACAAGATTTTCCGGCGAGACACCCTGCCGGTCCTCATCACAGCTGCTACTGAACCTTGTTCGACGGGTTCAAAAACGGGTTAGGAGCACGGATGAAGGCTGGCACCTTGTCAGCTCCCCCCAAATGTCACTGCGACCAACTTGACCGAAAAGCCTTCGAATCAAAAGATGGGAGCACAGATGATGGAAGCGACAGGGTTTTCATATGTACAAGTTTTTCATATGTGAATACGTCATGGATGGCGAGGCGAACTTATCTGTGTTTGTTGTTCATCTTATCGTTCCCGATAAGAAAAAGTTGTCGGGGGCCAATATGTGGGCTCATCCTCACTATTCTTCCCGGGGAGTCCATCCACGGCAGAATCATGTTGTTAGCTTCAAAAAGAAGGACATGGGAGAAATAGCTGCATATGACCCTTCATAAGGGATTAGTCACCTCATACTAGGATTATTGTAATCACAAAAAAGCCATACTTAAATAAACATGCATGCAAGTTTTGTGCTAGCGCTTCATTTTATTATCTTTGCACAGGGTCTACGCCTGGCTTTGTACAAAGGGTTACAAGTCCGGGGGACTATGCTTGTACAAACAAGGCTGCCGAGACAAGGCCCGGCAACCGCGCCTTATGGATAGAACTTACGAAAATGCTCAATGTTCCATGAGTTTTGCATTGGGATGCCATCTTCGGTCTCCAGACGGACTGCGCCAGGTCTGGCGACACGTACTACCCGGTAAGGGCCTTCCCACTTTGGTGTCAACTTGTTTGAACCCTTGGCGGACTGAACACACCTAAGGACAAGGTCACCTTCCTCAAGACTCCGGGCGTGAACCCTACGGTTATGATAGCGGCGCAAGGCTTGCTGGTATCATGCAGCACGTACAGTTGCCCGGAGACGGTCCTCCTCGAGGAGCATGGCATCGTCATGCCGTAGCTGCTCTTGCGCTACTTCATCGTAGGAAAGTACCCGAGGCGACCCATATATGAGTTCTGTGGGGAGCACTGCTTCTGCACCATATATCAGGGACAAGGGAATCTGGCCAGTAGCTCAATTTGGTGTCGTCCTGACTGATCAAAGAACCACCGGCAACTCATCGATCCAGCGCTTGCCGCATTTTCGCAATCTATCAAAAGTTCTTGTTTTCAGCCCTCGCAGCACTTCCGCGTTCATCCTTTCTGCCTGTCCATTGCTCCTTCGGTGAGCAACAGAGGTGAAAGAGACCTTGCTTCCAAGGTTTTAGATGTACTGCACGAAGGCGCGGCTTGTGAACTGGGTGCCGTTATCGGTAATTACTCTGTTGGGTACTCCAAAACGACACACCAGTCCCTTGAAGAACTTGATAGCTGATTGCTCCGTCACCTTTCTCACTGGCTCTACTTCGGGCCACTTTGTAAACTTGTCGATAGCCACGAACAAGAATTCAAAGCCCCCGGTAGCACGGGGAAAGGGGCCCAAGATGTCGAGCCCCCAGACCGCGAAAGGCCAGGATAAAGGGATGGTCTGCAAGGCTTGAGCTGGCTGATGAATATTCTTGGAATGAAATTGGCATGCTTCACACTTGGTGACGAGCTCAGTAGCATCCCGGAGGGCGGTGGGCCAGTAGAATCCTTTCCGGAAAGCTTTTCCGACAAGTACTCTTGATCCCAGATGTGAGCCACACACACCTCCATGTATCTCTGCTAGCAGCACTAGTCCATCTTCTTGACTGATACACTTCAGCTTCACGCCGCTCGGCTCTATACAGAATGTTGTCCACAAACTGGTACATACTCGATTGTCGGGCCACTTTCTCAGATTCCTCTGGATCCTCGGGAAGTTCTCCAGTTTGCAAGAATCGGACTATGTGTTGTGTCCATGCCGGAGCCTGGGGCTCGACGACGAGGACCAAAGGCATTTCTTTAGCTGTGGGAGCACTTTCCTCAATGGCAAGAACTTGGGATCCTGCTTGAGGGTGTGGCTCACCAGTCAGCGTAAGATCTTCTCCGGCAACCTTCTCACCAGTGGCTTCAGGGAGCTCTGCCTGTAAATGTTTTCCGGTGTTGATTTTTCTCCTTTTTCTAGCCAAGGCTGATGGAGAAACCAATGGTTGGGTGAGCTGGAGCACAAAAGTGCCTGGTTCCACAGGAAGCTTCTGTGCAGCACACTTCGACAGGTGATCAGCGATGCTATTTTCCACACGAGGCACGTGCTTTGTTTGCAGCCCGTCAAAGTGTTGCTCCAGCTTCCTCACCTCTTCCATGTATGCTTCCATCAGCGGGCTCTGATAATCTTTATTTACCTACTTCACAACGAGCTGGGAGTCGCCGCGTATGATCAACTTCTTGATCCCCAATTCTACGGCAACCCGGAGCCCGACAAGGAGCCCTTCATATTCTACCGTGTTATTTGTGGCATCTTTCCTGGGGAAATGCATCTGGATGACGTACTTGAGGTGTTCTCTGGTGGGCGCAATGAGTAATACCCCTGTGCCAGCACCTTGGAGCGAGAAAGCACCATCAAAGTACATGACCCATTCCCTGGGGGCCTCCTTGCCGGGAAGAGCAGTTTCCATAATCTCTTCGTCAGGTGTCGGCGTCCACTCTGCTATGAATTCTACCAGTGCTCTACTTTGGATAGTTGTTGTACTCTCATACTTCAAAGCAAAACTTGATAGCTCCAGAGCCCATTCCACTATCCTGCCGGTGGCTTCGGGGTTCCTCAAGATTCGTTGTAGCGGGAGGCGAGTCACAACGGTGATCTCGTGGGCTTGAAAGTAGTGACGCAGCTTCCTCGAGGCCATGAGGAGGCCGAAGCCCAGCTTTTGGACTCCATAGTACCTTGATCTAGCCCCCTGCAAGAGGAAGCTAACAAAGTAAATTGGTCGCTGCACCATCTTCCTTCTTGCCACCCCCTCCTGCCTAACAGTGCCGATCTGTGGCTCCCCTTCATCGCCGCCGGCAAGCTTTGCCGAGAAAAAAGTTGGTTCAACACTGGGTGGTTCTGCCGTAGTAGCTTCTCCGCTATCCACTTCTCTTTGTGCCACCAGGGCAGCACTAACCACTTGATTTGCTACCGCTAGAAACAACAGCAATGGTTCTTGTGGTTTGGGTGCGACCAGGGTTGGAGCAGAGGAAAGGTAGGCTTTCAAATCCTGCAGCGCAGCCTCGGCCTGTGGAGTCCACTTCATTGGACCAGCCTTCTTCAATATTTTGAAGAACGGCAAGGCGCGCTCAGCAGATTTAGAAATGAATCTACTCAGTGCGGTCACACAGCCAGTCAGACGTCTCACATCCTTGATGGTCTTTAGAGCTTGAATCTATTCTATCGCCTTGATCTTATTGGGGTTGGCTTCTATCCCTCACTGAGACACAAAGAATCCAAGAAGCTTGCCGGACGGAACACCAAACACACATTTCTCTGGGTTGAGCCTCAAGTTGATCTTCCACAAATTTGCAAAGGTTTCTTCTAAATCCCCAATGAGTGAGGATTTGTCCTTGGTTTTGACCACTATATCATCAATATATGCTTCAATGTTTCTGTGCAGATGTGGTTCGAAACCAATTTGCACGGCCCTTGCAAACATGGAACCAACACTTTTTAGCCCAAAAGGCATACGCACAATGCAGTACGTGCCACACGGGGTGATAAAGGCGGTCTTTTCTTCGTCCTCCTTGGCCATGAAGATCTGGTGGTACCCAGAGTACGCGTCCAAGAAGGAAAGCAAATCACATCCGGAGGTGGAATCAACAATCTGATCAATGCACGGCAAGGGGAAGGGATCCTTTGGACAAGCCTTGTTCAAGTCAGTGGAGTCAATACAAAGTCTCCACTTCCTGTTAGCCTTGCGCACCACCACTGGATTAGCTAACCAAGTTGGATGCAGTACTCCTCGAACCAAACCCGCTACTTCCAGCTTCTTAATCTCCTCAGCAATGAACTGCTGCTGCTCCAAGGCCTGCTTCCTGACTTTTTGCTTGACGGGGCGGCCATGAGGACAGACAGCAAGGTGGTGCTCGATTACCTCCCTGGGAACACCGGGGATGTCACATGGTTGCCAGGCAAACACATCAACCTTCACCCACAGGAAGGCAACGAGCGCGCTTTCCTATTTGTCGTCAAGGGTAGCACTAATGGTGAAAGTAGCATCAGTACCATCCTGCCGCACCAGAACTTTCTTGGTTGCAGGGGGAGCAACCCTAGATCTTTTGCCAGTCAAACTCTCTGGCAAGTCGCTGCCGGGCGTAGTGCACTTCGAAGAGGCGCGTTTCCCGGGGTCCTTGCGGGTTCCCTTAACTTTCTTCTCTTTCTTGGTGGGAGCTGAGGTCCTGACGGCCTCCGCTGCTACCGCGTCTCTATACATCTTATCCACATAGATGACTGCATCTCTCTTATCCGACGAGACGGTAATGACCCCCATGGGACCAGGCATCTTCAAAGTGTTGTAGGCATAGTGGGATGCCGCCATGAACTTGGCCAGTGCTGGTCGACCAAGAATCCCGTTAAATTGCAGGGAAAGTTCAACAACATCGAACACAATCTTCTCGGTCCTGAAGTTTATTTCCCTGCCAAATGTTACCGACAAGATAATCTTTCCCTTCGGCTGGCTCCTCCCTTGGTTGATTCCTTGGAAAGTGCCAGTCTTCTTCAGGTCTTCATGAGGAATTTGGAGTTTCTTCAGCACATCAGGGGAGATAAGATTTAACCCCGCCCCGTCGTCAACCAACATCTTGGTGACCTTGAGGTTGCGAATTGTTGGTGAAACCAACAACGACAAACATCCTACCGCAGTAGTGCGGTCTGGATGATCCTCAATGTCAAAGATGATGGGCGTGCGGGACCACTTGAGTGGTTCTCGAGCGCTCGCCACTGGTTCTGCAGCATTAACCTCACGCGCCCACTGCTTGAGTTGGTGGTGAGAGGAGTGCAAAGACGCACCCCCATCAATGCACATCGCCTTAGTAGCCCTCTGAAACTTCTGTTCACTGGTTCAGCATCCTCTTCTTTGCTGTCATCCTCATTTTCCTTCTTCTCACGGCCCTTGGCGGGTTTCTCTTTCTGCTGATCAAACTTGCCACGGTGCCCGTTACGACCACCACGGCCCTTTCCGCCAGTGCCATTCTGATTTCTCTCCTTGTCGCGCCTTTCATACTCAGCTTTCTGTTTCTCAACCAACTGCTCAACTTGCTTGCAATCTTGAAGATCATGAGCCTTGGTCCTGTGGATCTTGCAGTACGGTCCGTCAGACTTGCCGGTTTTCTCAGCAGCCGCTACCGCCCGGTAATTAGCGCATGTAGCAGCTTCCTTGCCGGGTGTCTCAGTTTTTGCTTTCTTGCCGGCGCTAAGATCACCGATGCTCTCAACGGCCATCACTGCTTTTTTTCCTTTCGCTTCTTGTTGCGCTTCTTGTTTTTCTTCCTGGGGGTGGCAGGGTCGTCCTTGTTTTCCGAATCGACTTCGACGCCAACCTCTTCCCCTGGAAGTCTTCTCCCTTCTTCGGCACGAGCGCACTTATCCGCCAATGTGCAGAGCTCGCTGACGGTCTTGGGCAACCGAACATTCATCTTGGCCCACATTCTGCGGTTGCACACATTTGTATGAAATGCGGCAATCACAGCTGCCAGGTGTATCTTTGGAATGTTGCGGTGCACTCGGCTGAACCTATGCAAATACTTGTGCAAACTCTCTCCTTCTTTCTGCAGAAGGGTTTGTAAGTCACTAGGCCGCCCTGGTTCTTGGTGGCCACCAGTAAAGACGCCAACAAACTCGTTGCACAAATCTTCCCAAGAGGAGATGGAATCCTCTGGCAAGTGCATCAGCCAGGACCTCACGTTTGGCTTGAGAGCCAGCGGGAAGTAGTTGACAAGCACCTTTTCATCCCTTCCCCTGACGGCTTGAATGGCAATCATATAGATGCCTAGAAACTCTATCGGGTTCAGCTTTCCATCATACTTCTCCGGCAAGTCAGGCTTGAAGGTGCGAGAGGACGGCCACTGGACTTGCCGCAGCTCGCGAGTGAAGGCCAGGCAGCCAACGTCATAAGGCAGGTACCCGCCAGTACTGGGCATGGGTTCGTCGACATTGGCTTCATTACGCCAATCTGACTGACGGTGTGTCTCGCGACACCGCTCAATGGTGACGCGAGCATCCTCCCTCCTCCTGTCTCTCAACACTCGACGTTGATCTTGCTGGAGTCGTGGGTCAGATGAAGCCATTGATGCCTCATCGTGATCCTCAATGTCTTGGGGTTGTTGAGCTTGCCGCGACTGCCCTTGAGCGGGCTGCCGCGGAGGGGACTACACTGTAGGTGCGGTCCTCCCATCTTGTCCACCGATGTGCGCCGCTAGCATCGTCAGTGGGCGTCGCGACGGCTCCGCACATGATGACTTGTTGACCTCAGCAAATCCAAGGAGACTTTGGGTGGTAGCTCTCCACTCATCCATCTTGTCCGCTGCTGGAGAAAAGTCCAGCAACAACTGAGCTCTCGCTACTGCTTCGGCCGCCGTCTCTGGCATGGCGTGGGAGGCAGAGCGTGACACCCCTCGACCCCTGGATGAGCCAAAAGGAGCGTTGTCGTGCCCTTGCCGTGCTGGGCCCGTTGCCAGAGGGATCTGATGCGACCGGAGCTGTTCTCGACGGTCGGGCTCTTGGTCAGCTGGGCTCTTCCCGTGCGGACATGGTCGTTGTGGGTCGACGGCGCCGCTCGGGGTGTTGTTGCGCTCGCTCGATGTGGGACGAGGCGCACGTCCCATCTCGGCCCCTTCGGACGGTGCGGCCGGTGGGTCCCAGCTCGCACCGGGCGTCGACGTCATTTTGGTTGAGCTCGCCGGTGGGGTGTGCGGGAGGAAGCCGAGCGTCCCCGTGACCCGCACCGGTGGAAGTATGATCTGCGGTGTGTTGAAGAGATTGGGCCACGCCTGCGGCCCCGGTCCCTGCTCCAGCCACGACGGGGGTGTTATCAGTACCACCCACATCGCTGGCTCCGCCCGGCGCAGTCGTGGCGCCTGCAGCGCCCGCGGCCGCGTGTGACAAAGCCTTTGAGGTGGAAGGATGCGCCCCTGCTCCACTTCTCTTCTTGGGAGCCATGGACGATGAAGATCAACGTGCTGGCTACTGCTTCAGGTTCGCACAAACAACGCCCCCTACCTGGTGTGCCGAAGTTGTCAGCGTGGAAGCACGATCACCTATGGGGCATGGGTGCCCCTTTGTGGTTCGGCAAGAGGGCGACCGTGTTGCACAAAGAGCAGAAGCAACAGGGGACATCACAGCGATGGACAACTCTCTTTACCCAGGTTCGAGCCGCTTTGCACCGTAAAACCCTACTCCTACTATGGTGGATTGAACTTGAGGAAGGCCAAGACACACGAGGTGCACTAGCCCGGCAAGGGTGCCTGGGGAATGCAACTACGCGCGTACAAGTGTGAGGGGGTCGAGGAGTTCGAACCCTTTGCTAGGTTGCCTCGGGCATCCTTTTATAGCTGAAGGGGCGACCACAATGGCAAAACAGTCATTTGAATGTGATTAGATAGCTAACAGTGCTATCATACCTAACTCTGCCAGTTAGGACAAAGTGCATTAAATGCACTGCTAGGTGTCGTGCTGGGGTTGAAGCCCGGCAAGCCTGCCGCGCCTCTTATCTGCTTCTTCTTATTAGCGTGACACATCCTCTAGACGGGTGTCAATAAAGCTAATCTCTTCTTTATCATGCTGCGACGTGCCTGACAGGATCCACCTGGCTGCTTGATACCTTGACACCGCACTGATTAACGATCTGGGTGCGATGAGGTGGAGCAATGGCGTCTTGGTGAAGGTTTCCCGGCAAAGGAACTTGGCGGGCCCTGGCCCTGGCGGTCCTGGCAACCCTACCGGGGCAAACTGGACTTGTACTTAGGTGCGGCCCCGACCCAGTCGGGCCCTCCTGCCCGGCAAGGGAGGCCTTCCCAAGGTGGCCTTCTGCCATCTTGTTCTTCTTAATGCTCTTCTTGATCTCATGAATAGTGGCTTCTTTGGCTTATCTTTACGTCACGCATTGGTACTGGATGTATGATCGTTAGTACGCCCGTGCATGAGTTCGGTTAGCAAACGTGAATGTTTGCTGCACCGACAATACCACATCAGAATCAATTCATGACTGTAAAGCGTGTACGATAAGGCGACAATCACAAACGTTTAGTTTGCTCGCACCATTTGTGATATTCTCTGACATCGCACACGCTTTGCAAATGGCAACTGTGTGCATGGTTACACACGTTTCCTATCTGTGAGCCGTGTCGGATTATGATGTATATCACACACGTTGTGCTTTACAGACCGTGTGCGCTGTAATGACCCGTGAAGCGTATTTTCACCCTAATTTAATTGTTGCTATTTAGAATTGTACTGAATTTGAATTTGAAAGTAGGCTATAACTTCATTCATATCCATCAGGTTGAACAACCAATGCATTATTTCATTCACAGGTACATATGTTCAAGAATTACATCAAAAAGAAGAATTACATAAGCACCAAATAAAGAATGATGAACCAGGGTTGTATACTTGTACTACTAAAGACGGTAAAGAAAGATGCGAAAGACATTCTGGTTGCTGAACAAGGTGAAGCAGAATGCCCCTATTGTGCTCTCCTCCATGCAGAAGGCACACACGACTCTAGTCCAACCCCTTGTGATGGCCAACTGCCAATCATGTAGTTTGAGAGGTAATCTTGAGTAAACTGCTATGGAAACCACTGCAAAGGAAAAATGTTCAGACATTGTTATCTAACACAACTCATTATGAGCAGTAAAAAGAAGGCTGCAGAGTTCTTACTTACCATCCTGAAGTTCACTGCTGTCTTGGATAATGTGTAAACACATAGTTTAATTGCCATCTTTTGACCCATTTTACTAACAATCTTTATCATTTTCCTCACTTCATGCTGGTTTATGAATATCTCAATGCCCCATACGCAAAAAGGGTCAAAGCGCCGATCTTTACCAATGACGTATGTACCTAAAAGCACCAAGTTAATATTAGAAGCTAAACAGCAATTGCACAATGATCTAGTACAACACTCCCTTTGTCCCATTATATAAGATCCTATTACATCCAATATACTCACATATTGGATGAATTAACATCTTATATTATGGGGCGGAGGGAGTTTATTACATTGTTACAAATATCAGCCGATTAACTGTAGTTAACTGTTGATGTGTTGTTGTTGTTGTTGTTGTTGTTGTTGTTGTTGTTGTTGTTGTTGTTGTTGTTGTTGTTGTTGTTGTTGTTGTTGTTGTTGTTGTTGTTGTCGTCGTCGTCGTCGTTGTCGTCATCGTTGTTGTTGTTGTTGTTGTTGTTGTTGTTGTTGTTGTTGTTGTTGTTGTTGTTGTTCCTGCTCTTCTATGTATATCTAGACATCATCAGAATATTAAGGTAACACTCTTACTTGTTGCTATGTAGCCTAGGATTGCATATTTAGTCGTTCAGTACAATGCATATTGCTATGTAGCCTCAGATATATTAGATATGGCCCTAGTTAACCTACCGATAAATGGGTTACAGATATATTCAGTGAAATATCTGATTTGATGATTAATCCCTTATCATCCCCCAGCCTATATGGTACCAGCTACCGATATCCTGAACAGTGAGTATATATAAGCCATGGGATGAAACTAACCTCAATGGAAAACATCAGTTGTTCCCAAATATTGTCCTATGTAAATACATCTAAAGGCATGTTAAGCACAACAGGCTAAACATCAACCAAATATATCCATGGTAGACAACATAATCTCCAAATGATAGCTTCGGTGTGCAGGTTTAAGCACGCTAGTTAAGCAAAACAACAAGTGGAAAGGTGTGTTAACTGGAACAGGCATAACATTTAAAAAAGGCAAATATAGTCATTCAAACTGGTATTGTGCGGGTTTAAGTACACTAGTTATTGTTAAAAATGGAAAGGCATGTTAACTACAACATCCTTAACAGCAACCAAATATCGTCATTCATAGTGGTATTGTTGAAACTGGTATTAATGAAATTGAACTGCACAGTTCATGCTTGCACATATAGAACATCACATTGTGAATAACTGTAATAAACAAGGCATACTACGAACAACCAAAGATAGCAATTAAAACTGGACATATGCTAACTACAAACAACCAAACAACCAAAAACCGTTAAAAGAGGCATATGCTAGCTATAACGGGCTTAACAGCAAGCAAATATAGTCATTCATAGTGGTATTATTGAAATTGCATAGAACCTAGCTTATGCTGAAACATCAAATTGTATAATTGAACATCACAATGTGAAAAAAGAGGGGCGTATTACCTACAATAGGCTTAACAGGAAACAAAGATGTTTGTTGAACTGGTATTGATGAAATTGTACTACAAAGTAAATAGTTGCACATATAGAGCATCACATTGTGAATAACTGAAATAAACAAGGCATAAGGCCATCTCTAGCCGATCCCCTAAAAGTTAACGGAGTAAAACACTTAGTGGAGCATATATCTAATTTTTGGCTGTTTCTAGTCCATCCCATAAATTTAACGGAGTAAACTTAAATTTGATCAAGTTCAAAACAATTTGAACCAAAAGTAGCAGGCATTCAAACATAAACATAGATAGTTTTGCATAACCGAACATAAAACATAAATTTAAACTAAACAACTTTCGGTCGAAGTGGAGGTCGAGCCAATCCTTCCTCGTCAGGTACATGGGAGTCGGGACTGGGCGGTGCCGTCGTCGGGGTTGTTGGGGAAGACACTCCTCCACTCGTCGACGGTATTGTTGAAACTGGTATTGATGAAATTGAACTGCACAGTTCATACTTGCACATATAGAACATCACATTGTGAATAACTACAATAAACAAGGCATACTACGAACAACCAAAGATAGCAATTGAAGCTGGATATATGCTAACTACAAACAACCGAACAACCAAAAACTGTTAAAAGAGGCATATGCTAGCTATAAGAGGCTTAACAACAAGCAAATATAGTCATTCATATAGGTATTGTTGAAATTGCATAGAACATAGCTTGTGCTTAAACATCAAATTGTGTAATGAACATCAGAATGTGAAAAAAGAGGGGGCGTATTACCTACAACAGGCTTAACAGGAAACAAATATGGTCGTTGAACTGGTATTGATGAAATTGTACTGCACAGTAAATAGTTGTACATATGGAGCGTCACATTGTGAACAACTGAAATAAACAAGGCATAAGGCCATCTCTAGCCGATCCCCTAAAAGTTAACGGAGTAAAACCCTTACTGGAGTATATATACTCCACTAATTTTTGGTTGTTTCTAGTCGATCCCCTAAACTTAACGAAGTAAACTTCAATTTGATCAAGTTCAAAGCAATTTGAACCGAAAGTAGCATTCATTCAAACATAAATATAGATAGTTTTGCACAATCGAATGTAAAACATAAATTTAAACTAAACTACTTTCGGTCAAAGTGGAGGTCGAGCCAATCCTTCCTCGTTAGGTACAGTCTACCGCGAGCCGGGTTCGGGCCAGTACCGTCGTCGGGGTCATTGGGGAAGAGACTCCTCCACTCGTCGACATCGATCTCCTCATCCTCACCGCCTACCTCGCCGCCCTCTCTGCCGCCTTCCTCCTCGCCTTCGACCTCATCGTCGGAGGAGAGCATGATAACCTTGCCGCCCTCCATGCCAGCAAATATCATCCGCTCCGCCTCCATGAGCTCCGGGTGCTGCCGGCGGAGCTCTTCCATGTAGGCCTCGAGGCGCTCCCTTGCCTCGCAGTCCTCCCGTGCCATAGCCAAGCTCACCACCCCCGGCTCAGGCGAGACGAGGTCGACCGGACGTGTGCCAAAAGGGAAATTGAGCCGAGCCGCCGCGCCGTGGTAGCGGACCTGCCAGCGGTCGTACTCCATGGCCGCGAGCTCGGACGTGCGGAAGCTACCGAGCCACCGGCGGGTGTGGGTCTCCCAATCCGTAATCTCGGCGACCCATGTCCCCCACCGCCGCTGCTAGACCCCGAGGTAGGACCTCATCAGCGGCCGGTCCTGAGGGAGGACGAGGAAGTCCTCGAACCAGCGTAGGGGTGCAGCGGCGGGCGGATCAGGCGATCGGCGACGACGACTCGATAAAGAGCCCGCGGAGGACGACGGGGACACCTCGGCGGACACCACGCCGACATCGGGCAAAGAAGCCGCGATAAACCTCTTTTGGGCCATTCGCTCCTTGAGCTCCCCAGGAAGCGTAGCCGGGCTTAGGCTGCAACACTCCAGGGTGGGGGAGGGGATGGGGATCTGTGGGAAAGGGGCGTTTCACAGGCATCATCTAAATAACTCAGGGCGGTGAGGGTATGTAGATCGGTGGGTAACCTGCACGGGCAGACAGGCAGAGGTTGACGATGGAGGCGGCATGGTGGCGGCGGCGGTGAA
Source organism: Thinopyrum elongatum (assembly GCA_011799875.1). Classification (NCBI taxonomy): domain Eukaryota; kingdom Viridiplantae; phylum Streptophyta; class Magnoliopsida; order Poales; family Poaceae; genus Thinopyrum; species Thinopyrum elongatum. The sequence continues at coordinate 511,426,839 of CM022300.1, forward strand.
GACCTTGCTAGGGTTTCGAGCGAGCAAGGGAGGGGTGGTGGTGTGTGTGTGCGCGCGCGGAGTTTTTGGGGTGTGTGGGGGGAGGGGGGCAAGCTGGTGTTTGAGGAAATGACGTGGCTACTAAAATTTTTACTAGGCGGGAATAAAATGTTGGGGCCATTGAAAATTTGGATGCCGGGCGATTGAGCAACAAACATCTCACACGGTCCTAAAATAACAACCATGTGCTATCAAACAGGAAAACCCTCTAGCCGGGTAGATATTTTCGAGGCATAAAGGCGGGAGTAGGAACAACCAACATCGCACATGGTCGAAACATAATAACCATGTGTTCTCAAACGGAAAAAACAACCTCTAGGTGTCTAGATATTTTTGGGGCATGTAGGCGGGAGCGGAAGCAAACAACATCACACACAGTCGAAACGTAATAATTGTCTGCTATCACATAGAAAACCCTTCAGGAGGGTAGATATTATTGAGATTGCGAGGGAAGCCTCGTGGAGCCCAATGTACTGTGCTGATGTGAGTGACAGGGGAACGGGCATGGCACACGGGTAGTCTAAGGGAACCATGTCTGTTGCGTCATCCAACTTGTCTACTGTTTATAAATTTGGCAAAAATAACGCGGGAAAGGGGTAGAACACGAACACACTTGCATGTGGACCAAAAATATGCATGAAAAGGGTGGTTTGATGTTCAAATACCCAATGCACAACTTTGATGTGGCACGTGTCTCACAAAGCACACAGTATTGCTAGCCCCCCCCCCCCCACTTCATGTCGGTAGGAGGGGAATCCTAGCTATGAATGCATGCCCCCAAATGGGTAGGTCTAACATCTCACCCTACCATAACACTAAACCTATAGGAGTCCATCATGGTCAAACCCCGGCCCCCTTTCGCTTCCAGTCAAAGGTGGACCGTGTACGGGCCCACAAATGTGTGCTTGTGGCACGAGATGGGTGAGACCACATACACACCACCTGCGAGTAGCCCAACCATGTGTATGAAAAGGGTGGTGCGATATTTAAATACCCAATTCACAACTTTGATGTGGCACATGTGCCTCGCAAATTAACCGAACATCCCCGACCCTATGGAGGTTTAGGAAGTGCAAAGTAGCCCCCCCCCCCCCCCCCCCACACACACACACTTTGAATCGGTGGGAGAGGGCATCTCACCAAGACGTATCATAACATGGACCAAGAAGAATCCACCTTAAGCTTGGTCGTATAACCACTATCTTGTTGGTTGGTCAAAGCGATGGACGTCCACGCGACTGATGTCTACTACGCAACCTTCTTCTTGTAGACATTGTTGGGCCTCCAAGTGTAGAGTTTTGTAGGACAGTAGCAAATTTCCCTCAAGTGGATGACCTAAGGTTTATCAATCCGTGGGAGGCGTAGGATGAAGATGGTCTCTCTCAAACTACCCTGCAATCAAATAACAAAGAGTCTCTTGTGTCCCCAACACACCTAATACAATGGTAAATTGTATAGGTGCACTAGTTCAGCGAAGAGATGGTGATACAAGTGCAATATGGATAGTAGATATAGGTTTTTGTAAGCTGAAAATATAAAAACAGCAAGGTAGCAAGTAACCAAAGTGAGCGAAAACAGTATTGCAATGCTTCGAAACAAGGCCTAGGGTTCATACTTTCACTAGTGCAAGTTCTCTCAACAATGATAACATAATTAGATGATATAACAATCCCTCAATGTGCAACAAAGAGTCACTCCAAAGTCACTAATAGCAAAGAACAAACGAAGAGATTATTGTAGGGTACGAAACCACCTCAAAGTTATTCTTTCTGATCGATCTATTGGGCTATTCCTATAAGTGTCACAAACAGCCCTAGAGTTCATACTAAAATGACACCTTAAGACACACATCAACCAAAACCCTAATGTCACCTAGATACTCCAATGTCACCACAAGTATCCACGGGTTTGATTATACGATATGCATCACACAATCTCAGATTCATCTATTCAAACCAACACAAAGAACTTCAAAGAGTGCCCCAAAGTTTCTACAGGAGAGTCAAGACGAAAACATGTGCCAACCCCTATGCATAAGTTCACAAGGTCACAGAACCCGCAAGTTGATCACCAAAACATACATCAAGTGGATCACATGAATATCCCATTGTCACCACAGATAAGCACATGTAAGACATACATCAAGTGTTCTCAAATCCTTAAAGACTTAATCCGATAAGATAACTTCGAAGGGAAAACTCAATCCATTACAAGAAGGTAGAGGGGGAGAAACATCATAAGATCCAACTATAATAGCAAAGCTCGCGGTACATCAAGATCGTGCCAAATCAAGAACATGAGAGAGAGAGAGAGAGAGAGAGATCAAACACATAGCTACTGGTACATACCCTCAGCCCCGAGGGTGAACTACTCCCTCCTTGTCATGGAGAGCGCCGGGATGATGAAGATGGCCACCGGTGATGCTTTCCCCCTCCGGCACGGTGCTGGAACAGGGTCCCGATTGGTTTTTGGTGGCTACAAAGGCTTGTGGCGGCGGAACTCCCGATCTAGGTTATGTTCTGGAGGTTTTGGGATTTATAGGAGGTGTTGGCGTCAGGGACAAGTCAAGGGGGCCCACGAGGCGACGACAAGGACGGAGGGCGCGCCCTAGGGGGGCGCGCCCTCCACCCTTATGGTGGCCTCGGGACTCTTCTGGCCCAACTCTTTTGCTTCGGGGGCTTCTTCTGGTCCATAAAAAATCACCGTAAATTTTCAAGTCATTTGGACTCCGTTTGATATTCCTTTTCTGTAAAACTCAAAAACAAGGAAAAAAAACAGAAACTGGCACTGGGCTCTAGGTTAATAGATTAGTCCCAAAAATCATATAAAACAGCATATAAATGCATATAAAACATCCAAGATAGATAATATAATAGCATGGAACAATCAAAAATTATAGATACGTTGGAGACGTATCAAGCATCCCCAAGCTTAATTCCTGCTCGTCCTCGAGTAGGTAAATGATAAAAACAGAATTTTTGATGTGGAATGCTACCTAACATATTTATCCATGTAATTTTCTTTATTGTGACATGAATGTTCATATCCATAAGATTCAAAACAAAAGTTTAATATTGACATAAAAACAATAATACTTCAAGCATACTAACAAGGCAATTATGTCTTCTAAAAATAACATGGCCAAAGAAAGCTATCCCTACAAAATCATATAGTCTGGCTATGCTCCATCTTCATCACACAAAATACTCAAATCATGCACAACCCCGATGACAAGCCAAGCAATTGTTTCATACTTTTGACGTTCTCGAACTTTTTCAACTTTCACGCAATACATGAGCGTGAGCCATGGACATAGCACTATAGGTGGAATAGAAGGTGGTTGTGGAGAAGACAAAAAAAGGGAGATAGTCTCACATCAACTAGGCGTATCAACGGGCTATGGAGATGCCCATCAATAGATATCAATGTGAGTGAGTAGGGATTGCCATGCAACGGATGCACTAGAGCTATAAGTTTATGAAAGCTCAAAAAGAAAACTAAGTGGGTGTGCATCCAACTTGCTTGCTCATGAAGACCTAGGGCAATTTGAGGAAGCCCATCGTTGGAATATACAAGCCAAGTTCTATAATGAAAATTTTCCACTAGTATATGAAAGTGACAACATAGGAGACTCTCTATCATGAAGATCATGGTGCTACTTTGAAGCACAAGTATGGAAAAAGGATAGTAACATTGCCCCTTCTCTCTTTTTCTCTCTTTTTTTCCCTTTTTTTTCCCTTTTTTTCTCTTTTTTTTATTTTTCTTTCTTTCTTTCTCCTTTTCTTTTTTTTATTTCCTTTTTTTTATTTCCTCACGTGGGACAATGCTCTAATAATGAAAATCATCATACTTCTATTTACTTACAACTCGATACTAGAACAAAATATGACTCTATATGAATGCCTCCGGCGGTGTACCGGGATGTGCAATGACTCAAGAGTGACATGTATAAAAAAATGATGAAAGGTGGCTTTGCCACAAATACAATGTCAACTACATGATCATGCAAAGCAATATGACAATGATGATGCGTGTCATAATAAACGGAACGGTGGAAAGTTGCATGGCAATATATCTCGAAATGGCTATGGAAATGCCATAATAGGTAGGTATGGTGGCTGTTTTGAGGAAAGTATATGGTGGGTGTATGGTACCGGCGAAAGTTGCGTGGCACTAGAGAGGCTAGCAATGGTGGAAGGGTGAGAGTGCGTATAATCCATGGACTCAGCATTAGTCATAAAGAACTCACATACTTATTGCAAAAATATATTAGTTATCGAAACAAAGTACTACACGCATGCTCCTAGGGGGATAGATTGGTAGAAAAAGACCATCGCTCGTCCCCGACCGCCACTCATAAGGAAGACAGTCAATAAATAAATCATGCTCCGACTTCATCACATAACATTTAACCATACATGCATGCTATGGGAATCACAAACCTTAACAAAAGTATTTCTCAAATCCACAATTACTCACTAGCATGACTCTAATATCACCATATTTATATCTCAAAACAATCATAAGGAATCAAACTTCTCATAGTATTCAATGCACTTTCTATGAAAGTTTTTATTATATCCCTCTTGGATGCCCATCATATTAGGACTAAATTCATAACCTAAGCAAATTACCATGCTGTTTAAGACTCTCAAAATAATATAAGTGAAGCATGAGAGTTCAACAATTTCTTCAAAATAAAACCACCGTCGTGCTCTAAAAAGATATAAGTGAAGCACTAGAGCAAACGACAAACTACTCCAAAAGATATGAGTGAAGATCAATGAGTGGTCAAATAATTATGTTGCTATGTGAAGACTCTCTCTCATAAAATAACTTCAGATCTTGAGTACTTTATTCAAACAACAATAAAAACAAAATAAAATGACATTCTAAGAATAGCACACATCGTGTGAAGAAGCAAAAACTTAGGCTAAACCAAAACTGACCGATAGTTGTTGAAGAAGAAAGGTGGGATGCCAACCGAGGCATCCCCAAGCTTAGATGCTTGAGACTTCTTGAAATATTAACTAGGGATGCCTTGGGCATCCCCAAGATTGAGCTTTTGTGTATCCTTAATTCCTTTTATATGATGGTTTCCCTAAATCTAAAAACTTCATCCACACAAAACTCAACAAGAACTCGTGAGAAAAGTTAGTATAAATCAAATGCAAAACCTTATCATTCTCTACTGTAGCAAATCACTAAAATTATTATTTAACATTGCATACTAAATGCCTCTGCATATTTAATACTCCTATCCTCAAATAGAATCATTAATCAAGCAAACATATGCAAACAATGCAAACATAACAGCAATCTATCAAAACAGGATAGTCTGTAAAGAGTGCAATTGTACTCATACTTGCCTAACTCCAAAACTTATGAACAATTACCACACTGTAGAAAATTTGTTTTTACTCATTGTGTAAAAATTTCAAGATTTTATCATGTTCTGACTTTCCAGAAGAATTCAGACAACAATAGAAAACTTTCTGTTTTCAAAACAGCAACATATAGACTTGCAAAATAAGCATGGTAAAGGCTATACTTGACACTTTTATTGAACTAAAAGTTGAAAAACATTACTCTAATTAACAGAAATAAAATAATAATAAAATAAAATGATGCTCCAAGCAAAACTCATATCATGTGACGAATAAAAATATAGCTCCAAGTGAGGTTACCGATAATGTTGGAGACGAAAGAGGGGATGCCATCCGGGGCATCCCCAAGCTTAGTTGCTTGGATCTTCCTTGAATTTTACCTTGGGGTTCCTTGGGCATCCCCAAGATTAGGGTATTGTCACTCCTTATTCTCCTCATATCGATATCTCACCCAAAACTTGAAAACTTCAATCACACAAAACTTAACGAAACCTTCGTGAGATCCGTTAGTATAATAAAACAAATCATTCACTTTGGTACTGTCAAGACAAGATTCATAACTTTTATCACATGATTCCTACTGTACCCTATCATTTCTACAATTTATATTAAGCAATATAAGCCATAGAAACTAGAAAACAAGCAAACTATGCATCGAAAACAGAATCTGTCAAAAACAGAACAGTCTGTAATGATATGAATTAAGGTCATACTTTTGGAACTCTAAAAATTCTGAAAAATTAGGAAAACGTATAAAATTTGTATACTAATCAACTGTAAAAATTTCAGAAGTTTTCCACGTTCCAGTAAAATATAGGAATTTATCCACTGGACGCAAAAGTTTCTGTTTTTGCACAGAATCAAGTCAACCATCAACCACACTATCCCAAAGGCTTTACTTGGCACTTTATTGAAACAAAAGCTATAAAACATGATTAATACAGTAGCTTAATCATGTGAACACACAAAAACAGTAAGGGTAAATATTGGGTTGTCTCCCAACAAGCGCTTTTCTTTAATGCCTTTTAAGCTAGGCATGATGATTTCAATGATGCTCACATAAAAGATAAGAATTGAAACATAATGGGAGCATCATGAAGAATATGACTAGCACATTTAAGTCTAACCCACTTCCTATGTATAGGAATTTTGTGAGAAAACAATTTATGGGAGCAAGAATCAACTAGCATAGGAAGGTAAAGCAAGCAAAACTTCAAGATTTTCAACACATAGAGAGGAAACTTGATATTATTGCAATATGTAGAAGCATATGCTCCTCTCTCATAATAATTTTCAGTAGCATAATGAATGAATTCAACAATATAGCTATCACATAAAGCATTATTTTCATGATTCACATGCACAAAAAATTTATTACTCTCCACATAAGCAAATTCCTTCTCATTCATAATAGTGGGAGCAAACTCAACAAAATAACTATCATGGGATTGAAAATTAAAATCAAGATGACAAGTTTCATGGTTATCATTATTCTTTATAGAATACATGTCATCACAATAATCATCATAGATAGGAGGCATGCTTTCATCATAATAAATTTGCTTATCAAAACTTGGGGGACTAAAAATATCATCTTCATCAAACATAGCATCCCCAAGCTTGTAGCTTTGCATATCATTAGCATCATGGATATTCACAGAATTCATACTAACAACATTGCAACCATGCTCATCATTCAAAAATTTAGTGCTAAACATTTTATAGACTTCTTCTTCTTCTAACACTTGAGCACAATTATCCTTCCCATCATTTTCACGAAAGACATTAAAAAGATGAAGCATATGAGGCAACCTCTTGTAGTTTTCTTTTATAAACTAAACTAGTGATAAAACAAGAAACTAAAAGATTCGATTGCAAGATCTAAAGATATACCTTCAAGCACTAACCTCCCCGGCAACGGCGCCAGAAAAGAGCTTGATGTCTACTATGCAACCTTCTTCTTGTAGACGTTGTTGGGCCTCCAAGTGCAGAGTTTTGTAGGACAGTAGCAAATTTCCCTCAAGTGGATGACCTAAGGTTTATCAATCTGTGGGAGGCGTAGGATGAAGATGGTCTCTCTCAAACAACCCTGCAACCAAATAACAAAGAGTCTCTTGTGTCCCCAACACACCTAATACAATGGTAAATTGTATAGGTGCACTAGTTCGGCGAAGAGATGGTGATACAAGTGCAATATGGATAGTAGATATAGGTTTTTGTAAGCTGAAAATATAAAAACAGCAAGGTAGCAAGTAACCAAAGTGAGCAAAAACGGTATTGCAATGCTTCGAAACAAGGCCTAGGGTTCATACTTTCACTAGTGCAAGTTCTCTCAACAATGATAACATAATTAGATCATATAACAATCCCTCAACGTGCAACAAAGAGTCACTCCAAAGTCACTAATAGCAGAGAACAAACGAAGAGGTTATTGTAGGGTAGGAAACCACCTCAAAGTTATTCTTTCTGATCGATCTATTGGGCTATTCCTATAAGTATCACAAACAGCCCTAGAGTTCGTACTAAAATAACACCTTAAGACACACATCAACCAAAACCCTAATGTCACCTAGATACTCCAATGTCACCACAAGTATCCGCGGGTTTGATTATACGATATGCATCACACAATCTCAGATTCATCTATTCAAACCAACACAAAGAACTTCAAAGAGTGCCCCAAAGTTTCTACCAGAGAGTCAAGACGAAAACGTGTGCCAACCCCTATGCATAAGTTCACAAGGTCACAGAACCCGCAAGTTGATCACCAAAACATACATCAAGTGGATCACATGAATATCCCATTGTCACCACAGATAAGCACATGCAAGACATACATCAAGTGTTCTCAAATCCTTAAAGACTCAATCCGATAAGATAACTTCAAAGGGAAAACTCAATCCATTACAAGAAGGTAGAGGGGGAGAAACATCATAAGATCCAACTATAATAGCAAAGCTCGCGGTACATCAAGATCGTGCTAAATCAAGAACACGAGAGAGAGAGAGAGAGAGAGAGAGAGAGAGATCAAACACATAGCTACTGGTACATACCCTCAGCCCCGAGGGTGAACTACTCCCTCCTCGTCATGGAGAGTGCCGGGATAATGAAGATGGCCACCAGTGATGATTACCCCCTCCGGCAGGGTGCCGAAACAGGGTCCCGATTGGTTTTTGGTGGCTACAGAGGCTTGCGGCGGCGGAACTCCCGATCTAGGTTATGTTCTGGAGGTTTTGGGATTTATAGGAGGTGTTGGCGTCAGGGACAAGTCAAGGGGGCCCACGAGGCGACGACAAGGATGGAGGGCGCGCCCTAGGGGGGCGCCCTCCACCCTTGTGGTGGCCTCGGGACTCTTCTGGCCCAACTCTTTTGCTTCGGGGGCTTTTTCTGGTCCATAAAAAATCACCGTAAATTTTAAGGTCATTTGGACTCTGTTTGATATTTCTTTTCTGTAAAACTCAAAAACAAGGAAAAGACAGAAACTGGCACTGGGCTCTAGGTTAATAGGTTAGTCCCAAAAATCATATAAAATAGCATATAAATGCATATAAAACATCCAAGATAGATAATATAATAGCATGGAACAATCAAAAATTATAGATACGTTGGAGACGTATCAGCGACCCCACAGATGGGCTAGCTCGCTGATAACATATGTAGTGCCCAAAGACAACCATTGCCTGCATGTGGCCCAAACATATGTATGGAGTGTTGTGTGATGTTTGAATACCCAATGCACAACTTTGATCTGGCACCGTGCTTTGAACCGGAGAGTCCCCACATAGAGCAAGGGTTCCCGACCCGTAGTATGTATGTCACCCCACTTCGAGCCAGTGACGGGGATTCATGCATATGTAGGTATGCGCTCAAACTTAGGTCTGGAATCTCACCATGACCTACTACGGTAACACGAACCAAAGAAGAAGAATCCACCATGCATGGTAACCTCTCTCGTTATCGGTCATGATCATGGACGTCCACGCGGGCCCACAGATATATAGGCTTGCCGCCGATAACCACGTGAGGAAGAGTACTATCCAAAGACAACCACTGCATGTATGTGGCCCAAACATTGATGTGGGCCCGCAAATGGAGGTGTGTGTGTTTGTGATGGAGGTAATACATATGCATGTTTGAATACCATGCACAACACTGATGTGGCGCCTGCATCGAAAATCGTACAGTCCCCAAGACCCCCAGGCCCCCCCCCCCCCACACGGTGGCTCATGACTCGTAGTGTACTTGGGAGACACTCCCAGACCCCCCCCCCCCCCCCCCACCCACCCCCCCCCCCCCCCCCCCCACACACACACACATACCGCACATCCACCGCCACTACGAGGCATGTTAAAATATTCCGTGGTGAACATATGTGACGAAAGGAGTGTCGTGTTAAAATTTGAAAAAAAAATCATAGATCATTCAGACGTTTTTGTACATTGATTGATTTCCTAGGGATATAATGTGCAAAAATCAAATTTGAGCTACATGCACATGTGATAGTGCACCAAAATGGATTGGAAAATCATATGTGTGTCCCTGAGTGCATGTTTGGTCCACATGCAAGAAATTTCAAACATTGAGAATATTGATTTTTAAAATCTAGTAAATCCAAAACTTAGTTGAAATTCATGAAACTTATCGTGGTGTCATATGGACACCAATAGACTGTGATATTGTACTTCTTTGTCAAATTTGAGAAAAGTTTTGATGTAATATTCTTACAAACGGAAGATTATTAATAATTGGCAACCAATATCCGAAACGGATTGTTTATTCGAACCGTGGGAGTTAGACCAACAATTTACGTGCCATGTTTCGGTTAAGTAATATAAAGCGGTATAATTAATCATCAAAAAGGAAAAACAATATACGTGCTGCCACGCGTACCGTGTGCCGTGCGAGCAGCCGTGAGTTGACGTGACGCATGCGAGCAGTCCGCCGCGCACGCAGACCGGGAGGTGTGCGTGCAGGTGTGTGAATTGACGGCAGGCGTGTTCACTGCGCAGTGTCACTAGGAGGTGAGCAGCCCTTTGACCGCCACCCGCCTCGCTCCCACTGCTCCACATTAATGGCGCGCCCGAGCCACTGGTCATGATAGGCGGCCGCACCACCTTCCACAGTAGTCACTACCGTCTGGAGTGTCTGAGGATACCGCCGAAGCGCACCATCGGAGAGAGTGGCGGCACTGGGGCTGGTGAAGCACCCGCGCAACGCGTGAAGCTGGGCACAGAGGTTGCCGCCGCCGCTGACGAGGTCTCGCGTTGGCATCAGCACGACCTTGACTTCGTCGCCGCTGTCGTGCCTCCCCAGCTGGAGCTGGAGGTCCACAGCAACTCCGGCAACGACTCCGACTCCGACGGAAAACTGATTAGTCATCTATACCCATTTGGGCGGCAAACATATCATGTCTTTTCTCTGGTTACTCCTGCCCCCCTCCCCCTCATTTTATTGGAATACAAATCCTATGGCTATGTTCTTCCAGTACTTGAAATCATAGTAAAATTCATTAGATTCGTGTAGTGTATTGATTGTTTGAATGGTAAACGTCTACGGTTAGCGATTAATTGTTTGTTCTGTACAAATGATTTTTGCTAATAATCCGATTAGGTTTAGCGTTCCTGCTAATAATTCATAGCCAGATCTTGAGAATTGATTTTGAATGTCCTACATATATGTTTGTGACTTTTTTTTTCTTTCTTCCAGATCTTGAGAATTGATTTTCAATGTCCTACATGTATGTTTATGCCATTTTTTCCAGATTGGTATGTACACAGATGAGGCTCCGGCCAGCGGCGCCGTCGGTTGTGGATCCTGCACCCGGCAGCGCGGGCAGAAGCGGCCACGACCCCCTTGGATCTGAGGAACCCATAGAATCTCCGGCGAACCGCATTAGAGATCTCCCGGACGCCATCCTTGGGGAGATCATCTCACTTCTCCCCACCAAGGATGGCTGCCGCACACAAGTCCTCGCATATCGATGGTGCACTCTGTGGCGTGCCGCGCCTCTTAATCTCGACTGCCGTCAGCTATCCGTCGATCATGATTCTAAACTCCCAGGAGACATCACCTCCTCCCACCAGGGCTCCGTTCAACACCTCCGCATCCCGGCATGCTACCTGCTGGACATGCCCTGCATGGTGGACGTTTGGCTGACATCCCGTCAATTCGAAAAACTCCAGTAGCTTGAGTTCTACCAAGACTACAAATATAACATACCACAAACCGATGTACCTGTGCCCTCACCACCGATGCTCATCTCGTGGTTTTCCTGCTCTCTCCACACCGCCACCTTCGCCCGGTGCCATCTAGAAGACAATCTGGTACAAATGCTTCGACTCCCACTGCTAAAAAAACTTGCGTTTGTGGTGGTTGATCTGTCGGAGGCCTCACTTCACAGCACCATCCACTCCAGCTGCCCTGCCCTGGAGTGCTTGGTGCATGTTTTTGGAATAGAAATTCGTATCCATTGTCTAAAAATAAAGTCGCCTCACCTTGTAAGCATTTGAATTCATTTTGAAGGACAGGAGCTCATCATCGAAGATGCCCCTTCACTTCAAAGGTTGCTCCTTGATTATTTTTATGCACCTTCGCAAATAACTGTGGTCTCTGCGCCTAAACTGGAGACCTTGGGTGCAATTCGTGATCCGTTTAAATGCTTCAACATGGCGTTTGGCTCCACACTTATTCAGGTACTGTATATTATCCACGTACAATTTTGTAATCTGCATTTTTCAATTGTGCGCATAAGTTTTATATCATCTTGGAGTACACTTTTGGTACTAATATTATGTTATATGCTCAATGAAGAGCTTGTCCATGGATAGCCTATCAATGGTGTTGGATTCTGTCAAGACCTTATATATCAGTATGTGGTGTTTTGATCTGGACACGATCATTGGCTTGCTGCAATGCTTTTCATGTCTGGAGAATTTGTATGTAAAGGTGATGATTTCACACACACTAAATGCCCATATATAATGTACTAGAATTAACCATTCAGTTGTCGCTCTTTCGACATACCGTAACATCCCAAAAAAAATTAAATTTTGGAATGTTAATGATAAGTTAAAATAAAGTGAATTGATATGATTTTCAGGGGATTTTAAAATCTTTTTGAGTCTTCTTTGATTTTTTTCTCTTCTAATTTTTTTTGGACTCCTATGAAATATTTTGAAACCATAATCAAATTATGGAGTGAGAATAAAATGACTTTCTCAAATGTGGTGGATGAGTATTCCATTTGGAGTTCCATTTGAAATTGGATCTTATTTGGAGTTTTAATGCCATTTCAATATTTCCAAATTATTAAAATAAATTAATGATAGGAGATAATGTGACTTCTCCAAGACATATTCAGAAATATTTAGTAATTGACAATTAACAGTTTGTGAATTTGCAAAACTCTGAATTGAATTTTGAGTAATTCAATTAAGTCCATAATGCATTAATAAGTGTTGCAAACAAATTAATTTTATGAAATTATGAAACTATTTTTCCTAGACTCTAAATAATAAATATGTAAATGTACACATTTTCGTTGGTTTTGTTAGTTAAAGTTTTTCGTCACCTAATTATTAATTTACGAAATCTAATCCCAAGTCTTTTAGGGCTAAGCGCATTTTTTTTCGGAGCACTGTGCACGCACATAACCCAGCAAGTACAGCATACACAACCAGCCAAGCCCATCTATTTTTCTTTCTTTCTTTTCTTTCTCTTTCATTTTTCTCTTGGGCCTTAACTCCACTAAGGCCCATACGCGCACGCTTCTTCTTCCTCCTCGTTCATGTTCACAGGAACACGAACAGAGGCTACATCCATGGCGCCTCCACCTCTTCCTTCCCTCCTCTTCCTCTCCCAACCCACTAACCCCCAGAACCGGTTCCCCTATCCTCCCTCGACACTCCCCTCCATTAGTGCGCCCTAATTCCCCCTCTAATGGCCATTAGAACCACAGGTAACTGCAGCCATTAACGCCCTTAAATCCGACGATGCCCCGCTCTCCTCTGGCTCCCCCTGACCCTCGATAAAAGCCCAAGGAGTCGCCCAGGTTCTCCTTGTCCGAATCCCCCTCCTTGGAGGAGCTATCTCTCTCTCTCCATCTTCCCAAATTGCTCGCCGGAGTTGCCGCAGCTGTCCGTTAATTACTCCGGCGATTACAAGGTGATTCGGACCACCGTTCTTTATCCTTTCTCTTAGGATGTTCAGTGCACACCTCCTGACAGGCCTAATCGTTCGAATATGCAGCCGGAGCACGAGTTCCACGTTGTCTGCTTCTGACCGGAGCTCCGCCAACTCCGGCAGCTGTTCACCGCCACCAGAAGAGGCCGAGGACACAACCGTGTCCGAAGAGTTCGCCTCGACCTCCTCTTTCCCGTCCACCTCTGGAACATCACCGGAGCACGCCCGAGCCGTCGTCCCTCTCGTCGCCGGCGACCAACTCCGATGAGGTCTCTCTAAATTCCGTAACTTTTTTCCAGAAAAATATTCAAACTTCGGAAATTCATATCTCCTAAACCATATGTCCGATTTTAACAAATAAAATATCCCCGGATTCGTTGGAACATCTAGTTTATTTTAAAAATATATAATTTCACTTTTGGGGAAACTAAAATTTAATTTTGATTTAAATACCAATTTGAGTAATTTTGCTATATCTTTTATTCTGTAAATCATATAGAAATGTTTTATATATGAAAGTTGGACCTTAGGACCCCGTCTTTCTGTTGGAATCCATGGCATAATTTATCAACTATGTTTAGTTATTATTTTAGCTTGAACACCCCAAATTGACTCCCTTTAGTCATAATTCATTACCCTCATCCCAATAAATTTTATTCTTGGATAAATCTTCTTCGAATGATCCGTAGAAATCTCTCTGGTCATAGGTTACCACTACACAAAAATTTGGAGTTAGTAAATTATTAGTTCCAATTCCCTAAACTCATATGACTTTCAATTCCCATAGTCGACCACAAGTCTAAAATTCTAAATAGTTTCTTTATGGAAATTTGGTTATCAAAACTTGTCTCTCAATCATTCTATATATTGACACCATGATCTTTACTTGAACCAATTTGACCGACCCTAGAATAAAATCTATGACATATTCCCATCCAAAGAGACTTCTTATCTCAACCATAGCCATGACTCGATAATAATCATAAGGATGTACTTATATTGTTAATTTGCATCTTTCATTTGGATCTTCCTTTGGATTTGTTGTGTGTTGACGTATTCTATTTTATCGTTAGATATGTCGTAAAGTGAAGGAGTGATGGTAACAAGTAGGAATCAACTTCAAGACATAGGCAAGTTGCAAATTGATCATGCTTTCACCTATATTTTCAGATTATGCATATCTCTTTAAATTTTATTATTATGCATGTTTTATTAAAAAGTTTTGCAAAGTATTATTGCTAGTTAAAGCCATAGGAACTTTAGCTATGCTTAGCCATGCTTACAAAGAAAAGGGTTGGGAATCAAACAAGTTTTAAACGATTAAACTTGCCCTCTTTTGGGGCAACGTTTTGTGAAAACTTTTGAAAACCAAAACTATATACTATTTTACTTCTACTCCCTGGGCGGAATGGTATTGATGGGAGCGTCTACAAGTGATTGCGCCCAATCGGGGTTTTGCAGTGAATGCGCCCGACTGGGGTCTTGCACATAGGTTTTTGATGGGGATCACCGTCCAGGGGACTGAGATCTTCCAAGTACAGTTTGATGTAGCTTCCAGTATAGCCGCATGCTACTATGGGCTCTGGCTTATCTTAGTACTAACGGGAAGCCCTACCCCAGGACCGCCATTGGAGAGAGGCCTTCATGCCGAAGTTGCAGGCGGCTTGGTCGGTATAGGGGGCTGTTACGGAAAGGCTTCGTCACAATCTTCTCCTAGTCATGCACCCAAGTGTGTAACGATAAACAGGGTTGATTGTGTCGTGCGGGGAACGTGTACGACCTCTGCAGAGGGTTAAACCTAATCGATTAGCCGTGTCCCCGGTTACGGGCAAATTTGAGCAACTGAAGACTTGGACTGAAGAAGAATCTCCCCTCTCTTTTCTTAAAATCGGTTTTAAGGGAACAGGTTGAGGATTGAGCATAGGGAATGTGTTTCACTTCAAGCCTATGTATGTTTTTAAACTAATTTTGGAGAATGAGCACTGGTGCGTATATCCAAGTGTCTCACTCCTACCTTTTATTTGAAAAGCTATTTTTATTTCAAAAGAAGTTTACAAAATTTAGTATAGGAGAAAATTGGCTTTATGCAAAGGAAACCTCCACCAATACTTACCCTGCATATATATATTCTGTTAAACTTTCCTTTGCAACTTGCGAGTACATTCCACGTACTCATCTGCACTTGTCATGTGCAGATCTTGACAGAATAAGAGACAATAGGGTTATGGTCTACACTCAACGAGCCCAGTGGCGTTGATGGAGCCCTAGCTTAGCAACTACATATGATTCCGCTGTATTATGTGCCAGCATTGAGCTGTACCAATGGTATGTATTTACTTAATTCTGGATCTATCGTTGTAGCAAAATGATGTATGTTTTACTGATATTCATTCTTGTTACTGTGTGTGCTAGCTACGATCCAGGGATAGCACAGTAAGCACAGAGACTTGGATTATACCAAATCCGGGTCTTGACACATACTCTTTTTTAGACATTAACTGTTTTCAATCTTCATGTCTATTTAGGCAGTAACGCATCAAGAAAAAGGTATAACCAATCGGTGGCTAAAGAAGCACCGGGATTTTCACTGTTTTCATGACATTCGTTTGACGACAATAATGCTGGAAGGATATGCATCCAACCGTGCAAACACTAGCTTTGTCAAATTCTTCATGTTGAATGCGAGGGTACTATTGTCCGTGAGGATTAAGTTTTTTAACAAAAAATTCTCACAGCTGGACATGTTGAACGGCACAAAATGAAGTTTCAGGTGGACAAAAGGGCTTCTGAACATGCTCGACTTCTATGTACAACAACTTGTCGTCATCATGTACCAGTAGAATTTCTGGCTCAGGATCTTGATTTTATGGATCAGACCGATCCATTTGATTGTGACTACCCAAAAATTTGGTGTAGTTAGATGTTATTGCCCTGTTCAATCTGGGTTTTGTCTAGATGAACAATTAATCCTCGTGCTTTTGTACCGTTTGTCAGCTAGAAGTTAGATATTGTTGCCCTTTTCAACTCGACTTTGAACCATATTTTCTTTCATACTGGGCCAATGTCTTGCCATTTCTTTAATTAAGACAGAAATATTATAAGCAATCACAACATAGGGAAAGAACATCACTCTCACGGGCCCCTTGAGATCATTGTTCATTACAGAACCCGCAAGTTCTTACCGCCCGCCAGCACCCACAAACTTATTTTGAGCTAACGCACCAAATGGGCTGTAAGAAAAGCTAACATACCAAGGTGGTGTGGTGCTAAAAATATAAAACTATTCAGGGTTCGTTTTGCCTGTTTATACATTATTTGAGTTTTCTAGGCATTTTGGAACAAATAGCTGTCACGTTATTATCGCAAACGGTCGTATTATTTCAACCGTGGGCATTCAACTAATCATTTAGTACCGTAGGCAGCTATTTTGATTAGACGGGACGATTACGAGTAGTCCACCGCGCAGGATCATCATACCGAGAAGCGAGCCACGAGCACTGCCAAAAATCTATTAATGGTTTTGGTTTCGGCTGCCTTGGGAAGGTACGTAGAATAGTCCTCCGTTCTTATCTACTAGCACCACCACCGAGGATCGCCGCCTGCTGCGAGATGGAGGACGAGTCGGCAACAAGCGCCGGCGGGTCAAGCCAGAACCGCAAGAGCCTCCGGCGATCGTGAATTTCATCAGCAGCCTCCCCGATGAGATATTGGCAACGATCATATCCCTCCTCCCCATCAAATCTGGTGTGCGGACCACTGTCCTCTCCCGGCGATGGTGCCCCCTCTGGCATTCCACCCCCTGGACCTCATCGATGATGACGAGCTCTGCAGCGGGGAGTGCAAACGCTTGGACGTATTGTCCCACATCCTCGCCACGCACCCTGGGCCGGTCAGACGCCTTGCTATCGGTAAGTTCAGTTACAACTGCAAGGCCGAACCCATGTTTCACTACTGGTTCCTATGCCCAGCCCTAGATTGACTCGAGGAGCTCAGCTTTCATGCTGGACATCCGCGCTCCACCTCGCGCCCACGCTGCGGCGTGCTACGTTCAGGCAGTGCCTTTTCCCCCGCATTGATGCCGCGCGTGCTCTTCATCTCCCTAAACTGAAGCACCTCGAGCTCATGGGTGTTCGCATCTCGAAGGAGGATTTGGAGCGCCTGCTCGATGGCTGTACAATGCTCGAGTACCTTCGTCTTCAGGTGATGGATGGGTTCAGTAGCCTCCACATCGCCTCGACGAATGTCCGTATGATTTATGTGTATTCCTGGCGCCGCAAAAGGCTGTCAGTTGCGATGTTTCATGATATGGTCATTGAGAATGCACCTTTCCTCGAGAGATTGTATGTACTTGATAAATTAGGTCCAGCAAGAATTAGGGTCATTCACACACTGAAATTGACAGTGTTGGGCTATTCGTGTGCTGAATTCTCGGAACTTGTTACTGGATCATTATCCTTTCAGGTACAACAATCTTCTTCTTCTCTTTCTTATTATTGGACATCACATTTTATGTAATTGTTGTTGATCTATGTTCGCCTGTTATCAGAAAATGATTCCCACAAGCTTGACCCGGTCTCTACGCACGCTGAAGATCTTGGCACTACAATATGTCGGCCCCGATCTGGATGAAGTTGTTAGATTCCTTAGATGCTTTCCGTGCATGGAGAAGCTATACATCGAGGTGATCCTCCTTTCCTGTTAATTGTTAACCACAACGGAGTTCAATTTGTTGTTACTTTTACCCATGATTACAATGACAAATGTCGTATGGTTTCTAAAGAAAATTTGCAGGATTTCAATACATATTTTTTTTGAGATGTTAATCATGAACGATTGAAGATGGCATGTCACTCTTTTCATGTATTTTAGAAATCCTACAAATGAAAGAGGCCTGAAGTGTTCAAATCTGCATCTAGGCACTAATATGTTGTCTTCGTTTGCAGATACAAGCAGGCTCGGAAGTGGACAATGTTGGGCAATATAACAATCCCATTGAATGCCTTGATCTTCATCTCACAGAAATTACTTTTAACGAGTACCAAGGCACCACACCAGAAATTAAATTCGCCAGGTTCTTTGTTCAGAAAGCAAGGGTGCTCAACGTAATGAGGTTTACCCTATATTTAGTGTGCAGAAGTGAATGGTTTGGTAAAGAGCGCATGCATCTACAGCTGAATGGAAAAGGCTCTGCAGAAGCTGAATTTCAGTTTGTAACTTCATATGACAGATTATTCGGAAGTCACTGTATCAAGCCGCTATATGACTTTTCGGTGGCTGATCCTTTCGAAGAAATAATGCGTGAAAAAGATTCTGAAGAAGATGAATTTGATTTGTAAGAACAGTTCAAACCTTGTAATCCTTGAATTTGGGCCTTGTAATGCTGGAATTTGAACCGTGTAATATTTATGGTATTTGTGAGATAACGTAATTGGATGTTTAATTTGGTTATGCAATCATGTCCTGTTATAAGTATATATTGTTAAATTGAACCATTTCTGCTATTTTCGCTCATCCCAAACAGTTCAACCGACTGAGCTGTATGCCGTCTATCGCACACACCTTTATCTGGCCGTCCGTTTCTGTTGTGTTACCTAATGGAAACTGTTCATCCCAGTGAACTGTATGCCGTATATCACACGCACCTTGATCTAGTTGACCGTTTCTGTTGTTCTGGTCATCACAAACAGTTCGTATGGATCAACTGTATGCCACGTATCGCACACGCAACTCTAATCTGAATCGTGCTTGATGTCTCCCCATCGCACACAGTTCGTCTTATTGCCACGTATCACCATGCTGGCCTCTGCTTGCATCCCTAGGCGTGCTTTGCTCCCCATTAGGCATCGCGGCACGCTCTGCGCACGTCCCTCCACGCGCTCGGCTTGTGGATGGCTTTTCCTTGTGTGTTCAACTCCTATATGCATATGGTTGCTCGCCGTTGAGGCGGCCGCGGGGCGCTATGCTCCCGTCCCTCCGTGTGTGTTCTGCCAGCGGTTGGGGCCAGCGCACGATCACGTTGGGGGCCCCATATGCATGCGGTTGTGCCACGCACGTCACCATGATGCAGTTACGTGCGGCACGATGGAGTTACGCGTTGCAAAAACTGCCATCCGGGCGTGCCGATATTCCAGGTCGTCCGGCTTCCCCATTAATTCCCGTGGCCATTATAACCTTAGTCTCTTCAACCTTTTGATCATGCCCACAACACAACAAGCACACCCACGACGACACATACAAAGAGGATATCTAGCGGTGCTCCAATGTAGTTCGGCGTGCATCAAGTGGAGACCCACTTGAGGGAGACGAATCTTTCGGTGGTGTACACCATCGACCTGGACGTGGTGGAGGACTACATCAACACCGTGGAGCACTTGCTTGCTTGGGACAAGTACAAAGTGGTCGGCATCGACCTCCATTACACCGGCGGTCATCCCGGGATAGATCAGAAGGTTGTCGTCACCCAGTTGTGCGTGCGCCATCATGTCCTCATCTATCACTACTGCATGGCCACAAAGCCTTGAGACCGTTTCGCCAGGTTTGTTAACAGCACCGGCTACAAGTTCGCTACAGTGGAAACCACCGACGATGTAAAAGCGCTCAATGTTACAGGCTTGTCCTGCAAGAAGCTTGTCGAAATCCATGGCCACTACAAGGTCTGGGGCAGCACGAAGAAGGACTCCCTGGTTGAACTCGCCTCGGCCATCATCGACCCCTACTACGAAAAGATGAAGGAGGATGCCAAGAGAGAAAATCCCATATCCTGGCACGAGGCCTGGACGCGGAAACTAGATGAAGCTCACCTCAAGTTCGCTGCCAAGAACCTGTACACATGCTACGAGATGCACATGCGAATCGTTGACATGAGGGAGTGCCTCCTTCCCTTAATCAATGAGGGATCGAGCCACCAGCAGAGCAGTGGCGGCAAGTGTCACAAGAAGAAGTAGATGATGATCAGATGATGTTTATACTAGTTAATTATGCATGTACTAGTTTACTTTGGTGTGTGCAAATGTCATGTGTGTACTAGCCACCTATGTAATTGGATGTTTAATTTTGTTATTCAATCATGTCCTTATAAGTTATAAGTGTGTGTGTGTGTGTGTGTGTGTGTGTCTGTATGCAATCACATCACACACGGACCATATTTGCGAACCCGTCGGTGATGAATTCATCAATCGCTGACAATTGTATATATACCACCAAGCGTTTGCCCACAACACACATGGCTTATTAGCAGCAACCGTCTGTGTTATTATCGGTCTTCGCACACATTTCTGATTACAGACCTGTTTGCCGCGTATCACACACATCTTGTTAAGTTGAACCGTTTCTGTTCTCTTGGCTCAATGCAAATAGTTCATCCGAGTGAACTGTATGCCCTCTATCGCACACAACTTAATATGGCTGACCGTTTCTGTTGTGTTTCCTCATCGCAAATAGTTCATTCGAGTGAACTGTATGCCACGCATCGCACACGCAACTATAATCTAAATCATGTTTGATGTCTCCGCCATCGCAAACATTTTGAATGATTTTTGACGGTTTTATTACATCACTGTTTGTGATTAATGCATCACACACAGTTTCGTCGAAGGGTCTCTGATTGTAGTGTCGTGTTTGGACCATCCTACAGTAGTGTTTATCCAGTTGCATGCAACTTTTATTCATAATGTGCACTTGCTGAAAATGTACATTTTAAAGTCTTTTGTGATTCTTTTCTTTTCTAGTAAGTGTGCTACACTTAATTTGTACTCTTCTTATGAAGTAATCATATATCCTTACCTTATGATCATTCTCCTCAACTCAACTTATATTTACATTCATTTTAGTCATTGTGGCCAACTCTCATACTATGTTAACATATTTCAAAAAACATTTGTAAAAAAAGAATCGTTATCATCTTGTGAGAGACATTATGCTTGTAACAAGTATCAAATCAATATTATTTTTTGTCCATATAGGTAGATCTTTCGATCCATCTTGTTACAGTCAAATATTATGAAGTGCTATTACAAGAAAGTCAATCGTACATGTGATGTATTGCCATAAACATATTCTCTTATATGTTGAATTATTTGCTCTTCACATTTGACTTAGTGTTTTTATTTAGGATCTGTGGTTTCAGTTAGAATTTACCATTGTTGTATTTTAGGTTGAATGTTTTTGGGACTTATGATTATGCTTATTGTTTAGTATTTAGAGTTCGACTTCCGGTTTAAGGTTTAGGTACTACAGTATATGGTTTATGGCTTAGGACTTTCTGCTATTTGGCTATATTACCAATAGATGTAGTTTAGAGTTTAGGGCTAGGGTTGTACTTTAGGGTTTGGTTTACTAATGTACTTAATCTGGGGATATTGTACTTTAGGATTTAGGGGTTAGGTTAGTGACACGCTCAATGTAACGACTATACTTTACACCTTAGTGCTAAGAGTTTAGGGATTACAGTGTAGAGTGCATGGTCTGCTCTTTATTATTCATGGTTTATGGTCCATGTTTAGCAGTTTGGATTCAGTTTTGAGGTTTGTATTTCTGGATAAGTATCTCCGATGTGATCACCAAACTTTCCCTTCAAAATAAACCGAGGAATTGTTGTAAAATGTTTGAACAATACCAAAGTTACCTTTTCCGAAGATTGAGGATGTATCGAGTATCACCCAACGTGATGCTATAATAGTAGAATTGGTACCGGGTTTTGTTTTCTTGCACCAACAAGTAAAGGCTTATGGAGGAGCTCGGTTAGGATGAGTGGCACAAAATTCAAGCAAGTGTTAGACAAGATATTGATAATGTTGAAGAGATGCACAAATGCAAGTAAGACAAATAGATCAAAACCCAAGGATATCACTAGGAACACACACATGAAAGATAAGTGGGATCCGCGCAACCAAGGAATGAGCTCAAAATGTGACACCACGGAAAATGCTCGTTGTTGCACGGATGCTAGAGAGACAATAGCTCGATTGCTCAAATGGACAAGATATGCTTGTGCACCAACCTATGAGAGAAACGTCTCGTCTTCAATCCCAAGTATGTTATGTGTGTATAGACCAATATGATAGAACATATGCAAAATGCTCTTTGTTTCTCTTCTTTTTCTTAAAAGCCTTTTTTACTATGCCAAATGCTTGATGTTCGAGCCGCTACATGAAACTAGGAGATATGATATGCATGGGAGAGACTCAAGGCACAATGTAGTTATGCGGTAAAGGCGTATCACTAAGGTGAACAAAGAGCATGGCCCGGAAATGCTCAACTCGCTAGTCTCGATGGGTAAGTGACGCAAAATGGCTCGAGGCTATCAATGCAATGGCAAGGAATGAGTACAAGATGTCGTCGAGGTTCCCATCCTTGCTTATGGTTGGTATGAAGATGTGGTGGTCGTTGTCGATGTCGAAATCTGTGGCGATGATGAGTATCGGTGATGTCGAAGTTGAACCATCCCTAATTAGCCGAAACACCTTAGGAAACGGAAATCGCAACTAAAAATCTCAAACAAAAAGTGTGGTAGCAAAAATGTGTGTATGTGGGGGATGTGGCGTAACGCAAAAGGTAAAGGATGGTGGCGGGAGGCGAAAACCGTCCGAAAAGGGTGCTCGCCGACCTTTACAGAAGGGTCCGTGTGCACGGGGTAAGTTGTGCCCGTGTGCACGGGGTCCCGTGCGACGGGGTGTTTTGCCTGCGCAAGAACACGCCCAAATCCATGGTAAAACAACAAAATTCGAAGAAATCCGTCGGTGGCTAAGGTGGGGAATGGTGGGGAGGGGTAGATCCACTTGTCAAACCTGAAATTCATGGATCAAATCAACAAAATTTCACAAGATCCAACAAATGCAAAAAATTTGGGGAGGTTATTTTTGTGGGGATCTTTGAATTGGGACAAAAAGCAACAAAATTAGGCTAGAATATGGGTGGTGGAGACTCCAAGATGTGAATCAACCTTGCTCATGATACCATGATGTTGTAGGGTGGAACCCTGATTGGAGATATATCTTTTCACACTTGGAGGGGGAAAGAACAACAAGAACACAAGAGAGGAATTCACTCAAAACAAAACCCAATTACACATCCACTAGAATAGCATAGTTGAGATCCACAAGAGATACAAGAACAATCCAAGGAAACAAACACAATGATAGTTCTTCCCAAATCCTAGAGGAGATGAGGTCTTGATGATCTCAAGAGATCCTTCCCTTGATGGGGCCTTGATATCCACTAGGGATCTTCTCCTAGGAGGTCTTGATCTCCTAGAGTAGTGATACAAGGAGCAAAGCTCTATCTAATGTCTCATAATACTTTGCTAACCCTAAACATTGTCCTAGGCATGGAATATATAGCTAGAGGGAGGTGGACGACGAGTTGGAGGGCAAACCAGGAAACCCTCGGCCGAAACCTGGGATGGCCGTACGCACAGGGTAAGTGAGGCCCGTGCGCACGGGGGTCCCGTAGGCATGGTACAAGCCCATGTGCACGGGGTGCTACAGCGACGAGGCCCATGGGCACGGGGTTTGGGGGCCTTGTGCACGGGGTGTGCGTCTTCGGTTACACAAGATTTCTGGGAGGCCCGTGGGCACGGGGTCGCCAAGGAGGTGCAGACTTGATTCTTGTGGCTGCCTTCTCCCTCCTTGTGGCCTTGGGGTCCTTTTCCTAGGCCCATGGTATGCTTCCTAGCCACTTGGTGGCGTTCGTCCTCATACCTAATGACACATAGCACATTTTGGTGAGGTAGCATCCAAGTTCCATTCATATCCATATCGATCTCGAGTAGGAGTGAGTTCACCTCGGTTTCGATGGCGCGTGCTCGAGCTCTTTTCATAGGTCCACGTGGTGCTTGATGTGTTAGTGTAGAGTCCATGGGGATGACTGAAGGATGCTCCGCATCACTCTTGGTCAAAAGCTGCTCCTTCCTGTGGCACATACTGCAAAATTTCATTTTCTATGGAGAAACGGTTAGGCATAGGAGTAAGTAGCAAGTACCTAACTCCAGGTATTCGATTACAATGATGACCACGGTGAGCCACTACCATTACAACACTAGAAAGAACTCTAATATGGACAAGTTTGTTACCGACAATGGGGCGGAGATGGTTGAAGTTGAGGCCAAGGGAGCGACTAGGGTTGCTATGGATGACGAAGATGGAGGTTTTGGCGATGTTCTCTGTTGTTTATGGCGTTTAGCCCCTTCACGATATTTTTAGTCGTGGATCAGAGGGTGCCCCTACACTACAAAAAACACTTGTGTGATGATACGTGTTTGTCACAGTAGGTCAAGTTTTCTTTCATTCATATACATCCGTGACGATTTTATGATAGAATCAAGATAGTCATACCTATGTTGTCATAGAAGTGTTCCATGACAATACTCAAATTATCATCACGGAAGTGTCCACTTCCATGAAGATAAATGGTGCGCCATGGGAGTGTTTGCGTCAAGGGTAACCAACACGTGGCATCTATTGTAACATGCCGCTGTTAAGCTATCAATTCCGGTTACGGATCTGATAACCCATTAACGGCCACAACCAATGGCGATTTTGCACATGTAAAATTCTCATTGGCCGAAGGAGCCACGTGTCAGCTCCGTGCAGGGACAGATGTCATTCATCCAATGGACGAGACGCGCCTATGATACGTCGACATGTGGAATGGCCCAACAGTGGCCCATATAGGTTAAAAGGCCGGCATGTTTGACTTGGTCAAAAGTTAGCGGGTGGCCCATGGAAAGCTTGCAAACGGCATGTCCGCATATAGCCCATTTACGGCCCGTTAACTTGATACGTCTCCAATGTATCTATAATTTTTTATTGTTCCATGCTACTCCCTCCGTCCCAAAATAAGTGTCTCAACATTAGTACAACTTTGTACTAAAGTTAGTACAAAGTTGAGACACTTATTTTGGGATGGAGGAACTATTATAGTATCAATCTTGGATATTTTATATGCAATTATATATCATTTTTTGGGACTAACCTATTAACCTAGTGCCCAGTGCCAGTTGTTGTTTTTCTGCTTTTCAAAAAATCAATATCAAACATAGTCCAAAC
This sequence comes from Thinopyrum elongatum, assembly GCA_011799875.1. Taxonomy (NCBI): domain Eukaryota; kingdom Viridiplantae; phylum Streptophyta; class Magnoliopsida; order Poales; family Poaceae; genus Thinopyrum; species Thinopyrum elongatum. Next base: position 511,452,490 of record CM022300.1, read on the forward strand.
GGAGAAAAAACTTTGGATTAATTTTCTCTGGACCAGAAGAGACCAACGAAGGTTCGGGAGAAGACCAGAAGAGCCACAAGGGAGCGACAAGCTCACTAGGCGCGCCTCGGGGGGGGGGGGGGGGGCGCCCCTGGCTTGTGGGCCCCTCGTGGCACCTCTTGACCTAATTCCACCTCTATAAATTCTCAAATATTCCCAATATACCAGAGACCCACCCGAAACACTTTTTCCGCTGCCACAAGTCTCTGTTCTTTTGCGATCTCATCTAGAGGCCTTTTCCGGTACTCTGCCGGAGGGGGAATTGACCACGGAGGGCTTCTACATCAACCTTGCTGCCCTTCCAATGATGCATGAGTAGTTCACCACAGACCTATAGGTCCATAGCTAGTAGCTAGATGGCTTCTCTCTCTTTGTTCTTCAATACCATGTTCTCCTCGATCTTCTTGGAGTTCTATCTGATGTAGTCTTCTTTTGCGGTGTGTTTGTTAGGATCTGATGAATTGTGGGTTTATGATCTGAATATTCATGAGAAATACTTGAGTCTTCACAGAACTTATTTATGCATGATTGTTATAGCTTTGTATTTCTCTCCGATCTGTTCGTTTGGTTTGGCCAACTAGATTGATTTATCTTGCAATGGGAGAGGTGCTTTGTGTTCAATCTTGCGGTGCTCTATCCCAGTGACAGAAAGGGAACAGACAAGTATTTGTATTGTTTCCATTAAGGATAAAATGATGGGGTTTATTCACATTAGTTGAGTTCACTTTGTCTACATCATGTCATCTTGCATAAGGCGTTACTCTATTTCTATTAACTTAATACCCTAGATGCATGCTGGATAGCGTTTGGTGGGTGGATTAATAGTAGTAGATGCAGGCAGGAGTCGGTCTACTTGTCTCGGACGTGATGCCTATATACATGATCATTGCCTTGAATATCGTCATAACTATGTGCTTTTCTATCAATTGCCAACAGTAATTTGTTTACCCACCGTATGCTATGTGTTTGAGAGAGAAGCCTCTAGTGAAAACTATGGCCCCGAGTCTACTTTTATCATATATAAAATCCAAAAATACCTTGCTGTAATTTTATTTCCTTTCTTTTGTTTAGTATTTTTTGTTTCTAGAAATCTTCTAGACTCTACTGCAGGTGGTACCTTTATGGAAATTACATTGGGAGAAGCTACAAAACTCCTTAATAATATTATAACAAATTATTCTCAGTGGCACACCGAAAGAGCTCCAACTGGTAAGAAGGTAAATTATGTCGAAGAAATTAATACTTTAAGTGATAAAATGGATGCTCTTATGAAAACGGTTGCTAGTAAAAGTGCTCATGTTGATCTTAATGATGTGCCATTATCTAATTTGATTGAGCAAAACAATGATGCTATTGATGTGAATTTTGTCTCTAGAAATAATTTCAACAACAATGCTTATAGGGGTAATTTCAATCCTGGACCATTTCCCAAAAATTTCTCTAATAATTATGGTAATTCCCATGGTAATAATAATAATAGGATACCCTCTGATCTTGAGAATAATATTAAAGAATTTATTAATTCTCAAAAGATTTTAATGCTATGATAGATGAAAAATTGAATAAAGTTGATGACATGGCTAGGAACATGGATAGGATTGCTCACGACGTGGATACTCTCAAAATTAAAATTTTGCCACCAAAGGATTATATTAATGAGTCTATTAAAGCTATCTATGTCTCCATTAATTAAAGTGAAGAGAGAACCTCTAAGTTGAGAGCTAAGCGAGAATTCTTAGAAAAAGCAATTCAAATGAGAACCTCTATCGTAATCATGATGATGATATTAAAATGATTAGTGTCTCACTTATTGAATCTTTATTTAGCAATATAAAACTTGATGAAAAGGGACTGGAGATGAGTCAACTTTAGCTACAAGGCGTCCCAATTATTCGGAGGGTGATGATTTTAATGATAAAAATCGGTTTGGAGAGGTCAAGACTTTAAATAGTGATGTGCCCACTAGTTTGGATTACAAGGACTTTAATAATGATAATTTCTCTTTAGTTGAATATATTTCCTTGTTGCAATCCATGATGAACTCACCCAATGCTTATGAACAAAATAAAGCTTTCACTATACATATTGTAGAAGCTATGATAATAGCTCATGAAGAAAAGATAGAGTTAGAGGTTTCAATACCTAGAAAATTATATAATGAATGGGGACCTAGTATTAAAGTAAAGATTAAAGATTATGAGTGTAATGCTTTGTGTGATTTGGCTGCTAGTGTTTCCACTATACCAAAATCTTTATGTGATGTGCTAGGCCTTACCGATATGGATGAATGTTCCCTTAATTTGCACTTAGCAGATTCAACTAGTAAGAAACCATTGGGTAGAATAAATGATGTGTTATTCTTGCTAATAGAAATAAAGTTCCCACTGGTACAATGAGGTGCTATACAAACGGTTTTTAACCCCTTTCCGCGACGGCATTTTGAACCGTCGCCAAGTGAGTGTCTGCGATAGGGGGGTCCTTCCCACACGACCCAGAAACCGTCGGGGATAGGGAGCCTTGGTGCATACAATTATCCCTATAAAACTGTTTCTGATATCTCGAATATCCCAAATGCTCCATCCTTGCTACTCGTTTGTGCTCGCATTGCCATCGCAGTCGGTATTCTGTGGTGCTACATTTATGATGCGTGGCCCATCACAAATAGTTCACGATTATAGAACGTGTATGATAAGCAGACAATCACACACATTCACTTTTCCTGAACCGTATGCGATAACTAATTAAGAAGATTAGCTAATTATCGTACGAGTGTCGGATAGGATTACGAAATGTTGGACTGTCGTAACATCGTTGTACATGATAACTATCGCACATGCTATTCTGTGGTGCAACGTTTACGATGCGTACCATATCAGAAACATTTCATGATTGCAAATCGTGTATGATAAGGCAACTATCACAAATGTTTAGTTTGCCCGCACCGTCTGTGATATTGTCTGACATCACACACGCTTTGCAAACGGCAACTGTGTGCATGATCGCACACGTTTCCTCTCTGTGAACCGTGTCGAATTATGGTGTATATCACAAACATTTGTGTTTTACCGACCGTGTGCGCTGTAACGACCTGTAGAGCGTAATTTCACCGTAATTTAAATGCTGCTATTTAAAATTGTATCAGATTTGAATTTGAAAGTATGCTATAGCTTTATTCATATCCATCAGTTCAAACAACTAATGCATTATTCGATTCACAGGTACATATGTTCAAGAATTACATAAGCACCAAATAAAGAATGATGAACCCCGGTTGTATACTTGTACTATTAAAGATGGTAAAGAAAGAGGCGAAATACATTTTGGTTGCTGAACAAGGTGAAGCGGAATGCCCATATTGTGCCCTCCTACATGCAGAAGGCACGCACGACTCTAGTCCAATCCCTTGTGATGGCCGACCGCCCACCCTTCACTGTCTTCATGAACACATCTAGATAGTCATCGTATTCTGGTAGAAATACTTTAACCTTTGCATGCCCACCAATCATGTAGTTTGAGAGGTAATCTTGAGTAAACTGCTTTGGGAACCACTGCAAAGGAAAAAGATTCAGACATTGTCATCTAACACAACTCATTATGGGTAGTAAAAAGAAGACATCAGAGTTCTTACTTACCATCCTGCAGTTTGCTGTTGTCTTGGATAAAGTGTAAACAAATAGTTTAATTGCCATCTTTCGACTCATTTTACTAACAATCTTTGTCAGCTTCCTCACTTGATGCTGGTTCATCAATATCTCATTGCCCCATACACAGAAAGGGTCGAAGCGCGGATCTTTACCAATGACATATGTACCTAAAAGCACCAAGTTAATATTAGAAGCTAAACAGCAATTGCACAATGATGTAGTACAACACTCTCTCCGTCCCATTATATAATATCTTATAACATCCAATATACTCACATATTGGATGAATTAACATCTTACATTATGGGCTAGAGGGAGTTTATTGCATTTTTACAAATTATCAGCTGATTAACTGTTGCTGTGTTGTTGTTGTTGTTGTTGTTGTTGCTGCTGCTCTTCTATGTATATCTAGACATCATCAGAACATTAAGGTAACACTCTTCCTTGTTGCTATGTAGCCTAGGATTGCATATTTAGATATTCAGTACAGTGCATGTTGCTATGTAGCCTCAGATATATTAGATATGGCCCTAGTTAACCTACCGATAAATGGGTTACAGATATATTCATTTAAAAGTCTGATTCACTGATTAGTCCCTTATCAGACCCCGGCCTATATGGTACTAGCTACCGATATCCTGAACAATGAGTATATATAAGCCATGGGATGAAACTAACCTCAATGAAAAACAACAGTCGTTCCCAAAATTGTCATGTGTAAGTACATCGAGAGGCATGTTAAGCACAACAGGCTAAACATCAACTAAATATATCCATGGCAGACAAAATAATCTCCAAACGATAGCTTCAGTGTGCAAGTTTAAGCACGCTAGTTAAGAAAAATAAGAAGTGGAAAGGTGTGTTAACTGCAACAGGCCTAATATTTAACAACAAGCAAATATAGTCATTCAAACTGGTATTGTGCCGGTCTAAGTACATTGGTTATTGTTAAATAAAAATGGAAAGGTATGTTAACTATAACATGCTTAACATCAACCAAATGTAGTCATTCATAGTGGTATTGTTGAAACTGGTATTGATGAAATTGAACTGCACAGTTCATACTTGCACATATAGAACATCACGTTGTGAATAACTGGAATAAACAAGGTATACTACAAACAACCAAAGATAGAATTTGAAACTGGACATATGCTAACTACAAACAACCGAACAACCAAAAAACTTTAAAACAGCCATATGTTAGCTATAACAGGCTTAACAACAAGCAAATATATGCATTCCTATCGGTATGTTTAAAACAGGTATTGATGAAAATGTAATCCACAATAAATAGTTGCACATATAGAGCATCAGATTGTGAACAACTGAAATAAACAAGGCATACTGCAAACAACCAAATATAGCAATTAAAACTGGACATGTTCTCACGACACTACAAAAGGGACTCGATAAAACAAATCATGGGTTCCCCCCTGTGAAGAGGCACGACAAAACAAATCATGGGTTTCCTCACTTGTCACAGATGGGCTTGTTCCCGTGGGAAGAGAGCGGACCCTGGGTGCGCTCCATGTTGTCGTAGATGGGCTCCTTCCCCTTGGAAGAGCACGGCTGTAGGGTGCCCTCCCTGATGTCGCAGATGGGCTCTTTCCCGTTGGAAGAGCCAGAGAGGGTGCCCTTCTCGTGGTCGTTGTCGATGAGGTCTGATTTGGAAGTTGTGGATCCCAAGCCAGCGCCGCAGAACGTGTCCTTCAGAAATGACAAAAGGGGCTTGATGGTGATGTAGGATGGCAAATTCTTGACAGCGAGCCAGAGGAGATCAGCGGTGTGGCCATGGATGAGATCGACGGCGGTTGAACCCGAGGGGTTTGGGGTGGGCCACTTAACCTGTGACATAGCCCGCGTCAGGCCGTCGCTGTCGACGACCTCGATGTCGTAGCCGGTGTCCGCGACATACCCGCATACTCTAGCCCGCTGATTGAGAGCCTGCGGCCAATAATGGTCGTCAGCTTCCTCGGCGGCCACCTCGGCGATGTCGGGCGAAGAGGCCGTGATACACCTCTTTTGGGCCAGTCGCTCCTCGAGCTCCATGATAGGTCTCCAACGTATCTATAATTTTTGATTGTTCCATGCTATTATATTATCTGTTTTGGATGTTTTATATGCATTAATATGCTATTTTATATTATTTTTGGGACTAACCTATTAACCTAGAGCCCAGTGCCAGTTTCTGTTTTTTCCTTGTTTTCGAGTTTCGCAGGAAAGGAATACCAAACGGAATAAAACTTTCGCGATGATTTTTCTTGGACCAAAAGGAAACCAGGAGACTTGGAGATGAAGTCGGAGGAGCCACGAGGCGGCCACAAGGACGGAGGGCGCGCCCAGGGGGGTAGGGCACGCCCCCACCCTTGTGGGCCCCTCGTGCACCTCCTGACCTAATTCTTTCGCCTATATATATTCATATATCCCCAAACCAACAGAGGCATCCACGAAAAGACTTTTCCACCGCCGCAACCTTCTGTACCCGTGAGATCCCATCTAGGGACCTTTTCCGGCACCCTGCTGGAGGGGGATTCGATCACGGAGGGCTTCTACATCAACACCATTGCCCTTCCGATGAAGCGTGAGTAGTTTACCACAGACCTACGGGTCCATAGCTAGTAGCTAGATGGATTCTTCTCTCTCTTTGATTCTCAATACCATGTTCTCCTCGATGTTCTTGGAGATCTATTCGATGTAATACTTTTTTGCGGTGTGTTTGCTGAGATCCGATGAATTGTGGATTTATGATCAGCTTATCTATGAATATTATTTGAATCTTCTCTGAATTCTTATATGCATGATTTGATATCTTTGTAATTCTCTTCGAACTATCGGTTTGGTTTGGCCAACTAGATTGGTTTTTCTTGCAATGGGAGAAGTGCTTAGCTTTGGGTTCAATCTTGCGGTGTCCTTTCCCAGTGACAGTAGGGGCAGCAAGGCACGTATTGTATTGTTGCCATCGAGGATAAAAAGATGGGGTTTTCATCATATTACTTGAGTTAATTCCTCTACATCATGTCATCTTAATGCGTTACTCCGTTCTTTATGAACTTAATACTCTAGATGCATGCTGGATAGCGGTCAATGTATGGAGTAATAGTAGTAGATGCAGAATCGTTTCGGTCTACTTGACACGGACGTGATGTCTATATTCATGATCATTGCCTTAGATATCGTCATAACTTTGTGCTTTTCTATCAATTGCTCGGCAGTAATTTGTTCACCCACCATATTATTTTCCATCTTGAGAGAAGCCTCTAGTGAAACCTATGGCCTCCGGGTCTATTTTCCATCATATAATCTTCTACTTTTCATCATACAAGTTTCCGATCTACTATTTTGCAATCTTTTACTTTCCGATCTATAAAACAAAAATACCAAAAATATTTACGTTATCGATTATCTATCTCTATCTGATCTGACTTTTGCAGATAACCGTGAAGGGATTGACAACCCCTTTATCGCGTTGGGTGCAAGTTGTTTGATTGTTTGTGCAGGTATTCGGTGATTTGTGCGTTGTCTCCTACTAGATTGATACCTTGGTTCTCAAACTGAGGGAAATACTTATCTCTACTTTGCTGCATCACCCTTTCCTCTTCAAGGAAAAAACCAACGCAATCTCAAGAAGTAGCACTCCATGGGAAGCGTAGCTAGGCTTAGGCTAAGACGCTCTGGAGTGGGAGATGGGGATCTGTGGGAAAGGGGGCATTTGGCAGGCGCCATCTAAGAAACTCAGGCCGGCTAGGGTATGGAGATCGCTGGGTAAGCTACACGGGCAAACCGGCTGATGTTAACAATGGAGGCCTTGCTGTGGCGGCGACCTTGCTAGGGTTTTGAGCGAGGGAGGGGTTGTGGGTGGGGGGGTGTGTGTGCGCGCACGCGCGCCCGAGGAGTTTTTGGGGTGTGTGTGTGTGGAGGGGGGGTGTTTGAGGAAATGACGCGGCTACTGAAAATTTTACTACGTGGGAGTCAAACGCGGGAGTAAAATTCCGGGGCTATTGAAAATTTGGGTGATGGTGCATCACACAGGGTCCCGAAATAACAACCGTGTGTTATGAAACAGAAAAACCCTCGATCCGGGCAAATATTTTTGAGGGATGCAAGCAGGAGCGGGAACAACAAACAACACACACGGTCGAAACATAACAACCGTGTGTTATCAAACAGAAAAACCCTGTAGGCGGATAGATATTTTTGAGAGGGGAAGCCTCGTGGAGCCCAACATACTGTGCTGATGTGCGTGACAGGGGCACCGGCATGGCACATGGTTAGTGTGAGTGAACCATGTCTGTTGTGTCATCTGACTAGTCTAATGTTCATAAATTTGGCGAAAATGACGCGGGAAAGGGTCAGAACACGAACACACTTGCATGTGGACCAAATATATGTATGAAGGGTGGTTTGATGTTCAAATACTAAATGCACAACTTCGATGTGGCACCTATCTCACAAAGCGCACGGTATTGCTTGCTCCCCCCCCCCTTCGTGTCGGCAGGAGGGGAATCCTAAGCTATGAACACATGCCCGCCCCCACGGAGGTTCACCTAGCAAATGCGATGTGACGACCCTGGCTTAATCGTGCACTAATCATACACGCAAATGCGCACGATCAAGCCTAAGGACTCACTTGAAGATATCACAACACAACTCTAAAACATAAATAAAGTCATACAAGCTTTATATTACAAGCCAGGGTCTCGAGGGCTCGAATACATAGCTCGATGGCATACAAGCGTCAGCGGAAGCATTAGATATCTGGGTACAGATATATTACAGAGAGAGAAAGAGATAAGCCTTCACAGAGGCGGGGTAAAAATAAAATACTACAATCGAAAGGCGTAGGCCTCCTGCCCTGGTCCCTCCGATCCTACTCCTGGTCGTCAGTCGGCTCCTCGTAGTAGTAGTACTCGCCAGGCGGGTAGTAGTACTGGTCGTCGGCTGGGGCGTCTGGCTCAGGGGCTCCGTCGTCTGGTGGCATCAAATGGAATATGGGGGAAAAAGAAACTAAAGCAAACGTGAGTACTCATCCGAAGTACTCAGCAAGCAAGGATCTACACTACATATGCATCATTTTCAAAGGGGCTGTATATGTGGACTGGGCTGCAGAAATGCCAGAATAGAGGGGGAAGCCTAGTCCTATCAAAGAGTAGCATCTTCAACAATCTTCGACAGTCTTGCAGCATCAGGAGAGAGCAGATGAACATAATGTAAAGTAGTAGTAGTAGTAGTATCATCAACCTCGACCTGAGATCCTTTCTCGACTCCCTACGAGAAAGCAATCCCAGAGCCGTACTATCCAGTTCTCATATCAAGTTCTAGTTGTACCGATCGGGATACAACTCCGAGTGTCCGTTACCGTAGGACAGGCTATCGATAGAAGTTTCTTCCCTGCAGGGGTGCACCAACTTACCCACCACGCTCGCTTAACTCCGGCCGGACACACTTTACTGGGTCATGCCCTGCCTCGGCTAAGCAACACGCCGCAACCCGACCGAATACCTAACAGAGAGGTCAGCACGCCGGACTAAACCTATGCGCCCAGGGGTCTTGGGCCTTCGCCCCGGGAACTCCTGCACGTTGCGTACGCGGCTGAAAGCAGACCTAGCAACCCCTTATACAAGCGCGATTGCGTTCCCAGTCCAATTCAGCACGCGCCGCTCAGTCGCTGACGTCCATTAAGCTCCGGCTGAATTATACGACGCAGAACGCCCATACTATGCCCACGTGATGGTTAGTGCTATCGGGCCAGAGGCCCCTCGGATCAAATATCCAAACCGTAGTGGATTAGGAGCACGCGGAAACGAGCAGAGACTCACGATCGATGTGACCCCGTCGCCCCGTCTCGAGGACTTGCGGCAAGGGCTAAGAATGCCCGGCCACGCCTCGTGTTATCTCGCGGGCACCATCCAGGTCAACCCGACTCCACATCACTTCACATTAAGCTCGCGCGGGTACCCCTCAGGGCCGACCCGTCTTTAGTATCATGGTTTAGTGCAAGTCCACTCATCAACAGTAACTGTGTGTCTAACACCAGGGGAGCCCTGAGGAATCACCCTCGATGGAACCCCACCTGATGTTATCATCAAGGTGAACGAAGGAGGAATCACCCTCGCGGTCCACACTTGAGGAGTTGCGCGACGATGTCGTTATCGGGGGTGTGTAGGAGGAATCACCCTCGCTTACCACGACCGAGTAACTAACCTACAAGGTTAACATCAGAAGTGCTGACGAGGTATCACCCTCGGCACTCGACGGTAACCCAGCAGTGTCGGCAACTAAGGGGAAGTGATGTGCGGTGCCAGGGTCTAGTCTTCAATCCGAAGTTCGGGTCTTCTGATGTCCAGCAGGGCAGTCGGGATCAAGTGGGGGTCTCTGTCGTGTCTCTACCCAGCCTAAACTAAGCAGTCTAGGATAACCAGTAAGGTAACAAGGCAGGGTACAATAATCAGGCTATGCAGCAGATATAGGAAAACAGTAGCAGTAGCAGTTCTAATGCAAGCATAAGAGAGAAGGGAATAGGCGATATAGGCATGCTCAAAATGAGGGTGCTTGCCTATTTGCTCTGGGGCAAGGACAAGGTCTTCAGTGGTATCGTCGGGGACGTAGTCGTACTCCTGAGCTGCGTCTGCCTCGGGAGCTACGCCAATGTCGGGGTCTACCGAGAGAGAAGAGGGGGAGAAACAGGTAAACATAATGCAAACAAATGCAATACGGTGCGTGTGATGCTATGATGTAGTGCAGGGTTGCCTAATTATGCATCTAAGTCATTTTAGTTATTTTTAGAATTATTCTGGGATTTAACATCCGACATGTGTGCACTATTCATCTGCCAGATACGGGTCCGGAGTTACGAGTTCTTCTACGTAGGGGGTTCCGATGGAGAAACAGACGGCACGATCAGACTCGGCTCGTCGTTCTGAGCAACTTTCATGTTTTAACTTTTTCGATCCGAGCTACGGTTTAAAAGTTATTAATTTTTGAAGATTATTTGAATTTCTGGAATTTATTTATTTATCAGAAAATGAATTATGACGTCAGCATTGCGTCACAGTGACGTCAGCAGGTCAACTGCGGTTGACCAGGGTCAAAGCTGACATGTGGGTCCAGTGGGACCCACATGTCAGCCTCTGTTTCTTTAACCAGTGAATTAATTTAATTACCAGGGTTAATTAGGGGGTGGACCCCACATGTCAGTGAGACATTAGGTTAATCTAATTAGTTTCTATTTAATTAAACCTTTAATTAGGTTAATTAGTCGCGGGGCCCACCTGTCAGTGGCATTACGCCGCCACATCAGCGCGTTGACCACGGTCAACGTGGTCAGCGGGGCCCGTGGGACCCACTGGCAGTGACCCAGGGGTGTCCCACGTGGCGGCCACGTCGGCGGCCGGCGTCGGAGTTGCGCCGGCGACCAAAAATCGCGGCGGCGCGGCTCGGACGCCGTCGGGTTTCGCCCACAGGCCACCAAAACGGCCGGGGCTGGTCGCGTTCGAATGAGGGAGGAGAGGGGAGAGTGAACGGGGTGGCCAGGGAGGACGGCTCGACCTCGCCCTTATCCCCTCCGCCTCCTGTTCCGTCGGTGGGAGGCGACGTGTCGGCGCCGCGCCGGCGCGCGCGCTCGACCAGCGGGAGAACGACAACGCGAGGGAGAGAGGTGAGTGGGCCTGCTGGGCCGGGGTTCGGGGCACTGTGCACTAAGGCCCAGTGCACAGTGCCTCATTTTTATTTTTCTGTTTTGTTTTCTCTTTTTCTTTTACTCTTTTCTGTTTTGAAATAGTTAGGGCATTTCTACACTTTTGAAAAATGTGGGAGTTGGCCCAAATATTGCAGTGCAATATTAGCTCTCACCAAAAAGTGGTTTGAACAGTTTTGGAAGCCATTTGATTTAGTAACGATTTTAAATGAATTTAATATTGCTGTTTTGGGTGCTGTTTCATGTAGTTAGAGTCACTTGTCCAACTCCAAATATTTTGATATTGATTTTAGAAATGTTCCTGAATTATTTGCTATTTAATGAACATTTTCCCAACAGTGTTTGATCAACTTTATAATTCACTTTTGAATTTGAGTTGATTTTCAGATGTGAATTTGAATTGGATCATTAACCCTTATGACTTGGCACTGCAAATGATCATGACTTGGCAGTTTTAACAGGGTGTCATAGAGCTTATTACAAGGGGGTGTTACAAGTTCTCCTCCTCTAAAAGAAATTCTCGTCCCGAGAATTTAGGAGGTAGAAGGAAAGAGTCCGGGATATTCTTCCCGAAGATGATCCTCGCGTTCCCAAGTGGCTTCATGTTTAGTGTGATTCGACCACTGCACTTTTAGGAACTTGGTCGTCTTCTGACGAGTTCGACGTTCAGCTTCGTCGAGGATGCGGATCGGATGCTCCTTATAGGAAAGATCATCTTGTAGCTCGAGCATCTCATGATCCACTGCACGGTGCGGGGATTCCTTGAAGCACTTACGAAGTTGCTTCACGTGGAAGACATCATGAATATGGGAGAATTGCGGTGGCAACTCCAATTGATATGCCACCTGTCCACGTCTAGCCACGATGCGGAAAGGACCAATATAGCGAGGAGCTAGCTTGCCCTTGATTCCGAAACGACGGGTGCCCTTCATCGGAGTGACACGAAGATAGGCTTGATCACCAGGTTGATAGATCACACCCCATCGCTTGCGATCATAATTACTCTTCTGACGGTCTTGAGCTGCTTTGAGATTCTCCCGGACAATTCGGACTTGTTCTTCGGCATGCTGAATAATGTCTGGTCCAACAAGAGGTCGATCCCCAGTTTCTGACCAATTCAGAGGGGTTCGACATTTACGACCATAAAGAACCTCAAAGGGGGCCATTTTCAAGCTGGCTTGATAGCTGTTGTTATAAGAGAACTCGGCATACGGGAGAGATTCCTCCCATTTCTTACCGAAGGATATAACACAGGCTCGAAGCATGTCTTCAAGCACTTGATTAACGCGCTCAACTTGACCTTGGGATTGGGGATGATAAGCTGAACTCCAAGTAATATGAGTTCCCATTGCTTTCTGTAAACTTTCCTAGAAATGGCCAGTGAAAATGCTGCCACGGTCTGAACTGATTTCCTTGGGAATACCATGGAGTGAAACAATTCTGGAGATATATAGCTCTGCTAACTGACTAGCAGTAATAGTCTCCTTAACTGGCAGAAAGTGTGCAACCTTGGAAAGTTGGTCAACGACGACAAGAATAGCATCGTGACCCTTCTGAGACTTGGGAAGACCAGTAATGAAGTCCATTTGCACTTTATCCCACTTCCATAGAGGAATAGGGAGCAGTTGCAGAATTCCAGCAGGTTTTTGATGTTCTGCCTTCACGCGACGACAAACGTCACACTCGGCAACATAACGAGCAATATCATGCTTCATCCTAGACCACCAGTACCTTTGACGAAGATCTCGATACATCTTGGTACTGCCCGGATGGATAGTCAGCGGTGTATCATGGGCCTCCTTCATGACTTTGTCAGTCATCAGCTCGAAGCGAGGTACTACAATGCGGTCTCGGAAGTACAAGGTTCCATCTTCAGCAATCGAGAAATCCCTGTACTTTTGAAGGTGAAGCTCTTTCTTCATTAGACCAATTTCAGCATCTTTGGCTTGCGCAATCTTGACAGCTTTCTCAAGATCTGGTTGTATCACAAGATTATTAAGAGAACCTCGCGGAATGATGGAGAGATTCAGCTTGCGTAATTCTTCATATAGCTGGGGTTGAGCTTGCTTTACCATGAGGTTACTACAGTATGACTTGTGGCTCAAAGCATCAGCCATCACATTAGCTTTGCCGGGAGTGTATGAAATTCCACAGTCATAATCGGTGATTGTTTCCAACCATCGCTGCTGACGAAGATTAAGTTCCGGTTGAGTGAATAAGTACTTCAAGCTCTAATGATCGGTGTAAATCTCTCACCGATTACCAAGGAGGTAATGACGCCACTGCTTCAAAGCATAAATGACAGCAGCAAGTTCGAGGTCGTGCACTGGGTAATTCTCTTCATGTGGACGCAGTTGTCGCGAAGCATAAGCAATAACTCTTCGCTCTTGCATTAGGACACAACCTAGTCCTTGGCGAGAGGCATCGCAGAAGATCACAAAATCTTTGCGGGAGTCTGGAGGAGCAAGGACTGGAGCAGAAGTCAGCTTGTCCTTGAGGGTCTGGAAGCTTTCCTGACATTTGTCTGTCCACTCAAACTTAACGCCTTTGTGAAGCAGATTAGTCAGGGGCTTGGCAATCTTAGAGAAATTTTCGATGAATCGGCGACAATAACTTGCAAGCCCGAGGAAACTTCTGACTTGCTTGACATTCTTCGGAGGGGTCCAGTCAAGAATAGCCTGAACTCGCTCCGGGTTAACTGCGATACCATCCTTGGAGATGACATGTCCAAGGTAGGTTACTTCAGAAAGCCAGAATTCGCACTTAGAGTACTTGGCATATAATTGGTGCTCGAGTGGCGAACAACTCGACGGCAAGAGCCCGAACAGTGCGATCCAGAGCCTGAGTGCACTGAATCAGAACCTGCGGGTCGTAGCGTCGAGACTCGTACGGGGCACAGATAGCTGTGTAAAATACAGTAGCATCTCCAACAGGTGCATACGGAATGTACCGAAACACAGTATCATCCAAGTTAGCATTGTGCTCTCCTCGGAGACGTGCGACAGCAGAGTAGGCGGCATCATGTACTGCCATCTCAATCGTCACGCCTATTCCGTGAAAAAGGTGTAGCTCAGTGTCTGAGTTATTCTGCTGATCATAGATCCGAACTTCAGCATAGTACTGTTCCTGGTTGAACTCGCGGTAAACCTCATAGACCATGTACTCGGGATACCAGCGGTAACCCAGTCTACTCAGGAGGGCGATCAGAACAGCTGGAAATCCAGGGGCGTCACAAGCCCAAGTGCGAAGCACAAGCTGGGTCGTAGGCCGCGGTGGAAACAGTCGATCCATCTGAAACAGAGAAGTTCAGGGTTGTCATAAGACAATGAGAAGTATAACCGATCCGAGAAGGAAAGGTTAAACAAAACAATGGAAAGGAAAATGATTATCAGACTAATCAGATCAAAGACAGGGAAATCGCACTGAATCCAGCTCTCCGGGTGGATAGAATTAACGAGATCCTAAACGTTGGTGTTAGTAAATTTTATTAAACCCGAATAGATGAGAGATTAGAATCCCAGAGTAAAGACGAGGAATAAAAGATCCTAATACCACCCAGTTGGCGACGTGGGCCCGTAAGCCACACAGCCAAGTTAGTAAAATAGTTTTTGACCACTCGACTCAACTTCGGCCAAGGAATTGGGAAGGGGGATTCCTAGAGGCAGTCGGCTCTGATACCAACCTGTGACGACCCTGGCTTAATCGTGCACTAATCATACACGCAAATGCGCACGATCAAGCCTAAGGACTCACTTGAAGATATCACAACACAACTCTAAAACATAAATAAAGTCATACAAGCTTTATATTACAAGCCAGGGCCTCGAGGGCTCGAATACATAGCTCGATGGCATACAAGCGTCAGCGGAAGCATTAGATATCTGGGTACAGATATATTACAGAGAGAGAAAGAGATAAGCCTTCACAGAGGCGGGGTAAAATAAAATACTACGATCGAAAGGCGTAGGCCTCCTGCCCTGGTCCCTCCGATCCTACTCCTGGTCGTCAGCCGGCTCCTCGTAGTAGTAGTACTCGCCAGGCGGGTAGTAGTACTGGTCGTCGGCTGGGGCGTCTGGCTCAGGGGCTCCGTCGTCTGGTGGCATCAAATGGAATATGGGGGAAAAAGAAAATAAAGCAAACATGAGTACTCATCCGAAGTACTCAGCAAGCAAGGATCTACACTACATATGCATCATTTTCAAAGGGGCTGTATATGTGGACTGGGCTGCAGAAATGCCAGAATAGAGGGGGAAGCCTAGTCCTATCGAAGACTAGCATCTTCAACAATCTTCGACAGTCTTGCAGCATCAGGAGAGAGCAGATGAACATAATGTAAAGTAGTAGTAGTAGTATCATCAACCTCGACCTGAGATCCTTTCTCGACTCCCTGCGAGAAAGCAATCCCAGAGCCGTACTATCCAGTTCTCATATCAAGTTCTAGTTGTACCGATCGGGATACAACTCCGAGTGTCCGTTACCGTAGGACAGGCTATCGATAGAAGTTTCTTCCCTGCAGGGGTGCACCAACTTACCCACCACGCTCGCTTAACTCCGGCCGGACACACTTTACTGGGTCATGCCCGGCCTCGGCTAAGCAACACGCCGCAACCCGACCGAATACCTAACAGAGAGGTCAGCACGCCGGACTAAACCTATGCGCCCAGGGGTCTTGGGCCTTCGCCCTGGGAACTCCTGCATGTTGCGTACGCGGCTGAAAGCAAACCTAGCAACCCCTTATACAAGCGTGATTGCATTCCCAGTCCAATTCAGCGCGCGCCGCTCAGTCGCTGACGTCCATTAAGCTCCGGCTGAAGTATACGACGCAGAACGCCCATACTATGCCCACGTGATGGTTAGTGCTATCGGGCCAGAGGCCCCTCGGATCAAATATCCAAACCGTAGTGGATTAGGAGCGCGCGGAAACGAGCAGAGACTCACGATCGATGTAACCCCGTCGCCCCGTCTCGAGGACTTGCGGCAAGGGCTAAGAATGCCCGGCCACGCCTCGTGTTATCTCGCGGGCACCATCCAGGTCAACCCGACTCCACATCACTTCGCATTAAGCTCGTGCGGGTACCCCTCAGGGCCGACCCGTCTTTAGTATCATGGTTTAGTGCAAGTCCACTCATCAACAGTAACTGTGTGTCTGACACCAGGGGAGCCCTGAGGAATCACCCTCGATGGAACCCCACCTGATGTTATCATCAAGGTGAACGAAGCAGGAATCACCCTCGAGGTCCACACTTGAGGAGTTGCGCGACGACGTCGTTATCGGGGGTGTGTAGGAGGAATCACCCTCGCTTACCACGACCGAGTAACTAACCTACAAGGTTAACATCAGAAGTGCTGACGAGGTATCACCCTCGGCACTCGACGGTAACTCAGCAGTGTCGGCAACTAAGGGGAAGTGATGTGCGGTGCCAGGGTCTAGTCTTCAATCCCGAAGTTCGGGTCTTCTGATGTCCAGCAGGGCAGTCGGGATCAAGTGGGGGTCTCTGTCGTGTCTCTACCCAGCCTAAACTAAGCAGTCTAGGATAACCAGTAAGGTAACAAGGCAGGGTACAATAATCAGGCTATGCAGCAGATATAGGAAAACAGTAGCAGTAGCAGTTCTAATGCAAGCATAAGAGAGAAGGGAATAGGCGATATAGGCATGCTCAAAATGGGGGTGCTTGCCTGTTTGCTCTGGGGCAAGGACAAGGTCTTCAGTGGTATCATCGGGGACGTAGTCGTACTCCTGAGCTGCGTCTGCCTCGGGAGCTATGCCAACGTCGGGGTCTACCGAGAGAGAAGAGGGGGGAGAAACAGGTAAACATAATGCAAACAAATGCAATACGGTGCGTGTGATGCTATGATGTAGTGCAGGGTTGCCTAATTATGCATCTAAGTCATTTTAGTTATTTTTAGAATTATTCTGGGATTTAACATCCGACGTGTGTGCACTATTCATCTGCCAGATACGGATCCGAAGCTACAGGTTCTTCTACGTAGGGGGTTCCGATGGAGAAATAGACGGCACGATCAGACTCGGCTCATCGTTCTGAGCAACTTTCATGTTTTAAGTTTTTCGATCCGAGCTACGGTTTAAAAGTTATTAATTATTGAAGATTATTTGAATTTTTGGAATTTATTTATTTATCAGAAAATGAATTATGACGTCAGCATTGCGTCACAGTGACGTCAGCAGGTCAACTGCGGTTGACCAGGGTCATACCTGACATGTGGGTCCAGTGGGACCAACATGTCAGCCTCTGTTTCTTTAACCAGTGAATTAATTTAATTACCGGGGTTAATTAGGGGGTGGACCCCACATGTCAGTGAGACATTAGGTTAATCTAATTAGTTTCTATTTAATTAAACCTTTAATTAGGTTAATTAGTCGCGGGGCCCACCTGTCAGTGGCATTACGCCGCCACGTCAGCGCGTTGACCACGGTCAGCGTGGTCAGCGGGGCCCGTGGGACCCACTGGCAGTGACCCAGGGGTGTCCCACGTGGCGGCCACGTCGGCGGCCGGCGCCGGAGTTGCGCCGGCGACCAAAAATCGCGGCGGCGCGGCTCGGACGCTGTCGGGTTTCGCCCACAGGCCACCAAAACGGCCGGGGCTTGTCGCGTTCGAACGAGGGAGGAGAGGGGAGAGTGAACGGGGTGGCCAGGGAGGACGGCTCGACCTCGCCCTTATCCCCTCTGCCTCCTGTTCCGTCGGTGGGCGGCGACGTGTCGGCGCCGCGCCGGCGCGCGCGCTCGACCAGCGGGAGAACGACGGCGCGAGGGAGAGAGGTGAGTGGGTCTGCTGGGCCGGGGTTCGGGGCACTATGCACTAAGGCCCAGTGCACAGTGCCTCATTTTTATTTCTCTGTTTTGTTTTCTCTTTTTCTTTTACTCTTTTCTATTTTGAAATAGTTAGGGCATTTCTACACTTTTGAAAAATGTGGGAGTTGGCCCAAATATTGCAATGCAATATTAGCTCTCACCAAAAAGTGGTTTGAACAGTTTTGGAAGCCATTTGATTTAGTAACGATTTTAAATGAATTTAATATTGCTGTTTTAGGTGCTATTTCATGTAGTTAGAGTCACTTGTCCAACTCCAAATATTTTGATATTGATTTTAGAAATGTTCCTGAATTATTTGCTATTTAATGAACATTTTCCCAACAGTGTTTGATCAACTTTATAATTCACTTTTGAATTTGAGTTGATTTTCAGATGTGAATTTGAATTGGATCATTAACCCTTATGACTTGGCACTGCAAATGATCATGACTTGGCAGCTTTAACAGGGTGTCATAGAGCTTATTACAAGGGGGTGTTACATGCGAAGTAGCAGTCCCCCCCCCCCCATCACACACACACACTTTCAGTCAGCGGGAGAGGGCATCTCACTAAGATGTATCGTAAAGCGGACCAAGAAGAATCTACCTTGGTCGTACAACCTCTCTCTTGTTGCTGGTCAAAGTGATGGACGTCCATGCGACCCCAAAGATGGGCTAGCTCGCCAATAATCACGCAAGTAGCTAGTCCCCGAAGACAACCACTACCTACATGTGGCCCAAACATATGTATGGAGTGTTGATGTTTGAATACGCAATGGAACAACTTTGTTGTCACACCGTGCTTTGGAACCAGAAATCTCCACACGGAGTGAGGGTTAGTTGACGACGCATTGTATGCATGTATGTCACACCACACTTCGAGCCGATGACGGGGATTCATGCATGCATGCATAGTATGCGCTCAAACTTAGGTCTGAATCTCACCATGACATACTACGATAACACAAACCAAAGGAAGAATCCACCATGGTAACCTATCTCGTTGTTGATCAAAGTGATCATGGATGTCCATGCGGGCCCATGAATATATGGGCTTGTCACCGATAACCACGTGAGGGAGTGTACCATTCGAAGACAACCACTGCATGCATATGTATGTATGGAGGTGATGCGTGCATGTTTAAATACCATGCACATTGATGTGGCGCGTGCGTTGAAAATCGTACAGTCCCCACACAGAGCGAGATCGGTTCATGATTTGTCGTGGTACTGCCCACTTCGACTCGGTGGGAGGGATTCATGCGTACACATGCGTGTGTGCTCAATCTATATCATGTCATCCCAGAGCATGACCTATATATATACCGTAATACAAACCAAAAAATAATCCCCTCCTAAGTCAAATTAACCTCTCTCGTTGTCGAGCAAAGTAGTGATGGATCAAGCGGGCCCACAGATGGAAAGCATTGATATCGCTGATAACCACGTGAGTGGGTGCCAGAGGACAACCGCCATCGCTTTGCATGTGGCCAAACATATGTATGGAGAGGTGTGTGTGGTTGTGATGTTTGAATACCCAAAATGCACAACTTAGATGTGGCACATGAAGGAAATATGCCCTAGAGGCAATAATAAAGTTATTATTTATTTCCTTATTTCATGATAAATGTTTATTATTCATGCTAAAATTGTATTAACCGAAAACATAATACATGTGTGAATACATAGACAAACAGAGTGTCACTAGTATGCCTCTACTTGACTAGCTCGTTGATCAAAGATGGTTATGTTTCCTAACCATAGACATGAGTTGTCATTTGATAAACGGGATCACATCATTAGGAGAATGATGTGATTGACTTGACCCATTCCGTTAGCTTAGCACTTGATCGTTTAGTACGTTGCTATTGCTTTCTTCATGACTTATACATGTTCCTATGACTATGAGATTATGCAACTCCCGTTTACCGGAGGAACACTTTGTGTGCTACCAAACGTCACAACGTAACTGGGTGATTATAAAGGTTCTCTACAGGTGTCTCCGAAGGTACTTGTTGAGTTGGCGTATTTCGAGATTAGGATTTGTCACTCCGATTGTCGGAGAGGTATCTCTGGGCCCACTCGGTAATGCACATCACTATAAGCCTTGCAAGCATTGTAACTAATGAGTTAGTTGCGAGATGATGTATTACGGAACGAGTAAAGAGACTTGCCGGTAACGAGATTGAGCTAGGTATTGAGATACCGATGATTGAATCTCGGGCAAGTAACATACCGATGACAAAGGGAACAACGTATGTTGTTATGCGGTTTGACCGATAAAGATCTTCGTAGAATATGTAGGAACCAATATGAGCATCCAGGTTCCGCTATTGGTTATTGACCGGAGACGTGTCTCGGTCATGTCTACATAGTTCTCGAACCCGTAGGGTCCGCACGCTTAAAGTTTTGTGACGATTTGTATTATGAGTTTATGTGTTTTGATGTACCGAAGGTAGTTCGGAGTCCCGGATGAGATCGGGGACATGACGAGGAGTCTCGAAATGGTCGAGACGTAAATATCGATATATTGGATGACTATATTCGGACATCGGAAATGTTCCGAGTGGTTCGGGTATTTTTCGGAGTACCGGGGAGTTACGGGAATACGGGGAAGAAGTATATGGGCCTTATTGGGCTTTAGGGGAGAGAGAGAGGCAGGCCGCGCGCCCCCCCAAGGCCTAGTCCGAATTGGACTAGGGGGAGGCGCTGCGCCCCCTCCTTCCTTCTCTTCTCTCTTCCCCTTCCTTCTCTCCTACTCCTACTACTTGGAAGGGGGGGAATCCTACTCCCGGTGGGAGTAGGACTCCTCCAGGGCGCGCCATAGCTAGGCCGGCCCTCTCCCCTCCTCCACTCCTTTATATACGTGGCCAGGGGGCACCCCATAGACACAACAATTGATCATTGATCTCTTAGCCGTGTGCGGTGCCCCCCTCCACCATAATCCACCTCGATCATATCGTAGCGGTGCTTAGGCGAAGCCCTGCGTCGGTAGCATCATCATCACCGTCACCACGCCGTCGTGCTGACGAAACTCTCCTGTAAAGCTTTGCTGGATCGGAGCTCACGGGACGTCATCGAGTTGAACGTGTGCTGAACTCGGAGGTGCCGTGCGTTCGGTACTTGGATCGGTCGGATCGTGAAGACGTACGACTACATCATCCGCGTTGTGCTAACGCTTTCGCTTTCGGTCTACGAGGGTACGTGGACACACTCTTCCTTCTCGTTGCTATGCATCACCATGATCCTGTGTGTGCGTAGGAAATTTTTGAAATTACCACGTTCCCAACAGTTGCATCCGAGCCAGGTTTTATGCGTAGATGTTATATGCACGAGTAGAACACAAGTGAGTTGTGGGCGATACAAGTCATACTACTTACCAGCATGTCACACTTTGGTTCGGCGGTATTGTTGGATGAAGCGGCCCGGACCGACATTACGCGTACGCTTACGCGAGACTGGTTTTACCACCGTGCTTTGCACACAGGTGACTAGCGGGTGTCAGTTTCTCCAACTTTAGTTGAACCGAGTGTGGCTACGCCCGGTCCTTGTGAAGGTTAAAACAACACTAACTGTACGAACTATCGTTGTGGTTTTGATGCGTAGGTAAGAACGGTTCTTGCTCAGCCCGTAGCAGCCACGTAAAACTTGCAACAACAAAGTAGAGGACGTCTAACTTGTTTTTGCAGGGCATGTTGTGATGTGATATGGTCAAGACATGATGCTATATTTTATTGTATGAGATGATCATGTTTTGTAACTGAGTTATCGGCAACTGGCAGGAGCCATATGGTTGTCGCTTTATTGTATGCAATGCAATCGCCCTGTAATTGCTTTACTTTATCACTAAGCGGTAGCGATAGTCGTAGAAGCAATAGTTGGCGAGACGACAACGATGCTACGATGGAGATCAAGGTGTCGCGCCAGTGACGATGGTGATCATGACGGTGCTTCGGAGATGGAGATCACAAGCACAAGATGATGATGGCCATATCATATCACTTATATTGATTGCATGTGATGTTTATCCTTTATGCATCTTATTTTGCTTTGTTTGATGGTAGCATTATAAGATGATCTCTCACTAAATTTCAAGGTAAAAGTGTTCTCCCTGAGTATGCACCGTTGCCAAAGTTCGTCGTGCCGAGACACCACGTGATGATCGGGTGTGATAAGCTCAACGTTCATCTACAACGGGTGCAAGCCAGTTTTGCACACGCAGAATACTCGGGTTAAACTTGACGAGCCTAGCATATGCAGATATGGCCTCGGAACACTGAGACCGAAAGGTCGAGCGTGAATCATATAGTAGATATGATCAACATAGTGATGTTCACCATTGAAAACTACTCCATTTCACGTGATGATCGGTTATGGTTTAGTTGATTTGGATCACGTGATCACTTAGATGATTAGAGAGATGTCTATCTAAGTGGGAGTTCTTGAGTAATATGATTAATTGAACTTTAATTTATCATGAACTTAGTCCTGGTAGTATTTGCAAATTATGTTGTAGATCAATAGCTCGCGTATAGCTCCCCTGTTTTATTTTTTATATGTTCCTAGAGAAAACTAAGTTGAAAGATGATAGTAGCAATGATGCGGACTGGTTCCGTGATCTGAGGATTATCCTCATTGCTGCACAGAAGAATTATGTCCTTGATGCACCGCTAGGTGACAGACCTATTGCAGGAGCAGATGCAAACGTTATGAACGTTTAGCAAGCTCGATGTGATGACTACTTGATAGTTTAGTGTGCCATGATTTACGGCTTAGAATCGGGACTTCAAAAATGTTTTGAACGCCACGGAGCATATGAGATGTTCCAAAGAGATGAAATTGGTATTTCAGACTCATGCCCGTGTCGAGAGGTATGAGACCTCTGACAAGTACTTTGCCTACAAGATGGAGGAGAATAGCTCAATCAGTGAGCATGTGCTCAGAATGTTTGAGTACTACAGTTTCTTGAATCAAGTGGGAGTTGATCTTCCGAATAAGATAGTAATTGACAGAATTCTCTAGTCACTATCACCAAGTTACTGGAACTTCGTGATGAACTATAATATGCAAGGGATGACAAAAATGATTCCCGAGCTCTTCGTGATGCTGAAATCAACGAAGGTAGAAATCAAGAAAGAGCATCAAGTGTTGATGGTTAACAAGACCACTAGTTTCAAGAAAAGGGCAAAGGAAAGAAGGGGAGCTTCAAGAAGAATAGCAAGCAAGTTGCTACTCCCGGGAAGAAGCCCAAGTCTAGACCTAAGCCTGAAACTGAGTGCTTCTACTGCAAAGGGACTGGTCACTGGAAGTGGAACTGCCCCAAGTATTTGGCGGATAAGAAGGATGGCAAAGTGAACAAAAGTATATTTGATATACATGTTATTGATGTGTATTTTACTAGTGTTCATAGTAGCCCCTGGGTATTTGATACTGGTTCAGTTGCTAACATTAGTAACTCGAAACAGGAGTTGCAAAATGAACAGAGACTAGTTAATGACGAGGTGACGATGTGTGTTGGAAGTGATTCCAAGGTTGATAAGATCACCATCGCACACTCCCTCTATTTTCGGGATTAGTGTTGAACCTAAATAAATGTTATTTGGTGTTTGCGTTGAGCATGAATATGATTGGATCATGTTTATTGCAAAATAAATGTTATTTGGTGTTTGCGTTGAGGATGAATATGATTGGATCATGTTTATTGCAATACGGTTATTCATTTAAGTCAGAGAATAATTGTTGTTCTGTTTACATGAATAAAAACCTTCTATGGTCATACACCCAATGTAAATGGTTTATTGAATCTCGATCGTAGTGATACACATATTCATAATATTGAAGCCAAAAGATGCAAAGTTAGTAATGATAGTGCAACTTATTTGTGGCACTGCCGTTTAGGTCATATTGGTGTAAAGCGCATGAAGAAACTCCATACTGATGGACTTTTGGAATCACTTGATTATGAATCATTTGATGCTTGCGAACCATGCCTCATGGGCAAGATGACTAAAACTCCGTTCTCCGGAACAATGGAGCGAGCTACGGACTTATTGGAAATAATACATACCGATGTATGCGGTCCGATGACTATTGAGGCTCGTGGCGGGTATCGTTATTTTCTTACCTTCACAAATGATTTGAGCAGATATGGGTATATCTACTTAATGAAACACAAGTCTGAAACGTTTGAAAAGTTCAAAGAATTTCAGAGTGAAGTAGACAATCATTTTAACAAGAAAATAAAGTTTCTACGATCTGATCGCGGAGGCAAACATTTGAGTTACGAGTTTGGTCTTCATTTAAAATGTGGAATAGTTTCGCAACTCATGCCACCTGGAACACCACAGCGTAATGGTGTGTCCGAACGTCGTAACCGTACTTTATTAGATATGGTGCGATCTATGATGTCTCTTACCGATTTACCACTATCATTTTGGGGTTATGCATTAGAGACAGCTGCATTCACGTTTAATAGGGCACCATCTAAATCCGTTGAGACGACACCGTATGAACTGTGGTTTGGCAAGAAACCTAAGCTGTCGTTTCTTAAAGTTTGGGGCTGCGATGCTTATGTGAAAAAGCTTCAGCCTGATAAGCTCGAACCCAAATCGGAGAAGTGCGTCTTCATAGGATACCCAAAAGAAACTGTTGGGTACACCTTCTATCACAGATCCGAAGGCACGATATTTGTTGCTAAGAATGGATCCTTTCTAGAGAAGGAGTTTCTCTCGAAAGAAGTGAGTGGGAGGAAAGTAGAACTTGATGAGGTAGTGGTACCTTCTCTTGAATTGGAAAGTAGTTCATCACAGAAATCAGTTCCAGTGATGCCTACACCAATTAGTGAGGAAGGTAATGATGATGATCATGAAACTTCAGATCAAGTTACTACAGAACCTCGTAGGTCAACCAGAGTACATTCCACTCCAGAGTGGTACGGTAATCCTGTTCTGGAAGTCATGTTACTAGACCATGACGAACCTACGAACTATGAGGAAGCGATGATGAGCCCAGATTCCGCGAAATGGCTTGAGGCCATGAAATCTGAGATGGGATCCATGTATGAGAACAAAGTATGGACTTTGGTTGACTTGCCCGATGATCGGCAAGCCATAGAAAATAAATGGATCTTCAAGAGGAAGACGGACGCTGATAGTAGTGTTACTATCTACAAAGCTAGACTTGTCGAAAAAGGTTGTTGACAAAGTTCAAGGAGTTGACTACGATGAAACTTTCTCACCCATAGCGATGCTTAAGTCCGTCCGAATCATGTTAGCAATTGCCGCATTTTATGATTATGAAATTTGGCAAATGGATGTAAAGACTGCATTCCTGAATAGATTTCTAGAAGAAGAGTTGTATATGATGCAACCTGAAGGTTTTATCGATCCAAAGGATGCTAACAAAGTGTGCAAGCTCCAGCGATCCATCTATGGACTGGTGCAAGCATCTCGGAGTTGGAATATACGCTTTGATGAGTTGATCAAAGCATATAGTTTTATACAGACTTGCGGTGAAGCCTGTATTTACAAGAAAGTGAGTGGGAGCACTACAGCATTTCTGATAAGTATATGTGAATGACATATTGTTGATCGGAAATAATGTAGAATTTTTTGGAAAGCATAAAGGAGTATTTGAAAGGAGTTTTTCAAAGAAAGACCTCGGTGAAGCTGCTTACATATTGAGCATCAAGATCTATAGAGATAGATCAAGACGCTTGATAAGATTTTTCAATGAGTACATACCTTGACAAAGTTTTTGAAGTAGTTCAAAATGGAACAGTCAAAGAAGGAGTTCCTGCCTGTGTTTTAAGGTGTGAAGTTGAGTGAAGACTCAAAACCCGACCACGGCAGAAGATAGAAAGAGAATGAAAAGTCATTCCCTATGCCTCAGTCATAGGTTCTATAAAGTATGCTATGCTGTGTAACAGATCTATTGTATACCCTACATTGAGTTTGGCAAGGGAGTACAATAGTGATCTAGGAGTAGATCACTGGACAGCGGTCAAAATTATTCTTAGTGGAATAAGGATATGTTTCTCGATTATGGAGGTGCCAAAAGGTTCATCGTAAAGGGTCACGTCGATACAAGTTTTGACACTGATCCAGATGACTCTAAGTCTCAATCTGGATACATATTGAAAGTGGGAGCAATTAACTAGAGTAGCTCCGTGCGGAGCATTGTTGACATAGAAATTTGCAAAATACATACGGATCTGAATTTGGCAGACCCATTGACTAAACTTCTCTCACAAGCAAAACATGATCACACCTTAGTACTCTTTGGGTCTTAATCACATGGTGATGTGAACTAGATTATTGACTCTAGTAAACCCTTTGGGTGTTGGTCACATGACAATGTGAACTATGGATATTAATCACATGGTGATGTGAACTGTTGGTGTTAAATCACATGGCGATGTGAACTAGATTATTGACTCTAGTGCAAGTGGGAGACTGAAGGAAATATGCCCTAGAGGCAATAATAAAGTTATTATTTATTTCCTTATTTCATGATAAATGTTTATTATTCACGCTAGAATTGTATTAACCGGAAACATAATACATGTGTGAATACATAGACAAACAGAGTGTCACTAGTATGCCTCTACTTGACTAGCTCGTTGATCAAAGATGGTTATGTTTCCTAACCATAGACATGAGTTGTCATTTGATCAACGGGATCACATCATTAGGAGAATGATGTGATTGACTTGACCCATTCCGTTAGCTTAGCACTTGATCGTTTAGTACGTTGCTATTGCTTTCTTCATGACTTATACATGTTCCTATGACTATGAGATTATGCAACTCCCGTTTACCGGAGGAACACTTTGTGTGCTACCAAACGTCACAACGTAACTGGGTGATTATAAAGGTTCTCTACAGGCGTCTCCGAAGGTACTTGTTGAGTTGGCGTATTTCGAGATTAGGATTTGTCACTCCGATTGTCGGAGAGGTATCTCTGGGCCCACTCGGTAATGCACATCACTATAAGCCTTGCAAGCATTGTAACTAATGAGTTAGTTGCGAGATGATGTATTATGGAACGAGTAAAGAGACTTGCCGGTAACGAGATTGAGCTAGGTATTGAGATACCGACGATCGAATCTCGTGCAAGTAACATACCGATGACAAAGGGAACAACATATGTTGTTATGCGGTTTGACCGATAAAGATCTTCGTAGAATATGTAGGAACCAATATGAGCATCCAGGTTCCGCTATTGGTTATTGACCGGAGACGTGTCTCGGTCATGTCTACATAGTTCTCGAACCCGTAGGGTCCGCACGCTTAAAGTTCTGTGACGATTTGTATTATGAGTTTATGTGTTTTGATGTACCGAAGGTAGTTCGGAGTCCCGGATGAGATCGGGGACATGACGAGGAGTCTCGAAATGGTCGAGACGTAAAGATTGATATATTGGACGACTATATTCGGACATCGGAAAGGTTCTGAGTGGTTCGGGTATTTTTCGGAGTACCGGGGAGTTACGGGAATACGGGGAAGAAGTATATGGGCCTTATTGGGCTTTAGGGGAGAGAGAGAGGCAGGCCGCACGCCCCCCCAAGGCCTAGTCCGAATTGGACTAGGGGGAGGGGCTGCGCCCCCTCCTTCCTTCTCTTCTCTCTTCCCCTTCCTTCTCTCCTACTCCTACTACTTGGAAGGCGGGGGAATCCTACTCCCGGTGGGAGTAGGACTCCTCCAGGGCGCGCCATAGCTAGGCCGGCCCTCTCCCCTCCTCCACTCCTTTATATACATGGCCAAGGGGCATCCCATAGACACAACAATTGATCATTGATCTCTTAGCCGTGTGCAGTGCCCCCCTCCACCATAATCCACCTCGATCATATCGTAGCGGTGCTTAGGCGAAGCCCTGCGTCGATAGCATCATCATCACCGTCACCACGCCGTCGTGCTGACGAAACTCTCCGGTGAAGCTTCGCTGGATCGGAGCTCACGGGACGTCATCGAGTTGAACGTGTGCTGAACTCGGAGGTGCCGTGCGTTCGGTACTTGGATCGGTTGGATCGTGAAGACGTACAACTACATCATCCGCGTTGTGCTAACGCTTCCGCTTTCGGTCTACGAGGGTACGTGGACACACTCTCCCTTCTCGTTGCTATGCATCACCATGATCCTGTGTGTGCGTAGGAAATTTTTGAAATTACTACGTTCCCAACAGCACATGCCTCAAGAACCGTAAAGTTCCCACACAGAGCGAGGTTCATGAAGCGTACTACATATGCTGGTCCCCTTCCCCCTCTTCGACGCATACTATATATATGCTCCTACTGTAATACAAACCAAAATGAATCCTCCTTGATGGTGAAATTAATTAACCTCTCCCGATGTAGGTCAAAGTGATGCATGCATGGACGACGACCTCGCGGGCCCACAAATGGAAGCGTCACACGTGAGTGTGTCGGGCCCATTTTTGAGAATAAATCCCAGAATAGCCCTAAGTCACACCAGCCCCAAGATCAACACAACTGGTGGACTTCCTTGATACAGATAACCAGTACAAGATAATATTACACAGGGTTGAGTCTGAGGGCTCAACAAAGTTTATTACAAACTCGCCAATATATGGCAGTGGCGGAATATGACAGTGGTGTGGTGGTGATACAATACTAGTACAATAACATAGAGCCAAGCGTCAGAGTGAGGCTTGACTATTTATTTGTGTAGCGGAAGCTCAGCGGATGATACATGTGGTAGACTCCTATCTCACAGGTTGACTGACTGGGACTCCTCTAAGCATCGGGCTCGCTAGCGCAATCCTCCTCCACAAGCTCGTCCTCCTCCATGTCTGGCCAAGTAAATAGCCAGGGACAAGCCAGTGAGTACGTTGGAATGTACTCGCAAACATTATGAACAAAAGATATAATGGGTGCATATGCTCATGCTGACTAAAATTTAAATCATGACAATAAATGATATGAACGTGAGCATAGCATGTTAGTCATGATCAAACTTAAAGCAAATGAATGCCACGGGTAGTCTAGCCAGCCCAAGTGACATTCAGAAAAATAAAAGAAATGCCAATCGGGTGTCCACAAGAGTAGTGGCGGGACCGCGTGTAAACTTGAGGGACGTCACGAAAAGATCTTGAAGAGAAATGCCAGTCGGGTGTCAAGTGACGCCACGGTCAGACTTGAAGAGAAATGCCAGTTGGTTGTCAAGTGACGCCACGGCCGGACTTGAAGAGAAATGCCAATCGGGTGTCCACAAGAGTAGTGGCGGAACTTCCTGTAAACTCGAGGGACGCCACGAGAGGTCTTGAAAATAAAGTTGAGTGCCCGGGGTAGTCTAGCCAGCCCCTGAGACACTCAGGAAATTCAAAATAAGAGAAACGGGTTAGTCCTCAATAATATGCATAACCATAATAATATTTAACATGCATAAAATATTCATGGTAGCATCAGGGTGTCAATAATTATCCTGCAAAATATTTCAGGCATATTAAAATTATTTCCTCCGGAGACCGACACCGGGACCGACACTTGACCCACCCAGCTAACGCCCTTGACCATGGACAATGGCTATTCGAATAGGTTTAAACTCTACAGAGGGTGTACTCTTTACCCACAAGTAAAGGATTTCTTTAGTCAGTACCGTGACACTGACTAATTCCCATTACGGTCTTTGGGTTGAAAACACACCTGACCAGCACACACCAGATTAACTTTCTGGATGCCAGGAATCACCCAAAGCATCGTTCAAGAAAAACTCTAAGACGGAGAGACCAACGTCCTGCATGGGATCACTATTAATACGCGTGGATTCCAAGGGGTGCCCCCCTCTCGTTTACAAATGGAAACACCCATGCCCCCTGACCCGATGACAGGATTTAGTCCAAGGCCCTAGAAACCCTCATCGTGGCCCTCTGTACAGTGTGTACCTGGACAGGGGTTAACAACTTACTCAGCCGTACCTTCCTTGCGGAAGGACTCGTGGCAGTACGGTATCCAGCTAGGTGTAACGGAACAAGACTCGATCTAGGCCGACTCAGGAGGTGTTAATTTTCTTCACCGGTATATTCCACATACGTCATGTGACACCACCGTGTCAAAAATAATGGCCCGTGCCCACCGGCACGTCCAAGGCAGGAGACACTCTCCTGAATATCTCACAGCTATACCAAGTCATTAAGTTTTCTTGTTTGAGTGAAGTGCAAGACAAGCATAAGAAGTGATATGACCAAACATGCAAGCACTTGTGATATATGTGGTGCAATTCCAACCGATGCAAACATGCAAAATGCAATCACCATATCCCAAGTTCAATAATGCTTGCCTTGTCCAAAGTAGTCAGGTGAAAACCCTTCGAAATTCTCGGCAAGGTTTCCCTCTTCTTTTTCTGAAAATATTCAAATTCAACTCAAATTAAAAATTTGACAACAGTGCAAAAAGTTGTCTCAAAACATTTTTAAATAAATACTAAAAAAAACTAGAGAGAAAAATAAGAATTTCAAAAAAAGTTCAACTCAATCAGAGTTGTGGTTTAAAAGTTATTAAACTTTCAAAACCAAGGGTTTTCTGCAAAAAAGCCAGTCCCTGTGCGTTTATAAAGAAAACGCTTCGGGCCGACGTACGCTTCTCAGCGCGGAAGGTGTAAACAGAAGAATACGCCTTCTGTTTTAAACAAAAAAGAATAAAACACTGATGGGTGGGCCCCACCCGTCAGGTTTAAATTCAAACGCGCTGCGCTCGCATATACAGAGGGGAGACAGTGATCACCGGCGTCGATCGCCTGGGTCTTGGAGGGTGGCGATGGTCAGGACGTGCTCAGGGAGTCCGTCCGCGTCGGTGGGTGGCGGTGGTGGTCGCCGGCGAGCAGTAGAACGGCCGCGAGGTCTGCGACGGCGGACGGTGGTTCGGGTGGGGTTGGAACTCACCGGAGAGAGCTCGGATGCTGGAATTGAGGTGCGGGATCGATGAGTTGATGCAAGAGGTGGCTTCTGGCAAGATTTGAGTGGTGGAGGTGGCGGAACAGCGTCAAACCGATCGGAGACAGAGGCGGCGGAGCGGTGACTGGAGAGGAGGGAGGAGACCTCCTCGAGGTCAGGGGAGGTGGCAAGGGGGCGATTAGGAGGTGGTGGAGGCGATGGGTGGAACGAGTGGAGCTCGGGGGGGGCCTTTTATAGGCGATCCGAGGCGGTCCGGCGAGGTTCGGATCACGCCGGAGTTAGGGTGGTCGGCGAAGTAGGTCTGGGCGGTGGTCATGGGTGGCGAGGGAGTGATGAGGGCGGTGAAGAACTCCGGAAGGCTCGACGTGGACGGGCTTGAGCTCTTCGAGCTTATCCCGGAGCGGAGCTCCCGTACGGTGCAGCGGCGCTGTCCTGGTTCCGGCGACTGCCAGCGGGCCAGGGAGGGGTTGGACGGTGCAGTCGGCGTGCGAGGACGCGGAGAGGTGCTACGCGTGGCCAGGAGGTAGGCGGGGAAGCTACGGCGCAGTAATGGAGGTCAGTGGCCGAGGCGACTCCGCTCGGTCCGCCGCGGATGAGCACGGTGCAGGGGGTTGCACCGGCCAGCCGCCAGCTCACCGGCGAGGAGAGACTGCGGAGTGGGCCAAGGAGGGGTGATGCATTGATGATCTTTGGCGTCGCCGTGAAGGAGAAGGAAGGGGAGGGGTGCACGGCACCGATCGTCTCTGCCACTGCCTCTGAAGATTCAGTTAACTGAATCTTATTCAGCTATGAACAATGCACAACCATTCATATGATCTATAGCAGAGAGTGCTAGGTATTTTTAGAATTTGTGGCAATTTTTGTGGTGATGTGTTGATGCAAATGAGAGGGTCTGACCAAGTTTCAGAATTTTTGGAGAAGTTTAGGTTTGGTTTTGAGCAAGAAAATGGTTTCTGGTCCAAATTTCAACTGTATGAATTTTGAAATTTTTGAACTTTGGACCCCCAAGGTTTTTGGTGAAATGGATTGTGGGTACCATCTAGTTGCTAGGATAATTTTTGTGGGGATAGAAAAGTTGTAGAAATTATAGCTCCTTTGTAACTCAACGAAACCATGGATATTGCAAATTCAAATTTTGGAATTTGTTTAAAATGAGAAAATATTTTTTTTGGGGTGGAAAGAAGTTGGATACTGCCCTAGAAGATGTGAGTGACTTGTGGGATGAATTTTGGAGTGGAAGAAAAATTGTTGGATGGATTTTAGAAGGGTTAGAGGGAAGTGAAAAGGGCCATTTCCTTTGAATTTTTTTAAATCATTCCCAAAAACTTTTCTAAATGAAATTGTTTGAAAACCCCCAAATTATTTATCCAAATAATTTTAAACCTTTCAAACAGAATCATTAAAGAAAAATTTGAAACCCAATTAAAATTTTGAAAGGGTTTTCAAACGATAGAAAAGTAATATGATCAAAAATGATTTTCAAAGCATTTATTTTTAAAGGAAAGATTTAAAAAATTCAGAAAATATTTTTGGGGTGTTACAGTGTCCTAGGATAACCACCGTCTGCATATATATGCATGTGGCCCAAAGAGTTGTTGTGTGATGTTTGAATAGCCAATGCACAACTTTAATGTGGCACGTACCTCGAAAACCAAAAAGTCCCGACACTGAGTGAGGTGTGTTCACAGACGCGTACGTAGTATATATGCTGGTCCCCTCCCACCTCTTCGACGCGTACTATATACTCCCACCATAACACAAACTAAAAATAATCAACCTTGCTAGTCAAATTAACCTCTCTGTCGGCTGTTGGTCGAAGTGATGGACGACAACCTCGCGGGCCCACAGAAAGCGTCACACGCGAGTGAGTGTCGTGTAGGACAACCACCGACTGCATGTGGCCCAAACATGCATGTATGAAAGGGTTGTGTAATGTTTTAAATAATGAATTCACGATTTTGATGTGGGACCTGCCTCACAAAACGGCCAACCCACACGGTGGCTCACGACTCGTAGTGTACTGCCCCCCCCCCCCCAGACGCGCACACACACACCGCATATCCACCGCAACTACGATGCATGTTAAATTTGAAGGAAATATGCCCTAGAGGCAATAATAAAATTGTTATTTTATATTTCCTTATATCATGATAAATGTTTATTATTCATGCTAGAATTGTATTAACCGGAAACTTGATACATGTGTGGATACATAGAGAAAACACCGAGTCCCTAGTAAGCCTCTACTAGACTAGCTCGTTAATCAAAGATGGTTAAGTTTTCTAACCATAGACATGTGTTGTCATTTGATGAACGGGATCACATCATTAGGAGAATGATGTGATGGACATGACCCATCCGTTAGCTTAGCATATTTATCGTTCAGTTTTATTGCTATTGCTTTCTTCATGACTTATACATATTCCTTTGACTATGAGATTATGCAACTCCCGAATACCGGAGGAACACCTTGTGTGCTATCAAACGTCACAACTTAACTGGGTGATTATAAAGATGCTCTACAGGTGTCTCCGAAGGTGTTTTGTTGGGTTGGCATAGATCGAGATTAGGATTTGTCACTCCGAGTATCGGAGAGGTATCTCTGGGCCCTCTCGGTAATGCACATCATGATAAGCCTTGCAAGCAATGTGACTAATGAGTTAGTTACGGGATGATGCATTATGGAACGAGTAAAGCGACTTGCCGGTAACAAGATTGAACTAGGTATGGAGATACCGACGATCGAATCTCGGGCAAGTAACATACCGATGAGAAAGGGAATGATGTATGTTGTCATTGCGGTTTGACCGATAAAGATCTTCGTAGAATATGTAGGAACCAATATGAGCATCCAGGTTCCGCTGTTGGTTATTGACCAGAGATGTGTCTCGGTCATGTCTACATAGTTCTCGAACCCGTAGGGTCCGCACGCTTAACGTTCGATGACGATTTGTATTATGAGTTATGTGTTTTGGTGACCGAAGATTGTTCGGAGTCCCGAATGAGATCACGGACATGATGAGGAGTCTCGAAATGGTCGAGAGGTAAAGATTGATATATTGGATGATAGTATTCGGACACCGGAAGTGTTTCGGAATGTATCGGGTACGTATCGGAGTACCGGGGGGGTTACCGGAACCCCCCGGTGGAAGATATGGGCCATATGGGCCATAGGAGGGAGGCACACCAGCCCACATAGGGGTGGCGTGCCCCCCACAGGGAAGGAGGCCGAATAGGATTAGGAGAGGGGGCTGCGCCCCCCTTTCCTTCTCCCTCTCTCTCTCTTTCCCCCTTTCCCCCTTCGGTAAAAGGAAAGGGGGGGGGGCGAATCCTACTAGGAGCCCAAGTGGGACTCCTTCCACTTGGGGCGCCCCTAGGGCCGGCCTCGTCCCCTCTCCCTCCTTTATATACGGGGGCGGGGGGCGCCTCCAAGGACACACCAATGGTTCTTAGCCGTGTGCGGCACCCCCCCTCCACCGTTTACTCCTCCGGTCATATTGTCATAGTGCTTAGACAAAGCCCTGGGCGGATCACTTCACCATCACCGTCACCACGCCGTCGTGCTGACGAAACTCTCCCTCGACACTTTGCTGGATCAAGAGTTCGAGGGACGTCATCGAGATGAACGTGTGCAGAATTCGAAGGTACCGTACGTTCGGTGCTTGATCGGTTGAATCGAGAAGACGTTCGACTACATCAACCGCGTTAAGCTAACGCTTCCGCTTTCGGTCTACGAGGGTACGTGGACACACTATGCCCCTCTCATTGCTATGCATCTCCTAGATAGATCTTGCGTGAGTGTAGAAATTTTTTGAAATTGCATGCTACGTTCCCCAACAAAATTTTCCTGCGGAGAACATATGTTACCAAAGGAGGGACACTTTAATTTTGAAAAAAAACAAAGATCATTAAGACGTTTTAGTACATTGATTGATTTTCTAGGGGTATAATGTGCAAAAATCAAATTTGAGCTACATGCACACGTGACAGTGCACCTAAATGGATTGGTTAAACACATGTGTCTCACTGGGTGCATGTTTACTCCCCGTGCAAGAAATTTCAAACGTTGAGAATCTTGATTTTTAAAATCTAGTAGATCCAAAACTTATTTGAAATTCATGAAACTTATCGTGTTGTCATATGGACACCAATACACTGTGGTATTGTACTTTTTTGTCAAATTTGAGACAAGTTTTGATGTAATTTTTATCTTCTTACAAACGGGAGATTATTAATTATTGGGAACCAATATCACAAACGGATTATTTATTCGAACCGTGGGCGTTAGACCAACAATGGATACGTGCCATGCTTCGGTTAAGCAATAAAGTGGAAGCATTAATCATCAAAATAGAAAAACAATATATGTGCCGCCACGCGACCCCCGTGCCGTGCGAGCAGGTGTGAGTTGACGGGACGCATGCGACCAGTCCGCCGCGCAGGCAGACCGGGAGGCGTGCGTGCAGGTGTGTGAATTGACGGGAGGCGTGCTCGCTGCGCAGTGTCATCGGGAGGCGTGCGAGTAGCTGTGTGAAATGACAGTAGGCATGCCGGAAGTCCGGTGCGCAGGCTCACTGGGAGGCGAGCCAGCGGTTTGACCGCTGCCCGCCTCTCTCCCACTACTCCATATTAATCGCACGCCCGAGCGGCCGCACCCCCCATTTTCGCCGCACACACAATCCTCTCTCTTCACCTGCATCCTCAACGCCGCTCTCAGTCCTCACCGCCGTCTGTGTATGAGGATGCCGCCGAAGCGCCCCATCAGAGGGAGTGCCGACACCGGCGCTGCGGAAGCACCGGAGCACGGCGTGAAGATGGAGACAGAGTTTGCCGTCGCCGCCGTCGAGGTCTCGCTGCACCTTGACGTCGTCGACGGCGTCGTGCTTCCACAGCCGGAGCCGGAGGTCCACACCGACTCCGGCGACGACCCCGGTAACGACTCCGACGACCACTCCGACGACGACTCCGAACGACGGACAACCGGTTAGTCATCTATACCCATTTATGTGTCAAATATATCCTAGGGCTTCTCTGGTTATTCCTGCCTCCCTTTTTGAAATAGAAATCCTATGGTTATGTTCTCTCAATCCATGAAATCTGAGTAAGTTTCGTTAGATCCATGTATTGTATTGATTGTTTGAATGGTAGAAATAATAAGTGATTAGTTGTTTCATCTGTACAAATGATTTCTGCTAATAATCCGACTAGAGTTAGTATTTCGTGCTAATAATTCCTAGTCAGGGCTTGACAATTGATTTTTGAATGACCTAAATATATGTTTGTGCCATTTTTTTCAAGATTGATCTGTACATAGACGATTGTGTTTAAAAATCGAACCATAATCTTTGGATATGTCTAAAAAATAGCCATAAAATTCATAAATTCCTAATCCTATTTTACGGCATGTAAAAATTGATTTCATGCCAAATTTTGGCAACTGCCAAATGTTCGCTAGAGATCAGTTTGTATTTCAAATTTGACGCCATATTTTTTATACTATATGTATAGGTGCTATCTGACGATGTCGACAGCGAGGATGAAGATGTCCAGAGGAGGTACAAGAGGCAAATCCTCAGGGAGCTTTATGCGGGAATTCATAACAAGCGTAATAGGACCTGGG
This sequence comes from Thinopyrum elongatum, assembly GCA_011799875.1. Taxonomy (NCBI): domain Eukaryota; kingdom Viridiplantae; phylum Streptophyta; class Magnoliopsida; order Poales; family Poaceae; genus Thinopyrum; species Thinopyrum elongatum. The sequence continues at coordinate 511,489,208 of CM022300.1, forward strand.
ACTGGGGCTTTCGATGCCCATTTTGCAACCAAAAGCTTCATGACGTGTATGAAAGTGTCCTGACGCATGCAAGAGGACGAGCCGTTGGCTCCTTCAGGCAAAAGTATTCTCGTAGGGTGACGCACGCCGCGTACGCGGAGTACCTGGAGAAGCTTCACGATCGTGCCGGCAAATGAGATTGAACTATGTATGGCTATGTAATGTCTTAATTATAAATGTGCTTGAGTATGCTTAATGACGGTTGAACTATATATGGTTGAACTATGCGTGCGTACGTTTATTATCTATGCCTGAGTATGTTTAATCTATGTTTACTTATGTCTAATTGTGGTATATGGATGCAATCAGTTCGGTTGATGGAATCTACCTCCGTCCTGGTTTATTGGTCCCTTTATAATTTGTATTAAATTTTGACGAAAGATTTAACTGACAAAATGTTAGTGCATGTCAGCAAAAATTATATCGTTGGATTCCTATTTAAACATAGTGTTCAATGATATAATTTTTTATGACATGCATAAATATTTGTTAATTAAATCTTGGGTCAAAATTTGACACAAAATACAAAGGGGACCAAGAAACCAGGACAGAGGTGGTACGTCAATCACACACGGTTCCCAAATTGGAACCGTGTGCAATGACTTTCATTTTCCCAGTTACGTCAGTCACACACGGTTGGCTCTAGCAAACCGGTGCCTCCGAAACTCTTTGTGGGACAGAAAACCCTCACCACCCAATTCAAAAAAGAAAAAAAAAACCCTCACCATCGCCATGTCACAAAAACCCTCACCCCGCCCGCCACACCCTCTGGTCTCCATTCACACCTGCACAAGCTCCTCCGCGACTCTGCATGGCACCGCCTATCGCCGCGGCAAACACTTAGCTCGAAGCCTGTCGCCGCCGCCAGGCTGCCGGCAAACCCCACCGCATTTCGCCACTTCCGCTTGCCGCCGCCTATCGCCATCGACTTTCTCGACGCTGCTCGCGGTCGACCTAGCTCCGCCCGATTGGGGAATCTGCCGTATTGAGGGTTTTTTCTCATGGACAACAAGGTAACTAATTTAATGAGATATTATCACATCTCAGTTCATCTGCCTCCTTTAATCACTCGGCCGAAATCGTCGTGAATTCATTTTTATTCGAGCTGATTTAAGGGTTTTCTTTCATTCATAGAGTGTACAGTGCGCGGACACATTAGGACTGTGTGGCCTCGGCCAGACATCCATGGAGTTCCATCTCACCGTACCAGATGACTTGAGGATGCGCGCGGTATGTTCAGTCTCACCCTAAATCGGTTGGCATGACCTACTTTCCTGAACATATACTATATATTGCTACATTTGGATAAAAGGTGTCACATGCAGCATACACGTCAAAGGGGACATTTTTCTCTTCTTTCTATATTAGGCAAATTAATGATGTATTGTTCTTTCGATTACTCTCATATTTCCATGACATCATAGTTACCCTATCTGTTTAATTATAGATTTTTGTCCTTTGATTTCAACTGCTATACAATTCTTTCAATTTCGCCCATATTTGCATGTTACCATATTCTTTAACAATTCTATCATTTTCTGCAGCGCGTCCCTTGCTATGCAACAGCATCTGTAGTACATAATCTTGCCCTTTACATAAATCAAGACTGCAGGGATGTCATACTGAACACAAACCATGTATTTACAATCGTTGCTTCTGTAAGACTTGATGAATGTGGTCACTCCTATTTTGCCACGAGCCTTTGGACATAAATTTTTAAGTTTTATGTACTGAAAGCTGGCACTAAAATTGCACTGCACATAAAAGAGCCTGGTCATGAGATATATGCTAACTTCCCCGACGATATCATCCGTCCAGACTTTATTCAAAGTAAGTGTTCTTTTTAAGTATCTACATGTTGACTTACCCAGCAATATCAAAGGAATCTATTATATAATTAAGATAGAAGCGAAATAAGGCACCACATTCTTCCACATTAGCTAAAATTATATGCATCGTTGATTAGCAATATTTACGGCTGAGATTTGACGATATTACGTTACATACAAATATTCTGGACATGCACTCTTTTGCACAGGTTAAATCTGTCACGTACAAGCACCTATGATGGAAACAGTGCAAAGGAGAAAAATAATTACGTACAGGAGAAGGACAACTAAAAGTTTGGAAAGGCAACGTCACGCAGTACACGGATAGGTAATCAACTCCGATTTGAATTCTGTTATAAAAGGAAAAAACTAATTCCATAGCCATCCAGGCTACGTAGGGAATCTGTCACCTTTTATTTATTCGAAGGATCCTGCCACATTTTTGCCCAGTTTCACGCCCCAGCCAATCAAAAAAAGCTTATGGGAAAATAGTAGTGGCTCCAGCAAATCAGAAAAGCTTACGGGCAAATAGTAGTAGGCTATCAAAGGGTAAAGAAACAAGCGAGGTGATAAAAGATTGGAAACGTGAAGCACACAGATCCGTTAATCTCTAAACGACGCTTACGAGATGAATAAATAATACTCCATCCGATCCAAAATAAGTGTCATGGTTTTAGATCAAATTTGAACTAAAACCACAATGCTTATTTTGGATTAGAGGGAGTAATATATATTATATTATTAGAAAAAATAGCACTTTTGTTTCAAAAACAAAATTAGAAACATATATATGATGTTATTTTAAATCTGTGTAAAATTTCTAAATATTATATATGAATTAAGTTGTAATATTAGAAACACTTGGTGAATGGTTAAACAAAAATATATCCTGACTTAGTGAATTAAGTTGTATCGTATGATAATGGTAACCGAAAAGGATAGTGATTTGGTAACCAAAAAGGAATGGCTAAATAACTAGATATGAAATACTTAATAAATAAATAAAAACACTCAAATTGCAGGTAAAGAATGGAAATATATGCTTACTAAATGAACTAAAATAAAAGAAAAAAATAGCAAATTAGTTTTTGTTTAAACTCTAAGTGAAATCCTCAATCGATAGAAGGAAAATAAATGTCTATATCTAGAAATCTTAGCAGCTGTATTGTGATTACTACTCTGTTGTGTATGAATTTGGGAATAAAGAAAATCAGAAAAATGATTTTCATAAAAAAAATCCAAAGATAGTCTATAAATGAATGGCAAACTTTACATGTATTAAAAATTGGACTAATCAAGTAACATCATAGTACATTTTTCATTACTATTTTTTGTAATACTGTCATTTATTAATTTATACAGTAATAGCCATATGAAAACACTGCTTAATGTTGTGTAAAGATGATCATGTGAAGACGTAAGCTGACATGCACAAATTGTAACAGTTATGGCTGTACTAATGCGCGAGTAAACACGGCGAAATAACATGGTCCGGATTTAGAGGTAAATGCAAACTGTCTATGCAAGCTATATGGCACAATATGTGTTCATTTATAAAATGAAAGAACAATTGATGACATAAAAATTGAAAAAAGAACCGCTTCTTGCCATAGATTATGTCAGCGATTAGATTCCTAAATTTCCCAATATGTAATTCTATTTAGAGCAGATTAAAAAGCTAATGTTAAGTTTATTTCTATGTTGAGTTTTTGTTGCAAGGGCCGGATTAACGACAAAAGGTGACATGGGAATATTAAGAAATTTCATGTGCTATCAATCTAGCGATTAGTTATAGTCACTTCTAACTATAACTACTATTGTGACATTTATAAACAAAAAACTAGACGTACAGTTAAACTTAATACAAATGTTAAGCAATGAGGTCTATATGTATGATCTTGGTACAGTCAAACTAGACGTACATCTCTAACAACATAGAAACAATACAAATAAATTATGGACACCAATTTCAAGAAAACACTATAAGTGTAAGTAGCTAGAATCTACATGTATGATCTTGGTAGAAAGAACGACAACTAATGGTGTTCAACGACAAATTCGAGCTGGGAATCTTTGCATCCTCTATTTTACAGCCGGCCTAGGAAAGAGACGGGTGAGAGTCCAGAAAAAAAAACCTATCGCTAGGCACTTCCTAAACTTCTCTAAGGGCGGACCGATCTGATTTGTTGGTCACCGTATTGGATGTTGGACTATACGCCGACCTCTCCCATCATCAGCGAGCTTGGCATTACTCAAAAAAAAAAAAATCAGCGAGCTTGGCTCCACAACGATGTGAGCATTGGATTGGCCGGTCCCTAATCGGGACATCATGCATTGCTGCACGGCACCGGCACACATACACACTTTGCCTGATCCCAGCTGAGACACACAAGTATAAGAGATCTGGCTTTGGAGGCAGACTGCAAGATCATTTCCGTCCAACGTTAGCTAGCTTTCGGTCGGCCGGAAACACATGCATGTTACAGCCTGGGTTAATCGATTTCATTGATCATGTTGGCGATAATTTTCTGAGACACAAGAAATGCACCGGCCTCTGCATCTGACATGCTCTCGGTGCACATCAAGCAGTCCTGAAAATTCAGACTAAAGCCATTGTCTACTCATCTTCGATTCCTTCGTGTCGCCTCCATTGTCCTAACTACACGTATAGGATTGGTATCTACATTAAGATGCAAAAGAAATACTCGCATGTAGGATGCCAACATGTGGCATGACTAGAGGTTTTTTTTTTTGAAGAAAACTGCATGTTCCTTAGAGATAAACATAGCCAAACGTGGCATACACACAGAACCTTCGAGAGATCACACGAGAGGACAGATGTCCCAGCACAAATACAGAAAGTCCCCAACAAAAGGAAAAGGTACAATCAAGTCCCTGGAGGGCATTTCTGCAAAATATCCAGCGTCCATTGCCTCCCGCCGCCGCCGCCGAAGCGACCACCGGAGGAAGACAAGGGCATCCACGATCCCGAGAACCGAGATCGCACCATCGCTAAAGCCAGCTTTGTGAGTCGAATAAGATCCCCACCGTGAACGGCGAGGCCCTGTCGCTGTGGCGCGTCGACCGGAGCAAATCCCCGTGCGTCTCAGCCCCAGCACCGGCTCCTCCGTCCAACGCCGTCGAAGGAGAATCGCCGGAGCTGCTGCCTCGTACCACCAACCACGCACTGGAAAGCCAATCCTCTCGCCGGCCACCGAGATCGCCACGAAGACGACCACCGCCAGCCACGAACCTCCTGTACAAAATCTCCCCTGCATCCGCCGCCTGTGTCGGAGAGCACGCACGCGGAGAAAGGACGAAGCAGGGAGAAGCAAAATTCCACAGCAGCAACCCCTCCGCCTCGAGGCCGCCGCTCGGAAGCCGGGACATCCATCCAGCCGGAACCCGGATGGCACCCAAACCACCTCCCAAATCCACCACAAACAAGCACGAAGGAGGATTTGGAGGAGCTTTATTCACTACCGCCATCGCCGCCAGAGCAGAGAGGAACGGCCGAAGAACAGAACAGCTAGGCTAGAGATACTAACCTACTATACACAAGTCCAACTGGCCAGGCCAGCGCCTCACCCACTCCCGTCGACGGCGGAGCCGTCCGGAGGGGGGAGAGGCACAGATCTGACCAGCGGAAGATGGGGCGCAGTGGTCGCCTGTGTTTTCGCCTCTTCCCTGTAGCTGGGGAAAGCGAGGGTGCAAATGAAGAATTGAAAAAAATCCCGTGCCGGCATGACTAGAGGTTGGGACTACATGCCGGTATTGGGCTAGGTGTGCCCCGAGGGACAAGACGGCGACCTCGGCCTCAGACATGTTCTTTGTGCATTGCAATCAGGCATGCAAATTCAGACTATGGTCTCTGTTTACTCATACATTGAATTTCTTTGGGGCTGCGGGCCGGTGTTGGGAGAAGTGCACCCGGAGGGACAAGATGGCGGCCCCCGCCTCGGACATGCTCTTAGAGCATCTCCAACAGTGGCTGCAAAAAACACGCGTGCGGGGTAAAATACAATTTTAGCACGCGCGGGGCGGTTTCGCGCGCTCCAGCGGCGACAGGAAACTCAGGCGCGCAGAAAAAGATTGCACGCGCGCGAAAAAGCGGCTGGGCACGCGCTAGTTGTGTAGTATTTAAGCAACCAATTGTTATTTCATTTTCTTACTCTATTCTTACCTGCTAACTTCTAGTTACCAATACACTTTTCTATTGCCCTGTTTTAACTAAATATTCCCTGTACTCCCACTTCTATCAGAAAGCGCCGCTAACGAGGAGACTCCGAAAGTGGAGAACGGGGCTGCCAACAAGCGGAGGCGGGTCGAGCAAGAACCGCAAGCGACTCTAGCAGGCCTAGACTTCATCAGCAGCCTCCCCGATGATATGTTGATAGTCATCATCTCCCTCCTCCCAATCAAATATGGGGTGCGGACAACCGTCCTTTCCCGGCAGTGGCGCCCCCTATGGCACTCCACCCCTCTCGACCTCATCGACACCCACGAGCTCTGCCATGGCTATCGCAAAAACTTGGATGCGTTCTTCCAGATCCTCGGCAATCGCCATGGCCCAACCAGAGGCCTTAGCATGGGCAAGTTCCGTTCCAATGGCAAGGACCGAGCCAACCTTGACGAGTGGTTCCGATCCCCACCCTAGATCAGCTCGATGAGCTCACTTTTAATGATGGGCATAAGCGCTCGCTGCCAACGTCCGCGCTCCGCCTCGCGCCCACGCTGCGCGTTGCCAAGTTCATGAACTGCCATTCCCCCCACCCCCTTGATGATGTGACCGCTCTTATTCTACCACGAATGAAGCACCTCGAGCTCGTCGCCGTCTGCCTCTCAAACGGTGTGTAAGTGCATATAGTGCCACCCCTAGTTGGTTTTGGAGTATTGACGACAACCGTGGTTGAGGGACTAATGTGTTTGTGAGAATTGCAGGATAACACAGGTAGAAGTCCCTCATTGATTCGGTTTACCTACCAGAGATGACCCCTAAAAATGTATGAAGACATTGAAGACAATGGTGGTTCGTGAAGACATTCACGTCGAAGATAATGACGTGTGAAGACATTCACTTGAAGACAATAAAGTGCGAAGACATAGTTTCTTTCGTAGTTTCATTTTCTTCTTACTTGAATCATAGGAACCACTGAACTGTTAAGTGGGGTCCAAGTGAACAAAGTCAGAAGACTGACGTGATGCTCAACCCAAATCCTATGTCTTCGAGTGAAGAGAATGAGAGTGAATCTTATCCAGAGTTGGATGAGTCAGCTTTGCTTGTAGCCCAAGTCAAGCTGTCGCATGTGTTTGAAATCCGACCGTTGGACATGTGTCGGTTCCTTAGTGACCCAGGGTCATTTCGGACATATTATGTCGGGTTCCCTGCTGGCTATAAATAACCCACCCCCTCCACCATGAATTGGTGGCTGCTCAGAGTTAGTGCACGGCTTTTGTCGTTTGAGAGCAACCCACCTACGAAGCCTTTGTGAGAGAGATCCTTGCGAGGACAAAGCCCCAAACACCCAGAGCCAAAGAGTGTTAGGCATCACTGAAGTCTTTCTGTCCACGTGACCTGAAGACTTGTTACACTTGAGGACTGTGTATCCTCCAGCCGGTTAGGCGTCACGTTCTGAGGATCCAAGAGTCATTGTGGATCGCCGGTGAACGGATTATGTGAAGGTTTGGAAGTCTACCTTGAAGACTTACCAGAGTGATTAGGCGAGGACTAAGTGTCCTTAGCTCAAGGGGAATTAGGTGAAGATGTGGTCTTCTGAGTTCAATCTCAGCCTCCCTAAGCAGACGTACAGTTGTCACAGCAACTGGAACTGGTCTACCAAATCCTTGTCTTCACCAAGCAACTGGTTCTATCCCCTACCTCCTTTACATTTCAGTTTGTCTTCGTGAAGTCATTGCTTGTTTGCCTGATCTGTTAGACTTCACTGTGCGAAGACTTTTACCTGTTTGGCTTCATACTGTCTTCCATTCCGATTTGTTCTACCTAGCTGCTATTAGTCTTTGTGCCTTCATTGTACTGTTAACTTGACTATGGCCTGTCTAGTGTAGTTTATCTTCCGTTGCATATCGTATAGGTGTTGTTTGGTTGTCTGTCTTCAAAGATATCGCATCTTTCGAAGACTTTCATAAAAATCGCCTATTCACCCCCATGTAGTCGATAACTAGCACTTTCAATTGGTATCAGAGCAAGGAGCTCCCTTTTTCTATGTGATTCGATTTAACCACCTGGAGTTTTAGCTATGTCGACTGCAGAGATAATCAAAGTCTCCGCTGCGTGCCCCGTCTTCAATGGCACTGATTGCCCCTACTGGAAGAATAAGATGCGCATGCATCTTGAAGCCATTGACATCGATCTCTGATATGTCGTCTGTAACACCCCTGTGTAATAGCCACTTTGGTTACCTGCTAATAATGCCAAGTCATCCCATTTGCAGTGCCTAGTCATAGTGGTTAATCTCAGCAATTCAAATACTTCTCCGAAAATCAACTCAAATTCAAAAGTGCAAAATAAATTTGCTCAAACACTGTTGGAAAAATGTTCACTAAATAGCAAATAATCCAGAAGCACTTATAAAAGTATAACCAATGAAACTTGGATCAGTTAAATGGCTCCAACAACATGAAACAGCACCAAAACAGAATTATTTAATCGAATTAAATTCAAATCAAATTCAAATAAAATCCTACTTTGCCCAAACCAATTTCTGGTGAAAGATAATATTGCATTGTAATATTGGGACCAACTCTCACAATTTACAAAAGTGCAAAAGTGGCCTAACTATTTCAAAATAGAAAATAAATAAAGAAATACAAAGCAGGAAATAAGGAAAATAAAACGAGGCACTGTGCACTGGGCCTAAGTGCACAGTGCCCCGAAACGGCCCGTCTGGCCCAACCTCCCTCTCTCTCCATCGCCGTGTCACCGCGCCCGTGGCTGCGCGCGCGCGCACCGGCGAGCGCGCGACACCGCGGCAGCCACCGACACCCGCCGACAGCAGGGGGGATAAGGACGAGGCCCGTCCATCCCCCCTGGCCTCCTCCGCCATTTTCCCCCACTCTCCTCGCTCGCTCCTCCCTCCTCTCCCTCAAGCACTCCCCTCCCCTTCCACTCTGCCCGAGCGGCACCGACGCCACGCGCCGAGCTCCGACGCGGCCACCGATGCCCGCCTGCCTCACCGACTAGTCCGGTGGACTCGCCGCGGTCTCTCTCTTCTTCTGGTGGTCTCAGGCGAGGCCGAGGAGCCGTGCAGCGGCCGTTCGTCTCCATCCCCATCTCGGACCGCCGCCGGCTGTCTCCGACTCCGGCGACTCCCTGCAGCTCCTAAACCTATCGCGGGCCACCTTGCGCCGCACGGTGAGCACTCTCCCTCTCCCCTGGCCTCTCTGGTAGCTCGTTTGCGCGATAGAACGGCGGCGCCGCAGGGACCCGAACACCGCCGCCGCCATGGCCGGCCAACTCGAGCTTCCCGTGCCCCTTTGCCCGAACCAGCTACTCCTACGTGCTCCTGGAGAGCCGTAGCCCCGCTTAGCCACCTCGCGCGCTCGAAATCACCCCGTAGCAGCGAACCCGATCAAGCCCGTAAGCGACCGCCACGGCACTTCGCCGTCCGGCCATCTCCGGCCACCCCCGCGCGTTTCGACGCTGTAGATGGACGTGGCGCACCCTCCTCGTTCGAACGCGAGCCGCGGCGCTTGATTTGGTGCCCCGTAGGTGATTCCCGAGCGTCTCCGGCGAGACAGCCACCGCGGAGCGCTCGCCGGCGCATTTCTGGCGACCCCGCCGACATGGCGCGGGTGGGCCCCGCCCCTGGGTCGCTGACCAGTGGGTCCGGGGGCCCCGTTGACTGAGTTCACTCAGTCAACTTTGCTGACTGGGCACTCGGTGTCAATGACATGTGGGCCCCGCTGCTATTTAGTTTAATTAAAACATTTTTATAAATAAAAACTAATTAGTTAGACTAATGTCTCACTGACAGATGGGGCCCACCATCTAATTAACCCTGTTAGTTAGATTAATACACTGTTAGTCTTAACAAAGACTGACATGTGGGTCCCACTGGACCCACATGTCAGGTTTGACCTGGTCAGCCGACCAGTTGACCTGCTGACATCACAGTGACATCATGCTGATGTCATAATTCAATTCTGTAAATAAAAATAATTCCAGAAAATGATTAAATCTTTGAAAATTAATAACTTTTAAACCGTACCTCAGATCGAAAAACTTAAAACATGAAAGTTGCTTAGAACGACGAGACGAATTTGATCGTGTCATCTGTTTCCATGTTGGAACCTTCTACGTAAGAGAAATCGTAACTTTGAGCCCGATTCTGATAGATGAATAGTGCACACATACCGGTTAATAAACCCCACGTTGTTTTTAAAATAACTAAAAATGACTTAGGCATACTTCAGGCAACCTTGCACTGCATCCTAATCATGACATGTTCTATGTTGCATCGTTAGCTGTGTATTTATATGTTTATTCCCCCTCTTCTCTCTCGGTAGACCCCGACGTCGACGTAGCTCCCGAGGCTGACGCTGCTCAGGAGCCCGACGATGCAGTTGATGACCTTGCCCTTGCCGTCGAGCAAACAGGCAAGCACACCCCTTTTGAGCATTCCGATATCGCCCATTCTCTTCTCTCTTATGCTTGCATTAGAATCTGCTGCTATTACTGTATCCGATATCTGCTGCATAGCCTGTTTACTTGTACCCTACTGTTGATACTTACCTGTTATCCTAAACTGCTTAGAATAGGTTGGGTAGAGACCATCAGAGACCCCACTTATCCCGACTGCCCCGCTGGATGATCAGAAGACCCGTGCAACGGGATTGAAGACCAGGCCCCGACACCGCACGTCACTTCCCCCTTAGTTGCCGACACTACTGGGTTGCTATCGAGTGCCGAGGGTGATACCTCGTGAGCACTTCTGATGATAACCTTGTAGGTTAGTTAATCGGGCGTGGTCAGCGAGGGTGATTCCTCCTACACCACCCTCGATAACGACACCATCGCGCAACTCTTCAAGAGTGGACCTCGAGGGTGATTCCTCCTCCGTTCACCTTGATGGTAACATCAGAGGGATTTCCATCGAGGGTGATTCCTCAGGATTCCCCTTGGTGTTGGACACACGGTTACCATTGTTACTATGACTTTACACTGAAACATGTTACTAAAGACGGGTCGGCCCTGAGGGGTACCCGCGCGAGCTTAATTGCGAGTGATGTGGAATCGGGTGGACCTGGATGGTGCCCGAGGGTTGAACACGAGGCGTGGCCGGGCATTCTTAGCCCTTGCCGCAAGTCCTCGAGACGGGGCGACGGGGTCACATCTTTCGTGAGTCTCTGCTCGTTACCGCACTAACAACACACTAACAGTTTGGATATTTGATCCGAGGGGCCTCTGGCCTGATAGCACTAACCATCACGTGGGCATAGTATGGGCGTTCTGCGTCGTATACTTCAGCCGAAGCTTAATGGACGTCAGCGACTGAGTGGCACGCGCCGAGTTGGACTGGTTAAGCAACTGCGCTTGTATTAAGGGGTTGCTAGGTCTGCTCTCGGCCGCCTGACGCAACGTGCAGGAGTTCCCGGGGCGATGGCCCAAGACCCCTGGGGGCATAGGTTTAGTCCGGCGTGCTGACCTCTCTGTTAAGTATTTGGTCGGGTTGCGGCGTATCGTTTGGCCGAGGCCGGGCATGACCTAGTAAAGTGTGTCCGGCCGAAGTTAAGCGAGCGTGGTGGGTAAGTTGGTGCACCCCTGCAGGGAAGAAACGATCTATCGATAGCCTATCCTACGGTGACGGACACTCGGAGTTGTATCCCGATCGGTACAACTAGAACTTGAGATGAATTGGATAGTATGGCTCTGGGATTGCTTTCTCGCAGGGAGTCAAGGAAGAATCCCTGGGTGAGGTTGATAACATTAATACTACTTTACATTATGTTAATCTGCACTCTTATAATGCTGCAAGACCGATGAAGATGATTGAAGATGCTAGTCTTCGATAGGACTAGGCTTTCCCCCTCTATTCTGGCATTTCTGCAGCCCAGTCCACATATACAGCCTCCTTTGAAAATGTTGCATATGTAGAGTAGATCCTTGCTTGCTGAGTACTCACGTTTGCTTTATTTTCTTTTTCTCCCCATATCCAATTGACGCCGCTAGATGACGGAGCCCCTGAGTTAGCTGCCCCCGTCGACGACTACGGCTACTACTACTACCCTCCCGGCGAGTACTACTACGAGGAGCCGACAGACGACCAGGAGTAGGATTCAGAGGGTCCTAGGCAGGAGGCCTACGCCTTTCGATCGTAGAGTTTTATTTTGCCCCGCCTTTATAAAGGTTTATCTCTGTTCCTGTAATATATCTGTACCCAGATATCTGATGCTTCCGCTGACACTTGTATGCCATCGAGCTATGTATTCGAGCCCTCGAGGCCCTGGCTTGTAATATTAAGCTTGTATGACTTTATTTATGTTTTAGAGTTGTGTTGTGATATCTTCAAGTGAGTCCTTAGGCTTGATCGTGTGCATTTGTGTGTATGGTTAGTGCACGATTAAGCCGGGGTCCTCACATCGTCAAGACTGGTGTCCCCAAAGTCGGTGAAGGCGTCACCCCTGCTGATGTCAAGAGATTCGCACAACTGGACTCAACCGCCAAGAACATCATCTGTGATCATCTGACCAAAGGGCAGTATGGCCATGTGAGTGCACTGGAATCTGCGAAGCTAGTCTGGGACTGGCTGTCCAAGGGCAACGAAGGCGTCTCAACCCAGAGAGACTCAAGAATAGATGTGCTCCGCAATCTCTTCAACCGATTCAAGAGGAATGACAATGAGAACGTCCAGCTCACTTTCGACCGCCTCACTGATATCACAAATGAGCTTCGCACACTTGGCGCCAGAGAGATCACCAAGCATGAAATAGTGAAGAAGCTATTGAGATCACTTGACAGCTCATTTGACATTTTGGCCTTGATGATCCAAGAACGTCCTGACTTTAGAGATCTTGATCCATCTGACATACTTGAGAGGTTCAATACACATGAATTCTAGCTATCTCAGAAGAGAGATATCTATGGTCCCAACTATGGCCGATCTCGTTCCTTGAAGGCAAAGGCTGTATCCTCATCTGAAGAAGAATCTGACTGTAGTTTTGAAGATCCTGAAAAGATTGGCAAAGAGCTAGCAATGCTTGTGAGAAAGTTCCAAAAGTTCTCCAAGAAAAATCGCTTCGGCAAGTCTTCAAAATCCAGTTTCAAGAATGATGAAGCTTCCACTCGTGACTACAAGAAGAGAACATGCCACAAATGCAAGAAGCAGGCCACTACATATCTGAATGTCCTCAATGGGATAAGGAAGCAAAGAAAAAGAAGAAGAGTAAGGAATATGACTCTGACGACAAGAAGAAGAAGAAGAAATCCTCAAAGTCTTCTTCAAAGTCTTCATCAAAGTCTTCATCATACCAGAAGAGCTCATATGTCAAGGCTCGTGCATTCATTGGCAAGGAGATGGATTCAGAGGAGGAGTCTGCTTCTGAGGAGGCGGAGGTGGAGTCTGAGGAGGAGTCTGATTCAGGCATGGCAAGCCTGGCTCTAGCTTCGGCGTTTGTCGCCAAGTCCATCTTCAACATTGAAGACAATGATCACATCGCCAACGCTGAAGAGAACGATGACAACGACTCTACTCCCACCTACTGCTTCATTGCACGTGGTGCCAAGGTAAACTCTCGCGATGCATACTTTCAGACCTCAAGTGAAGATGACTCTGAATGTGAATCCAAACCCAGTTATAAGACCCTTACTAAAATTGCAGCTGAACAACAAACAGCCATGGAAAAGATTCAAAAATTGCTAGACAAAAGCGATGACCTGTTGGACGAGGAAATGAATCAAACCCAGTCCTTAATCGAAGACATCAAAAAATTTCATCTTAAGTACGAGGAACTTGAAAGTCGTCATGAAACCCTCTCAGCTACTCATGAGAAGCTTTCCTATGATTATCTTCAAAGGAAGTAAGATCTAGAGAAACTGAGAGCGTCTCATGAAGATCTTCAAAAGGAAAACGATTCACTACTCGCTCAACAGATTAGTTCCGCTCAGGAAGATTTTGTGCCACCATGTTTAAAATGCTTTGAGCGTGACAATGTTGTCTCTATTGCTGAATGCTCTACTGCCTCTGATATTGCAATTTCTTCAACTGCTGATGTGGAAACTAACCCCTCTTCTGAGGATGCCACTACTATTGCTGATGAGAATGCCAGGTTGAAGACATTGCTTGAAACAGGCATGTACAAAAGCCTCAAAGGGCATCATACACTATGTGATGTCCTCAAGAAATAGATTCTAAACCGAAACCCTAGGAAAGAGGGTGTTGGTTTTGAGAGGAAAATGAATGCTGATGGTTCTTACCGAAAGCCTGAGGAGTACCCCAAAACCACATGGGTTGCTGCAAAGGGTCCCTCAATAGATCCATCCACTTAATCTGGCTTCACTTGTGCTAACCCCATTATCATTGATGAGTCCTTTGACTCCAATTATAAGCTGTTTAAGAATCAGAAAGGTGAAGTGTTTGCCAGGTTTATTGGTACTAACTGCAGGAATGGACCACCTATGAAGAAGATCTGGGTTTCTAAAAGTTGTCTTGAGAATCTTCCAGTGAATGTCATCATGACACCACCAGGGAAGAAGACAAACCCCAGACCAAAGGCTTCATATGGCCCAAAGGCTTCATACAGACTGAGGACCTCATATGCTCACCCTAACGCCAATGTTTTGCAGGGAAATTATCATCAGACTCATGAATATGAGCGTGTTTCATCAAACCGCTATGTTCACAAATCAAAGAATTTTTCTGCATATTCTTTTGAGTACTATTCACCTCCTGCAAAACTATTTGCTAGGGCTCCAAAGACAAAGTTCTCAGATGCTGCACTTAGACTCATTGCTTCTAAGCCACCCCTTAAGATGTGGGTGGTTAAGAAGAATTGACTTCTCTTGCAGGGAAAGGTCTCCAGCCGGAAATCATCGACTTCTGAAGACAATGCTGGGGACCTAAAACATCTTGTGGGACGCAAGATAAAATGCTAAAATGGTCTTACCATTTATTTCGTCCCAGGATTTCTTGATGAGCATCCTATCTTACCTTACAAGAATCTTAACTTTGATAGTATGCTTGTTCGTCAAATGTTTGTGGTTCACAATACTCTTGGTGAAGTCTATCCCGCTAACTGTACTGTAGGGTACGACTCCGAAAGCTACTGAATGGATTATGGACAATGGATGCACCAACCACATGACTGGTGATCGAAGTCTTCTCATGGATTCAACTCTTCGTCCATCTACTAAAAGCCACATCACATTTGCTGACACTGGTAAAAGCAAGGTATTGGGCCTAGGTAGAGTTGTTATCTCAAAGGATCAACACATGGATAAAGTGTTGCTTGATGAATCCCTTGGATACAACTTAATGTCTGTCTCAATGCTTTGTGACCTTGACATGATTGTGATATTTGGAAAATATCGTTGCCTTGTGCTTATGGCTTTTGATAAATCTCTAGTCTTCGAAGGTTATCGAAGAGGTGATCTGTATATGGTAGATTTCTCCGTAGGACCACAACTTGCCGTATGTCTTCTAGCAAAAGCTTCAGAATGCTGGCTTTGGCATCGAAGGCTAGGACATGTGGGCATGAGGAACTTGCACACTCTTGTGAAGAAGAAGCATATCATTGGCATCGAGGGCGTCAAGTTCAAGAAGGATCATTTATGTGGTGCTTGTGAAGCCGGGAAGATGACTAGGGCAAAACATCCCTCGAAGACAATCATGACGACTTCGCGTCCCTTCGAGCTGCTACACATGGACTTATTTGGCCCTACTCACTACTCAACCTTTACTACCACTGCACATCTTTCTGGCTTCGTTATTGTTGATGATTATTCTAGATATACCTGGGTGCACATAATTCTCTATGAGACTGAAGTGCGGGATGTTTTCAGACGTTTTGCCAACCGTGCAATGACCAACTATGGCATCAAGATCAAGCACATCAGGAGTGACAAGGGCACAGAATTCAAGAACACTGGCCTCGACACTTATCTTGATACATTGGGCATCACTCATGAGCTCTCTGCTCCATACACACCTCAGTAGAATGGCGTCATGGAGCGCAAGAACAACACTCTTATTGAGATGGCTCGTACGATGCTTGATGAGTACAAGACTCCAAGAAAGTTCTGGCCTGAAGCCATTGACACTGCATGCCATATCATCAACAGAGTTTATCTTCACAAATTCTTCAAGAAGACATCTTATGAACTACTCACTGGTAAGAAGCCAAACATAAGCTATTTCAAAGTCTTCGGTGCTAGGTGCTGGATCAAGGATCCACATCACACTTCCAAATTTGCACGAAAAGCACATGAAGGTTTTATGCTTGGTTACGGAAAGGATTCGCACACCTACAGAGTCTTCAACCTCTTTCACTATAAAGTGGTTGAAACTGTAGATGTGTGGTTCGATGAGACTAACGGCTCGCAAAGAGAGCACCTGCCAAATGTGCTAGATGAAGCTTCTACTAGTGAATCTATCAAGCTAATGGGTACTGGAGAAATCATACCCATCGAGGGACAGGCTGAAGAAGAAATCATCATTCCAGCTCCTACTCAACGTGAAGACAATGCTGAGCCTTAAGATAATGCTGAAGATGAAGACAATGATCAGCAACAGCAAAATCTTCGCCCGGTTCATCCTCGTGTGGCCAATGAAGTTCAGATTGAGAAGATAATTGATAGCATCAATGCACCTGGTCCACTCACTCGATCAAGAGCAACGCAACTAGCAAACTTTTGTGGGCACTTTGCATTCGTGTCCATATCCGAACCCAAGAAAGTCGATGAAGCTTTTATGGAACCGGAATGGATTCAAGCTATGCAAGAAGAGCTTCAACAATTTGAGCTCAACAATGTCTGGGAGCTAGTTAAGCGTCCTGATCCACGCAAGCACAATATTATTAGCACCAAATGGATCTATCGCAACAAACAAGATGAACATGGCCAAGTCATCAGAAACAAAGCTCATCTCGTTGCTCAAGGTTACACACAAGTAGAGGGAATTGATTTCGATGAAACTTTCGCTCCCGTGGCTAGGCTTGAAACCATTCGCATACTGCTAGCCTATGCTAACCACAACAACATTCTTCTGTACCAAATGGATGTAAAGAGTGCCTTTCTCAACGGCAAAATTGAAGAAGAAGTGTATGTAGCTCAACCACCTGGTTTTGAAGATCCAAAGCGACCTGATATGGTCTACAAGCTCAACAAGGCACTGTATGGCCTCAAACAAGCACCTCGCGCTTGGTATGACACACTCAAAGACTTCCTGAAGAGCAAAGGCTTCAAACCTGGATCTCTCGATCCCACTCTCTTCACGAAGACATATGATGAAGAACTGTTTGTATGCCAAATCTATGTGGATGGCATTATCTTTGGCTACACTGACAAACGATACAGTGATGAGTTTGGGCATATGATGCAAGAGCAATATCAGATGTCCATGATGGGAGAGCTGAAATTCTTTCTTGGTCTTCAAATCCGTCAATAGAGAAATGACATCTTCATATCACAAGAAAAATACCTCAAAGATTGCCTGAATAAGTTTGGAATGCAAGACTGCAAAGGGTACACGACGCCAATGCCAACCAAAGGTCAATTGGGCTCCGACGACAATGGTAAAGAGTTCGATCAAAAGGTATACCGCTCCATGATTGGTTCTTTATTGTACTTATGTGCATCTAGACCAGATATAATGCTTAGCGTTTGTATGTGTGCCCAATTCCAAGCGGCACCAAAGGAATCGCATCACCTCGCGGTGAAGCGAATTTTTTGATATTTGGCTCACACCCCAACGCTAAGATTATGGTATCCAAAGGGCTCAGAGTTTTATCTAGTTGGATATTTAGATGCTGATTATGCTGGTGACAAAGTTGATCGCAAGTCCACATCAGGCACATGTCACTTTCTTGGATGATTTCTTGTCTGTTGGTTTTCAAAGAAGCAGAACTGTGTATCACTATCCACTGCTGAGGCTGAATACATTGCTGCTGGATCTTGCTGCGCTCAGCTTCTCTGGATGAAGCAAACCCTCAAGGACTACGGCATCAACATGAAGAATGTGCCCCTCTACTGTGACAATGAAAGTGCCATCAAGATTGCTCACAATCCAGTTCAGCACTCGAAGACAAAGCACATACAGATCCATCATCACTTTCTCAGAGACCATGTGTTGAAGGAAGACATTGATATCATTCACGTCAACACTGAAGAGCAATTGGCAGATACCTTCACGAAGCCCTTGGATGAGAAAATGTTTTGCAAGCTGCGGTATGAGCTAAATATCTTAGAATCCTCGAATGTCCTGTGAATGGACACACATCCTAACACTTATGCATATTGATGACTTAGGTGCGCAACACACAAATTAACGTATGTCTTCAATTCATGAAGACATACCCTCTGAGTGTGAATACATTAATGCGGAATTTGACTTCGGAGCGCAACGATAATTGTGCGCCGTGTCTGGATCTAATACTTCCTATATGGTGGGTAACGCCACCACCAACCTTTCTTGAAGATTTTTGTTTGGCGTCATATTGCATTATCTTCAAAGTTGGTTTGTTTTCAACATTGCCTTATCTTCTTGATTAAATCTTCGCAATGTTCAATTTGGTCTTCACTGATAGTATATATATATATATGACAAATTTTTTCTACTACCGGATGTAGTTACTCCCACTTTTGTTTCATACATTCTAGGTAGTATCTATCATATCGGAGAATATGTACGCGTAGTATGCAGTATATAAGAATGTTTAGGTAGTATATATACTACTTTTTTGGTAGTATGTATCATATTTTGTGCATACTCCATTTCACGTACAAATATGTACATATTTCACAAATACAATAAAACTACGAGCCCACTTGCTATTTTTTCATATAACTCACTTTAGAATATATTAGATATAATATATGAACATACTAAAAATATAAAGTAGAGTATATACTACCACATGGTAGTATATGAGAAATGGGTGTAACTACACCCGGTAGTAGGATGCATTTTTCCTATATATATATATATATATATATTATTTTTTTTTTGCTATCCACGCTAGCTCGGATGGTTGTTATCAGAACCGTTCGTTTGCTTTGGGATCCGCACCTTTGGGTGGATAAGGTTCCGATTTTACCATTTGTTGAATTTTGCCCAGACATAAGAGGAAAACTGAGCTGAGACTTTATGGAGCCAGGGGCCGAGAAAGGCAACCTAGCGTCTGGCTTTTGCAGGTGTATTCGCGACAAATAGATGTCGCACCTTTCTGAACCAGCATGGCGCGCCAGTAGCTACTTTGGGCGAGCTAATGAATTGGCTGATTTCGGTTATTTACCAAAAGTTCTAGGGTGTGGGGCACTTGTCCGGTAGTGTTAAGAGCATAATTGGTTTGATGCCAAAAGTTGGCATGTCAAATTTTGGCAATTGCCAAATATTGGCTAGAGATTGGTTGCTTGCCAATTTTCGCTGCCAATCTCACAAAACATTGCCAAATGTTGATAACTTTGGATTTTGCCAAATGTTGGCTTGCCAAATATTGGCAATGCCAAATGTTGGTAGCAAACCAATTATGCTCTGCCATTTTTATCTAGCTAGCTGGACACTGTTCGGCACCATTTGAGACTGGTAAAATGATCTGTGCCGTGCTGGTCCGGGGTTTTAAAAGTCGCCATCTTCGTCTAGGTAAAATGAATACGGTTCTGCACCTTTTGTAGTAATTACCTGCGGGCTGATGAACTCGATTTTGCACACGAAAAGGACCTCTTGGCATGCATCCAGAAAAGAGTGCAGAGTTATTGTCGCTCCATTGTTTCAGCCGCGCAACTAACCGTATGGGCGTGTAATTACTAATGCCACGGTCCAGCTCTTGCTTCTGCATATATCAAGTACCTTCCTCGCTTTTGCTCCCTGCGCTCTTGTAGCACTGCTATCTACTGATGGGACAAATGGAGGGATTGGGAGATGGTCGAGCGAGCAACGGAAGCCGGGGTTCCGCCGTGAGCATGGCTAGGATTGAAGAAGCGTTTGCCGGCGCCGTTGTCTCTGCCGGCGAGGATGTCCATCTCGGCAGTGTTGCAGCGGACCATAACAATAGCCAGCAGGTGCGTATATGTGTTATTGGAACTTTGATTACTAGCGAAAGATTATTTGCTGAAAAAAATATTGTTGTTTGTTTTCCAGTACCTTGATCCGCCCAACAATTTAGTTCCTCTGACTGTGAAGCAGTTTCCATGCTAATTCCTTCGGTCGAGCACGGCGGAGCACTGTCCATACATGGAATGCTACTCTGTTTATACAGTACAATGAAAGGCAAATGGATATTCGCCGTAGCCGCACACCAGCGATCATCTTCTGCTCCGAACGGCGACGAGAGGCTGATTGCTGATGTGCTTGGAGTATTCTACCATCCAGGAATTGTGTATGTGTCCGTTTTTAGCTTCCAAATTCTAGCATGATCATTACTACTTTTTCTGATGCCTTTTACCACCGTCTGAATATTAATCAGTGAGCTAGAGAGCGGCGCTTCTTTCTCTCTGATTCAATCTCAAAATGGTGCGGATGCAGACCAACTCAGGTAAGAAAAACGTTGGCGTGTATCTAGCAGTAAGACATCTGGCTATGCGCCTGACAATCTCTTTTGCCACAGGTCTGTTATGGAACCTCATGTGTCTATGGGCAACGTCTTCACAACCATCGACGATGACCATTTCAAGTGCTCGTTTCAACGGATAAATGTCGATCGAGATGTGACTCACAGTATGTTTCCACTTCAACGGAAATGCTGACGGCTAAAGATCTTCAAGAATATCTATTCGTTATGTTTCCTCTCTAGTCTTTCTGAATAGGACACAAATCCTAACAAACCTTAAAAAAAAAATCTAAAAACGAAGCCCTCCCACCGGCAAGGACCGGGATCCACTCCGCTCTCATGGCCCTAAAGCCACGGGAGACGGGACGGACCGACGCCGGCGCCGGCGGGAGGCAAAGGACCCTAGCTTTTTGGGTAGGCGGCAGCTTTTGACTGGCGCAATCGTCTGTCATACACCCAGCTCGCAGCTCGGCGTCACTATGAAGAAACCGGTCAGGAGCAGGCATTGATCATCAAAATCCATCGGTCCAAAACGGCACCCCCGCCGCCTCAGCCCGGGCGTTCGGTCTTTTCGGTTTGTTCGGTTCGGTCTTTTCGGTCTTCCAAGAATTCGGTCTTTCATAATTGAAGACCAAAATAATTTCGGTCTTTTCGGTCCTTCACTATTCGGTCTTCGGTCTTTACTATTCGGTCTTCGGTCTAGACCAAACAAACCAAACTAATTGGTACAATTCAAATTCATGTTACTTCCAGTACCAAACTTCATGTAGTATAGAGGTGCATATATACAAAGACAACAAATATGTGTATAGAGGTGCGTATGTATATTAGAAAAATTAAGACAAGTAGCAATTGTATTGTATGCAATCTTCATGGAGTACAATACACATGCACAACACAAAATCTGGACATCATAGAACTTGAACATCACAAAATCTGGACATCACAGAACATGGTCTTGTACTCTTGCGTATGAGATTTTTTTAATTCGGTCTATATGGTCTATTCGGTCATGAAGATAGGAGGACCGAATAGATCGTAATTATTTCGGTCTTCTATTTGCGCAGACCGTATTTTATTCGGTCTTTTCTAGTTCGGTCTTTTCGGGTTCGGTCTCGGTCTTTTCGGGTTCGGTTTTCGGTCTTCGGTTTTTATGCCCAGGGTGGCGCCGCCCTCTTCTACAGCTGCCAGCCATGCCCAGTACTGGTAGCTACGCCTAGTGCTGCATGCCGACATGCATGAAAAATATCTAAGGCTGTAGTGACTTAATTATTAGCAAAGATAAGTGCTAGCCGTCCTAGTAGAAAATTCTAGTGAGATGAGCTGTGTGTACTAGATAGTGTACGTGTATGGTGTAACGTGTAACTACTAGTGACTTTCTAGTGTGAGTGTGCTGGCTGTACACGTTGCATGCCCTCATGCTCTTATTTAAGGACCTGCAACCCGTCGATGTAATCAAGCCATCAAGGCTTCAGTGAATAAAAGAGCCTTAGTTATGTGTACGTGAGCTGCATGTGACTGCAAACACTAGTCTATTCTTCCTGTACTCGAACCGCAAGAGCACTTGCTCTGCCTCTGCTCCATTGATCTGTGAGGACCAAGCTAGCTAGTAATTGATGGGAACCCGCTGGACTACGAGCCAGCTGTTTTTTTGCAGCTGTTGCGCGAAGCCAGATCGCCTGACTTCATGGACAGACACCAATCCGGGCATGAGATACCTGTCTTGCTCACGGGCGACGGTGAGCCACAGTTCATCTTTTTCTCGTAGGGCTTGGTTAATGGACGATACCATTTTTGTGAAAAGCCGAGCTTGTAATGGATGGAGGGTTGCCGCCGTCCCCTCTGGCGCTGGGTTAATCCCAAGTAGAGCCAGTAAATGCGTGAGCTTTTTTGGTGGATCTTCGCGACAGGATCCGTATGCTGAAGGACAAGAACGACGTAGTCTGCTGGTTTCTTGGTGGTGTTCTTTGCTGTGGCTGCCTTGGCCTCACGCCTGTCGGTCGGTTGATCTAGCACTAGTTGGTTCCTATCGTGGTATGATTGTTTCTTTTGAGCGTTTTATCCTTAACCTAGTAGTTGCGTTCATCAAGAGCAGTACTTGCTAACGATAGGATGATGTTGTTAGTTGTCCGACGTTTAACTATGTGTATGTTCAAAGGCTACCGCTAGCTGATCCAATGCTATGTGCGGATCTGCTGATACGAACGAACGTACGGTTTGGCTCCTTCGATATTCTCCCCTGCCACTTATGATACGCCTGATTCATGGTCAGAAAAAAAATCGCTAATGGTAAGTTTCAAAATCGTTGTGGAATAGTTTGAGGCCCTGTGCACGCGGATGCATGAGGCCCGCTGCAAAACCTTTGTTTGGCTCTACACCACTCTGGGTGCAGAAAATGGGGCCGTGAAGGAGCAGTGGCATCTGCACCCTTGTATTTATTTCTTTCCATTTTTCTTCACATCTTCTCTTCGTAAGTAACGACCCAGTCTTCTGAAGTAACAGTGTCCGTCAAAGGCCCAGGCGGATAACCGCATCAATGCGACAAGGGCCTGCTAAAACAAGATCACGCTCACAAGAATATAATCGTCTAGCAAAAGAAATTACGTGATGAAAAAGTTTCAAACCTTCCCTGGACGGTTCTCCCAACCGATCCCAGAACCGTTCAAGCCTGCGCGAGATGGTCCCGCCTGCCGGGCTGCCATCATGACAGCCTAGTGCCTGCGCACTGCTGTACTCATGCAGGTTGGGTGGTCCCTATTTACCTAAAAGAGGAAATAAGCATCAAACACATTATATCACGAAAATGCAAATAAGGTAAGGGGAGGGAACAGATCTCAACACGAATGTGCGCTCGTGATTGCAGTCGCCCTAGTGAAGTTTCATAGGTTTGCTTTCCCCTCCCCCCCCTCCCCCTTTTCCCCCCCCCCCCCCCCCCCCCCCTCCCTCCTCCTCTCTCATCTCTCTCTCCCCAACTTCTCTCCGTCTCTCTCCATCTCTCTCTACTCTATCTATATCATATTATATATACTATATAATATAATATAATATATGTGTGTGTGTTCTGTCCTCTACAGCATTCACTTATAGCTATGTCTTCAAGTCGCCATTTTCTGCGCTAAATGAATGTGATCGGACCCTAACCCCTTCCGTGCTTATCTCTCTAATTCTCTCTGTCTCTTCATATGCATTCTATTGACACGTGTCGATTGTCTTCATCGTGTCCTTGTCAGTTGAAGATATAGAGATAAAACATTAAACTGATTTTACTATCTCTATCCTTTTTGCCTGAATACCGGAGAAGCCGGAACGACCACCCGACAAACCAGGCGCGCGTGGGGTTGTGGCACAACATTCAAGCTGTTGCATGCATGCCACGTGTCCTTCAGATGTGAACCGCCAGGGGCACCTGAGTAATTACACTGCGCCGTCCCTCTTCCTTATAAATACTCAACCCCCTGTGGTCATTATTTCCTTACTCCCCTCGCCGTCTCGCTCAAACCCTAGTGCCATTGCTAGCTTCCGTCGTCACCGGAGACGAAGCGCTTTGCTGCCGCGACTTCTCCGCCGTCGTCGTCACGCCGGTCGCGGATCTTCCTCCTTCCGCCGCCGCCGTAGGTGTCTTCCGCCGCCAAGTTAGGGCGTGGAAGATTGGATTGCTTGGCCTCCATCCTCAACTCATCTAGCAGTCTCATCTGTTCTTGAGCGGTAATTAAAAGTCTATTTTTACCGTGCGTTTGATCCATTAAAACTTTCTATATCTTCGGAAAGTTGTTTCTTCACTTCCAAATCTGGATCTCTACTGTTATGCATCTCATGACTCGCAAGTACCTTCACTTATGCTCACTACTAGTTAGATTCCTCACTTGTACTTATTCATGGATTTGTACAAATCTGGAACCAACTCACATCCATAAGTGAATGTCTTCACGCTATGAGGTCAATGTCTTCAAACTGATTTATCTTCAAAATCTTCTGAGAATGCATATGACCTCTTCCCCTTCCCTCGCATCTCTAATGCTGTCACAGGTACATGTCCGTGGGAGAGTCCCTTGGTTCTCATAGTCTGCATTCATTTGCAGAGTTCTTACAGCATCATATTGAGTCGCCTGAAGCCAATTCTTGTCTGACCAGCCGACTGAAGTCAAACACCGTTGTGAAGCCTTTCAGTTTGAAGCCAATGACTGGTGGGAAATCCGCAAAGAAGGGCGGCAGACAGCGCCGTGATAACACTGCCTTGGACTTGCCACCAGATCTATATGAGATGTACAAGTCTGACCCTGAAGAAACCTATGGTGAACGCAAGTCTAGAGTCCAATGGATTCGCAGATATTGGGCAGAGCAATGGTTTCTGTATCATTTTGTGACTCCAGAATACGCAGACAAGAATGCTGTGAGGCCCCCATGGGCAGATATCATATACAAGAAGCTGTAACCCAAGACCAAGGCTGAAGCCATTGCTAAAGGCTTCTTTCCTTGCATGGTCCGCGGCCCAATGCCTGAAAATGCCGACTCATCAAGTCTTCGATGGTGTCGAGAGGATGATCTGTTTGAAGCCAATCTCCAGTTTGCTAAGGCTTCAGCAGTTCAAAACAAGAAGGACCTTGGGATTAACTTCAACCCAGGTCCAGCTACTCCAAGGCCAGATGGCAGTCGCGAAGCTGAGCCAAATCTCATTGGCCCCTTTGAGGATTTTGACTCATTTCTGGCACATTGTGCCGCTCAAAGGGCCAGTGTTGAAGATGTCGCTGCCGATGAGGAACATGCTGAAGTTCCAGAGCCCCCGAAGCTAGTGAAGAAAGCAAAGGCTTCAAAATCTTCTACTGCACCAAAATTTTCAAGAGTGAAGCCACTGAAATCTGCAGCTCCTGAATCCAGTGTGCAGTCTGAAGACTTCTCTCGCACGTCTAAGAAGACGAAGAAGACCTCAGGGCAAGCTCTTACACCTGCTGGCATCTTTCGCAATGATGAAGATATTGTCGATCTCTCCAGCGATGAAGATATTGATGATGATGCCCTTGAAATGCTGATCAAGAGCAAACAGGAGGCCGAAATCTTCAATGATCTGCCTCTGTTTGACGCTGACATTCTCAACAACTTCATTGATGAATGGGTTGACGATCCCTCTCTTACCATTGATGATCTCTAGCTTCCAATTGGCATCAGCGTAACATTTCAGGGCTATATTGCCAAAGAGCTCACCATTGCTCAGAAGGTTGTTGAGTAGAAGAACAAGATAGATCATGAAAAGGCCCTCTTCAAGAAGCACATGGCCCAGCTCAGTGTCACTGAAGTGCAAAATTTCAAGCAAATGATGATTGATCTCAAGGCTGAATTTGCTAAGAGCCGTGATGAAGCCAAAGGCTCAAGAGAGCGCCTCAAGCACTATGCTGAAAAATGCATTCAGACTCATAATGAAGCCTTGAAGAGGAAATCACTTGAGCGTCCAGGCATTGACCCCAAGTTGGCTGCGAAGAAGAAGAAGCCAATCCAAGCTGAGGCTGAAGCTCAAAGGCAGGAAAGACCAAGCATTGTCTTCCCTGCCAGCATGACTGGCCCGAAGCCAAAGGTCCGATCAGCTACATCTGAGCAGAAGAAGACGAAGCAGGCTGAGGCTGAGGCCAAGAAGCAAAAGCATCAAGAAGCCTCTGGTGTTGTTCCTTCATAGAAGAGGCTGAAGACAAAGCCCTCTAAAGCTTCACGAAGGGCCCAAGCACAAACTGCCTCATCTGCTCCTAGTGAGCCATTGCTTGTTGGACCTATCTCTGTTGCCCTTCCTGCCTCCTCCAACCGCGAGCACCGTCTGGTTGTTCATGAGCTTGCTCCCACAGAGGCTCATGTGTCTGAAGACATTCCAGCTGCTGACAACACCGCAGCTGAAGACATTGGTCATGACGACAATGTAGTTGATGATGAAGTCCTTCCTCAGTTCCCCCATATCATGCCCAAGCCGGTATCATCGCCTGCTCCCTCGAGCAGTGAACATATCATTATTGGCGGTCCCACGATGCCAATCGCACATGATGATTACTGGGAAGAGCAACACCCCAACACTCCACTCCATGAAGTCATTTCACACACTCCACTGAAAGAATCGAGAAGAGGTGTCTAGAGGAGGGGTGATTAGACCGTCAACAAATAAAGGTGGCAATTTTTAAGTTCTTCAAGTTAAGGTGGAGTTTTAGCACAAGTTTGAACATTCACAATACATATCAAGCAAGCATGGCAAGAGTATATGAGCAGCGGAAAGTAAAGCATGCAACTTGCAAGAATGTAAAGGGATGGGATTGGAGTGTGCAAACGCAATTGGAGACACGGAGATTTTTGGCGTGGTTCCGATAGGTGGTGCTATCGTACGTCCACGTTGATGGAGACTTCAACCCACGAAGGGTAACGGTTGCGCGAGTCCACGGAGGGCTCCACCCACGAAGGGTCCACGAAGAAGCAACCTTGTCTATCCCACCATGGCCATCGCCCACGAAGGACTTGCCTCACCAGTGTAAATCTTCACGAAGTAGGCGATCTCCTTGCCCTTACAAACTCCTTGGTTCAGCTCCACAATCTTGACGGAGGCTCCCAAGTGAAACCTAACCAATCTAGGAGACACCACTCTCCAAAAGGTAATATATGGTGTGTTGATGATGAACTCCTTGCTCTTGTGCTTCAAATGATAGTCTCCCCAACACTCAACTCTCTCTCACAGATTTGGATATGGTGGAAAGATGATTTGAGTGGAAAGCAACTTGGGGAAGGCTAGAGATCATGATTCTTATGGTTGGATTGGAATGTCTTGGTCTCAACACATGAGTAGGTGGTTCTCTCTCAGAAAATGAATGCTGGAAGTGTAGGCACGTTCTGATGGCTTTCCTCTCGAATGGAGGAAGGGTGGAGGGGTATATATAGCCTCCACACAAAATCTAACCGTTACACACAATTTACCAAACTCGGTGGGACCGAATAGTGAAACTCGGTCAGACCGATTTAGTTCAAAAATGTGAACGTTAGGATTTTCGGTGGGACCGATATGATCAACTCGGTGGGACCGATGTGCTAGGGTTAGGGTAAAACCTCATCTCGGATTGACCGATTACACAAACTCGGTGAGACCGATTTTAGTAATAAGCAAACAGAGAGTTGGCCAAGCAAACTCGGTGGGGCCGACTACCTCTTTCGGTGAGACCGAAATAATTGCAGTAGGCAACAGAGAGTTTGCAAGCCCATCTCGGTGAGACCGAGATCCCATCGGTGAGACCGAACTGATTAGGGTTTCTGGCAGTGGCTATGTAAAGTGAACTCGGTGGCGCCGGATAGATCAAATCGGTGCGGCCGAGTTTGACTTTAGGTTTAGGACATATTTGGAAATGAGAAAGTGGTTGAGGGCTTTAGGAGCATATCACTAAGCACTTTGAGCAAGCAAGCCATTAAGCAACACCTCATCCCCTTTTAATAGTATTGGCTTTCCTATGGACTCAATGTGATCTTGGATCACTAAAATGAAAAGAGTAGAGTCTTGAGCTTGAGTCAATATGTGTTCTTAGCATCTTGAAGGGGTTCCACATCCTCTTGTCCTGCCACTCCACTGTTGAACTTATCTGAAATATACTCATGTGCATGATGATCTCTTACTGATGTACATATTGTTTGCAAGAAGGAATCATGAACATTGAGGTACACTTCCTATATTCACACCATTTGCTCTGATGCATATAGCCAAGATACATGTAACTCATTGCCTGCTCTGTCATGCTTATGCATTCACATGGTATTACATTCTATCTTCACATGATTGCATACATGTAGGGGGAGCCTATGCATGTTACATGTCTTTCCAAAGCTTTACTTGCTATTCCTTGTATCTTTATCTAAAGCTTTGATGTATGTTGTCATTAATTACCAAAAAGGGGGAGATTGAAAGCACAAGTGCTCCCTGGGTGATTTTGGTAATTAATGTCAACATATCTCTTGTTGGACTAGTACTCATTGCCTTGCATGTATCCAAATGGAGTTTCTACTCCAAGTTTGAAGCATCAATGATGTTCAATTCACCTCTCAACCGGCAAAAAACTTTCTCATCAAGCGGTTTGGTGAATATATCCGCCAATTGCTTATCGGTACGAACATGCTTAAGATCGATGTCTCCTTTAGCAACATGATCTCGAATGAAGTGATGACGAACTTCAATATGCTTAGTTCGAGAATGTTGCACGGGATTGTGAGCAATCTTAATAGCACTTTCATTATCACAAAGCAATGGAACATGTTTCACATATATCCCATAATCTTTAAGAGTTTGGGTCATCCAAAGTAATTGAGCACAACATGAACCGGCGGCAATGTATTCCGCTTCGGCGGTGGATAAGGATACCGAGTTTTGTTTCTTGGAGGACCAAGACACAAGAGATCTACCAAGAAATTGACAAGTACCCGAAGTGGACTTTCTATCAACCTTGTCTTCGGCATAGTCCGAATCGGAGTAGCCAACAAGATCAAAAGAAGACCTCTTAGGATACCAAATGCCAAAGCTTGGTGTGTGAATTAAGTATCTCACTATCCTTTTCACAGCCTTAAGATGACATTCTTTGGGGGCCGCTTGATATCATGCACACATGCACACACTTAGCATAATATCGGGATGGGAGGCATATAGATATAACAATGAACCAATCATAGAGCGGTAAACCTTTTGGTCAACCGGTTTGCCATCCTTAGTCAAGTCAAGATGTCCACTAGTAGGCATGGGTGTATTCATACCTTTGCTTTCTTGCATGTTGAACTTCTTGAATGGGTCCTTGGTATACTTTGTTTGGGAAACAAAGGTACCCTCCTTAGTTTGCTTGATTTGCAAACCAAGAAAGAACTTGAGTTCACTCATCATAGACATCTCAAACTTCTCCGACATTAGCCTTCCAAACTTTTCACTAAAATGAGGGTTAGTCGAACCAAATATGATATCATCCACATAAATTTGGCACACAAATAATTCACCATTAACCCTTTTAGTAAAAAGAGTAGAATCAATTTTTCCAATCTCAAAGCCTTTTTCAATAAGGAATTTAGTCAAGCATTTATACCACGCTCTAGGAGCTTGTTTAAGACCATAAAGAGCTTTGTGAAGTTTGTAAACATGGTTGGGTTTCTTAGGATTAACAAAGCCGGGAGGTTGTTTAACATAAACTTCCTCCTCAATTTCACCATTTAGAAAAGCACTTTTAATGTCCATCTGATATAATGTGATATCATGATGATTAGCATAAGCAAGTAAGATGCATATGGACTCAAGTCTAGAAACGGGGGCATATGTCTCACCATAGTCCATACCTTCGACTTGAGTGTAGCCTTGAGCGACGAGACGGGCCTTGTTGCGTACAACTTGTCCATCTTCATCTTGCTTATTCCGAAACACCCATTTGGTACCAATGACATTGTGCTTCTCATCGGGCTTTTCAATCAACGTCCACACTTGGTTCCTCTCAAAATTGTGTAGCTCTTCATGCATAGCGTTCACCCAGTCCGGATCATCAAGCGCTTCTTCAACCTTCATAGGTTCAATGCTAGAGATGAATGAATAGTGTTCACAAAAATTAGCCAAACGAGTTTTAGAGCGAGTGATTCTCCCGGTTTGAATATCATCAAAGATTTGTTCGACGGGATGATCTCTTGAGACTCTTACTCTAACTCGTGAGAGCTTTTGTTTGGGTCGGGGTGGAACATCTTCTTCATCATCTTGTTCTTCCTCTTGGCCTTCTTTGTTGTTGGTGTTGTTGTTCTCTTGTGGAGGTGGAGAAGGAGGTTGATGAGGTTCATCTTGGTGTACATCCTCGTTTTCATCATCTTGGCGTGTCCCACTTGTGGATGCTTCCGAGTTAACTCGTGGTTCACCTTGTCGTGTGGTAGAAGCTTCCACTTGGACGGACGAGGTACTCTCCTTCGCCTCCATTGGACGAATCTTGCCAATAGACAAGTCTTGGATTGCTTCCGAAGGGTCTTTGTCTCCTACATCAATTGGCAATTGCTCTACTTGCGAGCCTTTAGAATCATCAAACTTCACATCTACCATCTCTTCAACCTTTCGGGTGAAGTTGTTGTAGACACGGTAAGTGTGAGAGTTTGAGCCATAACCGAGTAGGAAACCTTCATGAGATTTAGGAGCAAATTTTGAACGACGATGCTTATCAAGAATATAGCACTTTGAGCCAAATACTCGAAAGTATCCAACTTGGGGTTTGTTACCGGTGAGAAGCTCGTATGCCGTCTTGCCGAGAAGCTTGTGAAGATACAATCGATTTGTGGCATGACAGGCTGTCTCAACCGCTTCCGCCCAAAAGTGTTTTGGCGTCTTGTACTCATCAAGCATCGTTCTCGCCATCTCAATAAGAGTTCGATTCTTCCTCTCAACAACTCCATTTTGTTGAGGCGTGTACGTAGCCGAGAACTCATGTGAAATCCCTTCTTCGTCAAGAAAGGTGTCCACATTGGCGTTCTTGAACTCCGTTCCGTTGTCGCTGCGAACCTTCTTGATCTTCACTTTAAATTGATTTTGGGCCTTCCTAGCGAAGTTCTTGAAAATCTTTTGGACCTGCGATTTATCATTAAGAAATAACACCCACGTAAATCTTGAAAAATCATCGACAATGACTAAACCGAATGAGTTACCACCGAGACTCTTGTAGGCATTGGGACCAAAAAGATCCATATGAAGTAGCTCGAGCGGTTTTCTCGTGGTCATGATGTTTTTCACGGGATGACTTCCTCCAACCTGTTTTCCTGCTTGACAAGCACTACAAAGTCTATCCTTATCAAATATAACATCTTTAACACCAAGGATATGATCACCTTTAATAAGCTTATCAAGATTTCGCATGCCCACATGACCTAACCTTCTATGCCATAACCAACCTTTAGAAGATTTAGCAATTAAGCAAGTTCTAGATTGAGCCTTTTTAGTGAAATCAACAATGTATAGATCACCTCTACGTATACCGGTAAAGACCATATTATGATTATCTCTTCGAAACACTTGGCAATCTACTTCAGTAAATAGGACGTTGAAACCTAAATCGGCTAGTCTAGATACGGAAAGTAAATTGTATCCAAGAGATTCAACGAGCATAACATTTTGGATGGAGCTATCATGTGAGATGGCCACCTTACCAAGGCCAACCACCTTATCCTTTGAGTTATCACCAAAAGTGACATACTTTCGAGGACCGTCGTTTTCAGCAAGCTCACGAAACATATCCTTGTTTCCGGTCATGTGATCGGTACATCCACTATCAAGAACCCATTCCTTTCCTCCAGCCATGTAGCCACGAAGATTAGCCATAAGACCAAAGTGTCTCATAGACTCATCGAGATCAAAGTCACTATCATCATCCTTATCATAGTATCCATGTTCAACATCATCTTGTGATTGATCATTACCTAGAGAGAGTGATTCATTAGTTTTATGACCATGACAATGTGCATCTTTATGAATTCTAATGACTTCGGAAATGATATTGCTAATGATTCCAACATCTCCTATGGCACGCATAAGGTCACGAAGCTCACATAGACAATCACCAAACTTAGGATCATTAGGGCTCATCTTATTTAAAGCAATGGACTTATGAAGAATCTCATCTAAGTTTTTCAAGGAGTAGTTTGGAAATCGTTCCTCAAGAAATCTCCATATAGTATAAGCACAATCAAGAGCAGGCAAGCAAACAATCAAATTTCTAGGCAGTCCTCTAATGATAAGATTGATAGTTCTAAGATTGCAGATCATGTCAATAGACTCGTCATGGGTAGGATGGAAGGGGTCAACAAGGGGTGCACACGGGCTAGCAATGTACTTGTTCAAATGATATTCATTGAAAATCTCAAGCATCTCATTTTTCCAAGCATGAAAGAACTCCCCATCAAGCATAGGCACTCTACGTCTAAAACTCCCCATCGTAGACTCGTCCATCTTCCTTCAATGGTGATTAAACCAAAGCAATGGAGACTAATGCTCTGATACCAATTGAAAGGATCAAGAAGAGGTGTCTAGAGGGGGGGTGATTAGACCCTCAACAAATAAAGGTGGCAATTTTTAAGTTCTTCAAGTTAAGGTGGAGTTTTAGCACAAGTTTAAACATTCACAATACATATCAAGCAAGCATGGCAAGAGTATATGAGCAGCGGAAAGTAAAGCATGCAACTTGCAAGAATGTAAAGGGATGGGATTGGAGTGTGCAAACACAATTGGAGACACGGAGATTTTTGGCGTGGTTTCGATAGGTGGTGCTATCGTACGTCCACGTTGATGGAGACTTCAACCCATGAAGGGTAATGGTTGCGTGAGTCCACGGAGGGCTCCACCCACGAAGGGTCCACGAAGAAGCAACCTTGTCTATCCCACCATGGCCATCGCCCACGAAGGACTTGCCTCACTAGGGTAGATCTTCACGAAGTAGGCGATTTCCTTGCCCTTACAAACTCCTTGGTTCAACTCCACAATCTTGACGGAGGATCCCAAGTGACACCTAACCAATCTAGGAGACACCACTCTCCAAAAGGTAATAGATGGTGTGTTGATGATGAACTCCTTGCTCTTGTGCTTCAAATGATAGTCTCCCCAACACTCAACTCTCTCTCACAGATTTGGATATGGTGGAGAGATGATTTGAGTGGAAAGCAACTTGGGGAAGGCTAGAGATCAAGATTCTTATGGTTGGATTGGAATGTCTTGGTCTCAACACATGAGTAGGTGGTTCTCTCTCAGAAAATGAATGCTGGAAGTGTAGGCACGTTCTGATGGCTTTCCTCTCGAATGGAGGAAGGGTGGAGGGGTATATATAGCCTCCACAAAAAATCTAACCGTTACACACAATTTACCAAACTCGGTGGGACCGAATAGTGAAACTCGGTCAGACCGATTTAGTTCAAAAATGTGAACGTTAGGATTTTCGGTGGGACCGATATGATCAACTCGGTGGGACCGATATGATCAACTCGGTGGGACCGATGTGCTAGGGTTAGGGTAAAACCTCATCTCGGTTTGACCGATTACACAAACTCGGTGAGACCGATTTTAGTAATAAGCAAACAGAGAGTTGTCCAAGCAAACTCGGTGGGGCCGACTACCTATTTCGGTGAGACCGAAATAATTGCAGTAGGCAATAGAGAGTTTGCAAGCCCATCTCGGTGAGACCGAGATCCCATCGGTGAGACCAAACTGATTAGGGTTTTTGGCAGTGGCTATGTCAAGTGAACTCGGTGGCGCCGGATAGATCAAATCGGTGGGGCCGAGTTTGACTTTAGGTTTAGGACATATTTGGAAATGAGAAAGTGGTTGAGGGCTTTAGGAGCATATCACTAAGCACTTTGAGCAAGCAAGCAATTAAGCAACACCTCATCCCCTTTTAATAGTATTGGCTTTCATATGGACTCAATGTGATCTTGGATCACTAAAATGAAAAGAGTAGAGTCTTGAGCTTGAGCCAATATGTGTCCTTAGCATCTTGAAGGGGTTCCTCATCCTCTTGTCCTGCCACTCCACTATTGAACTTATCTGAAATATACTAGATAAAAGTATTAGTCCAACAAGAGATATGTTGACATTAATTACCAAAATCACCCAGGGAGCACTTGTGCTTTCATCCACCAGCTCAAGTCACCACTCCAGTGATTGAGACTCCACAAGACACACCTGATGACATGGAGAAGACCACTCCCTCACCACAGGCGTCACCCTCTTTCCGAAGGCTTCGCCGAGGCCCAAGGCCAACGGTCTCCATGTTAAGCATTCCTGAAGAGGATGTGCAAGCCACAAGCTCAGTAGCATGTTAAGTGTTCCCTGAAGCTATCCCTACAGAAACTGCTCAAGAATCTGAAGCCAAAAGGGCTAAAGATATTCCGGCTGCATCAGCTGAAGAAAAGGAAGAAGATCAAGCTATTATTCCCCTACCGTTAATTCAAGAGAGGATGAAGATGTGATTGTGCCAGACCCGCCAATTCCTGAAGCCACTGAAGCCTCGAAAAATGAGGCTGCCAATACAACCACTGCTGAAGCCGATGACATTGTCATGGCTGAAGACAATGTGCAGCCCGAAGCCACTCTTTAGACTGAAGCTCATGATGCCACTGAAGACATTCAGCCATCCACCTCGGATGTTGCTGCTGCTCCTCTTGTACCTCACACCATGGAAAGGGCATTCTATCGTGGTGAGCTTGTAACTGTCAAGTGACCAATCATGACACCACCGGCTGCTCCTGGTCCTCAGTACGATTACCATGTGGAGCAGAGGCCTCAGACGCAGAAGCCAAAGCCTAGGCTGCCAAGACTCCCCAGTGTTGTTACCACTCAAGGCTCATTTAGTGTGCTCAGCTTCAGAGAGCACAACACATTCTTTGACAAGGCCAAGAATCCATAGAAGAAGCCTAAGATCTCATCTGACAGATTCTGGAGCCACCAGCAAAGGAGCTACTACTTATGTATTCTGTACAACCAGGACATGATCTTCCCCCATAAGCGCATGTGTTGCGATGCCATTGCTGGTCTCCCTTGCCTGGAAGAAGCTCTTGACTATTTTCATGAAGTTTGCTTGCTCCCATTTGTCGTCGACAAGGAGCACTAGAATGAAGAACTCTTGCTGCAATTCTATGCCACACTCCATATCTCAGGCTACAACAGGGATCCGAAGACATGGGTCCTTGAGTGGATGTCAGGTGATGTACATCATGAAACCAAAGCTCAAGACATCATCGAGCTAACTTCCCTGCCCACTCCTGGTGATCTCTATGAGCCAGGTTGTCAGCGCTATGAGCAAGAATTGCAGAGCATCTTTCAGAAGCCCGAGCCTACCATGAGCCAAATGCTCAGCATGATGAAGCCTTTGCCTGTTGATGCTAACTACCCCAAGGAATTCTTTGTCAATGACCTTGAGTACCTGCCCCGCACCATCTATCACATTCTGAGGCATACTCTATGGCCACTCAAAGGGCATTCTCCACACGCTAAGCTTGAAGGCACTATGAAGACATTGGTCTTCTACATCATCAATGGCATCAGGTTCAACACTCAAGACTTCTTCATCCGTCAGTTGGCAGCTTCCGGCATTGATTTGTTCGGCCTCAAGTTCTATGCTCCATGGGTCATGCGGCTGATTAAGCTTCACTCCACCATCAATTATCAAGCTTCAGCGCGCAACCATGTTGTCTTTCTGCCTAAAGTAGATATGTCTCATGAAGCTATATATCCTGAGCCTGCCAAAGAACCCGTTCGTGAAGACAATGCTGCTTTCCAGAGCTTCACTCAACCACTTCAAGGTGTTCATGTGCCAAATCCACCTACTGCTGCTAGTCCTCTTGCTGGTCAGCTCAGGCTGCCGCATCGTGCCAACACTGATGCAATAGCCAGCACAGTAGCCCAAAGGCCTCAGAAGCCTGCTCGTGTGCTGAATGACAGAGAGCTTCTGGTGTCACTTCATCAGAAGTAGGACTGGCAATC
Organism: Thinopyrum elongatum; assembly: GCA_011799875.1. NCBI lineage: Eukaryota > Viridiplantae > Streptophyta > Magnoliopsida > Poales > Poaceae > Thinopyrum > Thinopyrum elongatum. Next base: position 511,525,265 of record CM022300.1, read on the forward strand.
ATGACTGGATGAAGCGCCAGATGCAAAGTCTCCTTATTGATGTCAATCGCATACGCAACCTAGCCACCAAGAACTCGTTTGTTGCTCATGAATCCTGTCGGCGTGCCTGGAAGAGCCTCACAATGCTATGTTCTAAAGATGATCTTGAAGCAGATGGCTTCACTGAATGCTTCAAGTTCCACTCCAGGCCTCCACAGTCAGCAAGCTGGCATCCAACACCTTCAATTGAAGATTCTGAATACTCATCTTCGGCTCCAACTATTGTTGCGCGAGTCATTGATGAAGAGGATGACGCCACTTCACCAGCTATGGCTTCGCTGCATCAGGATTCTGCATTAGGCCCCTCTGCACCGCCCAACTCCACAATCGACCCTGCTGCCCCAACATCTTCACCAACACCGCATGGGAACGCTTAGACACTCTATGTCTTCACACCCTTTTTGGTCATTCCTGACAAAAGGGGGAGAAGCATATGAGTTGATAGTCTTCAAGCGGGTCTATATGGGTCGGCTGCTTATTTTTTGTTAAGTTTTGCAACTCCCGTTCTTGAACTGTTGGTCTTTGAGTTGTAACACTTAAAACTTGATGGTCGTCTGCCACTTTTGCTACTACCGTTTATTGCGATGACAAATTCCGCATGAAGTCATTTTGCAGACGCCCATTTTTCATTGTGCATGTCATTACCTTCATTACATTCTTCCTTGCACGATGAATTGTCTTCATGAATTGAAGGAGATCTCCACAAAGCAGAACCTGCCATGTGCATTTGCATTCAAAGGCAAACTACTTATATGCACATCTTCAGGGGGAGCCCTCTCAACTTCATGAAGCCAATGACTGCGTTCTTTAACTTACACATGTTTTATCCCCATTGAAAACTTCAACCAGTTTGTCATCAATCACCAAAAAGGGGGAGATTGTAAGTGCATCTAGTGCCGCCCCTAGTTGGTTTTGGAGTATTGACGACAAACGTGGTTGAGGGACTAATGTGTTTGTGAGAATTGCAGGATAACACAAGTAGAAGTCCCTCATTGATTCGGTTTACCTACCAGAGATGACCCCTAAAAATGTATGAAGACATTGAGGACAATGGTGGTTCGTGAAGACATTCACGTTGAAGATAATGACGTGTGAAGAAATTCACTTGAAGACAATGGAGTGCGAAGACATAGTTTCTTTCGTAGTTTCATTTTCTTCTTACTTGAGTCATAGGAACCACCGAACTGTTAAGTGGGATCCAAGTGAACAAAGTCTGAAGACTGATGTGATGCTCAACCCAAATCCTATGTCTTCGAGTGAAGACAATGAGAGTGAATCTTATCCAGAGTCGGATGAGTCGGCTTTGCTTGTAGCCCAAGTCAAGCTGCCACGTGTGTTTGAAATCCGACCGTTGGGCACGTGTCGGTTCCTTAGTGACCCAGGGTCATTTCGGACATATCATGTCGGGTTGCCTGCTGGCTATAAATAGCCCACCCCCTCCACCATGAATTGGTGGCTGCTCAGAGTTAGTGCATGGCTTTTGTCGTTTGAGAGCAATCCACCTCCGAAGCCTTTGAGAGAGAGATCCTTGCGAGGACAAAGCCCAAAACACCCAGAGCCAAAGAGTGTTAGGCATCACTGAAGTCTTTCTGTCCGCGTGACTTGAAGACTTGTTACACTTGAGGACTGTGTATCCTCCAGCCGGTTAGGCGTCACGTTCTGAGGATCCAAGAGTCATTGTGGATCGCCGGTGAACGGAGTCTGTGAAGGTTTGGAAGTCTACCTTGAAGACTTACCAGAGTGATTGGGCGAGGACTAAGTGTCCTTAGCTCAAGGGGAATAAGGTGAAGACATGGTCTTCTGAGTTCAATCTCATCCTCCCTAACCAGATGTACAGTTGTCACAGCAACTGGAACTGGTCTACCAAATCCTTGTCTTCACCAAGCAACTGGTTCTATCCCCTACCTCCTTTACATTTCAGTTTGTCTTCCTGAAGTCATTGCTTGTTTGCCTGATCTGTTAGACTTCACTGTGCGAAGACTTTTACCTGTTTGGCTTCATACTGTCTTCCATTCCGATCTGCTCTACCTAGCTGCTATTAGTCTTTGTGCCTTCATTGTACTGTTAACTTGACTATGGCATGTCTAGTGTAGTTTATCTTCTGCTGCATATCGTATAGGTGTTGTTTGGTTGTCTGTCTTCAAAGATATCGCATCTTTCGAAGACTTTCATAAAAATCGCCTATTCACCCCCTCTAGTCGATAACTAGCACTTTCACGGTGACATGGAGCGCCTACTCCGCGGCTGCACTATACTCGAGCACCTTCGTCTTCAGGCGATCAATGGGTTGAGTAGCTTCCACATCACCTCCATGACTCTCCGGACTATTTATGTGTGTTGCTGGTGCTACAACAAGACATCACAAAATGGGTACCACGGTATGGTCATTGAGGACACACCTTCACTTGAGAGATTACTTGTAGTTGATCAAGAAGGTCCAACAAGAATCAATGTCATTTTTGCGCCAAAATTGATAGTGGTGGGCTACTCGTCTGACAAATACTCCGAACTTGTTATTGGGTCCACACCCGTTCAGGTACAACAGTCGCTTTCTACCTCTCCTTCTTGAAATTAACATTATTTCTAATTTTGAAGATGTATGTTCGTCTATCATCCAGAAAATGATTCCGACAAGCTTGACCCCGAATCTGCGCACAGTGAAGGTCCTGGCACTAGAATCTATCGGCCCCAACCTGGACCAAGTTGTCAGTTTCCTGAGATGATTTCCGTGCCTGGAGAAGCTATATATCGAGGTGATGTTCCTTTCCTATTAAATGTTAACCATAAGGGAGTTCAATTTTTGACACCTTTTCCCAAGTTTACTATGACAATGTACTACGATTTCTGAAGGAATTTTGGAGGATTTCAGTACATACATGTTCCCCCCCCCCCCATATTGGTTGCTTGATCCATATGGTTACAATTCATAAGCATTTCTCCTTTGGATTCATCTGTACTAGTTTTCTTAGGGAATTTTTCATCCACTCCAACCTCTTGTGAAGAAGGCTACATTTTTCTAGATTGTAATCAAATGCCCATGTTAATCATGTCGGATTGAAGATGGCACGTTAGTGCATTTTACAAATCCTGCAAACCAAATAGGCCTGTAGTAGTGTTCAAAACTGCATGTAGGCACTAACACGTTTTCTTCTTTTGTAGATAAGATTAGGCCCATTGGTGGATAATGTGATACAGTATAACAATCACATCAAATGCCTAGATCTACATCTCTCAGAAATTACTTTGAACTCATACCGAGGGACCTTACCCGAGATTATATTCGCCAGGTTCTTTGTTGTCAGAGCAAGGTTGCTGAAGGTAATGAGGTTTGCCCTACATTTATTTTGCAAAAATGCGGTTTGTTGATCAGCGCCGGCGGCTGCGGCAGAATGGAAAAGGCTCCGAAAAAGCTGAATTTCATTTTGGAACTTCAGATGACAGAGTATTCGAAAGTCATTGTGTCAACTCCATACATGACTTCTCAGTGGCTGATCCCCTTGCAAAAATGATGAGGTTTTGAAACCAGCCTTACAAGTGGTAATATTAGTTTGAACCTCTCTTATATCCATGTTCAGCGGATCAACGCGGGCATTTGCAGCTGAATGAGCTGAATTTCATTTCTAATATCAGTTTGAACCTTGTAATCTTGGAATTTGAGCCATATAACTCTGGAATTTGAACCTTGTAATATTTTGAGCTTTTGTGGTACAATCGTTGAAATGGCATCGTATGAGACTCGTATATTGGTGCAATGGACTTAGATTTTATTAACCATTCTCGAATGTGTTTCCCTTGTCGATCTCATCGCAAATGATCTGTATAGCTAACTCGACTGCGATCTTCGACATTATTGGACACAGTTGGTTTCTTCAACCGTGTGCCCTGTAGAGCACAGAATTAATTATCACACTCGAGTGTCCATCATCACACTTCTGTGTAACTTTGACCTCATCAGCCACGGGTAAACTTATGATCGAAGTCATTCCATACACTTCGTTTTTACAAAGCTTTTTGCCAATAAACGCCCATGATTTGCCCCTCTTCTAGCCGACGTGTGGCCAAACTAGCCGGGCGGGAAGCTTGCGTGGTAAACTGCGCAGTTGCGTGGGAACAGGCTCACCAACGACACATTTGGCGCCTCTTCGAGCCCACGCGTGGTCAAACGAAGCGCGTGCGGGGTGCTCAAGCGTGCACTGGAATCCTCTGCTATGAACGCAGTGACAAGACATGATGATTACAGGCCGGCCGGCCCCCATTTATTACACCGGCCATTTAACCCTTGTGCCTCTTCAACCTTTTGATCGCGCCCCAGTATTGCAAGAAGCACACCCACCATGACAAATTCTTATAGGGCCGGGTATCCTGTGCGGCTCCCATGGCGCTCTGAGCGGCTGACGACGACGAGCAGCAGTTCACCATGCATGCCATGGTGGACACCCAAAGAAGGTTCACGGAGCTCTCGGTGGTGCACACCAACAACCCGGTCTGGGTGGAGCACTCCATCCACATCATGGAGTTGTTTCTTGCCGAGGAGAAGTACAAGGTGGTCGGGTTCGACCTTGAGTACACCCGCGCTCGTGCCGGGTCTCGTCCCAAGGTCGTCATCGCCTAGATGTGCGTGCACAATCACGTCCTCGTCTACCACTACTGCCTGGCCACAAGGCCTTGTGAGCATTTCACCAGGTTTGTCGACAGCCCCCACTACATGTTCGCTACGGTGGACATCACCAACGATGTAAAGGTGCTCAAGAATTCGGGCATCGCCTGCCAGAATCTTGTCGACATCCAGGGCCAATACAAGATCTGGGGTAGCAAGGAGCATGAGAAGGACTCACTGGTTCACCTCGCCGAGGCCATCATCAACCCCTACTATAGAGACATGAAGGATTCCTGCAACAAGGACAAGCATGCCTGGCACTCGGCCTGGATGGAGAAATTCGACAAAGCTCACGTCGTGTATGCGGCCAAGGAGGCGTACATGAGCTACGAGATGTACAGGCGGATGTTGACATGAGGAAGTGCCTCCTTCCCCAAAACGGCCAGGGATCCAGCCGGAAGCAGAGCAATGGGAAGCGTCGTCGCAACAATATGTAGATGATTAGATGCTCGTTTCTCCTAGTTTAGTATGCATGTAATTGCTTACTTTGGTGTGTGGAAATGTTATGTGTGTAGGCACTTATGTAATTGTATGCTTAATTTGGTTATGCAATGATGTTCTTATAAGTATATATGTTGATGTTCTGTAGACAGAGCAAATCACATCGCACACAGACTAAACAATGGAACCCGTCGGTGATGATTTCATCAATCACTCACAATTGTATACCAGCAATCGTTTGCTCACAACACACACGGCTTGGTAATAGGAATCATCTGTGTTTTTATCGGTCTTCCCACACATGTCCGATTATAGACCTGTTTGCCGCTTATCACACACATCTTGTTAAGTTGAACCGTTTCTATTCTCTTGGCTCAGCGCTAATAGTTCATCCGAGTGAACTGTATGCCGTATATCGCACACACCTTCATCTGGCTAACCATTTCTTTTGTGTTGCCTATTCACAAATAGTTCATCCGAGTGAACTGTATGCCGTATACCGCAAACACCTTCATCTGACTACCCGTTTCTGTTGTTCTGCCTCATCACAAACAGTTTATCGGGGTGAACTGTATGCAGTATATCGCACACACCTTGATCTGGCTGCCTGTTTCTGTTGTTTTGTCTCATCGCAAATAGTTCGTATGGATCAACCGTATGCCCCGCATCGCACACGCATCTAAAATCTGAACCGTGTTTGATGTATCCACCATCGCAAACATTTTGCATCTTTTTGACGGTTTTTTTACATCACCGTTTGCGATTAATGCATCCCACACAGTTTCGTCAAAGGGTCTCTGATTGTAGTGTCGCGTTAGCAACATCCTGCAGTAGTGTCCCATTTATTTCATTGTGCTTGATATTGATTGCAATCCGTCTTGCCCTATAATACGTGGTAGGCCTTTCCTACGTACCATATGTGCTATTATTGATATGAAAGAAGGTAATATAAGATTCCAATTTCCATTAAAGTAAGGAATGGAACACTTCGCTATAAAGAGAATTAAGCCACCATATGAATCTATTTATGAGGGCCATCTATGGAATTTGAAAGATGACAACACTTGAAACTGTGCCTTATGCCTAGCTAGGGGCGTAAAACAATAGTGCTAGTTGGGAGGCAACCCAATGGTTATCTTATTTTCCCTTTTTATTTTCTTTTTTTGAGTGTTCACACAATTATGCTACTGTTATGATTGTGTTTTTATGTTTCAGTTAGTTTTTTTGCCTAGTAAAGCCTTTGGGATTATTTGTTTGATAGTTGATTTGATTCTGTGAAAAAACAGAAACTTTTATGCTCAGTCCAGGAATTCTTAAAAATCACTGGAATTTGCTTTTGATCTGAATGTTTTACACATGATTAATATACAAATTTCCCACGTTCTCCTAATTTTTTAGAATTTTTAGAGTTGCATAAGCATGATCATTATTCAGATCTTTACAGACTGTTCTGTTTTAGATAGATTTTGTTTTCATTGTATAGTTTGCTTGTTTTGATGAATCTATGGATTATATTAGGGGGTATAAGTCATGGAGAAGTTGGAATACATTTGGTATTATGCAATAATAAAATATGAATGGGTTCACAACAGTACTTAAAGTGTATGATTTGATTGTTATACTAACGGATTTCACAAAGTTTCTGTTGAGTTTTGTGTGCTGAAGTTTTCAAGTTTTGAGTGAGATCGCGATGGATTAAGGAATAAGGAGCGGAAAGACCCTAAGCTTGGGGATGCTTGATACATCTCCGTCGTATCTATAATTTTTTATTGTTTCATTCCAATATTCTACAACTTTCATATACTTTTGGCAACATTTTATATTATTTTTGGGACTAACATATTGGTCCAATGCCTAGTGTCAGTTCTTGTTTGTTGCATATTTTTTGTTTTGTAGAATATCCATAGAAAACAAAGTCCAAACACGATAAAAATTTACGGAGATTTATTTTGGAATATATGTGATTTTTGGGAAGAAGAATCAACACAAGACAGTGCTCGTGGGCCCCACGAGGCACCAGGGTGCGCCCAGGGGGTAGGGTGCGCCATGGTGCCTCGTTAGCCCCTCGTAAGTCGGTTAACGCCCTTCTTTCGCCGAAAGAAAGGTAATATCAGGAAAAAAAATCTTGTTAAAATTTCAGCCCGGTCGGAGTTACAGATCTCCTGGAATTTAAGAAACGGTTTTCGGCCAGAAAATAGGAACGTGAAACAGAAGAGAAAAGAGAGAGAGATCCAATCTTGGAGGGGATCCTGCCCCTCCGTCGCCATGGAGGCCGTGGAACAGAGGGGAAACCCTCCTCCCATCTACGGGGGAGGCCAAGTAAAAATAAGAAGAAGAAGAAGAAGAAGAAGAAGAAGGAGGAGGGGGCTCTCTCCCCCTCTCTCCCGGTGGCGCCGGAACATCGCCGGGGCAATCATCATGTGACGGCGATCTACACCAACAACTCTATCATCTTCCTCAACACCTATATCACTTTCCCTCATCTATATTCAGCGGTCCACTCACCCGCAACCCGTTGTACCCTCTACTTGAACATGGTGCTTTATGCTTCATATTATTATCCAATGATGTGTTGCCATCCTATGATGCTTGAGTAGATTTCTGTTATCCTTTCGGGTGATTGATGAATTTCTATGATTGGTTTAATTTGCTTGTGGTTATGTTGCTATTCTTTGGTGCCCGTCATATGAGTGCGCGCGTGGATCACACCATAGGGTTAGTTTTATGTTGATAGGACTATGCATTGGAGGGCAAGAGCGATGGAAACTTCTTCCTACCATAGAAATTGATTCATACAGAATTGAAGGGGGGACAATATATCTTAATGCTATGGTTGGGTTTTTCCTTAATGAATGTTAGTAGTTGCGGATGCTTGCTAATAGTTCCAATCATAAGTGCATAGAATTCCAAGTAAGGGATGACATGCTAGCATTGGCCTCTCCCACATAAAAACTTGCTATCGATCTAGTAACCTAGCCAATTGCTTAGGGACAATTCCGCAAATCCTACAACCACTTTTCCACACTCGCTATACTAACTTAATTGTACTTTATTTAGAACAGCACCTAACTTTTATTTTCATGTTCTTTATTATCTTGCAAAACTATCCCTTTACACCTACAAAGTACTTCTAGTTTCATACTTGTTCTAGGTAAAGCGAACCTTAAGTGTGCGTAGAGTTGTATCGGTGGTCGATAGAACTTGAAGAGAATATGGTGGTTAGTCAGTATGCAGAACAAAATAAAGCAGAAAAGAAGAAGGTCGAAGCTCCTGATTTTTCTATGGTGGTTAGTCAGTATGCAGATAAAATTTGTGTCGACGAGACCGACTCAAAACCGAGGATGGTTTTCCTTGAAGAGGGGGAGGATGATATGGTCGTGGCTACCCCTAGTACTGATATTGTTTCTGTTGATTTAAGTCTCGTTGAAGAAAAGGACGTGGTGCATGCAAATTCTGGAAGAGACCTGCCGCATGCAAACTCATACCAACATGTAGCTTCGCATGCCAGATGGAAAAATAATATTACTTATTTATGTGCTAGTGCAATCGGAAGATCAACCAAGCTCATGTTTTGTTCAACGGCCTTGCATGCGCATGTGTATTGGGATGAAAGGAATGAGACTTGGTTCAAACGGAAGGACATCCAGAGAATATTTATCTTTCTGTTTTTACCAAGAAAAGAGAAAGACCAACCTTATTTATCCAAGACATGTTATGCGTGGGATCTATTCCAATGTTTAAAGTCTGTTGGCTGGGGTCCACCTACATGCAGAATCAGAAGATGGCGCACACCAAAGTTACCTTTTAAAATTCTACTACTAGTCGGTTGTGTATTTCCTTCTCAGCCGTGAGTTAGAGATAGGGTCAGATATTGAGTTTAATTCTTGTGAGTCAAGTTACAAGGGTCAGCTGGTATTATGAAGCTATAAGTCCATGCGCCATGTAATAGTTAGATTATGTTATTATGAATTAGACACCGTGTGTTCCGGCCGTCGGCCATTATCGAGTTTAGAGAAACCTTGTCAAAATCTCTGTTGGCGTGTGAGTTCCTACGACGCGACGCGTAGGAGATTACAAGCTGAGCCTATATGGTTCGTCCATGTTATTCCTTCGGATCGAGGGGTTGGCGTGTTGTTTTCACGGGATTTGCGAACATCTTCGTAAACCTGCTACGATTACTTGCTGCGATGGAGGTTTGTGCCGTGAAAGATCGGGCCAACAACGGATCGACCCTCGCCTCGAGGTTCACTCCTCATCATTCAAGATTTTGAAGAACGGCAAGGCACGCTCGGCGGATTTCAAAATGAACCTACTCAGTGCGGCAACACAGCCAGCCAAACGCCTCACATCCTTGACGGTTTTCGGGGCTTGGATCTGCTCTATTGCTTTGATCTTGTCGGGGTTGGCTTCTATCCCTCGCTGAGACACAAAGAACCCAAGGAGCTTGCCGGACGGAACGCCAAACACACATTTCTCTGGGTTGAGCTTCAAGTTGATCTTTCACAGGTTCGCAAAGGTTTCTTCCAAATCTTCAACAAGCGTAGACTTGTCCTTAGTTTTGACCACTATATCATCCATGTAGGCTTCTATGTTTCAGTGTAATTGAGGCCCAAAACCAATTTGCACAGCCCTCGCAAACGTAGAACCAGCGCTTTTTAGCCCGAAAGGCATACGTACAAAGCAGTACGTGCCACATGGGGTAATAAACGCGGTTTTCTCTTCATCTTCTTTAGCCAGGAAGATCTGATGGTAGCCGGAGTATGCATCGAGGAAGGAGAGAAAATCACATCCCGAGGTGGAATCGATGATCTGATCGATGCGCGGCAAGGGAAAGGGATCCTTTGGACAAGCATTGTTCAAGTCAGTGAAGTCAATACAAAGTCTCCACTTCCCATTTGCCTTGTGCACCACCACTAGATTTGCTAACCAAGTTGGGTGCAATACCCCTCTGACTAAGCCTGCTGCTTCAAGTTTCTTAATCTCCTCGGCAATGAACCGTTGCCGCTCCAAGGCCTGCTTTCTGACCTTCTGCTTAACGGGACGGGCATGAGGACAGACAGCAAGGTGGTGCTCGATTACCCCCTGGGAACACCGGGGATGTCAGATGGTTGCCATGCAAACACATCGACATTCACCCGCAGGAAGGCAATGAGCGCGCTTTCCTATTTGTCATCAAGGGTGGCACTAATGGTGAAAGTACCATTAGTGCCATCCTGCCTCGCCAGAACCTTCTTCGTTGTAGGAGGAGCATCCTTGGATCTTTTGCTATCCGAACTTTCCGGCAAGTTGCTGCCAGGCGTGGCACACTCCGAAGAGGCGCGCTTCCCGGGATCCTTGTCGGTGTACTTGCCATTTTTCTTAACCTTGTTTTCTTCCCTAGCGGGAGCTAGGGCCTTGGCGGCCTCTGCTGCTACTGCATATCTGTACATCTTGTCGACGCATATAACTGCATCCCTCTTATCTGACGGGATGGAGATGACTCCCATAGGGCCCGGCATCTTCAAGGTGTTATATGCATAATTGGACGCTGCCATGAACCTGGCCAGAGCTAGACGGCCAAGGATTCCGTTAAATGGCAGGGGAAGCTCAACAACATCAAACACAACCTTCTCAATCCTGAAGTTTAGTTCCCCGCCAAATGTTACCAGAAGTGTAATCTTTCCCTTGGGCTAGCCCCTGCCTTGGTTAATTCCTTGGAAAGTGCCAGTCTTCTTTAGATCCTCATCAAGAATTTGGAGCTTTCTAAGCACATAGGGGAAATCAAATTCAACCCTGCCCCGCCGTCAACCAACATCTTAATGACCTTGAGGTTGCGGATTGTTGGCGAAACCAACAATGGCAAGCATCCAACTGTAGTAGTGCGATCTGGATGATCCTCAACGTCAAAGATAATGGGCGTGCGGGACCACTTGGGTGGTTCTCGAGCGCTTGCTACTGGCTCTGCCGCATTAACTTCATAGGCCCACTGCTTGAGTTGGCGGTGAGAGGAGTGCAAGGATGTACCCCCATCAATGCACATCGCCTCGGTAGCCTTCTAAAACTCCTGTTCACTGGATTCATCATCCTCCTCCTCACTGTCATCTTCACATTCCTTTTTCTCATGACCCCTGGCGGGCTTCTGATTCTGCTGATTGAATTTGCCGCGATGACCACCGCGGCCACCACGGCCTTTCCCGCTAGCGCCATCTTGACCTCTCTCTTTATCACACCTTTCATACTCAGCCTTCTGCTTTTCAACCAGCTGTTCAACTTGTTTGCAATCTTGGAGATTGTGGCCCTTGGTCATGTGGATCTTGCAGTACGGACCATCGGATCTGCCGGTTTTCTCAGCTGCCGCTGCCGCTCGGCAGTCAGCGCATGTAGCAGCTTCCTTGCCGGGTGTCTCGGTCTTTGCTTTCTTGCCGGCACTGAGATCACCGGAGCTCTCAACAGCCATCACTGCTTTCCCTTTACGCTTTCCCTTTACGCTTCTTGTTGCACTTTTTGTTCCTCTTCCTGGGGGTGGAGGTGTCGTCGTCCTCTTCTGAATCGACTTCAACGCCAACCTCCTCTCCTAGAAGTCTTCTCCCTTATTCAGCACGAGCACACTTATCTTCCAATGTGTAAAGTTCATTGACGGTTTTTGGCAGCCGAACATTCATCTTGGCACGCATCCTTCGATTGCATACATTAGTATGGAATGCGGCAATCACAGCTGCTGGATGTATCTTGGGGATGTTGCGGTGCACTCGACTGAATCTCTGTAGGTACTTGCGCAAGCTTTCCCCTTCTTTTTGTAGAAGGGCTTGCAGGTCACCGGGCTACCCGGGTTCTTGATGGCCGCCCGTAAAGGCGCCAATGAACTCGTTGCACAGGTCCGCCCATGAAGAAATGGAGTCTTCCAGCAAGTGCATCAGCCATGACCTCACATTAGGCTTGAGGGCCAACGGGAAGTAATTGGCGAACACTTTCTCATCTCTTCCCCCGACAGCTTGAACAGCAATCGTATAGATGCCCAAAAACTCTGTCGGGTTCAATTTTCCATCATACTTCTCCGGGAGGTCAGGCTTGAAGGTGCGAGAGGACGGCCAATGGACTTGCCGCAGCTTGCGAGAGAAGGCGGGGCACCCTACCTCGTAAGGCAAGTACCCGTCAACACTGGGCACGGGTTCATCAACATCGGGTCCATTACGCGTGTCAGATTGACGACGTGCCTCGCAGCGCCGCTCAATGGTGACGCGGGCGTCTTCCTTTCTCCTATCGCTCAACACTTGGCGTTGATCTCGCTGGAGTTGTGGGTCGGACGAGGCCATTGATGCCTCGTCAGGCTCGCCGACATCCTGGATTTGCTGAGCCCGTCGTGGTTGCCCTTAGGTGGGCTGCCGCGGAGGGGACTACACCGTGGGTGTAGTCCTCTCAACTTGGCCACCAGCGGGGCTGCCAGCGTCATCTGCGGGCGTCGCGAAGGCTCCGCACGCTGCGACTTGTTGGCTTCAGCAAACCCAATGAGGCTTTGGATGGTAGCTCTCCATTCATCCATCTTGTCTGCTACTGGGGGAAAGTTCAGCAGTAGCTGAGCTCTCGCCATTGCTTTGGCCACCATCCCTGGCATGGCATGGGAAGCAGAGCGCGACGCCGCTCGACTCCTGGTCGAACCAGAAGGAGCGTCATTGTGCTCCTACCACCTTGGACCAATCACAAGGGCGGTCTGGCATGGTCGAAGTGGTTCTTGGTGACCAGGCTCTTGATCAGCTGGGCCCTTCCCATGCGAACACGGTCGTGGTGGGTCGACGGCTCCGCTCGGGGTCTTGTCACGCTCGCCTTGCATGGGATGGAGCGCGTGTCTTGACATCGCCCCTCTGGTCGGCATGGACAGAGGATCATGGCTTGCACCAGAGTGAGCGTCGACACTACGCTGATTACGCTCACTGGTGCGGCGAGGAGGTGGAAGCGGGGCGTCACCTTGACCCACACTGACGTGGGCGTGCTCGCCAGGAGGTTGAGGGAGCGGGGCCGCTCCTACGGCCCCGGCTCCTGCTCCGGCGGTGGTGAGGGCGTTGGTTGCATCGTTCGCCGTAGCTGCAGCGTCCGTGGCGCTGGCAGCTGCAGACGAGGAAGCCTTCAAAGCAGAGGGATGTGCCACCGCGCCACTTTTCTTCTTGGGAGCCCTCGATGATGTAGAAGGTGATGAAGATCGACGCGCTGGCTCCTGTCTCAGATTCGCACAAGCGACCCCCCTACCTGGCGCGCCAAAGATGTCGTGGGGGATGCACGATCACCTATGGGGCAGGGATGCCCCTTTGTGGGTCAGCGGGGGGACGATCACATTGCACAAAGAGCAGAAACAATAGGGCAGCACGGCGATGGACAGCTCTCTTTTACCCAGGTTTGGGCCGCTTTGCAGCGTAAAACCCTACTCCTACTGTGGTGAATTGATCTGGAGGAACACGAAGACATGGAGCACTCAAACCTGACAAGTGTGCCTCGAGGAGAGCAGCTACACGCGTACAAGTGTGGAGGGATCAAAGATTCGAACCCTTTGCTCGGTTGCCTCGGGCCTCCTTTTATAGCTTAAGGGGCGACCACAGTCGCAAAACAGTCATTTTGGCACGATTAGATAGCTAACAGTGTCATCATACCTAACTCTGGCAGTTAGTACAAAGTGCATTAAATGCACTGCTGGGTGTCATGCTGAGGTTGAAGTCCAGCAAGCCTGCCGCACCGCTTATTTCTCTGTCTATTATTAGCGTGACACACCATCTGGACGTGTGTCAATAAAGCCAATCTCTTCTCTAGTAGGTTGCCACGTGCTCGACGAAATCCACCTAGCCACTTGAGAGCTCGACACCGCATTGATTAGCGACTGGTGTACACTGAGGTGGAGTGGTGGAATCTTGGCAGAAGTTTGTCGGCACGGAGCCTACCGAGCTCTTGTCTTGTGACCTTGGCGGCCCTGGAGACCTTGCCGGGGTGGCTTGGGTTTGGTCCCCAAGTGTAGCCTCGACCCTGCTGGGCTTGCTTGCCCGGTAAGGGAGGCCTTCCTAGGGAATTCTCTGGTTACCTTGGTCTTCTTAATGCACTCCTTGATCTCACGAAGAGCGGTTTCTCTAGCTCATCTTATGTCAAGCCTTGATACCAAATGTATGCCCTGTCGTACACCGGTGCATAAGTCTGGGCGGCGAACGCACAAGTTCGGTGCACAGACAACTTGTGGGTCATCAATGCCCATGGCACCCCAAGGTAATATTCAAGGAAGACCCAAGCATCTAAGCTTGGGGATGCCCCAGAAGGCATCCCCTCTTTTGTCTACAAATCATCGATAAATTACTTGGAGCTATATTTTTATTCATCACATGATATGAGTTTTGCTTGGAGCATCATGTATTATAGTGGTCTTTGCTTTGTTTGCTTTTTAGTTTGCCACAATCATCTTTTGCTGGACACACCTTTTGAGAGGGACACACATTTATTCGTGATTTGTTAGAATACTCTATATGCTTCACTTATATCTTTTGAGCTAGGAAGTTGCTCTAGTCACTACAAAAAAAAGACACATCCATGACATTTTGGCCCGAATGAATTTTTTTTCTGTCATGCTTATGACACTTCTATGACGATAATTGTGACAAAACCACGTATCATCATAGATGTGGTGGGCTCCTACTTCTATGACAAAAAATCATGACAGAAAATGGGCTTTTCATCCTGGGCGGGCCAGGGACGCACCTGCATGACATTCTTTGGGCCGTCCATGATGGAAAAAATCATGGTAGAAGCGCGGGCGAGGAAAATTTTGGGGAGTTCCCGGTTACGGTGGGTGGTCGGGGCTGAGCGATGCATGCGAGGTTTGCACATTTCTCTCATACACGTACGCGTGTGTGTGCAAGGCGTTGAGCTCTAACTGAACCCGAGCGAGGCGTTGGGCTCTAACTGAACCCGAGCGAGGCGTTGGGCTCTAACTGAACCCGAGCGAGGCATTCGCTTACTGAACCCGAGCGATTGCACTAGCTATGTTACTGAACCCAAGCGATCGATCCCTTGGCTGTTAACTGAACCCAAGCGATTCCTTCGCTACTGCTGCTAACTGAAGCCAATCGAACTAATTGCCTCTTGATGAACAGTGACCGTTGTTGGGGGTTGGATGAACAGTTCCCAGTGGGGGTTGGATGAACAGGACCTCGTGGTAGTAGAGGCCGTTGCCGCTGGATGAACAGGACCCCGATCGAGGAGGCCACCACTCACCCGAGCCGGTTGGGGGTGGATGAACAGGACCCTGTGGAGGGCTGCTTGAACAGTAGCCGGTGGAGGCTGGATGAACAGTATCCCCGTGGATGAACAGTAGCTGGTGGAGGCTGGAGGAAGTCGACGGTGGATGAATAGTAGCAGGTGGAGGCTAGAGGAAGTCGACGGTGGATGAACAGTAGCCCATGGAGGCTGGAGCGAGGCACTAGACGGTGGATGAACAGTAGCCCGTGGAGTCCCGTTTTGCGGTACGCCACACCCCTCCCGATGAACAGGACCCCGTTTCGATCATAGGCGCTCCAACACAAGTCCATTTCCTTCGTTTTGCGCGCCACACCCCTCCCGATCAACAGCACCCCGTTTCGACCATAGGCACTCAAACAAAAGTCCGTTTCCTCCGTTCTGCGGTACGCCAGACCTTGTTTTGGTTGTTCCGTCCAAGCAGGCAGGCTCCCGATGAACACGACGCATTCTGTTGCCTCCCGATGAACACAACGCAGTTTCTCCGTTCTGACCCAACCGGTTGGCTACCGATGAACAGGGCACCGTTGCTGCCGTCCGTTGCCTCTCCATGTACACGTGCCCTAGCCGTACGTATGCGCGAGTAGGCGTTCGAGACCACGCCCGTATGTACGTACGTGGCCGTATTTTTTGGCATCTGGCTGTACATACGTGTACACGGTTTCGAAGGGACTGCCTAAACTGCTACGTCGGGGGCTCTACTACTACACGTGTCGCTGCTTGCTCGGCCATGGTTCATCGTTGCAGAGAGACCGATCGACCAGTATGTACGTACACGTTTGCGACCAGACAGACAACGCTACGTACGCTTCGACCGGGTAGGTCCCAGCCGTTAGGGAGGATAAGGAGGCACTCCCTTGCGTGCGAAGATATATGTGGTGGGTCCCAGCTGTCAGGGGGAGGAATCATTTTTTTGCGCGTAATAAGGAGGCACCTCCTTGTGTGCGAAGATGTAGTTGGTGGGTCCAGCTGTCAGCCTCACCGTGTACAGTCGTCTTCCGATGGCTGTCGTTCGTTGACAACATTGACCACGCCGCGCGGAGAGCACGAAGGCGGTGGACGACGGCGAGGCCTGGTAAGGGAACAATGCGGAGCCGAGGAAGACGAGGCAGTGGATGCCCACGCGGAGGGGAGTACGAGGGTTCACTGGTTCCACTGCAGTGTGAGGCTGCCGTCGCCGGAGAATAACACGGGGTGTGGGTGAGTAGAGGGAAGGCCTGGCCGGCAGTGGGATTAGGGTGGGGCGGTGAGGCCTGCGTGGCAGCACTGCCGCCCATGGGAGGCAGGAGCAGGCGGTCCCGCCGGCGCTGGTTTGGGCGGCTGGACTAAGAAGATTAGAGGTTGAAGAAGCAGCACGGCTGTTGGATTAACATCCAACGGTCCAGCTGCTAGAATCATTTGTTGACTAAGTTGACAAAGCCCTGCGTACGCGTCAGCTTAGTAGGCCCACAAGTCAGCGTGATAAGGAAGCACTTGCTTGTGTGGGTCCCTACTATCAGCCTCTCCACTTACATCCCTCTTCCGATGGCTGTCGTTTGTTGACCATGATAACCATGCCGCGCCGAGAGCACCAACGCGGTGGACGATGGCGAGGCCTAGGAAGGGAATGACCCGGAGCCGGCGAAGCCACAACAGTGAATGCCCACACTGAGGGGAGTACGAGGGCTGACTGTTCGGTTGCAGGGTGAGGTTGCCGTCGCCGGAAAATAACAGGAGGTGCGGATGGGTAGAGGGATGGCCTGGCCAGTGGTGGGGGTAGGGTGGGCCGGTGAGGCCTGCACGGCAGCATAGCCGGCCACGGAAGGAGGGAGCAGGCAGTCCCGCCGGCGCTGGTTTGGGAGGCTGGAGTAGGAAGATCAGAGATTGAAGAAGCACGACGGCGGTTGGATGGAAATCCAACAGTCACTGCTTTGTGTTGACTAAGTTGACAAAGCCTTGCGTACGCGTAAAAAAAAATTAGGACAGCGTCATCGTCAACCTAGTAGGCCCACAAGTCAACCTCCAAATCTGTGGAAAACATCATACAGCCCATTTGTCATTATTTTTAATAATTTAAAGCCCATTTGCTAATTCTTAAGGATATTTTGAAGCCCATATTCTTTTTGTTAGCATTACAGACCATATTCTGGCCACTGCTAAAAAATTCGACGAAATTTTGCATATTTCGGTGGGGTCCAAACTCTTTTAATCACAAAATTTCGAGTCACATTAAAAATAATTATAAAAATAATTTATTTCAAATTAAAATACAATGAAATTTTCCCCACAAAAAAAACAATGAAATTTAAAATCTTGAAATCCTGAAAAAACAAATTTTGAATCTAGTTGCCGGTTTTCTGTGTTTTTAAAAATTTACAGCCCATTTCTTACTACTTATAGCCCATTTTCTGGGGAAGCCGAATACATCCCTCCTCGTCTTTAAAGATTTGCAGCCCAGCAGGGCCGAGAAAAGCAAGTAGGCCTGGGTTGGGTACTGTCCAAAACAGAATAGAACTGGGCTAGCCATTTTCAGAAAGAAAATAGATTTCAACTGGGCTTGTCATGTGCTTAAATAAAAGCCTGGCCTCCGTCTCTACAACTGGGTCCTTGTTGTTACAATATTTCTCTCTTTAATAAAGGAAATGGCAAGCCATTTGCCTTGTTTCAAAGAAAATATGACAGTCACAGCCGAGTTGAAAAGGGCAACAACATCCAACTTAAGCTTACAAACGGTACGAAAGGCCAAGGATTAATTGTTCATGAAATTTAGACAAAACCCAGATTGAACATGGCAATAACATCTAACCCAACCACTATTTTTGGCAATCACAAACAAATGGATCGGTCTGATCCATAAAATCAACATCCTATGCGAAAATTTTTACTGGAACATGACCACAAGTTGTTGTAAATATAAGCCGAGCACGTTCAGAAGCCCATTTGTCCACCTGAAACTTCTTTTTTTGCTGTTCAACATATCCGTCTGTGAGAAATTTCTTGTTGAAAAACTTAAGCCTCATGGACAATAGTAACCTCGCATTCAACGGGAAGAATGTGACAAAGCTTCCGTTTGCCTGGTTGGATGCATATCCTTCCATCGTTATTGTCCTCAAACGAATGTCATGAGAACTGAGAAAATCCCGGTGCTTATTACGCCACTGATTGGTTATATGTTTTTCTCCATGTGTTAGTGCCTAAGTAGACATGAAGATTAAAAACAGTTAAGGTCTAAAAAAAAGAGTATGTCGAATGAGCTACAGCTGAACGATTAATTCTAGTACAATATATATGGGCTTTCGATGGCTGAATTCAATGTGCATGAAATCATCACCTTTATATACAAATTCTCCAGACATGGAAAGCATCACAGCAAGCCAATAATTGTGTTCAGTTCATAACTAAACAGTCTGATATGTAAGATCTTGACAGAATCCAGCACCATTGATAGGCTATCCATGGACGAACTCTTCATTGAGCATATAGCATAATATTAGTACCCAAAGTGTACTCCAAGATGATATAAAACTTATGCCCACAAATGAAAAATGCAGCTTATGATTACAAATGTGTAGATGATAATATACGGTACCTGAATAAGTGTGGAGCCAAACACCAACTTCTGATAATTAAACGGGTCAGGAATTACACCCAAGGTCTCCAGTTTAGGCGCAGAGACGACAATTATTTGCGAAGGTATATAAAAATAATGAAGGAGCAACCTTTGAAGTGAAGGGGCATCTTCGATGATGAGCTGTTGTCCTTCAAAACAAATTCCAATGCTTTTAAGGTGAGGCGACTTTATTTGGAGACAACTGATAGGGATTTCTCTTCCAAAAACAATTAGCAAGCGCTCCAGGGTAGGGCAACTGGAGTGGATGATGCTATGTAGTGAGGCCTCCGACAGATAAACCACCACAAGCGAAAGTTTTTTTAGCAGTGGGAGTCGAAGCATTTGTACCAGATCATCTGGTAGATGGCACCGGGCGAAGGTGGCAGTGTGGAGAGAGAGGAAAACCATGAGATCGAGAATGGTGGTGTGCGCACAAATTCTTGGCCTTCGGTTCGTGGTATGTAATTTTTGTGGTAATGGTAGAACTCAAACTGCTGGATTTTTTTGAATTCAGGGGATGTCAGCCAGGTGTCCACCGTGCAGGGTATGGACAGCAGGTAGCGTGTTGAGATGTAGAGGCGTTGAATGGAGCCCTGGTGGGAGGAGATGATGGCACTGAGGAGTTCAAAATCATGAACGACAGATAGCTGACGATAGTCGAGATTAAGGGGCGTGCCGTGCCATAGAGGGTGCCACCGAGTTGAGAGGACTTGGGTGTAGCAGCAATCCTTGGTGGGGAGAAGCGACATGATCTCCCCAAGGATGTCGTCTGGGAGATCGCTGATGCGGTCCACCCAAGATTCTACGGGTTCCTCAGATCCGTTGGGCGTGGTGGGGGGTCTCGCCACTTCTCCCCGCGCTGTCGGGTGCGGGATCTACAACCGGCGTCGCCGCTGGTGGGAGCCTCATCTTCTTGGCGCTGGGGCCAGCCGACTCCATTTCCTTGCGGGCGTCGCGCCGAGCTCACGGGTTTGAGCAGAGTAGCGAGAGACAAGCCTAGTGGTAGTGCGAGTGGGGAAGAAGGAGGGCTGGGGTTTTTTGTAGGAGCAAGGAAGAAGAGGAGCAGGCGTTTTCTGTATGAGTGAGGAAGAAGGTGAGCGGGGGTTTTCTGTACGAGTGAGGAAGATGGGGAGCGGGGGGAATTGGGGGGAGACAGAAGCAGGAGAGTCCAGCGAGCTGCAGTGTGGAGGCGAGGAGGAAGGAGGGTTTTTCTGGGATCACCCCTCTTCAAGAAATATGGTCTTTTCCTCGCAAAAAACAAAAACAAATGGGCTTTAAGATGGATAGGCTTTTGTATCGACCTAGTCGGCTGCCCGTGTTTCGTACTGGACGGCCTTGTACTAGAGGCAGCCCATTAGAGACACTCTCCAGCTCTCCAGCTTATTGCCCATTAGAAAGAAAAAAAGAGATGCCTCCAGCTTATGGCTCCTCATCGGTAACATTTTTCAACTTGGAAAAAAGTTATAGCTCCTGCTCGGGCCGGCTTGGCATCCACCAAATTAGAGGATGCGGTATTGCATGCAGACACTCACACTGGTCGTTGCACGGCAAAATGAGGGGTCAAATAACAGGCCCACAATATAGATTGTAAAGGTTGACACGCTAGTCAACATTCACACTAAACTAAGTTTCACAACATACGGTATGCATACTAGCTAACATTCACAAGCACTTAAGTGCAGCATGTTTACGCATCTAAATGATTCACAAGACTATAACCAAGTCAAAGTTGTGAGAAGGTGTAGAAATAAAGAAAAAACCATTGATGCTTCTCTGAGCAAAGGGCCTCCCTACGCACACACATGCTTCTTTCTGCTCAATGTTGCGTGCACTTTGAGCATGTTGCAACTCCACAGCTAGCTTGACGGCTCATCTTGCAATTTACGCTGACACATTGCAGCAAACAGAGGAGGCAATAGAGATCACTCAACATCAGACCATTTTGTGTAGTTCCACTGAAATCATCTTCATTGTCCTGAATGTGAAAAGATAGGAAAGCAATAGCTGTACTTAAACAGTGTCGCAAAACAGTAGCACATATCAATAGCTCGGCATGACAAAACACGATCATCTGGACGAAGGGGATACTGACCTGTGTGAGGAAGATTATGCATAATTTTATAGGTGGTTAGTTGATTTCCACCTTAGGATCTCCTATGATGGCACGGAGGAAATTCTATGCAATCGATGAGTGCAATTCCTTCCATGTGGCTGTAGAAAATTTGTCCGACTAACCCCAGTATATTGTTTGTGCAATTCCACTAAAATAATGCACTGCTGTTTGCATGACCCCTACTTGCCGGCCAGGCCATCAATGACTCGGTCTCTTTTATCTTGCGTTGACAGCGCGGCTGCAGTGCTTGTTTGCTCCTCCACACATGACAGGATCGTTCCACACTGCAATCAGCAAGTCAACATATGAATAAGCTTATTTCATCTTGCATTGGTCAGTCTACGTAGTTACGAATGTAGGAATACCTAGAGCACCGTGAGGTCAGCTGACAGCTGGTTACACTAAAATTGAGGTTTGTGCTTCCGTTTGCACAAATAAGACACCATATGGAGATAGACAACCCTGTTTGCACAAATATGTAACAGGGTTACTTAAGCTGTGTCATTTTTTTGCAGCGGCATATGATTAACAGTAGCATCTCATATGTTATCAATGGCATTACACTGACAGTATGAAAAAGTGCCATTAACTAAGAAGTGCCATCACATCAAATCAACACTGGCACTAGATTAACGGGGGCTTACATTAACATGCATAACAATAGCATTATTACTCTATGATGACAGATTGACAGTAGCACTTGATCAGTACGTACGTGCACGGTTAACATGAACGATCGTTCTAACAAAGGGTGATATGAAAGGAGAAACACATCGTCGTGTCAACCATTGTGCAATTAAATTTTGTGCAGTTCCACGGAGATACGGCTATGTTACCGGTGTCAGATTTTAGTGTAACGGCCGAAAACACTCTTTATGAGAAATAAAGCAAGACAGAAGCATTTCATAAAACGGTGGTGGCATTGATTTAGTTTATCGATGGCAATAGATTGACAGCAGATAACTTAATAGTGACATCATATTAAAGTGGCATTGTTTCATTTTACCTGTGATGTTAGATTAACAGCAGCAGTAAGGGCATAGGGATAGGGGAGGCACAAGCACGTTTTACATCCACTGAGGCATAAAGTGGTGAGGCAGAGGTGTTGCCGAGTGCGGCAAACATGCAAAGCATGTCTGGATTTGTGCCTTTTTTGTTCTCGTCAGTGACCTTTCCTATGTGACCACAGGAAATCTAGATGTGCTCATTCTCGGTTGCATTGTCGACCCAACCCCCATCCCCCCCCCCCACTTTCTATCCTTTTTGGACCAAGAGATCGGTCAGGCCAGCATATTTATTTCCCTTTCCAACCAAGAGATCTGTTCGTTAGCCAGTATCTGCAGTACCTTTTTTCCTCTAATAGGAAAAATTTAGGTGGTGTTCGAGTGTTCGACAAGCCGCGGAACTAGCTACATGGGGAGCTTTGTAATACTAGAAGAATATCCACATGCAGGATGCAGCAACGTGGGGAGAAATCCTAACTTGATGAAAAAAGGATGCAACAACATGGGGAGCTGGGCCATTAGAACAAGGCCGGTTCTAAAAGAAGTTATACCTCCGGTCGGCGGGATGTGGTGACGCAGTCGGCGAGATCTGCCAACAGGATGGCGGGGAGCAAGGGTGCAGAAGACCTCCCACGCCGGCGCTAGGTTAGAGAAGACGGTGCGCGACGGCTTCCTCCCTCGCCACCGGCGACCACCAGCGGAAGGGATCTGGCCAGATCTGTGACAACCGGTGAGAAGAGAGAGAGAGACAAAGAGAGTGGACACCGCCGTCTTGTTTAGATCTGGAGAGGGTGATAGAGTGAGAAGAAGAGAGCAACCCTAGCAAGCAAGTTCCAAAGTGGAGTAGTAATTGTTTTTCTCTCCGTAGCGATCGTTTTAAATTGAATACGCGGGGAGCCATCTTCTCATTTAACGTACCAGTAAAAAGAAACTCGATCAATAACCACGCCACCGCGTTCAGGTGGCACTTGGTATGGCTGACATTTGGTCCCAGACCCCACATTAAGTGGACAACTAGATGTGTCAAATTGTCACGTTACCTGCCTTTTCATGTGCAAATGCGCTCCACCGTGAGTGTACCCGCGCGTATGCATTAGGGGAGAGTGAAGTCCGATAAACCTTGAGGTTGTAGAGCTAGTCGGAAACAAACCCTCACCTTTAAATCAGTGAAGTTTGTACCCTGTCCTCTGTAATCCCGGTCATTTTTAACCTTAAGGGCGTGTGCGGTTCAAGGGGTTTTAACAGGGATTAACAGGGATTGTGGGGGATTAAATCATGTACAAGCCAAATTCCCCTCATTCCTCTCCAAACCCCTTGGGAGGAGGTTGAACCGAACAAGTCCTAAGACTAACCACAGTTGGAGTAACTTCAAGAGTAACATCGGGTCCAACTCAGCAAATTCGCCTATGTGGCAACTAGTTAATGAGGAGAGAGGTAAATTGAGTAACTTATAGCTAGTTACTCATTCTATGAGTAACATCACACATACCAAAACAAAATGACTCTATAACCTAATAAATGAAGCTTTGCATGGCACTACACGTGTGATGACCACTGGAGCAATCCACTCAGGTTGTACGTAAACATGTTTATACTCTTCATTCATGATTTTTAGTACAAATAGGATGCACATGGCGATGTCATCCTCATACCAGCCACTATTGATGGATGGCCATGCAGCATCGCCGTGCTCACCTGCAACTGCAACCTGATTTGCGCATGCAGCAACTATGACTGCAATGGAGTACTAGACGCATAAGGCATGTTGTTGGTGCTGCTTCATGAGCTACCGAGCCATCTAGACGAGCGTGCAGTAATGGCCATCACCTGCAGAATGAAGGATGTCATTCTTTCGCCGCGTCCTGGCCATCACAAAGGTGTTGACGCACTTTGCGGGGTTGTCAGAGACGGAGTCCATCGTCCCACTCCAGCGACAGACAGCGCTCGCCCGAGAGCGCGAATGTGGACGCAAATTCGTGCAAACACGGCCGGATTTCATATATACATGGCAGATTTCATTACATTTACATTAAATAAGCTGTGCTAGTCCGGAGCTAAAGGTAGAATTAATATACCTAATCTAAATGGTCGTCGGCCGATCTCTTTGTCCTCCTCCAGCATCCGGTTGAAGAAGAATCGTGCAAGACACCGACTGTTTTCGCCGGCGTCGCCTCGGCGGTGGCCTTCATAGGATACAATCGGCGGCGGCCTCCCGTGTTCTTCTTCTCCTCGATGATGGCGGCGGGCGGGGACGTGCTGGCCGTCACCTCATGGACATCCGCGTAGCCACATCACCTCGTCGACATCTACGGCGGCTTCTTTCTCTGCCTGCATAGCGCGGCTACGCGCGCGTCGACGACGGATGGCACAGTCGCAGGCACTGGAGGCGCTGTACGACGCGGCGGCGTAGAGGGCAGCGACGATGCCCGTGCCGCCGTGCTCCCCAACAAGCCGGTGTGGAGCAACTCGGCACTCTTCCTCGAGCAGGATTGGAGCGGCCAGCTGCGGAACCACACGCTGGCTTAGGGCGGCAACTGGCTCCGTCGGGCTAGCGAGGTAGGTGGAGCAGTGAGCTGCCTCGCTCATAACTGCCGGGCTCGGCGGGCCACCCAGACGGCTTTTATGCTGGAGAACTGCTCTTCCTGCTCGTCGGATGCAGCCGAAAGAGTGGAGAAAATGGTGGAAGGAGGAGTTTGGCCGGCGTCCCGCTCCTGAATGGACGTGTGGCAGGAGTGCGTTTCTCGCATTCGACGTGTGTTTAAATGTAGGTGTTTGAATGCGGCGAGGAGGCGGGTACAGCTGGGAGTGCAGTGGGCGGCGCCCTCGGCCGGCGCGCTGCTTCAATGGCGGACGCAGTGAGAGGTTGCGTCTGCCCTGACCCCCTTGACCGTGGACCTTGACCGTGTACGTCCGGCTTTGAGCACAACATTATCCTAAGTGGGAGTAACATAGCTAGTAACATAACACACCCCAATGCAAATTTGCTTATGTGGCAAGTAATTAATGAAAAGAGAGGTGCTTAGAGTAACATAATATGTCGTAATGGGAGTATCATAGCTAGTATCATGCATGCCAACTAGACAATTTTGATGAGGTGTCATACAATTAAATGAAGAAAGAGAGGGTTGAGTATCATATCATGCTACCGTATCATAATAAATGCTTTGCTACTATGTGTCATGCATGGCAATAAATAAAGTACTACATGATACTAATGTATGATACTATGCATTAGGGAGGTAGTATCATACACTAGTATCATATGCATGATACTAGTTTATGATACTCCCCATTACAACCAGCCTAACATAGCCCTTCCCAAGAATAAATGAGTCTATAAGTTAATAAATGCAATCATCTATATGTTACTACTTCTTTGTTACTTTGCACTATTAACGTAGTAACATAGGCTAGTGTCATATGCATGACACTAGTCTAAGTTACTCCCCACTATGACTAGCCAATGGACCTTGACAATGTACGTCACCTTGTGTCCAGATCTGAGATGCCACATGTACCAGATGAATGACTCCAAAGTTTGACACGTGATGCTAGGTGCGAGCCGAAGAACACTGTTGGAGAGACCCCCCTCATAATATTCCTACATTGGTCGTTTGATTCATAGGATAGAATGCTATAGCAATTTTTCCTATGAAATCATGTGTTAATTGGCAATCTAGCATCCACTCCAACTTTTTTTTTCACTTCCTTTGTTTTTCCTGTGTCAAACACTGTGTTAATGCTAGTATGGGATTCAAGTGGACATGCCACTCCAATCCTTTATTTTTCCTATTCCTATGTTTTAAGTTCCTACGAATGAAAGAAAAGAACCGGAGAGAGTACTTGCTCTAATGACGTGCCATTGCAAGAGCCACCTATATTAGTTAACCATGCTCTAAAAAGGTGGCCCAGCTTTGGCTATAGTGTACTGTACTCCTACTAAAGGTTAGTAGGTGACCTTGCACTTGGCTCTTCGCCTCTTCCGGAAGTAGAACAATGATGATGGTACTACAATATTATATACTTCTGGCAATCTGACACCGAATGAACTGTTGCACGTCCACCGCTTGTATAAAGCAAAAGCTTCTCCTCGTGCTGCGAGCCACCGCACGTGCGTGGACGAGGGAGAGGGCGTAGTAAGCAAGCTTCTCGTCGTTCTGCGAGTTGATGTGACACATCAGTTATTTATTACTCTCTCCAAAAGGGCCGACCATGTCCATGGCTACCATCCCGTGCTCCGTCATTGAGTACGTGCACGATTCATGTGCCATCGAGGAGAAAAAATATTGCGTAGTACGTGCCATCGAAGTGCACGACTCACTTACGCACTGCTTATCTCCATTTTCTTGCATGACACGTGCACCTTGATGCTAGATGTCCCGCGTGTTGGCAAAAGGATGAACAAAGCTCACGTCTAAAACAAAAGAGTGGAAGAACATAGATTCCCGACGACCGAGAAGGAGCAAGGAACCTCGCCGTGGAGCGTCTGCACTCATAATATTTTATATTATTCAGCGATATAAAATCAACCAAAACTCTCCACGTTTAACCAAAAGAGTCCGAAACACATCATACATGGCCCACCTCACGCATTCACCATATTCCTCGGCCTCTGTGCGACACCTAGTTATAGTATATCCAGCAGTCCGTCGCTTCTCGCTCCTCGTCCATATAGCCCGTGCGACACCTAGTTATAGTAGTATATTCAGCAGCCCGTCGCTTCTCGCTCCTCGTCCTTATAGCCCGTGCGACACCTAGTTATAGTATAACTGAAAGAGTACTTGCTCTTTGAGCAAAGGGCCTCCCTAAGCACGCATTAATTTCTTGGGCATGATTCTTTCTACTCAATGTTGCGTGCACTTTGAGCATGTTGGCAACTCCACTGCTAGCTTGGTGGCTCATCTTGCAATTGACGCCGACACATTGCAACACTCCTGCAAGGCCCAGAGGTTAATTTGAGAGCAAGTACCTCAAGGTTAATTTCACATACATGACAAAAATTATTAAAAAGTAACGCGATAGACCTTCGATTAACATGTGTTCAAAAAACAAAAAAATGTAGAAAATTACAAAACAAAGACCTTGAGGTTCAACTAATTTGATGGGTCACTATAAACGTTTAAAATAACCTTTACAGTGACCCATCAAAGTAGTTAATATCGAGTCCACTTCCCATCTGGTCACCCATCTCATGACTACTCAAGCCTCAGCACAGTTAACTTGGGAGTTCTGTTAGATGAGCTATCGGTAGGGAAGCCGGTCCTTGCTGATATAGGAGGCCTCTTCGTATCCTTTATTGCGTACACGGATGACCGCATGTTGCCGCCCAATGGTCAATGCCACATCCCCCGCGAATGTAGAAGCTTCCTTCCCTCGTCTAGCTGCTTCCTGCGTTTTCCCCACCTATAGAACCGCCTAGCGCCGGCCAATTCCTCTCCAAACACCTAGCGAGGTGGTTGAACCGAACAAGTCTAGACTTATTTCTAGTGGATTCACTGATGTGGCACCAGAAGGGTGTGATAGCTGACTCTGACAAAATAATTGACTACCACGTTGTCATAAATGAGCATGGAGCCCACTTGTCAGCGTGCTGGACGAAGGAAGTAACGCAAGACAAAATGGAGCGCGGAAGAGCAAGTACAATAAGGTGATGTAGGCGGGCTGTAAGGCTTTAAATAATATATATTTTGCTTAGTTGGATGAGAGAGAAGAGGTGAGAGAAGAGAAGCGGGCTACAAACCTACAGCCGGCTATAGCACGAGCTCCAACACCTTTTGTGAGAGAAACATGTGGGCCATATATTAATGATGTAGTATACTAGTATGACTAACTATTGTATGAGTGAGCTATAAGATTGTCTATAAGTGACATCGCAAATTCATATAGCCGGCTGTTGGCTATACTATTAACCATGCTCGAAGGGTGCGAATCGATTGGCTCACATGTGATGACCACTGGAGCAATCCACTCAGATTGTACGTAAACAAATTCGTGCACACAAGGCCGGATTTCATTACATTTACATAAAATAACCGGTTTCCACACGGAGTAGGTTTCTCGGATTCCACGCGGGTTTAATGTAGGCGTTTAAATGCGGCGAGGAGGCTCGTTCAGCGGGGCATGCAGCGGGCGGCGCCCTCGGCCAGCGCGCCGCTTCAATGGCGGACGCAGTGAGAGGTCGCGTCCGCCCTGTGCCGCCTTGATCGTGGACCTTAGTACATTAGTCGTTTGATTCATAGGATTGAATCCTATAGGAATTTTTACCTATAGTATGGAATCACGTGTACTACTACAACATTTCATTGGAAATCTAGGGTCTCTTTGATTCAAAGGATCTCCATAGGATTTTTTAAGGATTAGAATCCTTAGGAATTTTTCCTACGTTGGTCGTTTGATTCGTAGGATTGAATCTTGTAAGATTTTTTCCTAAGGATTTATTTGTACTACATTTCACAGCAATTGTGGCGCCCCGCCTGATTACCACTGTAGCCAGACGGTCGCCACGCATACTAGCCCAGGAAATCACTCTGGCATGCACGTTTACAACAAGTATCAAGAACACAGGCATTTCTATTAATGGATATATAAGTCTTACCTGATATTTTACAAGGGTGATGGCAGCGGAAAAGATCTATCTAAGGCAGCAGGGTCCTGGTGCGGCTCCAATCCACAGGGATCTAATTGGGTTACTCTCCTAGCCCGCGAATGCTTTGGCTCCTCATCGACGAACGACGGATCCTTATGTGAACCTGGCCACATTGAAGGCTGATGTCTACTACACAACTTATTCTTGTAGACTCGTGTTGGGCCTCCAAGCGCAGAGTTTTGTAGGACAGTAGCAAATTTCCCTCAAGTGGATGACCTAAGGTTTATCAATCCATGGGAGGTGTAGGATGAAGATGGTCTCTCTCAAACAACCCTGCAGCCAAATAATAAAAAGTCTCTTGTCTCCCCAACACACCCAATACAATGGCAAATTGTATAGGTGCACTAGTTTGGCGAAGAGATGGTGATAAAAGTGTAGTAATGATAGTAGATATTGATTTTTGTAATAGGAACAATAAAAAAACAGCAAGGTAGCAATTGATAAAACGGAGCACAAACGGTATTGCAATGCTTGAAAATGAGGCCTAGGGTCCGTACTTTCACTAGTGCAACCTCTCAAAAATGCTAATATAATTGGATCATATAACCATCCCTCAAAGTGCAATGAAGAATCACTCCAAAGTTCCTATCTAGCGGAGAACATAAGAAGAAATTGTTTGTAGGGTACGAAACCACCTCGAAGCTATTCTTTCCGATCGATCTATCCAAGAGTTCGTACTAAAATAACACCAAATAATTTCAGATTCATAATACTCAATCCAACACAAAGAACCTCAAAGAGCGCCCCAAGATTTCTACCGGAGAAACAAAGACAAGAACGTGGATCAACCCCTATGCATAGATTACCCCAATGTCACCTCGGGAATCCGCGAGTTGAGTGCCAAAACATATATCAAGTGAATCAATACGATACCCCATTGTCACCACGGGTATTCATAGCAAGACATACATAAAGTGTTCTCAAATCCATAAAAGTATTCAATCTGATAAAATGAAATCTCAAAGGGAAAACTCAATTCATCACAACAAGATAGAGAGGGGAAAACACCATATGATCCGACTATATGAACAAAGCCCGCGATACATCAAGATCGTGACATCTCAAGAACACGAGAGAGAGAGAGATTAAACACATAGCTACTGGTACAAACCCTCAGCCCCGAGGGTGGACTACTCCCTCCTCATCATGGTGGCCGCCGGGATGATGAAGATGGCCACCGGTGATGATTTCCCCTTCCGGTAAGGTGCCGGAACGGGGTCTAGATTGGTTTTTCATGGCTACAGAGGCTTGCAGCGGCGGAACTTCTGATCTAGGGTTACCCCTG
Source organism: Thinopyrum elongatum (assembly GCA_011799875.1). Lineage (NCBI taxonomy): Eukaryota > Viridiplantae > Streptophyta > Magnoliopsida > Poales > Poaceae > Thinopyrum > Thinopyrum elongatum. Next base: position 511,555,281 of record CM022300.1, read on the forward strand.
ATGGTTTCTGTATTTATAGGAATTTTTGGCATTGGTTTCATGCTAAGATGGGCCTCGAGGTGAGCACAACCCACCGGGGCGCGCCTGGGCCCCCTGGCGCGCCCCAGTGTCTTGTGTCCTACTCCTTCACCTTTTGGCCCTTCCACGAAGCTTCTAGTGCCTCTTTTGTTCCAAAAAAATCGTCAAAAAGTTTCGTTGCATTTGGGGAACTTTTATTTCTGCACAAAAAACAACACCACGGTAGTTCTGCTAAAAACAGCGTTAGTCCGGGTTAGTTCCATCCAAATCATACCAAAACCATATAAAATTGTTGTAAACATGGCATGAATACTTCATAAATTATAGATATGTTGGAGACGTATCAAAGGCCGCTGAGTACTTTTGAATGTACTCGCAAGCAAACCAAACTAACATATACACCAAGCAAAGCAATCCATGGCATTCAAGCATGCATTTGTTATTAGAGCAATATTAATTATCATGGCATAGCATACCTATCTGGCAATATTAATCATGAAGTCATAACAGGTTTATCCAGCAAGATAACTACTAAAATAAAATACGGTAAAGTAAAGCATATCAAGTAAATAATCCATATTCCGAACATTCTCATGATCCAATGCAACTCTTTCGGTCATCCGACCGTCTCTTTCATAGCCATCCCATGGCTAACATATCATATCCCTGACATCATCCGATGGCTATGCATCTCTAATGTAAATCTGATAAACTTACTATCTTCCGGGTTGTCCCACAACCCTCAGAATACTCACGATCCACTGAGTACTTCCGATCATAAGACGAGTTCTTCCATCATTATTATGTTATTATGGTTGACCACCTAGTGAGGTCTGGACGGACTGTCCAATACCGTGGACGCGGCTATTCGAATAGATTCTTACACTCTGCAGAGGTTGCGCACTTTACCCACACCATGGGGCACCTGGCCTCGTGATCCCATTCGGGTGGACCAGTGTTGCTCCAACGAAACTTGCCTAATCCGTGACTCCTCCATCGTACCACCGGCAATCATCCTCCCCCAGAGTCCTGCCCTGGGTGGCCCCTGTGTCACGTCGTGACACCTGCTACCGTCGTGGCCAAACAACTGTCCCAAAGGGGACTCCCGGGTTAAACAATCAACTGGGCTCACAAGGTTATCGCCGCCTACCAGTCCAGGGTAGCGCGCGCGGATAACCTTCCCTGCTTGGTGGTACCGATAAAAGAGCACGCGATCAGACCAAGTCAAGGCCGTCCCATATCGGTAAATGTGGTTGCACGGGTAAGTCCGGACAGGTGACTCTGGATCAACCGACTAGGTTTAGCTTTAGCAGGTACTTAGGAAGCATGGTTGTTTATCATGAATAACTTGACATGGTGGTAACTATGTATGAGGTCACAACTGTGGAAACATAACAACCTATCTCCACATAACATCACAATGAGTCATTAGTGAAACAACATTTAAATGGCAAATTATCACTTTACAAGTTCTAGCTGTAAGTTACGACCATCGGAACCCTTGCATAAAACCGGCAAAGAAACCAGTAGCCACCAGAACGGTCTTTACAACTCAGATCTGGGACATTACCAGAATAACTCAACCTCGGCTCAAGACGGCTGGAAAGCAGCTCAGAGCATGAGACGGTGTTGATAAAAAGAATGTAGCAGTTCCCTAAGACGGCCGAAAAACAGCTCAGAGCATAGGGTCACTACTACAGAAAGAAATTCAACAACTGTCCGAGACGGCCGAAAAGCTACTCAGAATACGGGCTAGTTGCTGACAAGAGAACTAAAAGTCGGCATCCATGTCGGCCGGCCGGAAGCAGCTTAGAACACAGGCGTAGTGCCGTCATCGAAGAAAGTGCAGGCAAGGGTTCATCAGAGTCACATACAGCTCACCACTACACGCACAAGCATAAGTATAATAATTTGAACACGCAAGAATAACACAGAGCAATTCTTTAGGGCATATATCAGATGGTCGGCTTGCCTGGGGTCGAAGAATACTCCGGGAAAGAGTGCGGTAGCCTCGCAGGAAAATCCGCCGGAAAAGATTCCCTCTCGGAGGGGGCTGATAGAAGGCAAGGGCACAATGGTCATTTTCATAGTGTGGAAACATTATGAAAATGATACCATCGGAACGGGCTCGACGAGACGAAGACGTGGGCGTTGGTTTCACCTGAATCGGAGTTGTGAGTAAAAAGATGTAGACGATTGACTGCCAGGGACCTATCTGTAAATATTTTATTCACCAATGGGTCCTTGGCAGATTTTTCTGTGGAAAAAGGAAAAGGCAACTGTGCAGCTAGGCCGGCTCGGGCCGAAAGTGGCTAGAGCCCGAGCGCCTAGCCGAGCCGCACCGCTGCTGCTGTTGCTGGGCCGACCCACCCGCATCCCCCACTTGAAAAAAAAGAGGGAGGGAAGGGTTGCTAACAAGGGGGCCCCGCTCGCAGGGTCTTCTTCCTCTCCCTGTCCCCGCGTGAAACAGAGGAGGCAGGGGAGGGGCTCGACGCCGGCGACGGTTCCCAGCGACTCCGGCCACTCCGGGCCAGGGCGAGGACGCCGGCAGACTCGCCGTGAAGTGCCGCGACCAGGGAAGGTGGTGGGAGCGGCGGGGATCGACTATGGCGACGGCGATGGTGGGTGGCAGTGGTGGACTCCGGCGACGGACCCGGCCAACTGCGGCCACCCCCGGACGAGCAGAGGCCACCGGCAGGTCCGTGGGGACGTGCAGCGTCCGTCCAGGTGGTGCACGGCCGTCAGGAAGCCGCGGAACGGCGGCGCACCATGGAGGCAGAGGACGGCGGTGGCCGGACTTGGGGAAGGCATGGCCCAAGGCACTCCGGAGAGGACTGGGGAAGATGGGGAGGTGCGTCGGAGTGGGGTGGAGCTGGTGGTGCGGTCAGGCGGGGGAGGGGAGAGCTAGGCTCGCCGGAATCAAGCCGGCAAGGCGGCGGCCATGGCGGACGGCGGCGGCCAGAGAGTGGAGGGAGGGCTCCAGTGAGCTAGAGAGGAGGGGGAGAGGTTGGTGGGGTGCGAAGGAGCTCGGGGATGCTTTAAATAGGCTCGGGGAGGAGCTAGCCGACATCGGCCGAGGCTCCCAGAAGCTCGTCGCCGTGGCGGCGATCCAGTGGAGCACCGGAGGTCGGCACAAGCGACCAGGAGCTAGGAGACGAAGGGGGAGAGGCCTCCAGCAGGCTCGCACACATGGAGGGGAGCTCGCCGGCGCTTGCGGACAGGCCACGGCCTGCCGGAGAAGACTCCCAAAGGGTCCAGGACACAGTGCACCGATTTGGCGCGCTCTGCGCGTGGTCACCGCGTGGCCACGGCATTGCCACGCCCCAATCGCAGCCAAATCGTGTCTGTGGTCTTCTCCTTGCTTTGCTGAGTTGACTAGAGAGGGTTTGGAGGGTAGTGGAGGCAGGAGATGACAGATGAGAGCTCACAAGTGTTCTGACATGAATGTGTTTGACATGTGGTGTGGCCACCACAGTGCTCACCTTGGCCAGATCTTGGGCAAGGGTTAATCATACACTAAGGTGAACATGATTACAAACTCTTAACACAAATGGACAACTCCAGATGGTACTTCCTTTGTAACCATGCACTCTGGCCAGAATTGAAGATGCTGATGCTGGGGAAAATGGCTACATGGATTTGGCCCAAATTTGGTGGAAGGTAATGATATGAACATATGGAGATACTGCAAAGGTTTCAGCTCATTTTGATCAACTATGAAGGTACTTCCTTCACAGACAAGCAATCCGAATAGAAACTTAGAAAAATTGCTGTGGAAGCATCGATGGATGGATTGAGCTGGTTTTTGGTTTCCATGAGTGATTTATCAATGTTAACCACCATGAAAAATTTCAGCTAAAATAGATCAAGGGTTCAAGCACTTCCTTTGCAATTTGCCCAACTAGACAAAATTTGCAAATTGATGTTGTGCTCAAAATGTGAACTATGGAACTTGGGTTTTTGATGGAAATGGTGAATATATGGATAGGAGAAGCTCCACAATTTATTTGGGATTCTTCCTGGCTACCAAAATGGTAGTTCCTTTAGAAAGGGCCCAAAATGCAATATTGGCTTTAAATAGGAAAAGGCAATTTTCCTTATTTAGTTATAGCCAATATTAATGTGAGAGCTCAATATGATCACAAAGAATAGCTCCACAAGTTTTCATGAACTTTGGAGATGGATAGATATTTTCCTGGATTTAATTCCTTTAACTGGCAGAAAAAGGAATTAATTATAAATGAAAAATATTGCAAATGACTTGGCAATATTTTTTCATATCCAGGGTTTATGAAGATAGGATGATCACTGGGAGAAGTTTGGGAGTCAGCAGATCAAAGGAAATTGGGGTTCCTTTGTAATGAAAAAGATCAGGGTTTCCCTTCCGGCAACTCGGAAGGTAGGGTTTCGGTGGCAAAACCCTGAGAATATATCTTGGGTGACAAGATTGGACTGGAGAGAATCTCTGGTTGGATAGGGAAGGCAAGGCTGAATGACCATCTTCACATACCCAAGAGCTAAAGAAATCCGATAACACCGAGAAAAAAGACGGGAGTCAAATCCCGCGAAGGAAAAATCCAAGAGCGAAAACCAGGGTGTTACAGCAATTCTAACATCCACTCCAACCTCTTGGAAGAAATCCTTTGCTTTTTCCATGACACAATCAAAAAAACTCAAATCCTATAGGGATCCAATGGACATGCCATTTCAATCCTACGTTTTTTCTATTCCTGTGTTTCTGAATCCTACGAATCAAAGAGGCCCCTAGAATCCGCTCCAACTTTTTTTCACTTCCTTTCTTTCTCCTGTGGCATCAAACACTCAGTGCTGATACTATGGGATTCAAGTGGACATGCCACTCGAATCCTTTGTTTTTCCTATTCCTGTGTTTTAAGAATCCTAGTACTTGCTCTAAATGATGTGCGAATCAAAGAAAAGAAACAGAGGGAGTACTTGCTCTAAATGATGTGGAGTTCCGTTCCTCTTGGTCACTGTGTAAATCTCTATATGTACAGTCTTTCACAGACGGAGGGAGTAGGTTGAGCACTTGAGCGTGAGCGTGTGTGTTGCGTCGTGTGCTGTGTGTCGCATGGATGCGTGAGTGTTGCGTGCGTGCATGTTTACGTGTGAGTGTTGCATGCATGCATGCATGCATGCATGAGGCTTCTACTCCCTCCCATTGACATGTTCATATTTCAAGCTTCATTAAAACGTTGCATGCAAGATTTAAGAGAAAACTCCACCTACGTTCGACCGTTGGTGAGTCTCTCCTACAAAGTTGGTCAAACTTTACAAAGTTTGAATTTGACCAAATCTTATATGCAAACTAAAAAGAAACGGAGGACCTGTGGACCTAGATGCTAGATGTTTTTTCTACAAAGTTCTTGCATGACCTGTGGACCTGGATGCTGGATGTCCCACGTGTCGGCAAAACAAAGAAGAGCGCTTTCCGACGACCGAGAAGGAGCAAGGAACCTCGTGGTGGATCATTCTGGACTCTTAATATATTTTATATATTCAGCGATATAAAATCAGCCCAATCTTCTCTACATCTAGTAGACCTCCGAAACACGGCAGCCCAGTGTAGTTTACATCATACATGGCCCACCTCATGCTATCACCATATTTCTTGGCCTCCGTGCGACACCTAGCTCTAGTAATCCACCAGCCCGTATCGCTTCTCGTCTCTCTCAAAGTACTACTCCCTTCATCCATACGTATATATATAGGTCCTAATGTATTCTTCGAGGTTGCCTTTGACTATTGATAAGATTTTATATAATTTGAAAATTATATCATTCGAAGATCCTTTCACGTACGAAATTGACGGTATGCTTTGAGCAACTTGCATGTCCTATACTGTTAGTCTCAAATAACTCATTAGGCCCTATATACATGGACAGACGGAGTACATGATACAGCAAACGCTCACCATCTATTAGTTCATTGGTTGGTTTCGATTTTTGAATTGAGTAGTGCTAGTACACTTGATGTTGTGCTGCTACCATCCAATATTCGCGTGTGGTGGTTTCTAGAATAAAAAAAGGAGGTAGTACTTACTGTGGGAAAGGTGAAGTGATGGTTGCTTCGTCCGAGCAACTTATTACTCTAGGAATATTGGAGTACCAGCGGATTCAACGAAGAGTGAAATGATGGTTGCTTCGTCCGAGCAACTTACTGTGGCGAAGGTGGCTGTTGGGGATATAACCCCATGGTGTGACCCGCCCAGGAGGGGCCGGGTTACACTATTGGCGACTCATAAGTGAAGGCCTAAATAGGCCCAAGAAGCCAAGACCAGAGACTAGAGGTGGCTTACAAGGCGGGCCAGTTGAAGGCCCAAGACCTGGAGATGGCGCATAACCCGGAAGTGTGAGCCGCCCGATGGTGACTTGCCTAGCAAGGCAAGGCAACTTAGAACCAGGGTCGGTCACGTTGTATGATCCGATCTGGACTCTTGTAAGCCTAGGGCCCCGACCTGTGTATATAAAGGCGAGACCCTGTGGCGGGTTAAGTTAAGTTGCAATCCATCGAGAGCTAGGTTAAGTGATTCCGCTCCCTTGTAATCGATACTCAATCAATACAACACAAAGCAGGAAGTAGGCTATTATATCGTCGGTGAGGGGCTGAACCTGGGTAAACTTGTGTCTCTCGTCTCGTTCAACCCCTTTAAGCTAACCACCGTAGCCATGGACTCGCACCTAGGTCCTTTCACGAGGGCATCTGCCGTGTTAAACCCACGACAGTTGGCGCCCACCGTGGGGCCAGCGCATAGTGGTTTCGAGTTCTTGAAGGGGTCTTTCCCAGGGATCGAGGGATACGCCGTTGGCAGGATGACCAAGAGTTGCCACGGCAAGCTTTACATCGACGACGCTGGCTGGGGCCCCGAGGCCGACTCAATCGAGTACGGGTACCGGGTCCCCTTCGGCGGGATTCACGTCTTCATCGGCAAGATTGGTGGATCAGAGCCTGAGCCGGACCTCTACACCGACATCATCGAGCCAGCTTGGCGTATGCAACCCGCCAAAGCTCAACCTGGCCGGAAGCGTGTTTTCGTCGGATTCGCACATGGCACGGATCTTGTGGAGGATTCTGTATCTGGAGGAGAGACTCTCATCTACTCAGGTGATGAGTCCTCAACCGGAGAGACGGAGTCGATTTTCCAGCTTCAAGACGGCAGGCTTGGGGGCTATTCCGATGGTGATAGTATTCCGGACCCCTATGAGCCGCCGCTTCGGGCTGCTATCTTTATGGCTGGCACATGGCCGGCTCTCAATTCGTCAACAACTGCAGCTATGACGTCTAGTTTGGCGGCTACGGCGGCTGCGGCTGGCGGTTCAGTTAGGCCACCGGCTCAGGTTTTGTCAGACCTCTTGGGCACTTTGACAACCTTGTTAGCAACAGAGGTTACTGCGGCGAATCAAACACAGCATAATGCAGAGATTGCAAAGGTGCGAGATGAGGTGGCCAAGGCCCAGGAGGATCTTAATGCAGAGAATGCCAGGATGGCGACAGAACGGGCCCAGATGGATGCCGAGTCATAGTATATAAGGGCGGAGGCTTTTCGCTTGAGTCTGGATCAGAATGCATCAAATGTTGTTCTTCGAAGGAGACACCAAACCCGCCTGCCTTTGCAGTATGAGGCACGGAATCTTTTTAACACGCCCGCAGCGGGACAGAGTAACCCACCAGGTACAGCCCGGGTTGCAGAGGCGCCAGGGAGCGGGGCGGCGGCTCAGCCTCGACTATCAGACCCGCCCCGTAGGGATCAGACCCCGCCTCGGCGTTTTTCGACACCATCCGGCCATTATTCTAACCCGGTGGATAACATGATAGCAGTAGCTAGCCGGCTCAATGCGCTCCCTATTACTGATGAGACGCCCTTCACAACTGAGGCGAGGAACGCAATTGAACTCCTACAAACAACGGTTGCACAGCAAGAGAAATATTCATACAGTCGTGACCGGGTACACTTGACCCCCCCTCCCAAGCCGTAGTTACAGCCGACGCGTTGAGTTGCCGGCAGTTTCCAGTAGTGAACGACGTCGTCGACCGCCCCAGGATGACCCGCCCTGTGGGAATAACCTGCCCCTTACTCATGCTCAGGCGATTGTGGATGAAGCCAGAGCCCGCCGAGAGGCGGAGGCAGCAGCGGCGGCTCAACTAGGGGCTTATCAGCAGCCTCCCGTGACCCCTTCGGCCTTAGTAGGGGCTGGTGTAATTTCCAGGTTTGTTGGGGTGCCATGTTTAGTACCAGCTTTACATAACGAACGTCTGCCTAAGGATTTCAAGGGTCCTCGCAAGGTGCCCAACTATACAGCTGATCTCCCCCCTGAAGGCTGGATCGAGAGTTACGAGTTAGCCATGGAGATGTTGGATGTCAATGACGCGGTGTGTGCCAAGTACTTTACTATGATGTTGGATGGGCCAGCTCGAACATGGTTATAAGGATTACCTCCTAATTCCATCAACTCATGGGTAGAGTTGAAAGCGCGGTTCATTAAGAACTTTCAAGGGACATGCAAGCAGCCTTTGACGATTATCGATCTTGATAACTTTGTGCAGCGTGAGGATGAGTCGGCTCACCATTGGGTCCGGCGGGTCTCAGCGATTATTCACTCGTCAGATAGTATTGCGGCGGGTGAGGCGGTTCTGGTCCTGGAGAAGAACTGTCACTTTGTTCCCCTTAAGCAAAAACTCAGGTGGCTTAAACGTCATTGCAATGACATGGGTGAGCTCATGGTGGCTCTCATTAAGTATGCAGAGTCTGACACCACTAAAGACCCCGGATCTGATGATGAGAAGTCCAACAAGGGAAAAAAGAGTGGTAATGGTAAGGGTCAGCAGCAGAACGTGGCAGGGCAGAATGGCAACAACCAGGGTAACGGTGGTAAGCGCAGACACCGCGACGGCGGGTCAGATCTAGTGGCTAACACCAAGACCGGGTATAAGAACCAGCGCCGCAATGGTAATGGTAAGCCGCCCTATGGCGGTGCAAAGCCTTTTAATCTTGAGGCGGCACTTAATGACCCATGCCCGAAGCACAGTCTTCCCAATAAGCCGTCCACTCATGCTTGGAAGGATTGTTGGGTTATGCGAGAGTTCAAGAATTACAGCCTCAATCAGAATCATGGCAATAATAATGGGCCGCCCGGCGGGTCAGGATCCGGCTCACAGGGGTCCGGCTTCGATGGCGGTAGCTCAAACTCTGGCTATCAGGATCAAGGTAACCAGGGTGGTTATAATCAACTGTCTGGTCATGGTAACCATCAGCAAGGCAATTAGTCAGGATATCAGAGTAATCCAAAGTAGCTTAATGGAGGCCAGTACCATGTTTTCACCACAAGTCTTTGCAAACAAGATCAGAAGGTTCACAAGCGGGCGGTTCATGCAACAGAGCCGGCTGTTCCATAGCATTTGAGATGGTCTGAGCACACGATATCGTGGAGCAGGGCGGATCACCCGCCGCGGGTTGATAACTCGGGTCATTTAGCCCTTGTGGTGGCTCCTCAAGTTGGTGGTTATAAGTTTACTAAGGTGCTTATGGATGGGGGCAGTAGCATCAACATCCTGTATTATGACACTTTTCATCGAATGAATTTAACTGACAAGGATCTTAAGCCGTCTTTGATAACCCACAAGTATAGGGGATCATTTGTAGCCTTCTTCGATAAATAAGAGTGTCGAACCCAACGAGGAGCTAAAGGTAGAACAAATATTCCCTCAAGTTCTATCGACCACCGATACAACTCTACGCACACTTGACGTTTGCTTTACCTAAAACAAGTATGAAACTATTTTGCAAGAATAAAACTATGAGTACTTTGCGAGAATAAAACTATGAATAAATTGCAAGGTAATAAAAGTAGATAGCTTTTGTCAACAAGAAAGTCATTTGTCCCTAGGCAATCGATAACAAGTACCGGTAATCATTCTTGCAATTTTACATGAGGGAGAGGCATGAGCTAACATACTTTCTCTACTTGGATCATATGCACTTATGATTGGACCCCTAGCAAGCATCCGCAACTACTAAAGATCATTAAGGTCGTGAAACCCAACCATAGCATTAAGTATCAAGTCCCCTTTATCCCATACGCAACAACCCACATACTCGGGTTTAAGCTTCTGTCACTCTCGCAACCCACCATAAGCGAATCATGAATGTATTGCAACACCCTACAGCGAGGATCCCTCCGTTTGCGTGAGACAGAGGGCACCATAGGACAGCACCAAAAATAAAATATACAATCATACCAACCAAGATCACGATTAACCCACAGGACAAAACGGATCTATTCAAACATCATAGGATAGCCAAATATCATTGGGAAATAATATATGGAGTTGAGCACCATGTTTAAGTAGAGATTACAGCGGGGAGAAGGGGTGTTACACCGCTGCATAGAGGGGGAGAGAGTTGGTGTTGATGATAGCAAGATTGTTGATGTATATCGCCGTCACGATCCTAGCCCCGGCGGCACTCCTGCGCCACCGGGAGAGAGGGGGAGAGAGCCCCCCTCCTTCTTCTTCTTCCTTGGCATCCCCCTAGATGGGAGGAGAGTTCCCCCTCTGGTCCATGGCCTCCATGGCAGTGGAGGGGCGGGAGCCCCTCCGAGATTGGATCTCCCTCTCTGTTCTCTTCTGTTTCGCGTTCCCCAGATCTGGCCCTTCACCGTTTCTTAAATTCCCGGAGATCCGTAACTCCGATTGCACTGAAATTTTTACACAAATTTTTTCCATAAATTATCTTTCTTGCGCCAGAAGAAGGGCCCCAACCAACGTTCGAGGAGGGCATAAGATACCTGGGCGCGCTAGGGGGTGCCTGGCGCGCCCTGGTGGGTTGTGGTCACGGTGGGCCCCGTTTGCGTTGATTCCACCTCCCAAAAATCATAAATATTCCAAAATAATTCTCCGTAAATTTTTATCGCATTTGGACTGCGTTTGATATGGATTTTCTATGAAACAAAAAACATGCAACAAATAGGAACTGGCACTGGGACTGGATCAATAGGTTAGTCCAATAAATCATATAAAAAGTTGCCAAAAATATGTGAAAGTTGTATAATATTGGCATGAAACAATCAAAAATTATAGATATGACGGAGATGTATCAGCATCCCCAAGCTTAATTCCTGCTCGTCCTCGAGTAGGTAAATGATAAAAAAGATATTTTTTATGTGGAATGCTACCTAGCATAAACTTGATCATATATCTAATCATGGCATGAATATTAAGACATAAGTGATTCAAAGCAATAGTCTATAATTTGACATAAAGTCATCAATACTCGGGCATCCCAACAAACAATCGTGTCTTTCAAAATATCGATGCTAAAGAAAGCTATCCCTACAAAATCATATAATCTTGTCATGCTCTGTCTTCTTAACACAAAGTATTTATCATGCACAACCCCGATGACAAGCCGAGCAATTGGTTCATAGTTTTTAACGCGCTTTAGCTTTTTCAACCCTCACGCAATACATGAGCGCAAGCCATGGATATAGCACTATGGGTGGAATAGAGTATGATGATAGGGGTAAATATAGAGAAGACAAAAAGGTAAGAAAGTCTCACATCGACGCGGCTAACCAACGGGCTATGGAGATGCCCATCAATTGATATCAATGTGAGGAGTAGGGATTGCCATGCAACGGATGCACTAAGAGCTATAAGTGTATGAAAGCTCAATATGAAAACTAAGTGGGTGTGCATCCAACTTGCTTGCTCATGAAGACCTCGGGCATTTGAGGAAGCCCATCATCGGAATATACAAGCCAAGTTCTATAATGAAAAATTCCCACTAGTATATGAAAGTGACTACATAGGAGACTCTCTATATGAAAAACATGGTGCTACTTTGAAGCACAAGTGTGGTAAAAGATAGTAGCAATGCCCCTTCTCTTTTTTTTCTTTTTTTTTTCTCTCATTGTCCGGAGTCTCATCCCGACTTGTGGGGGAATCATAGTCTCCATCATCCTTTCCTCACTGGGACATGCTCTAATAATGAATAATGATGATCATCACACTTCTATTTACTTATAACTCAAAAGAAAAAAAAATTACAAGTCGATACCTAGAACAAAATATGACTCTATATGAATGCCTCTGGCAGTGTACCAGGATGTGCAATGATCTAGCGTAATAACGATATTAAAAAATGGACAAGCCATGGAAATATCATGCTAGCTATCTTACGATCATGCAAAGCAATATAACAATGAATGCTCAAGTCATCAAAACGGAAGCGGTGGAAGTTGCATGGCAATATATCTCGGAATGGCTATGGAAAGGCCATAATAGGTAGGTATGGTGGTTGTTTTGAGGAAGATATAATAAGGCTTATGTGTGATAGAACGTATCATATCACGGGGTCTGGATGCACCTGCGAAGTTTGCACCACATCTCAAGATGAGAAAGGGCATTGCACGGTACTGTAGAGGCTAGCAAATTGCGGAAAGGTAAGAGTGCGTATAATCCATGGACTCATATTAGTCATAAAGAACTCATATACTTACTACAAAACTTTATTAGCCCTCAAAGCAAAGTACTACTACGCATGCCCCTAGGGGGATAGATTGGTAGGAAAAGACCATCGCTCGTCCCCGACCGCCACTCATAAGGAAGACAATCAATAATAAATCATGCTCCAACTTCATAGCATAACGAGAGACTATACGTGCATGCTTCGGGAATCACAAACCTTAACACCAATATTCTTACTAACCACAACCGTTTACTAGTACCTCCCACATATTACCATCTCTATATCGCAAAACTATTGCAAGGAATCAAACATATCATATTCAGTGATCCACAAGTTTTATGTAGGATTTTATGACTAACCATGCAAATGACCAATTCCTATTGACTCTCTAAATAGATATAAGTGAAGCAAGAGAGTTTAATTCTTTCTAAAAAATATCATGCTCTAATAAATATAAGTGAAGCAAAAGAGCATTCTACAAATAACGGTTTTCTATGTGAAGAGAAACAGGCAATCCAAACTTCAAATGATATAAGTGAAGCACATGAAGCATTCTATAAAGCCATACTCAAAAGATATAAGTGAAGTGAAATGAGCATTCTATAAATCAACCATGGACTATCTCATACCAGCATGGTGTATAAAAGAAAAATGAAAACTAAACATAAAAGACGCTCCAAGATTTACACATATCACATGAACGAAACGAAGACGAAAACATACCGATACTTGTTGAAGAAAGATGGGATGCCTTCCGGGGCATCCCCAAGCTTAGATGCTTGAGTATCCTTGAATATTTACTTGGGGTGCCTTGGGAATCCCCAAGCTTGAGATCTTGCCTCTCCTCCTTCTCTGCATATCGAGACCTCCTCGATCTTTGATCACTTCATCCACACAAAACTTAACCAAACTTTTAGTGGCGGGGTTAGTGAATATGGCAGTCAAATCCCATCATGTACTGCTATAACATTATTGTATAATTATAATCAAACATTACCCACTGTATGCTATCACAATTCTATGGCCCCAAGTCAAAGGAGGGTCAACAAGATTTCAAACATACGCAAATAATGAAGCTATAACAGCAATCTGTGAAAACAGGACAGTCTGTAAAGATCTGAATGTTAACCATACTTATGTAAATCTAAAAATTCTGAAAAATTAGGAAAAAAATAAACAATTTGTATAGAAATACTTTTAAAAAAGTTTCAGAACCTTTCAACATTCCAGTAAAAAATGTAAAATCGCGAACTGCAGTCAAAGTTTCTGTTTTGCACCGCACATACCAACAAACAATCTAATCATCCTAAAGGCAAATCTTGGCACATTATTTTATAATACAACGGATTTGTACAAGGGGTCAATTATTTTTGTGAGAATCTTCATGAAAAATTTACATTGTTTCCATGAGCATGAACACAAGTGTTCAAGGTCGACCCTCACTTCTCCAGTGCATCAACTTTCAATCGCTTCTCTTTTTGAAAAAGTTTTAAGTTCCCCTCTATATTTTTTTTGTTTTTAAACTTTATAAAAGCACTCAACAGAAATAAATGACTCTCTAAAACTTCTGGGTTGTCTCCTTGGCAGCGCTTTCTTTAAAGTCATTAAGCTAGGCATAGAGACTGATATTTAAGGAGCAAAATTTTCATAGCAATATTTAAGGAGCAAAATTTTCATAGCAATGTTTAAGTCTTCGTTGTCATAGCAATATTTAAGGAGCAAAATTTTCAGGTCTATAAACTGAATCAGCAAAATCTTCAAACTTTTCAAACAAAGATTCAATTTCATAAGCACCCTTAAAAGCAACAAATTCTTCTATTCGTTCCACATCATAGTAATCATATCTACCATTAGCATAAGAAGCTAAGGTTTCATTGTCTTTAAATTTGCATGAAAAGGGAAGGTGTGGAGCGTTCATCCTAGAGCAACAAGTATAATCATATCTAGAGCATAGATTCCAAGCATACCATTTCAACATATGAATTCGATCCCATAAGAGTTTCCCTTTTTGTGTCAAGCGATAATCCCTAAAGTATTCACGTTGATCCAACATGTCTCCCATTATCAAGTTGAATGGGGTTTTCTCAGGATGATCAAAGTATTGCATAATATTTTTCACATAACGAGCATCGAGGGTTTTAGGAGGTTCCCCATCTCCATGAGTAGCAAGTACCACTAATTTTTTTGGTGTTTCATGTTCCATATCCATAACTAAAGATAGAGAACAACTTAGAACAGAAAATAAAAACTACTTAGTGATAAAGCAAACAAGCACACACGAGAATATTCACCCCACGCTATTGCTCCCCGGCAGCGGCGCCAGAAAAAGGTCTTGATAACCCACAAGTATAGGGGATCATTTGTAGCCTTCTTCGATAAATAAGAGTGTCGAACCAAACGAGGAGCTAAAGGTAGAACAAATATTCCCTCAAGTTCTATCGACCACTGATACAACTCTACGCACACTTGACGTTTGCTTTACCTAAAACAAGTATGAAACTATTTTGCAAGAATAAAACTATGAGTACTTTGCGAGAATAAAACTACGAATAAATTGCAAGGTAATAAAAGTAGATAGCTTTTGTCAACAAGAAAGTCATTTGTCCCTAGGCAATCGATAACAAGTACCGGTAATCATTCTTGCAATTTTACATGAGGGAGAGGCATGAGCTAACATACTTTCTCTACTTGGATCATATGCACTTATGATTGGACCCCTAGCAAGCATCCACAACTACTAAAGATCATTAAGGTCGTGAAACCCAACCATAGCATTCACTATCAAGTCCTCTTTATCCCATACGCAACAACCCACCTACTCGGGTTTAAGCTTCTGTCACTCTCGCAACCCACCATAAGCGAATCATGAACGTATTGCAACACCCTACAGTGAGGATCCCTCGGTTTGCGCGAGACGAAGGGCACTGTAGGAAAGCACCAAAAATAAAATATACAATCATACCAACCAAGATTACGATTAACCCACAGGACAAAATGGATCTACTCAAACATCATAGGATAGCCAAATATCATTGGGAAATAATATATGGAGTTGAGCACCATGTTTAAGTAGAGATTACAGCGGGGAGAAGGGGTGTTACACTGCTGCATAGAGGGGGAGAGAGTTGGTGTTGACGGTAGCAAGATTGTTGATGTAGATCGCCGTCACGATCCTAGCCCCGGGGGCACTCCGGCGCCACCGGGAGAGAGGGGGAGAGAGCCCCCCTCCTTCTTCTTCTTCCTTGGCCTCCCCCCTAGATGGGAGGAGAGTTCCCCCTCTGGTCCATGGCCTCCATGGAAGCGGAGGGGCAGGAGCCCCTTCGAGATTGGATCTCCCTCTCTGTTCTCTTCTGTTTCGCGTTCCCCAGATCTGGCCCTTCACCGTTTCTTAAATTCCTGGAGATCCGTAACTCCGATTGCGCTGAAATTTTTACATGATTTTTTTCATAAATTATCTTTCTTGCGCCAGAAGAACATATCCAAGCCGATGTTCGAGGAGGACACAAGATACCTGGGCGCGCCAGGGGGTGCCCGGCGCGCCCTGGTGGGTTGTGGTCACTGTGGGCCCCCGTTTGCGTTGATTCCACCTCCCAAAAATCATAAATATTCCAAAATGATTCATCGTAAATTTTTATCGCGTTTGGACTTCGTTTGATATGGATTTTCCGCGAAACAAAAAACATGCAACAAACAGGAACTGGCACTGGGCACTGGATCAATAGGTTAGTCTAATAAATCATATAAAAAGTTGCCAAAAATATGTGAAAGTTGTATAATATTGGCATGAAACAATCAAAAATTATAGATACGATGGAGACGTGTCAGTCTTCCACAGTCTTCCATGGTGTGGTGCCTAGTAAGTCGGCGTATCCTGTTGGAAAAATTGCCCTGGAAGTAGCCTTTGGTAATGACTATGATTATAGAGCAGAGACAATGTGGTTTGAGGTGGTCAAAATCAAGAGTCCGTATCATGCCTTGTTCAGACGTCCGGCTTATGCTAAGTTCATGGATCGCCCTTGTTATGTTTATCTACAACTCAAAATGCCAGGGTGGAAGGGCACAATTACGGTCCATGGGGATCGGAAAGTCACCTTGGAGTGTGAGGAAGGAGATGTAGCTTATGCAGAGTCGGCTTGTGCCACTGAAGAGCTGAAGTTCTACAAGGATAATGTTGACCCGGCTGATATGACCCCTCTAAAGAAGCCCACCACTGAGCAAGACCCTTTGTTAAAATTTAAGTCAGCTGATGATACCAAACAGGTTGATTTTGTCCCTAGCGACTCATCTCAGCAGTTCACAGTGGGGGCTAATATGGATCCTAAATAGGAAAGCGCGCTCATCGAGTTCATCCGTGAGAATCGGGACATCTTTGCATGGAAACCTTCTGACATGCCGGGTGTACCGAGAGAATTCGCTGAGCACACTCTTAATGTGGATCCTAAGTTTAAGCCGGTCAAACAGTTCCTCCGTCGTTTCAATGAAGAGCGACGTAAGGCTATTGGAGAAGAGGTGGCCCGGCTCTTAGCGGCTGGGTTTATCATGGAAGTTTTTCACCCTGAGTGGTTGGCTAACCCTGTGCTTGTACTCAAGAAGAACGGCACATGGCATATGTGTGTTGATTACACAGATCTTAACAAGGCTTGTCCAGCTGATCCGTTTGCTCTCCCCCGTATTGACCAGATCATTCATGCAACAGCGGGTTGTGAAAGCCTATGCTTCCTGGATGCTTATTCTGGTTATCATCAGATCAAGATGGCAGTCAAGGACCAAGAGAAGACGGCTTTCATCACACCTTTTGTTGCTTTCTGCTATGTCTCTATGCCTTTCGGGCTTAAGAGTGCTCAGGCGACTTATTAGCGCTGTGTTCAGAATTGTTTTCACAGTCAGATTGGGCGCAACGTCCATGCTTATGTAGATGATATTGTGGTTAAGTCTAGGAAGAAGGAGACTCTCCTAGATGACCTGAAAGAAACTTTTGACAATCTCCGGGTCTATAAAATGATGCTTAACCCGACCAAGTATGTCTTTCGTGTGCCTGCAGGTAAATTATTAGGATTTCTGGTCTCAGAATGGGGCATTGAGGCTAACCCGAAGAAGATAAAGGCCATCACTTCACTCTCTAAGCCGTCATGTGTCAATGATGTCCAGCGTTTGGCAGGTCACATCACGGCTTTAACCCGGTTCATAAGTCGCCTGGGAGAGAAGGCAATACCTTTATATCAGATGATGAAGAAGATGGATCACTTTTTTGGAGTGATGCTGCAAATGAAGCTTTTGAGGCGCTCAAGAAACAACTAGCTGAGCCGCCCATCCTTGCTGCTCCGATTAAAAAAAGAGCCTTTGCTCCTGTACGTGGCTGCTAATAATAGGGCAGTCAGCGTGGCAGTTGTTGTGGAGCGCAAGGAGGAAGGTAAGGAGTACCCAGTTCAGCGGCCGGCTTACTATGTCAGTGAGGTGTTGACTGAGTCTAAGCAACGATATCCACATTGGCAGAAACTGGTGTTTGGGGTGTTCATGGCGAGTCGTAAGCTGAAGCATATTTCTTGGACATCCTATTACTTTGGTCAGCTATGCTCCTTTAGGAGATATTATTAAAAATAGAGAAGCCATGGGCCGGATTGCTAAGTGGGCAATTGAACTTGGACCTCATAATTTGAAGTATGTGCCAAGAACAGCCATCAAGTCTCAAGCTTTGGTGGATTTCATCAATGATTGGACAGAGCTGCAGACGCCTGAGGAGAAACCTGACAACACATATTGGACAATCCACTTTGATGGATCCAGGCAGTTGGAAGGCTCGGGGGCTGGAGTTATTTTGACTTCCCCACAAGGTTACAAATTCTGTTATGTTTTAAGATTAATGTTTCCTTGTACTAACAATGCAGCTGAGTATGAAGCTTTGTTCCATGGCCTTCGTATGGCTAAGGAAATAAATTTGAGCCGGGTCATGTGCCTGGGCGACCCAGACCTTGTGGCACGGCAAGTCTCTGGCAAGTGGGACTCTAAAGACCCGCTCATGGCGGTTTATCGCCGGGTGATTGATAATATTGCTGGTCACTTTAAGGGTTATCAGGTGGATCACCTTGATCGATGGAAGAATGAGGCGGCTGATGCACTGTCCCGGCTTGGATCTCAATGTAAGCCGGTGCCCCCTAATGTATTCCTCGATATGTTATACAATCCTTCGGTTAAGTTACCGTCTGAAGAAGACCTTGCTGTCCCTGACCCGGAGGCGCAGTTGGTAGCGGCTCTTCACGCTATTCCTGACTGGACGTTGCCTTATTTGGCTTATATGACTCGGGGCGAGTTACCCAAAGATGAAACTTTGGCACGACAGATCACCAGGAGGTCTAAATCCATGACTATCGTCAACGGTGAGTTACACTGATGCAGCGTGATAGGTGTGTTCCAACACTGTGTTTCTCCTGAGGAGAGCCTTGAAATTTTAAGAGAGATTCATGAAGGCGATTGTGGTCATCATGCCGGCTCAAAATATTTGGTGGCTAAAGCCTTTTGTCATGGGTTTTATTGGTTAACGGCTCATGCTGATGCAGAGGATATTGTTAGCAAGTGTGATGGATGTCAAAAAAATTCCAGACAAGCTCATGTGCCGGCTCAGGAATTGTGTATGATCCCAATAACTTGGCCATTTGCAGTCTGGGGGCTTGACATGGTTGGACCGTTCAAGAGGTCTAAGGATAAGAAGACCCACCTTCTGGTGGCGGTTGACAAGTTTACCAAGTGGGTTGAGGCAGAGCCAGTTAGCAATTGTGAGGCGGCGACTGCAGTTCAGTTTGTTAAAAAGCTGATCTTCCATTTTGGTTATCCTCACAGTATCATCACTGATAATGGCACTAATCTTTCTAAGGGTGCTATGAAAGAGTTCTGTCAAAGAGAGCATATCCATCTTGATGTTTCTTCAGTAGCTCATCCACAGTCTAATGGTGAAGCAGAATGGGCTAACCAAGAAATCTTGATAGGCACTAAGCCCCGGCTTATGGTTCCTTTGCAGCGAACGTCGGGTTGTTGGGTTGAAGAGCTCCCTTCAGTCCTTTGGAGTATCAGAACCACCACTAACAAGTCAATAGGTTATACGCCTTTCTTCATGGTTTATAGCGCAGAGGCGGTTCTCCCAAGCGATATCCGTCATGACTCCCCCAGGGTGGCGGCTTACGTTGAAGCTGATAATGAGACGACACGTTAGAATGCACTTGATGCTTTGGATGAAGAGCGTGATCTTGCGGTGGCTCGTTCAGCAATCTATCAGCAAGACCTACGTCGCTATCATAGCCGTAGGGTTCTAAGCCAGACTTTTCAAGAGGGTGACTTAGTGCTCCGTTTGATTCAAGATCATACAGGGATGCATAAGCTTTCACCACCTTGGGAAGGACCTTTTGTGGTCAGCAAAAATCTTAACAACGGGTCCTACTACCTCATCAACATACGAGAGAACAAAGATTCTCACACGTCTGAGAAGGAGACCAACAGGCCGTGGAACATTGCTCATCTTCGTCCTTACTACACTTGAGTCATAGGCTTTCATCATTGTATATACCTTCGTTGATGTACATACTTTTTATGATCAATATAATAAAGTTGGCATCCCCAAAATTCGGGGCCTCTGTCGTTTCATCTCAAATCTTTGGAGAAAGAGTCAATATTGGTTAATCATAAGATCATTTGGGGGCTTCCTGCTCTATGAGCATAGTTACATAACCCTCCTGATCGGCTTTTATGCCATGTTAAGGTCATTTGGGGGCTTCCTGCTCTATGAGCATAGCTACATAACCCTCTTGATTGGCTTTTATGCCATGTTAAGGTCATTTGGGGGCTTCCTGCTCTATGAGCATAGCTACATAACCCTCTTGATCGGCTTTTATGCCATGTTAAGGTCACTTGGGGGCTTCCTGCTTTATGAGCATAGCTACATAACCCTCCTGGTCGGCTTTCATGCCAAAGGTCGCTTGGGGGCTTCCTACTCTATGAGTATAGCTTCATAACCCACTCTGGTCAGCTTTTATGCCATGACTGAGTTAAACCTACCTGTTTGCAACTTGCTACTCCACCAAGTGACCCGCCGAACTCTTGATAGTTAATCTTTTAAATAAGACCCTGAACTAGTCAAGGTTAAAACAGCGGCTTATGTCATGTGAGGGGCGGCTTATAGTGAGCTAGGATAAACTCACTCGTCTGCTATAGTCTCTCCGCTATGTGGCCCGTTCGTACTCTTAACAGTCGATCTTTTCAATAAGACCCTGAACTAGTTAAGGTTTAAATGACAGATTTATGTCACGTGATAGCCGACTTACGGGATAAAAGGCTTTTCATGCCAAGCTTCTTTGAAGCAAAAAATTGAGTTTTTTCAAAAACCAATCTATTTTGGTTGTGCCTTGTAAGCCAGCTTAATAAATATTTGAGTTATGCATACTCTATATTTTTGTTTTGCAGAAACCTTTTACAGGTGAGAAGTTGTCGGGTCATACTAATCCGGGTTATATTGCTCTATATTGAGTTTACTGCGCTTATAAGTCACCAAAATGATCTTTTCACAGACTGGACATGATTATAAGTCGCCCTGGTTGTTGAGTTATCTAAATCGCCCTAGATTACGATTATAAGCCGCCAGTTGAAAGGTTAACGGCTCTTTGACGGATTATATGAGCCACCAAATTCTTTTGGTAATACTGCAAAAATAGCTGTGTATGATAAGATCATAGAAGTTCAAGCTGTTGAAGCATAAGTTGACAAGAACATGTACGAAGGCATGGTAGAGCAGATAATTGTTTTTCATCTACCTATTACAAGGCTTCAGCTGAGCCCAAAAGTTTGTGACCAAGTGTTTTTAGAGTTAAGCTACTCCATTGAGCCGGCGTCAGCGCCGTCCGGGTTTTGGCCTGGCGGGTTATTGTCATCTTGGCGCCTTGTGCTTGAAGCCGCCAAATCATCCTGTGCTGGCTCTTCGTCGATAACCATCTGGAGATTCGCCGATGTCCAGTCGATGCCGGTTAAATCTTCAAATGTTGCTTCATCATTAAGTATAACAGAAGGATCGAGATCAGGAGCGAAGATATTTTTACGCCTTGGCGGGGTAAGATCTATAACAACTTGGGATGGTGGCTTAATCTTAGCATTGTTGCTATCATAAGCCGGCTGGTACTTGTTCAGGTCCAGCTCCTTCACAAGCTTACATGCCAAAGGTCGCATCTCTCTGACGCATTTGTTGAAGTCCTCCTCTTCAAAGATCGACCCGTCAACTTTGAACTCTGGACACCCGGTAGCCATTTCTTCCGGGTCTAGCTCTGATTGCCAAGCTTTGGCCCGGCTTAGAGCAACAATGGCTCCTGCGTGGGCGGCTGATAGTTTAACTTATTCAATTTGAGCCGGCACCGTTGAAAGATGATCCAGCACAGTCTTGATGAGGGTTGGAGGTTTTTTGCCACCTGATAAGGCTACAAGACTGCGCAACGTTCTAGCATATAACTGCTTAGTCAATGAATAAGCCGCCTTCAACTTGAGCAGCATGTTCTGACCAAGACTAGCATTTCTGGGGCCTGTTAAGATTTTTGAACAAGAGTCGCCAGGCGGGTTAGAGTTCATATATATTGTGAGTCACCAGGCGAGTTACAGAATTTGACAACAGATGATGAGTTGCACATTACACTTACCAAAGATGGCGGCTGTCATGTGAGAGATATGTTGCTTTAAGCCGGATAACTCTTCAGTCACCGGCTTAAGCTGAGCCTCAGCATCCTCTGCTCTCTTTAGAAGATTAGTCTTCTCAGTTTCCAGGGCGGCTCTTTCTTCATCGAATTTGGCTTTGATCTTCTCAATGTCCTCCAATGATGATTTTAGAATCAACTCAACCTTGGCGCACTCAATCTGCTGAGTTTCCAGATTCTTCTTCATCTCGGCAATATTTGACTCGCCCACATTCAATGCTTCCTGCCAAGGGGGACAAGTAATGATTAAGATGGTTAAATTTATATTCAACAATGGTATTCAAGTCCCAAGCACATTGCAAGCAATATACTTGGCACTTGGGGGCTAATGTAGGTCATTTCAATTTATAAGACCCGGCTCATCTTATTAAGATAAGCCGGCCCTTGGGGGCTACAGATTTGGATCTCAAGCAATGGTTGAAAGACTTGGCTCATCTTATCAGGATAAGCCGGCCCTTGGGGGCTACGTTTTTGGCTCTCATAAGTGATTAGAAGACCCAGTTCATCTTATCAAGATAAGCTGGCCCTTGGGAGCTACACTTTGGAAATTTTCGCAAAGTCTAAAGCATACTCATCGTCATTCCTATACTTAAGACTTGGGTAAGACTATTCTGCAACCCCCCTCTAGAGTTCCTAAATAAAGTTATTCAGCAACCACCCCCACTCCTACCTGTTTCTTTTCCCGAAGGGAGCGAGCGAGCGAGCTCCGGTCTGCCGCCGGCTGCAGTGCCACCACCTCTTACCTGTTCCTTCCTCAGGCGTGCAGCGAGCGGAGCAAGTGAAAAAAGGCACCACCAGCGACCACCTCTTCACTTTCCTCTGTCGACCCGATCAGGATCGGGATCGTGCCCCGCTGCCTGAGCCCGTTCCCCTCCTACTCCGGCTGCCTGCCTCGCCCGCCTCGAGCTTATGGCCTCCCTGCACCTCCCCGTGCCCCACCTCTCTCCCTCCCAGTGCCGGTTCGTGCCCCACCTCTCTTCCTCCCAGCGCCGGTTCGTGCCCCACCTCTCTGCCTCCCTGCGCCACGCCTCATCCCGACCGTCCACCTTCCCCGGTTCATAGCCCTCGGTGCGCTCGTCCCCTCGCCGCCGGGCCACGCAAGCCGGGCTCGCCCTCGCTGTCTGCATCGGCTCCGCCCTGACTTCATGGAGCAACACGGGAGCACGGGCACCATGATTACTGTATGGCAGCTACCCCTGCTGCTTCGGCGATGACCACCATGAGCCTGACCATGCTCCCTAGTAGTGGACCTGCCTGCCACAGCCGTGCACATCTCTCGCTCCATCTACAGCCACCGGTCGGCGCCCCTCTTCACCAGCATCCTCTCTTTGGCCTGGCTCCCATCCACGAGATCCGACCGATGGACTCGTCGTCGCCACACGGTGGCCTCCGCCATGCTCCTCCCACGGTGGCCTCATTCTCCCCATCACCACCCAGCCAATCCCCTCCACCCTTGCCTCCAGTGCCACCACTCCCCCGACCTCATGCTCGGTTGGCCATGGCCATGGTGACCGAGGACGCCGACCCTCTTCCCTTGCTCCCCAAATTGCCGGCTGCTGCTTCCCTCTACCTCCTGGTCCGGCACACAACTCCGACGTGGCTCCTCCCCTGCTTCTAGATCCATGGCTTCCATATCTCTGCTTCAACGGCCTTATGTAGTTAGCTTAACTGAAAAATAGAAGTTAACCCAGCCGGCCTATGCATGTAGCTTTACCTGAAAAAATGGTGAATTTAATTTCCCTAAACCAGCCGGCCTCACTTCAGGCGTCGAGCAGCATCAACTTCCCCCCAACGCAGTTAGCATTTTTTTAACTATACATGGTTGTTCTCTCTGAAAAATACTAGTAGGCATTGGCAGCGGTTGTGTATAGTTCAGTAGTTACATAGTTTATAGTTTCTGAAGTTCTCAAATATGGTTCTTTCTGTTTGTGTTTTGACTGTAACGTATAGTTTCAGCAGTTAGGCATTGCGATTAAGGAATGTACTTTGAGAAGAACAAACACCAGTTATAAAAAATTGTTTCATTGCGCCGTCAATGACGGGTGAGATGGCAGCACCCATGGAGTTCATTTGGTTCAGTTTCTATAGTGCAGTTAAGAGTATTAGTGCTTACAGTTATTGAGTAAAAAAAGGAAAAGACAAGCAATGTGAAAGAATAAGATTACGTGTGGTAGAGAGAAGTTCCTTCATTTTTTTCTAAGTGCACTGCAATACTTGTTCCTTTGTGCACCATAAGTAAAACTAGATAATTTTATGAAAATGTTTCATGTCACTGTCCGTGACTCCCTCTTTTTTAAGTCCACATTTTGTTGGTGGCTCGGTAAATCCTGGGGTTTCAGCAGTTATGTATAAAAAACATAGAAAAGCCCAGGGAAATTAACTTTGGAATTTCTGCAGTTAAATAAAAACCCATAAAGAGTACAGTTCATTATTGAATAAAATAAAATGGCAGTTTACTTAGAAATTTGCAGCAGTTGTTCTATGGTTTTTTCAGCACAAAAAGTCTGATTATATAAGCAAAAACAACTGTTAGCTTTTAGATGTTGTGGTGGTTCACTTGGGGGTATGTGTAGCAGTTAGCAAAAACAACAGTTAGTTTTTTAAAAAACTTTTTTTACTTGGAGAGACAATCAGTTAGCTAGAGTCCAGCAGTTATCTTGTGCCTTCAGGTTCATTTCAGCTCTCCTAAAAAAACTCATGTCTAGAAACATCTTACAGAACTTTGGTTTGAAAGTGCACATGTATCAAAAGAGCACTGTATGTATAAAAAAAGGTACAGTTACTTGCGCCAGCCAAGTAGTTCGATGGCCGAAAACACTTGCAATCCACTGCTAAAAAAAATTTGGTACTTGGCTTGCAAGGTACGTAGTAGCTTCGATTCAGTTAACTACTAGTACTTCGTGAAGATATGCTATAAAAAAGGAGCGATTAACTTCCGTTCAGTTAACATTGGTTTACTTTCAGTCCATTAACTTCACGTTCAGTTAACTACTAGTACTTCATGAAGATATGCTATAAAAAAGGAGCGGTTAACTTCCGTTCAGTTAACATTGGTTTACTTTCAGTCCATTAACTTCACGTAGCAGCAGTACATATGAAAAGATGCACGAAATTAACTGAGCAAATATGCCAGTTAACTTTGGGACTTGCAGAAGTTTCCTAAAGAAATTAAAACAGTTCAAAGAAGAAGTTTCACTACTTAAAAAACTGGTTCTATTCGACCGAGCGGAAAATTCATCTTTAAAAAAGGAAAAAGTTAACTCCAACATGGCAAAGGATGCTCATGCCTCATGGTCGTCACTGACGGAGACCTCGTGCTCCCAATCGCCAGCCACCTCCACCCTTGCCTCCGGTGCCATCCTCCACCGACATGCTGCTCCACTAGCACCGCCCCTCCAGGGCCACCCCTTTCCAAGCTAACTCCTTTGCAAAAAGCTACAGGGGAGCGCACCGGTGGTTCCGGATGTTCGTCAAAGAACAGTTTGGTATCGGATGCGGCTACAGTTAGCTCGTGCCAGGAAAAAGAAGCAGCTCCCGTTTTTGGATGGCCGTGGCATTTACTGTTATGTGTAGTTATCTGTACTAAGACAAATGTGTTAACTTTTTGAGATGAAGCAGTTCTTACCGCGAGTTAGCCACAATTAGCTATGAAAATTTTCCCCAAGAAGTTAGCAAATATGGGGAAAAAACATCCATAGTGGCAGTTAACATCGACCGACATGGTAGTTAACCTCGACATTCATGGCAGTTAGCGTGACCCCGGCAAAAAAGAACAAAAGAAAATAAATTAGTATCTGCAGTCTTGATAGTTAACACCAAGTTAACTGCCACAATCCCGGCAGTTAGCTATTTCAGTCCCAGCAGTTAACTTGACCCAGAAAAAAACGAACAAAAGAAAAAATTAGTTTCTTCAGTCCGGCAGTTACCTTGCTCAGGATAGGGCAGTTAGCTATTACGGTCGAGCAGTTAGGGTGTTCGTCAGTTAGCTCGACCCGGGACAAAATGTAAAAGAAAAAAATTAGTACCTTCAGTCCGGCAGTTAACTTGTTGTTAATTGCCACAATCCCCGACAGTTAGCTATTTCAATACCAGCAATTACCTTGATCCGGGAAAAACCAGGAAAAAACAAAAATAATAAGTTTCTTCAGTACCGGCAGTTAGCTTGATCATCATATGTCAGTTAGCTATTCCGGTCGGGCAGTTAGTGTGTACTGTAGCAGTTCGGGCAAAAAATGACGAAAATGACGTTAGTTTTTGAAAACTGCTCTTAAACCGTAGCGAATCTGAAAACGAGTTCTATATACCAAAGTTCGGGCTAATCCATAGCTTTCCAACGGTATATCATACACAACATTCCGACAAATGATTTGAAAAATTCTTTCACAAAAACATTGAAAACTTGTTTGATGGATTTCTAGTTTTTTGAATTTTGTTTAAAACCCGAATCGATTTTGGGAAAATGATCAACATGAGTTTTTTGCTCCTTTTCAATAGCTATCCAACGATATATCATTTGCATTATTCCGATGAATGGTTCAATAATTACGACCAAAAAACAATGCAAAAAAATAGTGTCAGAAAAAGTCCGCCCGGGAGTTAACTAGTATAGGTCGCACAGTTAGCTGTCTGTTCTCGTGCAGTTAGGAAGGGTTCCTGAATAGCTTATTAAGGAATGGGTTGCAGAATAGCTGGGATGTGTATATATATATATATATATATATATATTATATAAATCTATGCAAGGCTAAAGAGGAATTGGATATTTTCATACCTCATATTTTTGCTTCATCAACTGGACTAACCCAGCTTCCGTGTCCCGGCTTGTGTGAAGGCGGTTCAAATAGCCTGCATACACCTCACTTGCATTGAATGAGGAGTAGCTCTCCAGATCCAATTTGGCCTTGCCCTTCTCCAATGAGGGTATTTCTTCCTTAGTGGAGTGCTTGGTTAGCACTCTGGAGACCCCGGGCGCCTTAAAGGCTGACCCAGTAATAGCAATATCGTCAACATCAGCAGCAGCAGGGCTCTTGTCAGTTGACTTGGCAGGAGTGGGTAGCTTAGGACTTGGCGGGTCATGGCTGGCGGCCGGGTTAATTTCAGTATCCATTGGCTCAAAGACCGCAGCGTCAGTTTGTGGTGGAGGATCATTGACAGGCTCTTCGAGGTCTTGGATGGGGGCCTCAGAGATTTCTGTCACTTGCTTCTCCGGCTCAGAAACTTCGAGGGCTTTGGAAGAATCACCCACCTTCTACTTCTTGCCAGTCTTGGCTTTGGCCCTATGACAAAAATAGCAAAGCTTATGAGTATATCACCACAAGTCTTTTATCAACAAATTAAAGTACTTACTCATGGGCAACAATGAAGGCAGGCATCTGAGTTCCACTTGAGTCGCCAGATGATGGTGGCGTTCCCTGATAGTTTGAATCAGAAGAAGTAAGAGCCTGACGCATGAGTCCGACATTTGGAAGAGATAAAGTCGGGCTATGAGGCACCTCATTGCGAGGCTTGCGAGGAGCCGGTGTGTTAGGTAAGCCGGCCACAAGTTCTTCAGGACCACCGCTCTGGGTCTGACGCCTGGACTCATGTTGCTATTTCTTCAAAAGAAAGTTGGGGTCCAGATAAGCAAGAGGATGAGAAAATCTTACTTTCCGGATGACCCGCCGTGTTTTCTTTCTTGGCAAGGGTTCTGAGTCAGAGGAGATAGGAATTACCTCTACTGCATTGGCATGGCTCGTCTCTACTTCTTCCTGAGAGGAATCAGCATCAATAAGTTGCATAAAGAAAAGACCAAGAGAATCAACTTCTACCTCTGACTTGTCTAGCTCAAGAAGTTCTTCTACGGTTTGCTTCTTATGGCGGCCCATAGCACGAGTCTTTGCTTTAGGCTTCTTGGCTGGAGCGGCAGATTGTAGTTTCTTCTTCCAGAAGGGAGAGTCGGCCTGTATATATACGAGCAATAAGTCAAATGATGTGAAATGCAAGAGGTAGACAAACAAGATGAAGATTTGTTCAAAAATGCTTACAGGAGGAGCCGGGTTAAGAGTGCAGAAAGGATTCAATCCCACTTTACTGCAGTTCTCTAGAGACTCCCCAAGCAGTGACTTAACTGTGTCATTGACCTCTTTATCAATCAGGCATGTTTGGTTGTAGCGCTGCTGGTCCTTCGTATCACCAGTATACTGGCACATTAAGCCGGTGCGGTGACTCAGGGGCAAAATTCTTCATGCGACCCAGCAGTGGACCAGATCAATTCCAGTTAAGCCGTTGGCTAGCAAGGCCCTTATCTTTGAAAATGTGGCTGAATATTTAGCACGTTCTATGGTAGTAAGGCGACCCGGGAGCTCGTGGCTGGAGGTGAGCCAGAAGGGGCGGAAACCCGGCAGAGGATTTTCACCGGCTGGAGCGGTATCCTTGCAATAGAACTAAGTATAATTCCAGTCCTTGGGGTGACTAGGCAGTGCGGCTGCGGGGAAGTTGATGTCTCTTCGCCTTTGAATTGAAACCCCTCCAAGCTCGAGACTAGGCTCGTCTGTCATTTCAGTCTGGCGGTTGAGATAAAAGAAATCTCTGAATAGTTCAACATCCGGCTCTTCTTGAAGATACACTTCGCAAAAAACTTGGAAGTTGCATATGTTGAAGACGGAGTTGGGACCAATGTCTTGAGGATGAAGCTTGTAAAAATGCAGAACGTCCTGGAAGAATTTGGACCCGGGGGGTGAAAAGCCACGGAGAAGGTGATCCACAAAGATAACGACTTCACCCTCTCTGGGTTGAGGAGTGGTTTCAGAGCCGGGAACTCGCTAGTGAATGACCTCTTTAGATGGAAAAACCCCATGTCTATGTACTCGTTTAATGAGAGCTTGGAGACTCTGGTGGCCGCCTAGTCGCAAGAAGTGGGAGTCTTACTCATAGTTGGCCAGATTAAAAAGTTGCGACCAAGGAATAAAAGTATGGCGGGTTAATATTGCAATGCTAAGCCGCCTAAATGATTGCAATGACATTTCAGCAGCAGCAAGCCGGTTATGGTTATAAGATAATTATGATGAATCGTGGAGATATTATAAGCTGTCCTAGTCAAGAGGGTAAGGCGACTTTCAGATTGATTGAGGCATGGCAGGTTAAGTTGTGACAATCTAAGCCGGCAGCATGCTGGCGGGTTACAAGTTCATTGTTAAGCCACCCATAAAGTGAAGGGCGGGTCAATCTTCTATGGATCTTGTATTCGCTGAATTTTGTTAAGTATGGGATAAACAGGTTTCACAATCTACAGCTATGTTTTCGGATCTATGGTAGCTCAAAAAAGGAGAATAAATATTAAACCTAACAGGCGGCAGTGGAAGAACTAGCAGACTGTATATTGATTCTGAGGAAAAAGGGGGATCTATCCAAGATGCAAAATAAGGACTAAAACTGCCACCACTCTGGTCCTACTCTGTTTTCGGATTGAAATATGACTTCTAGGCAGGGGATGGAGGAACTTGGACGAACGAGGATGAACTCTATGAACTTGAGTGCCCTACTGTGGATCTGGAAAAGGAAGGGAACGATACCTGACGGTGTTGATGAAGAGTGGAGGAGCACCGCTGATCTCTGGTCTCAACAGGTCGATGCAGCGGCCTTGATGGAGTGGTCGGCGAGGTTCGGTTGGCGCAGCGGAGCTCCGGTCACAGCTGAGGTCGCGAGGAAGAAGAAGAGGCGGAGGTGATGGGGGTAAAGAGTGAAAAGGTAGGCCCCCCCGTGCCTATTTATAAGGGAAAGTGAAACAGTGAAATAGCAGGCATGAAGATCGAGGAGGCATGATAATTATTATCGCATAAGGGGCGCCTCGATTTTCGGAATGGTTGGTTAATGCAAAGATCCATTGTGACGTCATGAGTGTTTTTCTGAATTTAATAACATGATGTCATCTTTTCTTATGGCGGGTTATAAAGGTCTGCTCAAGGTCAAGCTTTAGAAGAATTGGAGAAGACTCGCCAACCAGAGGATGAAGATTGATATGAACAAGATCAAATCAATCTAGGGCCTAATGTTGGGGATATAACCCCACGGTGTGACCCACCCATGAGGGGCTGGGTTACACTGTTGGCGACTCATAAGTGAAGGCCTAAATAGGCCCAAGAAGCCAAGACCAGAGACTGGAGGCGGCTTACAAGGCGGGCCAGTTGAAGGCCCAAGACCTGGAGATGGCGCATAACCCGGAAGTGTGAGCCGCTCGATGGTGACTTGCCTAGCAAGGCAAGGCGACTTAGAACCAGGGTCGGTCACGTTGTATGATCCAATCTGGAGTCTTGTAAGCCCAAGGCCTCGACCTGTGTATATAAAGGCGAGACCCTGTGGCGGGTTAAGTTAAATTACAATCCATCGAGAGCTAGGTTAAGCGATTCCGCTCCCTTGTAATCGATACTCAGTCAATACAACACAAAGCATGAAGTAGGCTATTACCTCATCGGTGAGGGGCCGAACTTGGGTAAACTCATGTCTCTCATCCCATTCAACCCCTTTAAGCTAATCACCGTAGCCATGGCCTAGCACCTAAGTCCTTTCACGAGGGCATCTGCCGTGTTAACTGCTCACTAGTCATTATTACTGCGGTGCAACGACCGAGGTGAATCTCCCCTGCAGTTGTGCACTCTCAATATTGGTGCATGGCAAGTGGGGCCGGATGAAGGATGTCCCACATGTCGGCGAAATGAAGTTGAATGGTTTCTGGCATTGCTATCAATCTTTCAGGATTTGTTTATATGTACGCATAATTTTCCAGCATAATGAAATTGTACTATAATGCTATGAAGGTTTCAACTTTGGTTCCCGCAGAAGAAAAAAAAGGTTTCAACTTAGGATTCATGTGTCATATTGCCTCCAGATTGTCTCGTTACAACATTCCATCAAATACAAATGAAACTACCATGGATGCTAATGCATCTCAATGATTCGCAGATCAACGCCAATATTCACATCACAACTGAAGACGAAGTTGTGAGAAGGTGTACAAATAAAGAAAAAAATATAATTGATCGATGTTGTTCGTAGGCATGGCTCCATTTCCTTGCCACGGTGTTCACTGGTTCGCAGCTAGTTTCACGCAGCTCTGTAGCCAAAAAAGAGGTGTATGGAGGAACATCACAATCCGATCATTTTGTGCAGTTCCACTAAAATCCAGTTGATCATCCCTGTTTGCAAAGATATTCAGTCAGTGTGATTACAATAATAGTGGAACTAGATGATGAAACATAACACACACACAAATAGAAGTCTATCACCTCTGTGATCTCTTTTAAGACTAACTACTTGTTGGAGAAGATTAGGCTCGGAGTTGGATGAGGAGGATAGCAAAACCAATCTCCCTTTCTGCAGTCCCACAGAAATGTAAAAACATTGCCCGTGTGACATTTTGGTGGAACTGCACAAGACACTCTTAAGAAAAAAGTGATTTGTGCAGTTGACCAAAAGGTCGCAATAGCAATGAGGTGAAATGGACAGCCCTGTTTGCAAAAAAGAGGTAGAAAGGAAACAATTACTGGCTAGTAACAGTTGATGACACATACGACAACAAAAAAGAAGCATAATCCTTGTCCTAAGGGAAGATAGCAGCACAGTTGTTTATCTAAAACGGTGTGAGGACGAGATTGCAATATGGAAAGTACGCCGGATGAGCTACGTTTTGGGCAAAGAACTAGGGAAGATCCACATGCAGCAATGTGGGAAGATGGGCAGTGGAGCAAGGCCGGAGGGGATACCTGGGGGTCATTAGCATGTAACTAGGAGGGCGGCGGCGGGCGGGATCTACCCATACTGCGGCAGCGAGCAAGTGGCATAGGCCCTACTACGCTGGAGCTTGGTTAGAGAGAACGGCGGGTACCGCAGATCGGGACGTGCTGCCTCGACACCGTCGAATGGAGAAACGATGCACATCCTCCCTTTTCGCCGGCGGACGGGATGCGGCCAGATTAGTGACCAACGGTGAGAGAGAGAGAGACGCCACCATCGCCTTTTGTGAGATACTGTGAAGAGAGACAAACCCCGGCAGGCAGGCTCCATTGTATATAGTGGAGCGGACTACTTTTTCTCCATAACAATCATTTTATATTTTGTGTACGTGTCATTGAGCAATATAACTTTATTTAAAAATAACACGCCAACGCATCAAGTCAAACTTTGTTTCGTGCACGCGTGGTACACGACCTCCGTAAGTAAACTACCGCTACACGCTCTCAAATTAGTACGTGGGCTGTCATTTCGTACTTGAGCTCCACCGTGTACCCGCGCGGGTGTGGCTGGGCACGAAGCGTGAGTACGTGCACCAATTCTCTTCATGTACGTACACCACCTACATGGGTGTGTGTGAGAGAGATACAAACCTAGAGAGAGATGGTGTGTGGGTTTGTGAGTGTTTTTTGGGGGGTGCGTGAGAGATAGACATGGAATATGTGTCGATGATATCTCAAACAAAAAATGTAACATATGCAATGTGTGTGAAACAGAGGCCTAGATATATCATATATAGAGGGGGCGATCCACGAGAAGAGAGTGGAGGTATCATCGGCGTGAGATATCCATAGAATCGAAGAGAGGGATGAAGTGTGTGTGTGTGTGTGCACGCGATCGATAAAGAGTGCCATCGAATTTGTGTGTGCCCACGTCAAAGATACAGGGTGGCTGGCCTACTGAAACGTGAGAGGGGACAGGTGCAGTTTGTCTCTGTGGCATGGCTACCTACCTACAGTGTTCGACTATCGGTGTGTGGGGGGGGGGGGCAGAGACCTAACTATAGAGGTAAAACGACTGGTATATGTGTGGAGAAGGAGAGAGACCTACCTATGTATTGAGGGAGATCGATCGACATCCATGCATATGTGTAGGAGAGGAATAAGGTTGGGAGAGAGACAGAGCTAGAGTGTCGGAGGGTTGGTGATGGAGTTGCTTCTCACAAATGGTGGGAGAGGCCTGCTAGACAAACGGAGGGCACGACTGCAATGTCAATAAGAGAGGGGATGCCTGCCTGTCTGTGCACGTGCGTGTGAGAGACGGGTCAGGAGGCATGCACGAATGATGAGGGGGACGATATGGCTGTGGTAAGCAGGCATAACTACATAGGAAGATCAATCATCCCGTGTCGGAGAAAGGGAGAGACATAACTTGTGAGGTACGTCGATCGGTGCATGGGGAAAAAGAGTTATAGTCGACCTAGGTATATGTAGGGAGATCGATCGGTATACATGCATGCATGTGTTAGAAGCAAATAAGGCCCGGAGAGAAGGATAGAGAGAGAGGATGCGGCTAGGAAGTGGTGCGAGAGGCCTACTATATCGAGGGGGAAGGAGTGTGCGAGTATGAGATCGATGAAA
Organism: Thinopyrum elongatum; assembly: GCA_011799875.1. Lineage (NCBI taxonomy): Eukaryota > Viridiplantae > Streptophyta > Magnoliopsida > Poales > Poaceae > Thinopyrum > Thinopyrum elongatum. The sequence goes on from CM022300.1 coordinate 511,588,847, forward strand.
AGAGGGGCGGGAGTGTGCACGTGCGTGGAACCGTATTAGAAGGAGGGGGGCATGCATGGACGGTGAGAAGAGAAGAGGGAAAGCTTGTGTTTGTGGTAGGCACACCTGGCTAGAGAGGTATATCGATCGGTGCGTGCCAGAAAGAAGGAGCTGGGGGGCGTACACACACCGTGGGTGAACGACCTAAAGAGAAATGATGAATGTGCGTGATGGAGCTAGAGAATGCTGAGCGAGGGTGAGAGGGAGGCGGGTGTGTGCATGCACGAGAGGAAGTTAGCGCTAGCTACAGAGATAAGAGGATTGTGTGGGTGTAAAAGACGAATAGAGATCATAATTCATTATAAAAGTGGATTTGGATATTTGAACAACAGATCATAGTTTTCTAAACCGACGCATGCATGAATATATATAATGGTGATATGCATGGTGTGGTTATGAACATGTTATACTACATATAATATATAGAACATTTATTTGAATTTGTGATAATGTGTGGCTTTTGCAGCTCAGGGCTAAATACTTGTCATAATGTTGGGGGTGGGGCACTATACTTTGTGTGATAAACACAGTGTACGTATGAAACATGGTTTAGATTATGAAGATCTAGCTAGTACATCAAATGTACTATTATTTGGAATCAACATCAAGTGTATTCAAAATTTTGAATTCGAGTTCATATATATAGTACACATAGTTCATATCTAACTCTATAGTAATCATGTGGTGTGTTGTTAAGATAATATATAAATGATGGTTTAACTTGGCAACAATCATGATTGTAGATTCTTATTCAAATAGAGAAACGAATTCAAATTTAGTTCGAATTACAGCGGTAGTATAGACATTTGGAATGCACTAAAATGTTCGTATGAGTAGGTTACATGCATTATACAGCCAGCGAAAAAATTTAATTGGACATAACATGGATTCATAGCTTTGAATAGCATTTGTACAGTAAAATGGGACAAGACTCTCTCTTTGTGTGCTGCAAATAGTTTTATTTTTTTTTGTTCTTTCATTGAGGGAACTGCAAATTGATTTGGTACGTACATTATTACACGTTAGGCTTGTCCCTAAATTTCAACCCGCGCCTTGTTATCCCGAAAATTAAGATATCGTGCTCCCAAAACTCGCGCCTTCACAACCCGCGCCTTGCTATCCCGAAATTACAACACGTGCGAAAACTCCCTCCAGCTGCCAAATCCCGACACGCGAAATCCCCCTTCTAACCCTGAGCCAAAAGGGTCGCTAGTTCAAATCGGTGGGGGTACTTTTGTAACACACCCTACATTTTGGACAAGCGCGTCCCTAAGTCATGGTTCCCCCCTCCCATCACCTCCTTTTCGCCATTCGAAATCCCAGGCCACCATAACGTCTCTGCTCCAGCTGCGAAACCCCACCCTTCTCCGTCCGCCACCCCACTGCTGCCCAGCAGGAGCCTCTTCCCCGACGACGCCATCCACCGCAATAGCTCGACGTCCCTCATCCACCTCCCCGGATGAGGATCCGTCGTCGATCTCGTCGTCCCGCCGATTCAGCCGCCCCGTCCTCCACCTCCAAGGAGCTGCTCCGACGATCGCCTCGTCTATCTCGGCTGCTCCATCCCCACAGTGCCGCCTTAACCTGCTCCACCGGAACCGCAGCATCCTCACCGACTCCTCGAATGAAGCCGAGGCCTACTCGGTGCCACCAAAGAGGTTGTAAACTCATCGCATCGCACCTTCTCCTTAACTCGACCTCCCTACGCTGACGGTGCTAGATCTTGCACCCCCATGACACGGCTACCTCGAAGCCGGCGGCCGGCGACATCTCCATGGTGGCTCTCCCGCATTGCGAGGCTCCCTCGGCGGCGGCGTCCATACCAGCCGGATCCGCTGCTCCGGCTCTCGCTCGCTCGCGCTGCTGCTCTGCTCTTCCCCTCGCTCATGCTGCTGCTCTGCTCTTAATCTCACTCGCGCTGCTAATGCTGGTACACGGGCTGCTGCAGCTACATGAGTTGCTACTCTAGCTCTAGTTCGCGCTGCTCCTCTAGGCGATGCTGCTTTGGTTGCTATCTGGTACTGTGTTCCTTGTCGATCGCCTGCTGATTTAGATCACTGTTTCTCTACTACTAGTACTCGAGCGGCCTAAACTACATGTGAAGTGCCTCTCTGCTACCAGTGCATTCGGTTTAGATAGTAACATTCAGATTCCACAGTAAATTTCAGTTTCGACAGTTAAGTTCAGAGTCAACAGTTTTTACCTCATCTGTTGTAGTCAGGTGTTTTTTTGTGATGTAAATTTTACATCTATCACTTTTTGGTAATGTATTTTACATCACCTATTGGAGATGCTATTAGAATCCCACTTGAGATTAACGATGTCTGTCTTGTACTACTTCAGCCTCGACGTCTTATGGCTCGCCGGAGCTGATCCAACGACGGAACCATCCATCACAAGAGAGCAGTACCCTGGACGCCATCTACGGACGCCTCAGATCTTCCTCCACACCTCCGACAGCCACCTCTGCCGCAACTTCTTCAGCGACCAACCCAATGATGTTGAGGTCAACACGGCTACGCCAAAGAGGTTGTACACTTGTCGCATCACTTATTACTCTACATTCATGTCGATCCATTAGGGCTATTTTGGTTCAAAGGAAAAAGTGAAGGAAAAACATAGCAATAGGAAATTTTCCTAAGGTACTCTCCTATTCAATTATTCATGAATTTCGTTGAAAGGAATGGAGCAAAACATCCACCTAGACCTACTTTTCAAAATCCTATGCATGAAAACAAGACTAAGTGCATTAGTGGCAGAATAACATTCTAACTATACACACTTTCATATGGTTTCACTTTAATTTGGCCATGTTTCTTTGCATTCCTCTGCTCTTCCAATTCCTGTTAACCAAACACCCATGTTGACAGAAATCCTATGTTTACAAATGCTCTGTTTCCCACGTGCATTCCTATCCTATTTCAGTTTTTTTCCTATCCCTGCGTTTTTAGAATCCTGCAAGCCAAAGGAGCCCTTACAGAATCACTTCAAATACAGATAGATGTCGAAGAAAACTTTGTGTGGTTTTCCTACTCCTGCCACGACGTCGTCCACCTCACCTGAGCTGCTCCATTGACAGAAGCATCCACCATACCAGACATCACAACTCCTAACCGTCTTTCACTGCCTCAGATCTCCTTCCCTGCCGCCGGCACCCACCGCAACTGCATCACCATCATCGACTCAGCAGATGAACCTGAGGAGTACATGGGTCCACAAGAGAGGTCGCACTCTTTTATTTCTTCTTATGTTATGCATTGCTTAATATTACCTGCTACTTTATCGTCCTGTTCACCTCTTAGACTCCAAGTCAGGTCCAAATTAATGTTCAAAGTTGAGTTTTAAAATGCTTGTGGGGCACATATCGAGGCACTAATGAATAGTATCTCTGTCTATTATCTGGTTCACCTAGGGTATGCCTATGTTGTTCATCTTGGGTGGGAAACAAACAGTAAAGCAATCATCATCTGTCTTTTTATTAAATTAAAGCTATCATCAGCCTGCTATCATTATTTTTGGATCTATCCACTTGTTGTTACCATCACTCTAGATTTCTGCATGCTCTCCTTACATAATCTCACTATATTTTTTTCGTATGCATGTCAGATATTGTACATAGTCATGCTGAACATGTAGAGAAAAAGAGAAGAGTTTTGCGCGGCAATACAATGTCATGCAGACATCGCTCCATGGTGGGTGCAATGGCAAACCCTCCCCCCCCCTCCAGATTGTAATTTAGAGGAAGATATCTGTTCTAAGGCGGATTCAGATGGAGCTGACCACTCCTATTTACCCCCCGAGGTGTTTGCTCTAACTTGGCATGATGATGTTGGTCATATCATGCATGTGTTGCCTTGCAGTGCCTACTTTCGACATCATATATGTCATCTGCTTAGTTTAGACATGTTCTGTAATGCCACCTGTTTAGTTTCTATATCATATATGTGAATTATGCAATCTCATCTCTTTTAGCCAGCCATAATATATGTGAAATATGCAATGCCATCCTATTTAACCAGGCATCATATATTTGAATGATATCTTGCCAATCCTTTTCTTCATTACATTTCCATTTGTCAACAATGTTTGTACATTCAACTACTCTTCCTGTGAATCAGCCATTTGAGTGGGTGATGGAAAAATCTGGAGTGAAAACAAGGTCTTCAGAGCAGAATGTGCTACCTGTCAAAGCAGATCTCTTGCTAGGCACCGATAGCTCCTCAGAGATGGATTCAGAGATAGATGACCAGTCCTATTCCCCCACCGAGGTGTATGCTCTAACTTGGCACGGTTACACTGCTCATATCATGCATATGGTGTCTTGCATTGCATAGTTTAGACATCATATACACAATATTCAACAGCATGTTCTTACTTCAGACATCATATATGCGAATGCCCTCTGCTTAGTATATAAATCACATATGTGAATTATATCATGCAATCCTGATTACTTAGATAACATGTATGTGAATTATCTCATGCGAACCTGTTTACTAAAGACATCATATAATTATCTCATGCCATCCTGTTTAGTTAGTCATCATATCTTTGAATTATGTCATGCTATGCTATCCAGTTTAGATAGACATCACATATGTGAAATTATGTCATGCTATCCTTTTTAGTTAAACAATATACATGTGAAATATTTCATGCCCTCTTTTTTCCACACTATCTATTGCATCTGTCTCTCATACATGGTCTGTACATTCAACTACGTTTCTTGTTTATCAGCCATTTGAATTGGAGAGGGTGATCGCAGTATCTAGCGGAGTAAAAACACGGTCTTCAAATAAAACAGTGCTACCTCTTGGTGGTGATAGCACCCCGGTTGTACATGCACGAGAACCAGCCCTACCACACATAACCCAGACTCTCACAGATTGTACCCCTGGTGCGATGGACAGAGAACCAGCTTCACCCAATCCAACCCCAACCCCAGCAGATAGTAACCCAGTTCCAGTTAACACAACACCATCTCCACCACAGAGCTCCCAACCAAGAGCAGTTAGTAAGGCAGCTCCAGTGCCCAAAGCGCCAGTACTACCACGGCGAACCCCAACTCCACCAGTTAGTACACATATTCCTGTGGACGAAGCACAACCATCCATTCATAGTTTAGCATCTATTGCATTTGATGTTGTTAAATCCTATGTGCGTATCTTCCCATCATGGAAATATTATACTGAAGATGAAGGAAAATGCCAGTTGCAGGTGTTCGTCCAGGAGTTATGTGTAAGTAATGTTATTCATGGCAATTACTTTGCTTTGCCCCATACATTCTACCTCCATGCTGGCTATAATACAGCAAATGTTCCCATTTTTCTCTATAGAGAAAGACCAATTTGGAAACTCAGGATGAGGTAACATGTGCTAATACCTCTGCTATCTTCAAGAATGCTTGGTGGCAGTATCGGAATTACCTGAAGAAAATGTACTTCACTAGCAAAGAAACTCATCAAATTCCCTTACGTTCTCCTGAGACACATTTACGAGACGATGACTAGGAATGCCTTGTTCTGTACTGGTCTCGAACCAAGAATGTGGTAAGGTCTATGAGCTCATTTGTTATTTTTTTAAGTACTATATGCATGCGTCTTACTGTACTCTGTTCGTGTAGAACAAGTGCTTAAACCTGAAGAACAATTGTTCTCATTTATGATTCCATTGCTATGGTGCATACTGATTTGCTCTTGTATCACTGTATTTACTCATACAAACTTATTTTAAAATTGAAGGATCCAATAGAAACTCCAATGGCATAACAGGTATGTTTAAGCATGTTTCTTTAATAGGTTTGCTCATCTAAATTGCTCTGTTTATTTCAATTTCAATTGTGTATACAATTGACTTCTCATATCATGCACATTACTAGCATCACAACAGAGCCAATAGTGTTGTTGTACATGTATAACCGTGGCACCCATCTGAAATCTTGTTGTGCTGTGTAGTTTCCCACACTTGTATTCTTTCAATGCTGCTTTGTCTTGAACTGATATGATTTGAACCGTGTCTCTATTTTGATTTGGCAAGACAATGCAGTGACCATAGGACATAGATATATGTTTGTTTGATGCTTTTATTATGTGCTACTTGGCAATAGAAGACTTGGTAGTTTAATCCTGTCCACCTTACTACTGAACTGGTTCACCGAAATGAGTTTCATATACTACATGCTAAACCTGTTATGTGTCTGCTTGTTTCTTCTTTTAGAATGCTGACAGAATATTGGGGAAGAGTACCTTATTAAGCAATGGTAAAGGAAGTAATGCCGATAAGGTTCAGGATAGTGATACATCCTTGTTGGTTTCCAACAAAGCTGATAAAACATCTAAGGAAAATTATCTTGAAGACAGTGAGACAACCCCAAAGTCCTGTCTTGGTGTAGTGTTCGAGTTACTGGCCACTACCGCTGGCACAAGCTCTTCGAACTCACTGTCTGAATCAGTTCGGTTTCTTGAGTCTCAACTACAAGCTGAAAGACATCGATCAGCTGTGCTGCGACAAGAAGCCAAAGGACTGCGGAAGTCACTTGAGAATTCAGGTGCATATTTTCTGGTGCAACAGCAAGCGTTGGATGATTTTAGCGCCAAACAGGAGAAAGCTAATAAGCTTGCTAAGCTTATTGCCAGCATGGTGGATACCCAGGATAACGTTTCTTGAGCTCTTCTGAAGTTATTTCAGTTATGGACTTGTTTTGCTGCCGCGTTTATTTGCACTGGTGGCCAATTCAGACGGCCAGTGTATGTAATATGCTGCTTTGTTCCCTATATTTGCACTGGTAGCGAACTTTGATGCCCAGTGGATGTAATATGTGTAATAGCTGTAATAGCCTAGCGTTAGTTGCTTTCTTATTTATTCCCTTATTGTCTTGTTTAGTTGTTTCCTTGTAGTCACTGCAGTTCTTTTTCCGCGTTTTTCTAGTGGCCCCAATAACCTATTTTTTACAAGTAGGCCACAATAACCATGGGCAACATACGGACCGTTGTAACCATGGTCCTACTACCTGCTGTAGTGACAATGGGCCTCCTACGGGCCGTAGGATCCATGGGCCTTCTACGGGCCGTATAGTCAATGGGCCTTCTATGGGTCGTATGATCGATTGGCCAAACATGGGCCGTACTATTCGTGTTCCAATAACGGTCCGCAAAATGGGTCGTAAACGGGCTAGAGTGGAAATCGTCTGTTTATGGCCCGACCATAACGGGCCGTTAATAGGCCGAAATGTATAACGGGCTTAATTCTATCGACAAGCATCACGGGTCGTTAATGGGCCGTATTTGATGACGCTATGAAAACAGCCCAACGGGTTAATGGGCCACAAACGGGCAGACTGTAACCACGGGCTGAATTTGGCCCACAAGCGAAATAGGCCAATAACGGACCGTAAGTAACCAAATGCTGGAAATGAGCTCAAAAATAAATGGGCCCTTAGAAGGCCGAAAGTTAACACGGGCTGGAAACGGTTCAACGGAATAATGGGCCGTTAATGGGTATAAAGCAATACACTGTTCATTATGGGCCAGTTTCACCACGGGCCTATAATGGGCCTAGAGTTACAAAGGGCCTCGTATGGGCCGAAAGATGTCATGGACCTTACATGGGCCGGAAGTTACAACGGGCTGGAATCACATTGGACGGGCCAAATGACGCTACTGGGCCTAATTCGGATAGGCCATAACGGGACTGTGAGTTAGCGGGCTGTAAATGGGCTATATGCGAACAGGCCATTAACAGGCTTTCCGTGGGCCGGCCCGCTACCTTTTGACCAAGTCAAACGAGCCTGCCTTTTCACCTGAATGGGCCTTTGTTGGGTCATGCCATGTGTCGACGTATCATAGGCGCCTCCCGTCCAATGAGTGGATGCCATCTGTGCCAACGCTGATCCGACACGTGGTTCCTCTGGCCATTGAGAATTTTACACATGGAAAATCCCCATTGGTCTGGGCTGTTAACGGGTTATCGGATCCAAACCGGAACCCGATAGGTTAACGGCGACCCGTTACGGTGGATGCCACATGTCGGTTACCCTTGACGAAAGCACTTCCATGACGCGCCATTTATCGTCATGGAAGTGGACACTTCCGTGATGATAATTTTGGAATTGTCATGGAACACTTCTATGACAGCACAGGTATGACTATCTTGATTCTGTCATAAAATCGTCATGGATGTACATGCATGACAGAAAACATGACCTACTGTGACAAACATGTATCATCACGGAAGTGGTTTTTTTTGTAGTGAGTGCTTCACTTATATCTTTTAGAGCACGATGGTGGTTATATTTTAAAGAAATAGTTGCACTCTCATGCTTCACTTATATCTTTTTGAGAGTTTGATAAATAGCAATGGCAATTTGCACGGGTTATGAAATTGGTCCTAATATGATAGGTATTCAAGGTGGATATGATAAAAACTTTCATGTAGATCACTGAATATGATAAGTTTGATTCCTTGCAATAGTTTTGCGATATTAAGATGGTAATGTGTGGGAGGTACTAGTGAATGATTGTGGTTTAGTAAGAATATTGGTGTTAAGGTCTGTGATTCCTGAAGCATGCATGTATAGTCTCTAGTTATGCAAAGAAGTTGGAGCATGATTTATTATTGATTGTCTTCCTTATGAGTGGCGGTCGGGGACGAGCGATGGTCATTTCCTACCAATCTATCCCCCTAGGGGCATGCATAGTAGTACTTTGCTTCAAGGGCTAATAAACTTTCACAATAAGTATGTGAGTTCTTTATGACTAATGTGAGTCCATGGATTATATGCACTCTCACCTTTCCGCAATTTCGTAGCCTCTTCGGTACCATGCATTGCCCTTTCTCACCTTGAGAGTTGGTGCAAACTTCGCCGGTGCATCCAAACCCCGTGATATGTTACGCTCTATCACACACAAGCCTCCTTATATCTTCCTCAAAACAGCCACCATACCTACCTATTATGGCATTTCCATAGCCATTCCGAGATATATTGCCATGCAACTTCCACTGTTCCATTTATATGACACACATCATCATTGTCATGTTGCTTTGTATGATCATATAGCTGACATGGTATTTGTGGCTCAGCCACCGTTCATCATTTTTTATACATGTTACGCTAGGTCATTGCTCATCCTGGTACATTGCCAGAGGCATTCATATAGAGTCATATATTTCAGTTTCATCGAGTTGTAATATCGAGTTGTAAGTAAATAGAAGTGTGATGATAATCATTATTAGGGCATTGTCCAAGAGAGGAAATAAAAATAGAGAAAAAAAGAGGCCGAAAAGATCCCAACAAAAAAATGAGAGAAAAAGAGGGAAGGGGCAATGTTACTATCCTTTTCCACACTTGTGCTTTAAAGTAGCAGCATGCTTTTCATATAGAGAGTCTCCTATGTTGTCACTTTCATATACTAGTGGGAATTTTTCATTATAGAACTTGGCTTGTATATTCCGATGATGGGCTTCCTCAAATGCCCGAGGTCTTCATGAGCAAGCAAGTTGGATGCACCACCACTTAGTTTTCAGTTTGAGCTTTCATACACTTATAGCTCTTAGTGCATCCGTTGCATGGCAATCCCTACTCCTTCCATTGACTTCAATTGATGGGCATCTCCATAGCCCATCGATTAGCCGTGTCGATGTGAGAGTATCTTCCTTTTTGACTTCCCCTTATTAATCTCTATCATCGCATTCTATTCCACCCATAGTGCTATATCCATGGCTTGCGCTCATGTATTGCGTGGGGGTTGAAAAAGCTGAAGCGCGTTAAAAAGTATGAACCAATTGCTCGGCTTGTCATCGAGGTTGTGCATGATAATTGTGTTAAGAAGATGGAGCATGATAAGGCTATATGATTTTGAAGGGATAATGTTCTTTAGCATTTTTTTGAAGGCATGATTGTTTGTTAGTATGCCTGAGTATTGATGTCATTATATCAAATTATAGATTATTGCTTTGAATCATTCAGATCTCAATATTCATATCATAGAAGAAAGATTACATGATGAACATGTTAGGTAGCATTCCACATCTAAAAAAATTGTTTTTATCATTTAGCTACTCGAGGACGAGAAGGAATTAAGCTTCAAGATGATTGATACGTCTCCAGCGTATTTATATTTTTTTTGTTCCATGCTATTATAGTATCAATCTTGGATGTTTGATATGCAATTATATATCATTTTTTGGGACTAACCTATTAACCTAGTGCCTAGTGCTAGTTGTTGTTTTTTTGCTTGTTTTTGGTTTTTCAGAAAATCAATATCAAACAGAATCCAAATGGAGGAAAAAACTTTGGACTAATTTTTTCTGGAATAGAAGAGACCTATGAAGGTTTGGGAGAAGACCAGAAGAGCCACGAGGGAGTGACAAGATCAATAGGCGCACCCCAGGGGGAGCACCCCTCAGGCTTGTGGGCCCTCGTGGCACCTCTTAACCTAATTCCGCCTCTATAAATTCTCAAATATTCCCAATATACCAGAGAGCCACCCGAAACACTTTTTCTACAGGTGCAAGTCTCTGTTCTTCCGTGATCCCATCTGGAGGCCTTTTCCGATACTCTGTTGGAGGGGGAATCAATCACAGACCTATGGGTCCATAGCTAGTAGCTACATGGCTTCTTCTCTCTCTTTGATCTTCAATACCATGTTCTCCTTGATCTTCTTGGAGTTCTATTGGATGTAATCTTCTTTTGCGGTGTGTTTGTTGGGATCCAACGAATTGTGGGTTTATGATATAAATATTCATGAGAAATATTTGAGTCTTCTCAGAACTTATTTATGCATGATTTTTATAGCTTTGTATTTCTCTCCGATCTATCCATTTGGTTTGGCCAACTAGATTGATTTATCTTGCAATGGGAGAGGTGCTTTGTGATGGGTTCAATCTTGCGGTGCTCTATCCCAGTGATAGAAAGGGAACAGACACGTATTTTCATTCTTGTCATTAAGGATAAAATGATGGTTCATATTAGTTAAGTTTACTTTGTCTACATCATGTCATCTTGCTTAAGGTGTTACTCTATTTTTATTAACTTAATACTCTAGATGCATGCTGGATATAGGTCGATGGGTAGAGTACTAGTAGTAGATGCAGGAAGGAGTCAATCTTCTTGTCTCGGACATGATGCCTATATACATGATCATTGCCGTGAATATCGTCATAACTATGTGTTTTTCTATCAATTGCTCAACAGTAATTTGTTTACTGATACGTCTCCAACGTATCTATAATTTTTGCTTGTTGCATGTTGTTATATTATCATTCTTGGATGTTTTACAATCATTTTATAGCAACTTTATATCATTTTTTGGGACTAACCTATTGAAATAGTGCCCAGTGCCAGTTGTTGTTTTTTGCTTGTTTTTTTTTACTTCGCCGAATATCAGTACCAAACGGAGTACAAACAAAGTGAAACTTTTCGGAGATTTTTTCTGGACCAGAAGACACCAAGTGGGCCAAAGAAGTACCAGAGGGGAGGCCCGAGGTGGGCACAACCCACCAGGGCGCGCCAGGAGGCCCAGGCGCGCCCGGGGGTTGTGCCCCCCTCGGTGACCTCCCGCACCGCCTCTTCGCCCTATAAATTCCCAAATATTCTAGAAACCCTAGGGGAGTCGATGAAACACAATTCTAGCCGCCGCAAGTTCCAGAACCACGAGATCCAATCTAGACACCATCATGGAAGGGTTCATCATCCTCATTGGTGCCTCTCCGTTGATGTGTGAGTAGTTCATCATAGACCTATGGGTCCGTAGGCAGTAGCTAGAAGGCTTCCTCTCTCTCTCTTTTGATTCTCAATACAATGGTTTCTTGGAGATCTATTTGATGTAACTCTTTTTTGCGGTGTGTTTGTTGGGATCCGATGAACTTTGAATTTATGATCAGATCTATATCCATGAATATTATTTGAGTCATCTTTTGATCTCTTATATGCATGATTATTTATAGCCTCGTATTTCTTCTTCGAATCTTTGGTTTAGTTAGGCCAACTAGATCGATTTTTCTTGCCATGGGAAGAGGTGCTTTGTAATGGGTTCAATCTTGCGATGTTCTTTCCCAGTGACAGAAGGGGCACCAAGACACGCATGTACCGTTGCTATTAAGGATAACAAGATGGAGGCTATTCCTACATGAATAGATCTCGTCTATGTCATGTCATCGTTCTTATTGCATTACTCCGTTTCTCCATGAACTTAATACACTAGATGCATGCTAGATAGCGGTCGATGTGTGGAGTAATAGTAGTAGATGCACGCAGGAGTCGGTCTACTAATCTTGGACGTGAGGCCTATATATTGATCATTGCCTTGGATATCATCATAATTATTCGATCTTCTATCAATTGCCCAACAGTAATTTATTTACCCATCGTGTGCTATTTTCTTGAGAGAAGCCACTAGTGAAATCTATGGCCCCCGGGACTATTCTTTATCATATTTGCTTTGAGATCTATTTTTATTCGCTTTTATTTTCAGATCTATTATTCCAAAAACCCAAAAATCCCTTGCTGCACTTTTTTATTACTTATTTTATTTCGCATTTTATCGAGAGCTATTTATCCAATCTACCACAAATTTATCTATCTTTTACCGTGGAGGGATTGACAACCCCTCTTACGCGTCGGGTTGCAAGTATTTGTTCTTTGTGTGCAGGTACCGTTTACATATGTGACGCCCGAATACTTAAGATACAGTAACCTCTACTAATGATGCCATGTCACCATGGTTACTGTTGATAAACTCACGTCGATTCAAACCCCGTTCAAATTCAAATTTAAAATCTAGTCAAACTATAAAAGTTTTCAATTGTCAAAACTAAAATGTTCATCATGTGGCAAATAATCCCTAACTAATTTTGGTGGTGGAACCAACCTTTTATAAAGTGTTTAAATGCCCTTAAACAATCAAAACAGTGGCTAAAACAAATATTTAAATGCTTTTAAAATAATAAACAAATGCAAACTACTTTATTTAATGTGCCAAATTATATGTGGTAGTAGCCTAAATTATAATAATATTTTAGGTGCAAGTCTTTTATTTTATAAAACTATTTTTGTTTTAATAGGGAAAAAGAAAACAAAAAAGGGTTTAAGAAAAAGAAAATGCAAAACTAGTAAATCTTCCTCCCCCACCACTTCCACACAACCCATCAAAAATACCCTTACCCGCTCATACCCCTTAACTGACCCTATAGCTCTTGCCCTCCCCCCACAGAGCCTCCCTATACCCCCCTACCTCCCTCTTCCTATCCCCGGCATACAGTTTTCACCTCACCTTACACCGACCCCCCGCTATCACTTTCTTTGCCCCCCTCCGCTGTCGATTATTTTTCTTTAGTAAACATTTCCTCCTGTTTTCCCTGACCCCTTCCGTTTCCACTCTTCCCACTGCCCTTGGGCCTCAGCCAACTGGCCGGCCCAGTCCGCCAGCCCCCCGGCCGGCCACTCTCCCCGCATAACCCCCCCCCCCACCACCACCACCACCACCACCCGAAACCCTAGCCTCCCCCCGACCCACTTTCCGCACTCTCCTCGGTCTCAAGTTGCAGTGGAGGTGGGATTAAGTGGGACTAATTAACCCACCCCACTTAATTTGCTTTAGTGGGCTCCCATTGGAAGGAGAAAATGATAATCGGGCTAGCCCACTTTTCCCATTGGGAGCCCACCTTACCCCGACAACGACAACCCTTGGCGATCCCGCAGCATGCTCTCGCCGCCGCCAGTCTGCCATCGCGCCCCCGCTTCTTCCTCCTCACACCGCGCCATCCCCGGTGACCTCCTCATCACCGAGGCCACTCGCGTCGCGCAGGCACGGCAGAACGGGGAGCCGTCGTCGTTCAGGGTCGCCGCCCGGCTTCCGATCGAGATCGAGCCAGGAGGGCGCTTGCCCATGCCTGTTGACCCTGTCTTCCCCTCCATGCGCAGGACCCAGATCGAGCCCTCAGAAGCCCATTAGGGCCCGGCCGGTGAGCCGCCGGAGACCACCACCGTCGCCTTCATAGATGAGCGTCGCCCCTCTGCCCCCTGCTCCTTCCTTTTTTCCCTTTTCCCCCTCCTCTCATCTCCCTCTCCTCTCTCCCCGCAGGACCTCCATGGCCGCCTGAAGAAGCTCGCCGTCGCGCCACGAAACCTCCCCAGGCCGCTGGAAAATGGAAAGATCCGGGAGGCCCCGTCGCGGTTCCTCCATGACAGACTTCGACGGCGTCGAGCTCCAAGGCACCAATGGCTATTTCATCGACGACGGTGGTGGCCTGGAGAGCAGGTGCTGGGTCGCGCTGGAGGTGGTGGACGCATGCTGCTCTGCATGTGTTCCGAGATGTTACGTGTACTGCTGCTCAGTTAACTGCTCTACTTTGTTAAGTGGGAATCCCACTTATTCCCACTTATCTATATTAGCTTTGGTGGGATGCCCACCTTTTCAACATCAAACTGTAGGGTACTGGGACGAGGTGGATTGTGGTGGGACTCCCACATGCAGTCCCACCTGCAGCCTGACCCCGATCTCCTTCCTCTCCCCTCCTCACGATCTGGATCGGGGGCGCTCGCCCCCCCCCCCCCCCCCCCCCCGACCACGACGCCCAGCGCTCGGCGCCCCTTCCCCCTCGCCGCTCGACGACGCCGTCGCCGGACCCTGATGTCGCCGCCACCAGACCGCCTCGCCTCTTCCCCGAACACCACCACGAGCCTCGCCCCCCTCCCCCCAGCTCGCCCCTGCAATGCCGGTGAGGCCGGCATCCTCCCCCACACCCCCGCCTTTGCTCCGCGCCGACGGTCACCGATGTCGCGCTCCCTGACTACTGCTGCTCCCACCGAGCTCTACCACGGCCGGTGCTGTGAGCACCGCTGCTGCTCGCCCGAGCGTGTGCCCGCTGCTGCCCAGTCCCCGCGCCGGCCGCACCGCTGGCCATGCCCCGCTGCGCCCTTCGGCGCGCCGCCCACCCCGCGCAGCCCGCTCAGCCCTCTCGCGCACCGCCCGTGACAAACGCCTCCGCGCCCGCGTGCCCCGCTCGTCGGCCGCCCCCTTTACCTGGCCCGCGCCCACGTCGCCCACATCTTGCTTCGCCGATGCGCGCCCCACCGCTAACGACCGCCGCCGCTCCGCCACTGACCCCCGCGCCCGCTGCGGCCTCGCGACGCTACTCGCCATGGCCATCGGGGCCCTCCTACGTCGTGTTGGTCCTGGCCAGGAGGGGCTGCCCAGCCCCTGGCCCTGTGCCTATGACGAACCGAGCCCACGCCCACTGTTAAAAGAAATAAAAATGAAAACTATAAAATAAAAATAAATAATAAAAATAATTATTTAATTAATTATTAATATAATTAATTAAATTAATTAACCTGCTAAATAACCAAATTGACTAATTTAGCTAACCTACCAGCCTATGATAGTGGACCCCCCTAGTTAAGCTAAATTTGTTAGCTTCACCCTACCTATGACATGTGGGACCCGCTGACCTTGTTGACCAGTCAATGTTGACTGGTCAACTACTGACTGTGCATGCTGACTAGACCCATGGACCCCACTTGTCATCCACTAGGGCTAGATCCTAGTGGGTACAATAGGTACATTCTGTTTTATTTAGAATTAATATTAAATTTCAGAATATTGATTAAACTTTGAAAATCAATATAAAATAAACCGTATCTCAGATGAAAATGGTTTATACATGAAAGTTGCTCAGGAAAACATGACGAGTCCGAATACGCACTCCGTTCGTCTGTCACGTGCCCCTAACATAGCGAACATGGAATTGTCCCCCTTCGTTTCATCTGTTCGAAAATGCCAAACTTCGGGAAAACATTCCCGGATGTTTTCCCCCTTCGCCGGTATCGTGTAGCCCTGCATTAGAACACCCCTAGCACCACTTATCGCCCTGTCGTGCTTAGTGTTTCACCTGTGTGCTTTCTATTTATTGTTTCTTCCCCCTCTTCTCTCAGGTAAACCCCGAGACCGCTGCTGATGCCACTGTATTCGACTACGTCGATGACGACCCTTCTTCCTTTTCAGCAGAGCTTCCAGGCAAGCAAACCCCCCTTGATCATTCCGATATCGCCCATTCCATTCTCTCTCATGCTTGCATTAGATTTTTCTACTGTTGTTGATTGCTCCTATTCTGATGCATAGCCTGCTTTTGTAACCTGCTATTGTACCTTACCTGCTTATCCTAAATTGCTTAGTATAGGTTGGTTTGTGATCCACCAGTGACCCCTCACCATGTCCCAGTTGCCCCGGCTTGATGATCGATGACTCGATCAACGTGATCGACGTCCAGAGCCCGACACATCACATCACACCCCCTTTGTTGCTAGACTCTGCAGAGCTACTATCGAGTGCCGAGGGTGATACCATGTAACGCACTCCTGATGATAACTTCGTAGTGAAGCTATTCGGTCGTGGTCATCGAGGGTGCTTCCTCCTTCACCACTCCTGATACGACTCTGTCGTGCAACACCTCAAGTGTGAACCTCGAGGGTGATTCATCTTAAGTTCAGCTTGATGATTACATCAAGTGGATTCCATCGAGGGTGATTCCTCGGGTTTCCACCTTGATGTTACAGACACACAGTTACCTTTACCTGTAGTCCCCATGCACTGTTACTACGAGACTAAAGGGACAGGCGGTACCATCCCGGTAGAGGTGGACCTAAGTTCCCGACAGTCTCTGGTTAGTCGGGTCGGCCCTAAGGTGTACCCGCGAGTTGATGTGAAAGTCGGGCGGGCCCGGAGAGCACCCGCGAGATAATTATGAGGCACGGCCGGGAAGGTAGACCGCCCTAGAGAGAGAGGGTTGGGCCTGGCCCTTGCCATATTTCCTCGAGACGGTGCAACGGGGTCACATTATCGTGAGTCTCTGCTTGTCTCCGCGAGCTCCTAATACACTAAGGGATTGGGTATTTGTTCTGTGTTGGCCACTGGCCTTTACGCACTAACCACCACGCGGGAACAGATATGGGCACTCGGCGTCGTAGTATCAGCCAAAGCTTTGTCAGACATCCAGTCCAGCATTGCGGCACGGCTGGGCCAGCACCATCCATGACAGAGGTGGAGCCTGGGTCTGCCCTGCTCACAACGACCCAGAGTGCAATGGGTGATGGGCCCAAGACCCCGAAGTGCTTAGGATATAGACCGGCGGGGACCTCTCTGCTGAGCCTAGGTAGGGCTACGACGTGTTGATCTTCTAAGGCCGGGCATGGACCCAAGAAAGTGTGTCCGTCCAGAGTAATCAAGCGTGTTGGGTAATGTGGTGCACCCCTGCAGGAAGTTTATCTATTCAAATAGTCGTGTCCACGGTAATGGACGCTCGGAGTGGTATCCTGATCTATTACAACTAGAAATGGATACTTGAGATATGTGCTGGATATGTTGGCTCCGGGATTGCTTTCTCGCAGGGAGTCGAGGAAGGATCTCTGGGCATAAATGTTACAACATGCTTGTAAATATAAATTGCTATCCTTTACTCTTCTGAATGCTGCAAGATGCTTGGAGCTGCTTTAACTAGGCTTTCCCTTCTCCTCTGGCATTCTGCCGTTCAGTCCACAAATACAACCCTTCCATTTGATACTGATGCATACTTTGGATGAGTACTCATTGTTGCTTTGCTACCCCTTTTCCCCCTTCTTCTTCATTCTACCCGGTTGCGGCGATTAGTTGGTGGATCCCAGGAGTCAGATGCTGCCACCTTCATCGACTACTACTACCTGGAGGATGCCTACTACTACGTGGAGACCGCCGACGACCAGGAGTAGTTAGGAGGTCCCAGGCAGGAGGCCTTGCCTCTTCGATCATCGTGTTGCTTTTGTGCTTGCCATCTTATGGCACCTTGTTTAACTTATGTATGTACTCAGATATTGTTGCTTCCGCTGACTCTTGTGTATCATGCTATGTATTCGAGCCCTCGAGGCCCCTGGCTTGTAATATAAAGCTTGTATTATTTTAATTTGTGTCTAGAGTTGTGTTGTGATATCTTCCCGTGAGTCCCTGATCTTGATCGTACACATTTGTGTGTATGATTAGTGTACGATTGAATCGGGGGCGTCACAAGTTGGTATCAGAGCCGACTGCCAGTAGGAACCCCCTTTCCAACTCCTTGGCCTAAATTGAGTCTAGTCTTTGAAAACTGTTTTACTAACATGGTTGCGTGGCTTACGGGCCCTCGTCGCCATTGGGTGGTATTATGATCTTTTTGAAAGGATCGAGAAGAGGTGTCTAGAGGGGGGGTGATTAGACCCTCAACAAAGAAAAATAGCAGTTTTTAATTTTCTTTAAGTTAAGATGGAGTTTTAGCACAAGTTTAAACATTCACAATACATTTCAAGCAAGCATGGCAAGAGTATATGAGCAGCAGAAAGTAAAGCATGCAAATTGCAAGAAAGTAAAGGGATGGGATTGGAGTGTGCAAACGCAATAGGAGACACGGAGATTTTTGGCGTGGTTCCGATAGGTGGTGCTATCGTACATCCACGTTGATGGAGACTTCAACCCACGAAGGGTAATGGTTGCGCGAGTCCACGGAGGGCTCCACCCACGAAGGGTCCACGAAGAAGCAACCTTGTCTATCCCACCATGGCCATCGCCCACGAAGGACTTGCCTCACTTGGGTAGATCTTCACGAAGTAGGCGATCTCCTTGCCCTTACAAACTCCTTGGTTCAACTCCACAATCTTGATGGAGGCTCCCAAGTGACACCTAACCAATCTAGGAGACACCACTCTCCAAAAAGTAATAGATGGTGTGTTGATGATGAACTCCTTGCTCTTGTGCTTCAAATGATAGTCTCCCCAACACTCAAATCTCTCTCACAAATTTGGATATGGTGGAAAGATGATTTGAGTGGAAAGCAACTTGGGGAAGGCTAGAGATCAAGATTCTTGTGGTTGGATTGGAATGTCTTGGTCTCAACACATGAGTAGGTGGTTCTCTCTCAGAAAATGAGTAGTGGAAGTGTAGGCACGTTCTGATGGCTTTCTCACAAATGGAGAAGGGGGTGGAGGGGTATTTATAGCCTCCACACAAAATCTAACCGTTACACACAATTTACCAAACTCGGTGGGACCGAATAATGAAACTCGGTGAAACCGACCTGGTTCAAAATGTGAACGTTAGGCTTTTCGATGGGACCGACAAGGTCAACTCGGTGAGACCGATGCGCTAGGGTTAGGGCGAAACCTCATCTCGGTGAGACCGATTGCATGAACTCGGTGAGACCGATTTCAGCAATAAGCAAACAGAGACTTGGTCAAGCAAACTCGGTGGTACCGACTGCGTATCTCGGTGAGACCGAAGTAACTGCAATAGGTAACAGAGAGTTTGCAAGGCCATCTCGGTGAGACCGAGATCCCATCGGTGAGACCGAACTGATTAGGGTTTCTGGCAGTGGCTATGTCAAGTGAACTCGGTGGCGCCGGATGAATCAAATCGGTGGGGCCAAGTTTGACTTTAGGTTTAGGACATATTTGGAATGAGAAAGTGGTTGAGGGCTTTGGAGCATATCACTAAGCACTTTGAGCAAGTAGACCATTAAGCAACACCTCATCCCCTTTTAATAGTATTGGCTTTTCCTATGGACTCAATGTGATCTTGGATCACTAAAATGAAAATGAAGAGTCTTGGGCTTTTGCCAATATGTGTCCTTAGCATCTTGAAGGGGTTCCACATCCTCCTGTCATGCCACTCCACTGTTGAACTCATCTGAAATATACTAGATGAAAATATTAGTCCAACAAGAGATATGTTGACATTAATTACCAAAATCACCCAGGGAGCACTTGTGCTTTCAATCTCCCCCTTTTTGGTAATTGATGACAACATACATCAAAGCTTTTAGATAAAGATATGAAGTGTAACAAGTAAAGCTTTGGAAGAACATGCAACATGCATTGGCTCCCCCTACATGTATGCAATCATATGAAGATAGATTATAAAAGTATGTGAATGCATAAACATGTCAGAGCAAGCAATGAGTTACATGTATCTTGGCTATGTGCATTAGAGCAAATGATGTGAAGTGCAGAAAATATACCTACATGTTCATGAGTCCTTCTTGCAAACAATATGTACATCAGCAAGAGATCCTCATGCACATGAGTGTGATGCATATACTTATCTTGTGGCCTTGAGCTGACCTTGGAAGAGATGAACCTGAGAAAGCAGGGTTAGATAACACAGGAACATCTACTAAACAGGGCTAGAACAGGAAACCACAAGAGTACCAAGACTGGGATGACATGTAGTGAGTGAGTACTTAGTACTCTATTTGGATATTGACATGTCCCCAAGGGATAAAGATATGCAATGAATTCCAAAGATTTTCTTCCCTTAAGTGTCTTTCTCCCCCTGAATCTGATATTGGATAATGGGAGAAGATAGGGAATAGAAAATCAAAGCAAAGAAAATCCAAGCAAAAGACACAAAGAAACATCTACTAACATGTCTTTCCCCTCTTAAAGACATGTGGCTTCTCTCCTCCTTGAATACCAGGCATCTGGGATGGCTAAGAAGTCTCCCTCTCCCTTTGATGTGGTTAAGCTTTGATGTGCTCTCTCTCCCCCTTTGATATCAATTTCCAAGAAGGGATCTTCTGGAGCATGAGTCAAGTAGGTTTGGTCCTTGAGTCACATTACAAAGCAACATGTAATTTAAGATGCTGGTAGAGGACAAGAATCATCGAGTGGAGCTCGAACAGATATGCAGGATGCAAATGGCAAAATGTTTCCTCAGTAGTGAAATCGGTAACACCGAATTTTTTTCCTTCAGTGGCACCGAGTTGTTTCGGTTTAGCCGATAAGAAAAAAGAATTTATCACAGAGAAAAAAAATTGTCATCTCAGCTCACTAGGCAAATAAGATCTCACAAAGATTTGCAGGGAATTAACTGAAGGATTTGCAATGAATTAAATGCAGAGAATGCAGAAAATAACAGAGAAAAGAAAAGAAATCTAGATGAAGTATGCAAGAGATAAATGCAAGAACACAGAGAAACACTAGAGAACTTCATCTAGAATTGGTCGGTGACAGAGTCACCTATGTTAGAGTATATTGACTTAGGAGTCAAGTAAAGACACTTGATCATAGGTCATACTCATCGTTTAAGCTCAAAATGGGGTTGCCATTTTTCGTTTAAGCATTTTGATGTATTCACATCTTGTTGAGCTGCTTTGACCCATGTCTTGGGGTAAAGCTCCTCTAAGATGGAATAGCATACCTTGGGTGGTGGTGTTGATCTTGATCATGTAGTTGAACTTGTGTTGGATGCTCAAGGTTGATGTAGTTCATCAAGAGTTGGGAGCACCACTTGTAGTTTGAGTTCACCTTCCTACATGGGTTAGTCTTGCAAGGAAGAGCACTTGTGTGTCCAAAATGACAATAATGAAACTTGATACCAAATGAAATTTGATATATTGTCAAAGGATATATTGAAAGGATTCATGCTTCCTTGTCTCCAACCACCATATTATAGAGACTTGGTGATGTAGAGATTGCTTAGAATGTGAGTGAGTCACAATCTCATAGAGTTGGGCTCATCCAAGTACCTACAAGGGTTAGATAACATGCAAGGGTACAAGTATAGATCCAAGACATATGATCATCATCATAAGAGAAATATCAAGGATTAGTCATGTAATGGCTCATGCCTTGCATGCATCCAAATGGAGTTACTACTCCAAGTTTGAGGCATCAATGATGTTCAATTCACCTCTCAAATGGCAAAATACTTTCTCATCAAGCGGTTTGGTGAATATATCCGTCAATTGCTTATCGGTACGAACATGCTTAAGATCGATATCTCCTTTAGCAACATGATCTCAAATGAAATGATGACGAACTTCAATATGCTTAGTTCAAGAATGTTGCACGGGATTGTGAGCAATCTTAATAGCGGTCTCATTATCACAAAGCAATGGAACATGTTTCACATAGATCCCATAATCTTTAAGAGTTTGGGTCATCCAAAGTAATTGAGCACAACATGAACCGGCGGCAATGTATTCCGCTTCGGCGGTGGATAAGGATACCGAGTTTTGTTTCTTGGAGGACCAAGACACAAGAGATCTACCAAGAAATTGACAAGTACCCGAAGTGTACTTTCTATCAACCTTGTCTCCGGCATAGTCCGAATCAGAGTAGCCAACAAGATCAAAAGAAGACCTCTTAGGATACCAAATGCCAAAGTTTGGTGTGTGAATTAAGTATCTCACTATCCTTTTCACAGCTTTAAGATGACATTCTTTGGGGGTCGCTTGATATCGTGCACACATGCACACACTTAGCATAATATCGGGACGGGAGGCACATAGATATAACAATGAACCAATCATAGAGTGGTAAACCTTTTGGTCAACCGGTTCGCCATCCTTAGTCAAGTCAAGATGTCCACTAGTAGGCATGGGTGTATTCATACCTTTGCATTCTTGCATGTTGAACTTCTTGAATAAGTCCTTGGTATACTTTGTTTGAGAAACAAAGGTACCCTCCTTAGTTTGCTTGATTTGTAAACCAAGAAAGAACTTGAGTTCACTCATCATAGACATCTCAAACTTCTCCGACATTAGTCTTCCAAACTTTTCACTAAAATGAGGGTTAGTCGAGCCAAATATGATATCATCAACATAAATTTGGCACACAAATAATTCACCAAACTTTTCACTAAAATGAGGGTAGAAGCTTCCACTTGGACGGACGAGGTACTCTCCTTCACCTCCGTTGGACGAATCTTGCCAGTAGACAAGTCTTGGATTGCTTCCGAAGGGTCTTTGTCTCCTACATCAATTGGCAATTGCTCTACTTGCGAGTCATTAGATTCATCAAACTTCACATCTACCGTCTCTTCAACCTTTCGGGTGAAATTGTTGTAGACACGGTAAGTGTGCGAGTTTGAGCCATAACCGAGTAGGAAACCTTCATGAGATTTAGGAGCAAATTTCGAACGACGATGCTTATCAAGAATGTAGCACTTTGAGCCAAATACTCGAAAGTATCCAACTTGGGGTTTGTTACCGGTGAGAAGCTCGTATGCCGTCTTGCCGAGTAGCTTGTGAAGATATAGACGATTTGTTGCATGACAAGCTATCTCAACCGCTTCCACCCAAAAGTGTTTTGGCGATTGAACTAATCAAGCATCGTTCTCGCCATCTCAATAAGAGTCCGGTCCTTCCTCTCAACAACTCCATTTTGTTGACTCGTGTACGTAGCCGAGAACTCATGTGTAATCCCTTCTTCATCAAGAAAGGTGTCCACATTTGCATTCTTGAACTCCGTTCTGTTGTCACTGCGAACCTTCTTGATCTTCACTTCAAATTGTTTTTGGGCCTTCCTAGCGAAGTTCTTGAAGATCTTTTGGACCTGCGATTTATCATCAAGAAAGAACACCCATGTAAATCTTGAAAAATCATCGACTATGACTAAACCAAACTAATTTCCACTGAGACTTTTATAGGCGTTTGGACCAAAAAGATCCATATGAAGCAGCTCGAGCGGTCTTCTCGTGGTCATGATGTTCTTCACGGGGTGGCTTCCTCCAACCTATTTTCCTACTTGACAAGCACTGCACAATCTATCCTTGTCAAATATAACGTCTTTCACTCCAAGGATATGAACACCTTTAATAAGCTTATCAAGATTCCGCATGCCACATGACCTAACATTCTATGCCACAACCAACCTTTAGAAGATTTAGCAATTAAGCAAGTTCTAGGTTGAGCCTTTTTAGTGAAATCAACAATGTATAGATCACCTCTATGTATACCGGTAAAGACCATTTTATGATTATCTCTTCGAAACACTTGGCAATCTACTTCAGTAAATAGGACATTGAAACCAAAATCGGCTAGTCTAGATACAGAAAGTAAATTATACCCAAGAGATTCAACGAGCATAACATTTTGGATGGAGCTGTCATGTGAGATGGCCTACTCACCAAGGCCAACCACCTTACCCTTTGAGTTATCACCAAAAGTGACATATTTTTGAGGGTCGTTGTTTTCAGCAAGCTCACGAAACATATCCTTGTCTCCGGTCATGTGATCGGTACATCCACTATCAAGAACCCATTCCTTTCCTCCAGCCATGTAGCCGCGAAGATTAGCCATAAGACCAAAGTGTCTCATAGACTCATCGAGATCAAAGTCACTATCATCATCCTCATCATAGTATCCATGTTCGACATCGTCTTGTGATTGAACATCACCTAGAGAGAGTGATTCATTAGATTTATGATCATGACAATGTTCATCTTTATGAATTCTAATGACTTCCGAGATAATATTACTAATGATTCCAACATCTCCTTTGGCACGCATAAGGTCACGAAGCTCAAATAGACAATCACCAAACATAGGATCTTTAGGATTCATCTTATTTAAAGCAATGGACTTTTGAAGAATCACATCTAGATTTTTCAAGGAATAGTCTGGAAAGCGTTCCTCAAGGAATCTCCACATGGTGTAAGCACAAGCAAGAGTAGGCAAGCATGCTATCAAATTTCTAGGCAAACCTCTAGTAATAAGATTGACAGTTCTAAGATTGCGAATCATGTCGAGAGACTCATCGGGGGTAGGATGCAAAGGATCAACAAGGGGCGCACAAGGGCTAGTAATGTACTTGTTCAAGTGATATTCATTGAAAATCTCAAGCATCTCATTTTTCCAAGCATTAAAGAACTCTCCATCAAGTATGGGTACTCTATGTCTAAGACTCCCCATCGTAGACTCATCCATCTTCCTCCAATGGTGATTAAACCAAAGCAATGGAGACCAAAGCTCTGATACCAATTGAAAGGATCAAGAAGAGGTGTCTAGAGGGGGGGTGATTAGACCCTCAACAAAGAAAAGTAGCAGTTTTTAATTTCTTCAAGTTAAGGTGAAGTTTTAGCACAAGTTTAAACATTCACAATACATTTCAAGAAAGCATGGCAAGAGTATATGAGCAGCGGAAAGTAAAGCATGCAAGTTGCAAGAAAGTAAAGGGATGGGATTGGAGTGTGCAAATGCAATAGGAGACACGGAGATTTTTGGCGTGGTTCCGATAGGTGGTGCTATCGTACATCCACGTTGATGGAGACTTCAACCCATGAAGGGTAACGGTTCCGTGAGTCCACGGAGGGCTCCACCGACGAAGGGTCCACGAATAAGCAACCTTGTCTATCCCACCATGTCCATCGCCCATGAAGGACTTGCCTCACTTGGGTAGATCTTCACGAAGTAGGCGATCTCCTTGCCCTTACAAACTCCTTGGTTCAACTCCACAATCTTGACGGAGGCTCCCAAGTGACACCTAACCAATCTAGGAGACACCACTCTCCAAAAGTTAATAGATGGTGTGTTGATGATGAACTCCTTGCTCTTGTGCTTCAAATGATAGTCTCCCCAACACTCAACTCTCTCTCACAGATTTGGATATGGTGGAAAGATGATTTGAGTGGAAAGCAACTTGGGGAAGGCTAGAGATCAAGATTCTTGTGGTTGGATTGGAATGTCTTGGTCTCAACACATGAGTAGGTGGTTCTCTCTCAGAAAATGAGTAGTGGAAGTGTAGGCACGTTCGGATGGCTTTCTCACAAATGGAGAAGGGGCTGGAGGGGTATTTATAGCCTCCACACAAAATCTAACCGTTACACACAATTTACCAAACTCGGTGGGACCGAATAATGAAACTCGGTGAGACTGACCTGGTTCAAAATGTGAACGTTAGGCTTTTCGGTGGGACCGACAAGGTCAACTCGGTGAGACCGATGCGCTAGGGTTAGGGAGAAACCTCATCTCGGTGAGACCGATTGCATGAACTCGGTGAGACCGATTTCAGCAATAAGCAAACAGAGACTTGGTCAAGCAAACTCGGTGGTACCGACTGCGTATCTCGGTGAGACTGAAGTAACTGCAATAGGTAACAGAGAGTTTGCAGGGCCATCTCGGTGAGACCGAGATCCCATCGGTGAGACCGAACTGATTAGGGTTTCTGGCAGTGGCTATGTCAAGTGAACTCGGTGGCGCCGGACGAATCAAATCGGTGGGGCCGAGTTTGACTTTAGGTTTAGGACATATTTGGAATGAGAAAGTGGTTGAGGGCTTTGGAGCATATCACTAAGCACTTTGAGCAAGTAGACCATTAAGCAACACCTCATCCCCTTTTAATAGTATTGGCTTTTCCTATGGACTCAATGTGATCTTGGATCTCTAAAATGAAAATGAAGAGTCTTGGGCTTTTGCCAATATGTGTCCTTAGCATCTTGAAGGGGTTCCACATCCTCCTGTCCTGCCACTCCATTGTTCAACTCATCTGAAATATACTAGATGAAAATATTAGTCCAACAAGAGATATGTTGACATTAATTACCAAAATCACCCAGGGAGCACTTGTGCTTTCACTTTTACTCCTCGTCTATACTCTGGGATTCTGATCTCTCTTCTATTCGGGTTAAATTGTTTTGCTAACTCTAATTCTAGGTTCTCGTAAATACTTTCTCCCGGAGAGCCCCTTTATTCCAGATGATGGCCTGCTTCACCAGAAGATTTCGAAGATATCCTTCAGTATTTTCCCGAGACTTTTGTGCTCATCGCTTTTGCAGTTCCCTACCTCCGATATATCCTTATAGATAACTTCATACACTTGTCGTTCATACAATCATTCCCAGTTGCTCTTGTTATTACAAGATACATCAAATTATTCTCTGACTTTTAAGAATACCCTGTGTCACTGCCTTGCGATTCTTTGCCACATGAATACATCTATGGATAATTCCTCACACTTATCGAGGATTTGTTCATTCCTAGTTGATCAAGTGATTCACAAGATACTTTGAAATACTATTCGATCTTCCGATAATCCTCTCCAACTATTGCTCTGCAAATACTTGTCTACTTGCATTATAGATACTTTCCATATGTCTGGCAATATTCAGTGGTATCCTTTGTCATCGTCATTTTGAACATTTGATTCGGTATGTTTGTAAATGGTTGCAATCATCAATCACAATTAGAATTCTTCCCTTCAGCTCAAACGTCACCCCAGGCATGAGCTTGTGTTCGACAAATCAAACCTTGATTGATTGTCGATCTATGTCTATTCAACTTACTTGTCTTGATCAGAGCCTCTGCTTCTGATCCCCCAATTTGGGAATCATAATTCCGTTACATTTGAGCTTTGAATTAGTCAGTTGTTTCTATAACCTGATCTCCTTACATTCTTTCTTCTTCTGGTCGAGTACCGTTGCTCACATCAGATCCCTCGTGGACCACCAGGTCCGTTGTTGGGTTTTATTCGACAGCGTCCTTCATATTCAGTGACCTTGTGAGCTTTTCCTCGGATACATAATGCCTTTGGTAAATTGTATCCCCTGCTCTTGTCAACCATACTCTGCTTCCGGGATTGAGTTATTTACTCATGAAGTTTGTGGTATATGTTCCTAAGATGCCCTAGTGGGTTGAACCTACGCCTTCCCTAATCTGTGTGAACCCGAAGATTATGCGGGTTATATCTACTAGCGCTTCTTCAGATAAATTTTCAATTCTACAACTTCGTTGAAGACGAGAAGTAAATGGGAGGTTATGCATTGATGAAGTGGGAGTCGACCTTGAACCTTTGTGTTCATGCCCATGGACCCGATGTGGAACTTATCATGGAAGCTTCTTGTAATAATAATAATCCCCTTGTGATAAGTTCATCTTGTATCTATGTTTGGTCCTTTGCAACCGTGGTTCCGACCATATTGTTCTTCTTTGATCCCATTTCTCAGACAAGTTGAAGTACTTGACTTCTGCAGATCATTTCACCTGTCCAACATCTACTTTGATCTACCTTCGAGTATTACCCTCTGGTATCTCGAGAATATCGCGGAACTACGTAACTTCTTATGAGTTCTTCATCAACTATTATTTCTCGCCAATTCAAATTTTCCACGGGTTCTAAGTTGTTAGACACTCGAGGGCACCGATAACTGATTCGAGTCTACACTTTCCTTTCCATTGTTTTGTTTAACCTTTCTTGTAACCTAACATATCTGGGCAGTGATAATTCCCTTCTTATGTAAACGCCTTAGTGTACAACTCTGTTAGTAAGACCCTGTTGCTAATGTGGATGACATTTCGGTAACCACCGATGGATGAGAACTTAGCCTATTGGTCCGCCTCGTTCCAACAAGCAGGAAAATGGTTCTCTTTGTCCCTCGCCCTTGGTACCAACGTTGTTGCCAACATAACTGGCAGTCTATGCTCTGACATGCCTTGCTATCAGCGACTCTCCTGTACACCCATGTTTCTAAAGTTATTCCTCACGCTTGGCTTTGTATGAAAATCACGAGCCACCTTCCGAGAGATGATCTATTCTGGTATCAGACGCAATACTTATTCTTGTTGCTCTGAACCCCTTTTCACACTCTGTTTCACACATCGGACGATTGTCTATCCGCTTGAAACTTCTTATTGTACCTTCTTGCTCTTGATGTGTTTCATTTGTTCAACTCAAGAGATACTCGTGAGTTCATTCAGGGGATAATCCCATATGATTACCCCTTATATCATCCTATCATTGTCGAGCTGCCCCTTACCTATTCGTAAGTACAATGAAGACTCCGAAGAAAGGATGACGACTTCATCATGATGACCTGGAGCACAGAAATGAAGACATCAACGTAGTGGATCGACCTCTTCGAGAAGAGCAACCAAGACTGAGAAGAATCGTTAGAAATTTCGTAACCTATTTTTTTCCTTATTCCACCCCTTAAATCTCGGGACGAGATTTCTCGTAGTGGAGGAGAATTGTGACGCCCGAATAATTAAGCTACAGTAACCTCTGCTAATGATGCCACGTCACCATGTTTACTGTTGACAAACTCGCGTTGATTCAAACCCCGTTCAAATTCAAATTTAAAATCTAGTCAAACTATAAAAGTTTTCAATTGTCAAAACTAAAATGTTCATCATGTGGCAAATAATCCCTAACTAATTTTGGTGGTGGAACCAACCTTTTATAAAGTGTTTAAATGCCCTTAAATAATCAAAATAGTGGCTAAAACAAATATTTAAATGCTTTTAAAATAATAAACAAATGCAAACTACTTTATTTAATGTGCCAAATTATATGTGGTAGTAGCCTAAATTATAATAATATTTTAGGAGCAAGTCTTTTATTTTATAAAACTAGTTTTGTTTTAAAAGGGAAAAAGAAAACAAAAAAGGGTTTAAGAAAAAGAAAATGCGAAAATAGTAACCCCCGCCCCCCCCGCCGCGCGTGCCCCTTGGGCCTCGCCAAAAAGGGAAGAAGAGGAGGAAAAAAAAAAAAAAAAACCCACAACGGCAACCATCCTGGATACGGCAGGAGTGATGAAGAGAGGGCGGGAAAAAAAAAAGTAAGGACAGGGGGAAACAAAAAGGCCAAAAGGGGAAAAAAAAGAGGGACAGCGAACGGGGCCAAAAACGGTCGCAAAAAAGGGACAACGGCACACCCTCCAAGAATAAACACACAACGCCACCACACCCAGGTCCGCCGGCACACCACACTCCCCCGCCATACCCCCCCCCACACACACACACCACCACCACCACCCGAAACCCTAGCCTCCCCCTGACCCACTGAAAGCACAAGTGCTCCCTGGGTGATTTTGGTAATTAATGTCAACATATCTCTTATTGGACTAATATTTTCATCTAGTATATTTCAGATGAGTTCAAAAGTGGAGTGGCAGGACAGGAGGATGTGGAACCCCTTTAAGATGCTAAGGACACATATTGGCAAAAGCTCAAGACTCTTCATTTTCATTTTAGTGATCCAAGATCACATTGAGTCCATAGGAAAAGCCAATACTATTAAAAGGGGATGAGGTGTTGCTTAATGATCTACTTGCTCAAAGTGCTTAGTGATATGCTCCAAATCCCTCAACCACTTTCTCATTTCCACATTTGTCCTAAACCTAAAGTCAAACTCGGCCCCACCGATTTGATCTATCCGGCGCCACCGAGTTCACTTGACATAGCCACTGCCAGAAACCCTAATCAGTTCGGTCTCACCGATGGGATCTCGGTCTCACCGAGATGGCCCTGCAAACTCTCTGTTACCTATTGCAGTTACTTTGGTCTCACCGAGATATGCAGTCGGTACCATCGAGTTTGCTTGACCAAGTCTTTGTTTGCTTATTGCTGAAATCGGTCTCACCGAGATAAGGTTTGCCCTAACCCTAGCACATCGGTCCCACCGAGTTGACCTTGTCGGTCCCACCGAAAAGCCTAACGTTCACATTTTGAACCAGGTCGGTCTCACCGAGTTTGGTAAATTGTGTGTAACGGTTAGATTTTGTGTGGAGGCTATATATACCCCACCACCCCCTTCTCCATCAGTGAGAGAGCCATCAGAATGTGCCTACACTTCCACTACTCATTTTCTGAGAGAGAACCACCTACTCATGTGTTGAGACCAAGACATTCCAATCCAACCACAAGAATCTTGATCTCTAGCCTTCCCCAAGTTGCTTTCCACTCAAATGATCTTTCCACCATATCCAAATCTGTGAGAGAGAGTTGAGTGTTGGGGAGACTATCATTTGAAGCACAAGAGCAAGGAGTTCATCATCAACACACCATCTATTAACTTTTGGAGAGTGGTGTCTCCTAGATTGGTTAGGTGTCACTTGGGAGCCTCCGTCAAGATTGTGGAGTTGAACCAAGGAGTTTGTAAGGGCAAGGAGATCGCCTAATTCGTGAAGATCTACCCGAGTGACGCAAGTCCTTCGTGGGCGATGGCCATGGTGGAATAGACAAGGTTGCTTCTTCGTGGACCCTTCGTGGGTGGAGCCCTCCGTGGACTCGCGCAACCGTTACCCTTCGTGGGTTGAAGTCTCCATCAACGTGGATGTACGATAGCACCACCTATCGGAACCACGCCAAAAATCTCCGTGTCTCCTATTGCGTTTGCACACTCCAATCCCTTCCTTTTACTTTCTTGCAACTTGCATGCTTTACTTTCCGCTGCTCATATACTCTTGCCATGCTTGCTTGAAATGTATTGTGAATGTTTAAACTTGTGCTAAAACTCCACCTTAACTTGAAGAAATTAAAAACTGCTACTTTTCTTTGTTGAGGGTCTAATCACCCCCCTCTAGACACCTCTTCTCGATCCTTTCAATTGGTATCAGAGCATTGGTCTCCATTGCTTTGGTTTAATCACCATTGGAGGAAGATGGATGAGTCTACGATGGGGAGTCTTAGACATAGAGTACCCATACTTGATGGAGAGTTCTTTAATGCTTGGAAAAATGAGATGCTTGAGATTTTCAATGAATATCACTTGAACAAGTACATTACTAGCCCTTGTGCTCCCCTTGTTGATCCTTTGCATCCTACCCCTGATGAGTCTCTCGACATGATTCGCAATCTTAGAACTGTCAATCTTATTGCTAGAGGTTTGCCTAGAAATTTGATAGCATGCTTGCCTACTCTTGATTGTGCTTACACCATGTGGAGATTCCTTGAGGAACGCTTTCCAGACTATTCCTTGAAAAATCTAGATGTGATTCTTCAAAAGTCCATTGCTTTAAATAAGATGAATCCTATGTTTGGTGATTGTCTATTTGAGCTTCGTGACCTTATGCGTGCCAAAGGAGATGTTGGAATCATTAGTAATATCATCTCGGAAGTCATTAGAATTCATAAATATGAACATTGTCATAATCATAAATCTAATGAATCACTCTCTCTAGGTGATGATCAATCACAAGACGATGTCGAACACGGATACTATGATGAGGATGATGATAGTGACTTTGATCTCGATGAGTCTATGAGACACTTTGGTCTTATGGCTAATCTTCGTGGCTACATGGCTGGAGGAAAGGAATGGGTTCTTGATAGTGGATGTACCGATCACATGACCGGAGACAAGGATATGTTTCGTGAGCTTGCTGAAAACAACGGCCCTCGAAAATATGTCACTTTTGGTGATAACTCAAAGGGTAAGGTGGTTGGCCTTGGTAAGGTGGCCATCTCACATGATAGCTCCATCCAAAATGTTATGCTCGTTGAATCTCTTGGGTATAATTTACTTTCTGTATCTAGACTAGCCAATTTCGGTTTGAATGTCCTATTTACTGAAGTAGATTGTCAAGTGTTTCGAAGAGATAATCATAAAATGGTCTTTACCGGTATACGTAGAGGTGATCTATACATTGTTGATTTCACTAAAAAGGCTCAACCTAGAACTTGCTTAATTGCTAAATCTTCTAAAGGTTGGTTGTGGCATAGAAGGTTAGGTCATGTGGGCATGCGAAATCTTGATAAGCTGATTAAAGGTGATCATATCCTTGGAGTAAAAGACGTTATATTTGACAAGGATAGATTGTGCAGTGCTTGTCAAGCAGGAAAATAGGTTGGAGGAAGCCACCCCGTGAAGAACATCATGGCCACGAGAAGACCGCTCGAGCTGCTTCATATGGATCTTTTTGGTCCAAACGCCTATAAATGTCTTGGTGGAAATTCATTTGGTTTAGTCATAGTCGATGATTTTTCAAGATTTACGTGGGTGTTCTTTCTTGATGATAAATCGCAGGTCCAAAAGATCTTCAAGAACTTCGCTAGGAAAGCCCAAAATCAATTTGAAGTGAAGATCAAGAAGGTTCACAGCAACAACCGAACGGAGTTCAAGAACGCAAATGTGGACACCTTTCTTGACGAAGAAGGGATTACACATGAGTTCTCGGCTACGTACACGCCTCAACAAAATGGAGTTGTTGAGAGGAAGAACCGTACTCTTATTGAGATGGTGAGAACGATGCTTGATGAGTACAAGACGCCAAAACACTTTTGGGCGGAAGCGGTTGAGACAGCTTGTCATGCAGCAAATCATTTATATCTTCACAAGCTACTCGGCAAGACGGCATACGAGCTTCTCACTGGTAACAAACCCCAAGTTGGATACTTTCGAGTATTTGGCTCAAAGTGCTACATTCTTGATAAGCAACATCGTTCGAAATTTGCTCCTAAATCTCATGAAGGTTTCCTACTCGGTTATGGCTCAAACTCTCACACTTACCATGTCTACGACAATTTCACCTGAAAGGTTGAAGAGACGGTAGATGTGAAGTTTGATGAATCTAACGGCTCGCAAGTAGAGAAATTGCCAATTGATGTAGGAGACAAAGACCCTTCGGAAGCAATCCAAGACTTGTCTACTGGCAAGATTCGTTCAACGGAGGTGAAGGAGAGTACCTCGTCCGTCCAAGTGGAAGCTTCTACCTCATGACAAGGTGAACCACGAGTTGACTCAGAGGCATCCACAAGTGAGACTCGCCAAGATGAAGAAAACGAGGAAGTACACCAAGATGAACCTCATCAACCTCC
This sequence comes from Thinopyrum elongatum, assembly GCA_011799875.1. Taxonomy (NCBI): domain Eukaryota; kingdom Viridiplantae; phylum Streptophyta; class Magnoliopsida; order Poales; family Poaceae; genus Thinopyrum; species Thinopyrum elongatum. The sequence continues at coordinate 511,622,195 of CM022300.1, forward strand.
TTCTCCGCCTCCACAAGAGAACGACAACACCAACAACGAAGAAGGCCAAGAGGAAGAACAAGATGATGAAGAGGATGTTCTACCCCGACCTAAACAAAAGCTCTCACGAGTTAGAGCAAGAGTCTCAAGAGACCATCCCGTCGAACAAATCTTTGACGATATCCAAACCGGGAGAATTACTCGCTCTAAAACTCATTTGGCTAACTTTTGTGAACATTACTCATTCATTTCTAGTATTGAACCTATGAAGGTTGAAGATGCTCTTGATGATCCGGATTAGGTGAATGCCATGCATGAAGAGCTACACAATTTCAAAAGGAACCAAGTGTGGACGTTGGTTGAAAAGCCCGATGAGAAGCACAATGTCATTGGTACCAAATGGGTGTTTCGGAATAAGCAAGATGAAGATGGACAAGTTGTACGCAACAAGGCCCGTCTCGTCACTCAAGGCTACACTCAAGTCGAAGGTATGGACTATGGTGAGACATATGCCCCCATTTCTAGACTTGAGTCCATACGCATCTTACTTGCTTATGCCAACCATCATGATATCACATTGTATCAAATGGACATTAAAAGTGCTTTTCTAAATGGTGAAATTGAGGAGGAAGTTTATGTTAAACAACCTCCCGGCTTTGTTAATCCCAAGAAACCCGACCATGTTTACAAACTTCACAAAGCTCTTTATGGTCTTAAACAAGCTCCCAGAGCGTGGTATAAATGCTTGACCAAGTTCCTTATTGAAAAAGGCTTTGAGATTGGAAAAATTGATTCAACACTTTTTACTAAAAGGGTTAATGGTAAATTATTTGTGTGCCAAATTTATGTTGATGATATCATATTTGGCTCGACTAACCCTCATTTTAGTGAAAAGTTTGGAAGACTAATGTCAGAGAAGTTTGAGATGTCTATGATGAGTGAACTCAAGTTCTTTCTTGGTTTGCAAATTAAGCAAACTAAGGAGGGTACCTTTGTTTCTCAAACAAAGTATACCAAGGACTTATTCAAGAAGTTCAACATGCAAGAATGCAAAGGTATGAATACACCCATGCCTACTAGTGGACATCTTGACTTGACTAAGGATGGCGAACCGGTTGACCAAAAGGTTTACCACTCTATGATTGGTTCATTGTTATATCTATGTGCCTCCCATCCCGATATTATGCTAAGTGTGTGCATGTGTGCACGATATCAAGCGGCCCCCAAAGAATGTCATCTTAAGGCTATGAAAAGGATAGTGAGATACTTAATTCACACACCAAACTTTGGCATTTGGTATCCTAAGAGGTCTTCTTTTGATCTTGTTGGCTACTCCGATTCGGACTATGCCGGAGACAAGGTTGATAGAAAGTCCACTTCGGGTACTTGTCAATTTCTTGGTAGATCTCTTGTGTCTTGGTCCTCCAAGAAACAAAACTCGGTATCCTTATCCACCGCCGAAGCGGAATACATTGCCGCCGATTCATGTTGTGCTCAATTACTTTGGATGACCCAAACTCTTAAAGATTATGGGATCTATGTGAAACATGTTCCATTGCTTTGTGATAATGAGAGTGCTATTAAGATTGCTCACAATCCCGTGCAACATTCTCGAACTAAGCATATTGAAGTTCATCATCATTTCATTAGAGATCATATTGCTAAAGGAGACATCGATCTTAAGCATGTTCGTACCGATAAGCAATTGGCAGATATATTCACCAAACCGCTTGATGAGAAAGTATTTTGCCATTTGAGAGGTGAATTGAACATCATTGATGCCTCAAACTTGGAGTAGAAACTCCATTTGGATGCATGCAAGGCATGAGCCATTACATGACTAATCCTTGATATTTCTCTTATGATGATGATCATATGTCTTGGATCTATACTTGTACCCTTGCATGTTATCTAACCCTTGTAGGTACTTGGATGAGCCCAACTCTATGAGATTGCAACTCACTCACATTCTAAGCAATCTCTACATCACCAAGTCTCTACAATATGGTGGTTCGACACAAGGAAGCATGAATCCTTTCAACATATCCGTTGACAATATATCGAATTTCATTTGGTATCAAGTTTCATTATTGTCATTTTGGACACACAAGTGCTCTTCCTTGCAAGACTAACCCATGTAGGAAGGTGAACTCAAACTACAAGTGGTGCTCCCAACTCTTGATGAACTACACCAACCTTGAGCATCCAACACAAGTTCAACTACATGATCAAGATCAACACCACCACCCAAGGTATGTTATTCCATCTTAGAGAAGCTTTATCCCAAGACATGGGTCAAAGCAGCTCAACAAGATGTGAATACATCAAAATGCTTAAACGAAAAATGGCAACCCCATTTTGAGCTTAAACGATGAGTATGACCTATGATCAAGTATCTTTACTTGACTCCTAAGTCAATATACTCTAACATAGGTGACTCTGTCGCCGACCAATTCTAGATGAAGTTCTCTAGTGTTTCTCTATGTTCTTGCATTTATCTCTTGCATACTTCATCTAGATTTCTTTTCTTTTCTCTGTTATCTTCTACATTCCCTGCATTTAATTCATTGCAAATCCTTCAGTTAATTCCCTGCAAATCTTTGTGAGATCTTATTTGCCTACTGAGCTGAGATGACAAATTTTTTTCTGTGTTAAATTCGGCCTCACCGATTTCTTTCTTATCAGCTAAACCGAAACAACTCGGGGCCACCGAAGGAAAAAATTCGGTGCTAACAATTTCACTACTGAGGAAACATTTTGCCATTTGCATCCTGCATATCTGTTCCAGCTCCACTCGATGATTCTTGTCCTCTACCAGCATCTTAAATTACATGTTGCTTTGTAATGTGACTCAAGGACCAAACCTACTTGACTCATGCTCCAGAAGATCCCTTCTTGGAAATTGATGTCAAAGGGGGAGAGAGAGCACATCAAAGCTTAACCACATCAAAGGGAGAGGGAGACTTCTTAGCCATCCTAGATGTCTGGTATTCAAGGAGGAGAGAAGCCACATGTCTTTAAGAGGGGAAATACATGTTAGTAGATGTTTCTTTGTGTCTTTTGCTTGGATTTTCTTTGCTTTGATTTTCTATTCCCTATCTTCTCCCATTCTCCAATATCAGATTCAGGGGGAGAAAGACACTTAAGGGAAGAAAATCTTTGGAATTCATTGCATATCTTTATCTCTTGGGGACATGTCAATATCCAAATAGAGTACTAAGTACTCACTCACTACATGTCATCCCAGTCTTGGTACTCTTGTGGTTTCCTGTTCTTGCTCTGTTTAGTAGATGTTCCAGTGTTATCTAACCCTGTTTTCTTAGGTTCATCTCTTCCAAAGTCAGCTCAAGGCCACAAGGTAAGTATATGCATCACACTCATGTGCATGAGGATCTCTCGCTGATGTACATATTGTTTGCAAGAAGGACTAATGAAAATGTAGGTATATTTTCTGCACTTCACATCATTAGCTCTGATGCATATAACCAAGATACATGTAACTCATTGCTTGCTCTGACATGTTTATGCATTCAAATACTTTTATAATCTATCTTCGTATGATTGCATACATGTAGGGGGAGCCAATGCATGTTGCATGTTCTTCCAAATCTTTACTTGTTACACTTCATATCTTTATCTAAAAGCTTTGATGTATGTTGTCATCAATTACCAAAAAGGGGGAGATTGAAAGCACAAGTGCTCCTGGGTGATTTTGGTAATTAATGTCAACATATCTCTTGTTGGACTAATATTTTCATCTAGTATATTTCAGATGAGTTCAACAGTGGAGTGGCAGGACAGGAGGATGTGGAACCCCTTCAAGTTGCCAAGGACACATATTTGCAAAAGCTCAAGACTCTTCATTTTCATTTTAGTGATCCAAGATCACATTGAGTCCATAGGAAAAGCCAATACTATTAAAAGGGGATGAGGTGTTGCTTAATGGTCTACTTGCTCAAAGTGCTTAGGGATATGCTCCAAATCCCTCAACCACTTTCTCATTTCCACATTTGTCCTAAACCTAAAGTCAAACTCGGCCCCACCGATTTGATCTATCCGGCGCCACCAAGTTCACTTGACATAGCCACTGCCAGAAACCCTAATCAGTTCGGTCTCACCGATGGGATCTCGGTCTCACCGAGATGGCCCTGCAAACTCTCTGTTACCTATTGCAGTTACTTCGGTCTCACCGAGATACGCAGTCGGTACCATCGAGTTTGCTTGACCAAGTCTCTGTTTGCTTATTGCTGAAATCGGTCTCACCGAGTTCATGCAATCGGTCTCACCGAGATAAGGTTTTCCCTAACCCTAGCACATCGGTCCCACCGAGTTGACCTTGTCGGTCCCACCGAAAAGCCTAACGTTCATATTTTGAACCAGGTCGGTCCCACCAAGTTTCTCTATTCGGTCCCACCGATTTTGGTAAATTGTGTGTAATGGTTAGATTTTGTGTGGAGGCTATATATACCCCTCCACCCCCTTCTCCATCAGTGAGAGAGCCATCAGAACGTTCCTACACTTCCACTACTCATTTTCTGAGAGAGAACCACCTACTCATGTGTTGAGACCAAGACATTCCAATCCAACCAGAAGAATCTTGATCTCTAGCCTTCCCCAAGTTGCTTTCCACTCAAATCATCTTTCCACCATATCCAAATCTGTGAGAGAGAGTTGAGTGTTGGGGAGATTGTCATTTGAAGCACAAGAGCAAGGAGTTCATCATCAACACACCATCTATTACCTTTTGGAGAGTGGTGTCTCCTAGATTGGTTAGGTGTCACTTGGGAGCCTCCATCAAGATTGTGGAGTTGAACCAAGGAGTTTGTAAGGGCAAGGAGATCGCCTACTTCGTGAAGATCTACCCGAGTGAGGCAAGTCCTTCGTGGGCGATGGCCATGGTGGAATAGACAAGGTTGCTTCTTCGTGGACCCTTCGTGGGTGGAGCCCTCCGTGGACTCGTGCAACCGTTACCCTTCGTGGGTTGAAGTCTCCATCAATGTGGATGTACGATAGCACCACCTATCGGATCCACGCCAAAAATCTCCGTGTCTCCTATTGCATTTGCACACTCCAATCCCATCCCTTTACTTTCTTGCAACTTGCATGCTTTACTTTCCGCTGCTCATATACTCTTGCCATGCTTGCTTGAAATGTATTGTGAATGTTTAAACTTGTGCTAAAACTCCACCTTAACTTGAAGAAATTAAAAACTGCTACTTTTCTTTGTTGAGGGTCTAATCACCCCCCTCTAGACACCTCTTCTCGATCCTTTCACCCACTCTCCCCAATCTCTCCTCCCTCTCCCCTCCCCACGACCTGGATCGGGGGCGCTCGCCCCCCTCCGCCCGACCACGATGCCCAGCGCTTGCCCCCCCCCCTGCCGCTCGATGATGCCGTTGCCGGACCCCGACGCCACCGCCACCGGACCGCCTCGCCTCCTCCTCGAACGCCTCCACGAGCCTCGCCGCCCCCCCCCATGCCCCTGCAACGCCGATGAGGCCGGCCTCCTCCCCTGCCTCTGCTCCACGCCCACGGTCACCGCTGTCGCGCTCCCCGACTGCTGCTGCTCCCGCCGAGCTCTGCCGAGGCTGGTGCTGCGAGCGCCGCTGCTGCTCGCCCGAGCGTGCGCCCGCTGCCGCCTAGTCCCCGTGCCGGCCGCACCCCTGGCCATGCCCTGCTCCGTGCCCGCGCCGCCCACATCTTGCTTCGCCGACGCGCGCCCCACTGCTGCCGACCGCCGCCGCTCCGCCACTGACCCCCGCGCCCGCTGCGGCCTCGTGGCGATGCTCGTCGTGGCCGCCGGCGCCCTCCTACGTCGTGTTGGTCCTGGCCAGGAGGGGCTTCCCAGCCCCTGGCCCTGTGCCTATGACGAACCGGGCCCACGCCCACTGTTAAAAAAATGAAAACTGTAAATAAAAATAAATAAATAATTATTTAGTAATATAATTAATTAAGTTAATTAACCTGCTAAATAACCTAATTGACTAGTTTAGCTAACCTACCAGCCTATGACAGTGGACCCCCCCCCCCTAGTTAAGCTAAATTTGTTAGCTTCACCCTAGCCTATGACATGTGGGACCCGCTGACCCTGTTAACCAGTCAATGTTCACTGGTCAACTGCTGACAGTGCATGCTGACTAGACCCATGGACCCCACTTGTCATCCACTAGGGCTAGATCCTAGTGGGTACAGTAGGTATATTCTGTTTTATTTAGAATTAATATTAAATTTTAGAATATTGATTAAACTTTGAAAATCAATATAAAATAAACCGTATCTCAGATGAAAATGTTTTATACATGAAAGTTGCTCAGGAAAACATGATGAGTCTAAATACGCACTCCGTTCGTCTATCACGTGCCCCTAACATAGCAAACATGGAATTGTCCCCCTCCGTTTCATATGTCCGAAAATGCCAAACATCGGGAAAACATTCCCGGATGTTTTCCTCCTTCGCCGGTATCGTGTAGCCCTGCGATAGAACACCCATAGCACCGCTTATCGCCGTGTCGTGCTTAGTGTTTCACCTGTGTGCTTTCTATTTACTGTTTCTTCCCCTCTTCTATCCGGTAGACCCCGAGACCACTGCTGATGCCACTGTGTTCGACTACGTCGACGACGACCCTTCTTCCTTTTCAGCAGAGCTTCCAGGCAAGCAAACCCCCCTTGATCATTTCGATATCGCCCATTCCATTCTCTCTCATGCTTGCATTAGATTTTGCTACTGTTATTGATTGCTCCTATTCTGATGCATAGCCTACTTTTTTAACCTGCTATTGTACCTTACCTTATTATCCTAAACTGCTTAGTATAGGTTGGTTTGTGATCCACCAGTGACCCCTCACCTTGTCCCAGTTGCCCCGGCTTGATGACCGATGACTCGATCAATGTGATCGACGTCCAGAGCCTGACACATCACATCACACCCCCTTTGTTGCTCGACTCTGCAGAGCTACTATCGAGTGCTGAGGGTGATACCACGTAATGCACTCCTGATGATAACTCCGTAGTGAAGCTATTCGGTCGTGGTCATCGAGGTTGCTTCCTCCTTCACCACTCCTAATACGACTCTGTCATGCAACACCTCAAGTGTGAACCTCGAGGGTGATTCCTCTTAAGTTTAGCTTGATGGTTACATCAAGTGGATTCCATCGAGGGTGATTCCTCGGGTTTCCGCCTTGATGTCACAGACACACAGTTACCTTTACATGTAGTCCCCGTGCACTGTTACTACGGGACTGAAGGGACAGGCGGTACCATCCCAGTAGAGGTGGACCTAAGTTCCCGACAGTCTCTGGTTAGTCGGGTCAGACCTGAGGGGTACCCGCGAGTTGATGTGAAAGTCGGGCGGGCCCGGATAGCACCCGCGAGATAATTACGAGGCATGGCCAGGCAGGTAGACCACCCTGGAGAGAGAGGGTTGGGCCTGGCCCTTGCCGTATTTCATCGAGACGGGGCGACGGGGTCACATTATCGTGAGTCTCTGCTCATCTCCGCGAGGTCCTAATACACTAAGGGTTTGGGTATTTGTTCTGAGTTGGCCACTGGCCTTTACGCACTAACCACCACGTGGGAACAGATATGGGCACTTGGCGTCGTAGTATCAGCCAAAGCTTTGTCAAACGTCCAGTTCAGCATTGCGGCATGGCTGGGCCGGCACCATCCATGACAGAGGTGGAGCCTGGGTCTGCCCTGCTCGCAACGACCTGGAGTGCAACGGGCAATGGGCCCAAGACCCCGGAGTGCTTAGGATGTAGACCGACGGTGACCTCTCTGCTGAGCCTAGGTAGGGCTGCGACGTGTTGATCTTCCAAGGCCGGGCATGGACCCAAGAAAGTGTTTCCGGCCAGAGTAATCAAGCGTGTTGGGTAATGTGGTGCACCCCTGTAGGGAAGTTTATCTATTCGAATAGCCGTGTCCACGGTAATGGACGCTCGGAGGGGTATCCTGATCTATTACAACTAGAAATGGATACTTGAGATATGTGATGGATATGTTGGCTCCAGGATTGCTTTCTCGCAGGGAGTCGAGGAAGGATCTCTGGGCATAAATGTTACAACATGCTTGTTAAATATAAATTGCTATCCTTTACTCTTCTGAATGCTGCAAGATGCTTGGAGCTGCTTGAAGATGCTAGTCTTCGATAGGCTAGGCTTTCCCTTCTCTGGCATTCTGTAGTTCAGCCCACAGATACAACCCTTCCATTTGATACTGATGCATACTTAGTATAGATCTGATGCTTGCGAGTACTTTGGATGAGTACTCACGGTTGCTTTGCTACCCCTTTTCCCCCTTCTTCTTCCTTCTACCCGGTTGCTGCGATCAGTTGTTGGATCCCAGGAGTCAGATGCTACCACCTTCGTCGACTACTACTACCCGGAGGATGCCTACTACTACGTGGAGACCGCCAACGACCAGGAGTAGTTAGGAGGTCCCAGGCAGGAGGCCTTGCCTCTTCGATCATCATGTTGCTTTTGTGCTTGCCATCATATGGCACCTTGTTTAACTTATGTCTGTACTCAGATATTGTTGCTTCCGCTGACTCTTGTGTATCAAGCTATGTATTCGAGCCCTTGAGGCCCCTGGCTTGTAATATAAAGCTTGTATTATTTTAATTTCTGTCTAGAGTTGTGTTGTGATATCTTCCCGTTAGTCCCTGATCTTGATCGTACACATTTGCGGGTATGATTAGTGTACGATTGAATCGGGGGCGTCACAACATAGTGTTGCTTGGTTCTCCTACTGGATTGATACCTTGGTTTCATAACTGAGGGAAATACCTACCGTAGTTGTGATGCATCATCCCTTCCTCTTTGGGGAAATACCGGCGTAGTTCAAGCGACATCGTTTACCCACCGTATGCGATGTGTTCGAGAGAGAAGCCTCTAGTGAAAACTATGGCCCCCGGGTCTACTTTTATCATATATATAATCCAAAAATATCTTGCTGCAATTTTATTTCATTTCTTTGGTTTAGTATTTTATTTTATCTATCTACCACTACGAGATTCAATCCTTGCAAATAACTGCCAAGGGGATTGACAACCCTCTTGATCACGTTGGGTGCAAGTATTTGCTTTTGTGTGTGCAGGTACTGCTAACGAGGTTCTGTGTGGTTCTCCTACTGGATTGATAACCTTGGTTCTTAACTGAGGGAAATACTTATCTCTAGTGTACTACATCATCCTCTCCTCTTCGAGAAAATCCCAATGCAACTCACAAGTAGCATAACTCATGGCCTATTATTGCCTTTCCGAATTGAGCCTAGTAGCCTCATGTGGGCCGTCCAATATAATTCCAGCCTATTGTCACTTTCGGCCCATGTATGGCCCGTGACGTCTTTCTGCCCATATGAGGCTTTTTGTTTCTCTGGGTCCTTTAAAGGACCGTGGTCATTCTGGCCGATAATGAACAATAAAATGCTTTGTACCTATCAACAGCCCACGATTTAGTTGGGCCGTTTCCAGCCTGTGTTAGCTTTTGGCCTTCTAATGGCCCATATATTCTTGGGCTCATTTTCGGCCCTCGATTACTTACGGTCCATTACTAGCATGTTCCGCTATGGGCTAAATTCAGCCTATGGTTACAATCGGCATGTTTGTGGCCCACTAACCAATTGGGCCGTTTTCATCCCGTCATGTATTCCGGCCCATTAACGACCCATTATGTCTATCGATAGAATTAAACCTGTTATACATATTGGCCTGTTAACGGCCCGTTATGGTCGGGCCCAGAAATGGACGATTCTGATTTTGGCCCTTTTATGGCCCATATTGTGGTCCGTTATCGGTCCACGAATTGTGCGGCCCATTTGTGGCCGATGGGTCTATGGCCCGTAGGAGGCCCATGGATCGTACGCACGTAGGAGGCCCATGGATCGTAAGGCCCGTAGGAGGCCCATGGATCCTATGACCCGTAGAACTTCAATGGTCACTACAGCAGGTAGCAGGCTCATGGTTACAATGGTCCGTATGTGGCCCATGGTTATTGTGGCCACTAGCAAACCGCGGAAAAAGAACAGCAGTGACTACAAGCAAACAAATAAACAAGACAATAAGGAAATAAATAAGCAAGCAACTAACAGTAGGCTATTACGGCTATTACACATATTACAACCACTGGGCATCAAAGTTCGCCACCAGTGCAAATATGGGGAACAACAAAGCAGCATATTACATACACTGGGCGTCTAAATTGGCCACCAGTGCAAATAAATGCAGCAGCAAAACAAGTCCATAACTAAAACAACTTCCAAAGAGCTCAAGAAACATTATCGGGGTATCCACCATGCTGGCAATAATCTTAGCAAGCTTATTAGCTTTCTCTTGTTTGGCACTAAAATCCTCCAACGCTTGAGGTTGCACCAGAAAGTATGCATATGATTTCTCCAGAGACTTCCTCAGTCCTTCGGCTTCTTGTCGCAGCAATCTTCAAGATAGTTTTCCTTATTAGTTTTATCAGCTTTGTTGGAGACCAACAAGGCTATCTCACTATCTTGAACCTTATCTGCATTACTTCCTTTACCATTGCTTAATGGGGTACTCTTCTCCAATATTCTATCAGCATTCTAAAAGAAGAAACAAGTAGACACATAACAGGTTTAGCATGTAGTATATGAAACTCATTTTGGTGAACCAGTTCAGTAGTAAGGTGGACAGGATTAAACTAACAAGTATTTTATTGCAAACTAGTACATAATACAAGCATCAAACAAACATATATCTATGTGTTATGGTCACTGCATTGTGTTGCCTAATCAAAACAGAGACACAATTCAAATCATATCTGTTCAAGACAAAGCAACATTGAAAGAATATAAGTGTGGGAAACTACACGGCACCACAAGATTTCAAATGGGTACTATGGGTATACATGTACAACTAACAACACTATTGGCTCTGTTTTGATGCTAGTAATGTGCATGATATGATAAGACAACTGTCTACACAATTGAAATTGAAATCAACATAGAGCAATTTAGAAGAGCAAACCAGTTAATGAAACATGTTTAAACATACCTGTTGTGCCATTGGAGTTTCGATTGGATCCTTCAATTTAAAATTTAGTTGGTATGAGTAAATACAGTGATAGAAGAGCAAAGCAGTATGCATCATAGCTATGGAATCTTACCTGAGAACAGTTGTTCTTCAGGTTTAAGCACTTGTTCTACAAGAACAGAGTACTGTAAGATGCAGGCATATAGTACTTCAAAATGAAATATGATCTCATAGACCCTACCAGATTCATGGGTATGGACCAGTACAGAACAAGGTGTTCCCAGTCATCGTCCCGTAAATGTGTCTCCGGAGATAGTAAGGGAATTTGATGAGTTTCCTTGCCAGTGTAGTACGTTTTCTTCAGGTAATTCCGATAATGTCGCAAAGCATTCTAAGATAGCACAGGTTACCTCATCCCGAGTTTCCAAATCGGTCATTCTCTATAGAGAAAAATGGGAACATTTGTTGTGTTATAACCATCAGGGAGGTAGAAAGTATGGGACAAAGGAAAGTAATTGCCATGAATAACATTACTTACACATAACTCCTGGAGGAACACCTGCAACTGGCTTTCTCCTTCATCTTCGGTATAATATTTCCATGATGGGAAGATAAGCACATAGGATTTAACAACATGAAATGCGATAGACGCTAAACTACGGATAACTATTTGTGCTTCGTCCACTGGAATAGGTGTACTAACTGGTGGAGTTGGGGTTCGCGGTGGTAGTCCTGGCGCTTTGGGCACTGGAGCTGCCTTATTAACTGCTCTTGTTTGGGATCTCTGTGGTGGAGATGGTGTTGTGTCAACTGGAACTGGGTTACTATCTGCTGGGGTTGGGGTTAGATTGGGTGAAGCTGGTTCTCTGTCCATCGGAGTAGGGGTACAATCTGCGAGGGTCTGGGTTATGTGTGGCAGGACTAGTTCTTGTGCAAGTACAACCGGGGTGCTATCTCCATCGACAGGTAGCATTGTTTTATTTGAAGACTGGGTTTTTACTCCGCTAGATACTGCCATCACCCTCTCCAATTCAAATGTCTGATAAACAAGAAAGGTAATTGAATGTACAGACCTTGTATGAGAGACAGATGCAATAGATAGTGAGGAAATAGAGGGCATGAAATAGTTCACATATATGTTGTTTAACTAAACAGGATAGCATGACATAATTTCACAAATATGATGTCTATGTAAATAGGATAGCATGACATAATTCAAAGATGTGATGACTAACTAAATAGGATGGCATGAGATAATTATATGATGTCTTTAGTAAACAGGTTCGCATGACATAATTCACATACATGTTATGAAAGGAAACAGGATGGCATGATATAATTGACATATGTGACTTATATACTAAGCAGATGGCATTCACATATATGATGTCTAAACTAAGCATATGGTGTTGAATATTGCATATATGATGTCTAAACTATGCAATGCAAGACACATTATGCATGATACGAGCAGTATAACCCTGCCAAGTTAGAGCATACACATCGGAGGGGGGAATAGGACTGTTCATCTGTCTCTTAATCCTCCTCTGAGGAGCTATCTGGACCCAGCAAGAGATCTGCTTTGACCGGTAGCACTGTCTGCTCTAAAGACCTTGTTTTCACTCCAGATTTTTCCATCACCCACTCAAATGGCTGATTCACAGGAAGAGTGGTTGAATGTACAAACATTGTCAACAAATGGAAATTTAATGAAAAAATGGAATGTCAAGATATAATTCAAATATATGATGTCTGGCTAAATAGGATGGCATTGCATATTTCACATATATTATGGCTGGCTAAAAGTGATGGCATTGCATAATTCACATATACTCCCTCCGGTCCTTTTTAGTCTGCATATAAGTTTTGTCCGAAGTCAAAGTTGTTGGGGAACGTAGCATGCAATTTCAAAAAAATTCCTACGCTCACGCAAGATCAATCTAGGAGATGCATAGAAACGAGAGGGGGAGAGTGTGTCCACGTACCCTCGTAGACCGAAAGCGGAAGCATTTGACAACGTGGTTGATGTAGTCAAACTTCTTCTCGTTCCAACCGATCAAGCACCAAACGTACGGCACCTCTGAGTTCTGCACACGTTCAGCTCGATGACGTCCCTCGCACTCTTGATCCAGCAAAGTGTCGAGGGAGAGTTCCGTCAGCACGACGGCGTGGTAACGGTGATGGTGAAGTAATCCGCGCAGGGCTTCGCCTAAGCACTACGTGAATATGACCGGAGGCGTAAACTGTGGAGGGGGGTGCCGCACACGGCTAACAATCGTTGGTGTGTGTTCTAGGCGCCCCCTCCCCGTGTATATATAGGTGGGAGGGGGAGGAGGACAGCCAAGGGGGCGCCCCAAGTAGGAGGAATCCTACTTGGGGTCCTCCCAATTCGGCCTCCCCCCTTTCCTATTCCTATTCGGAGTAGGAAGGGAAGAGGGGGAAGGGGGAATCCTATTTTCATTTTCCTTTCCTCCTTCCCCTTTCCTTCTCCAATTTGGCCAGCCCATATGGGGGGGCGCACCAGCCCCTTTGTGGCTGGTGTGTTTCCCCTCTTGGCCCATAAGGCCCATATCTTTTGCCGGGGGTGCCCAGAACTCCTTCCGGTGACCCGATAAGTACCCGGTGCATCCCGAAACACTTCTGGTGTCCGAATACCATCGTCCTATATATCAATCTTTACCTCTCAACCATTTCAAGACTCCTCGTCATGTCCGTGATCTAATCCGGGACTCCGAACAACATTCGGTCACCAGATCACATAACTCATATAATACAAAATCATCATCGAACGTTAAGCGTGCGGACCCTACGGGTTCGAGAACTATGTAGACATGACCAAGACACCTCTCCGGTCAATAACCAATAGCGGAACCTGGATGCTCATATTGGTTCCCACATATTCTACGAATATCTTTATCGGTCGTACCGCAATGACAACATACGTTGTTCCCTTTGTCATCGGTATGTTACTTGCCCGAGATTCGATCGTCGGTATCTTCATACCTAGTTCAATATTGTTATCGGCAAGTCTCTTTACTCGTTCCGTAATACATCATCCCGCAACTAACTCATTAGTCACATTGCTTGCAAGGCTTATTATGATGTGCATTACCGAGAGGGCCCAGAGATACCTCTCCGATACTCGGAGTGACAAATCCTAATCTCAATCTATGCCAACCCAACAAACACCTTCGGAGATACCTGTAGAGCATCTTTATGATCACCCAGTTATGTTGTGACATTTGATAGCACACAAGGTATTCCTCCGGTATCCGGGAGTTGCATAATCTCATAGTCAAAGGAATATGTATATGTCATGAAGAAAGCTATAGCAGTAAAACTGAACGATCAATATGCTAAGCTAACGGATGGGTCATGTCCATCACATCATTCTCCTAATGATGTGATCCCGTTCATCAAATGACAACACATGTCTATGGTTAGGAAACTTAACCATCTTTGATTAACGAGCTAGTCTAGTAGAGGCTTACTAGGGACTCGGTGTTTTGTCTATGTATCCACACATGTATCAAGTTTCCGATTAATACAATTCTAGCATGAATAATAAACATTTATCATGATATAAGGAAATATAAAATAACAACTTTATTATTGCCTCTAGGGCATATTTCCTTCAAAAGTATCTCTACTTTGACCAAACTTATAGAAAAAAGTATCAACATTCACAATGCCAAATCAATGTTGTTAGATTCATTATGAAATGTAGTTTCATAGTGTATATGTTTGATATTGTAGATGTTGATATTTTCTAATATAAATTTGGTCAAACTTTGCAAAGTTTGACTTGACAAAAATCTAATACGCGGAGTAAAAAGGACCGGAGGGAGTATGATATAGAAACTAAATAGGTGGCATTACAGAACATGTCTAAACTAAGTAGATGACATATATGATGTAGAAAGTAAGCAATGCAAGGCACCATATGCATGGTATGACCAACATCACCATGCCAAGGTAGAGCAAACACCTCGGGGGTAAATAGGAGTGATCAGCTCCCTCTGAATCCACCTCTGAACATCTATCTTCCTCTGGATTACAATCTGGAGGAGGGGGTGGGGGCTTTCCATTGCACCCACCATGGAGCGATGTCTGCATGACATTGTATTGCCGCGCAAGACTCTTCTCTTTTTCTCTACATGTTCAGCATGACTGTGTACAATAACTGGCATGCATATAAAAAAATATAGTGAGATTATGTAAGGAGAGCATGCAGAAATCTAGAGCGATGGTAACAACCAGGGGATAGATCCAAAAATAATGATAGCAGGCTGATGATAGCTTTTATTCAATAAAAAGATAGATGATGGCTGCTATACTGTTTGTTTCCCACCCAAGATGAACCACATAGTACATACCCTAGATGAACCAAATGGTAGACAGAGATACTATTCATTGTTGCCTCTATATGTGCCCCACAAGCATTTTAAAACTCAAGTTTGAATATTAATTTGGACCTGACTTGGAGTCTAAAAGGTGAACATGATGATAAAGTAGCTGGTAATATTAAGCAATGCATAACGTAAGCAGAAACAAAAGAGTTTGACCTCTCTTGCAGACCCGTGTACTCCTCAGGTTCATCTGCTGAGTGGATGATGGTGATGCAATTGCGATGGCTACCGGCGGCGGGGAAGGAGATCTGAGGTGGCAAAAGACGGTCAGGAGTCGTGATGTCTCGTATGGTGGACGCTTCTGTTGTTGAAGTAGCTCAGGTGTGGTGGAAGATGTCGCGGTAGGAGCAGGACAAACCACAAAAAGTTTTCTTCGACACCCGGGGAAAACACTGGAATAAGGATAGGAATGCACATGGAAAATAGAGCATTTGTAAACACAGGATTTCTATCAACTTGGGTGTTTGGTTAACAGGAATTGGAAGAGCACAGGAATGCAAAGAAACATGGCCAAATTAAAGTCAAACCACATGAAAGTGTGTACAGTTAGAATGTTATTATGCCACTAATGCACTTAGTCTTGTTTTCATGCATAGGATTTTGAAAAGTAGGTCCAGGTGAATGTTAAAATTTCTATGTTTTTCCTTTGAAATAGACACGAAAGGAAAAAAATACTTCAATTTTGTTTTGCTCCATTCCTTTCAACCAAATACATGAATAATTCAATAGTAGATTACCATAGAAAAATTTCCTATTGCTATGTTTTTCCTTCACTTTTTCCTTTGAACCAAAATAGCCCTAAGGGATCGACATGAATGTAGAGTAAAAAGTGATGCGACAAGTGTACAACCTCTTTGGCGTAGCCGTGTCGACCTCAACATCATTGGGTTGGTCACTGAAGATGTTGCGGTGGAGGTGGCTATCAGAGGTGTGGAAGAAGATCTGAGGCATCTGTAGACGGCGTCGAGGGTACTGCTCTATTATGATGGATGGTTCCATCGCTAGAGCAGCTCCGGTGAACTGTACGACATCGAGGCTGAAGCAGTACAAAATGGACATCGTTAATCTGAAGTGGGATTCTAATAGCATCTCCAATAGATGATATAAAATACATTAGCAAAAATTGCTAGATGTGACATTTACATCACCAAAAAACACCTAACTCCAACAGATGATGTGAACACTGTTGACTCTGAACTTAACTGTCGAAACTGAATTTTACTGTCCAAATTGAATGTTACTGTCGAAACTGAACACACTAGTAGCAGAGAAGCACTTCATAGGTAGTTTAGGCCGCTCGAGCACAGAGAAGTAGTGATCTAAATCAGCAGCCGCTCGACAGGGAATGCACTAGCAGATAGCAGACGGAGCAGCTGCGCCCAGAGCAGCAGCGCGAATGAGAGACAGAGTAACAACTCATGTAGCTGCTGCAGCCTGTGTACCAGCATCAGCAGCAATAGCAAGAGCAAGAGCACAACAGCAGCACGAGTGAGAGGAAGAGCGGCAGCATCTCCGGCCGATATGGACGTCGGCGCCAAGGGAGCCTCGCACTGGAGGAGAGCCGTTGTGGAGGATGTCACCGGCGGCGCCGATGTCGAGGGAGTCTCGCCATGGCGGAGCGGGATTGAGCACCAGCGACACCGTGAGGTCGAGTCTAGGAGAAGATGTGATGCGATGCGTGTACAACCTCTTTGGTGGCGCCGAGTAGACCTCGGCTTCATCCGAGGAGTCGGTGAGGATGCTCTGGTTCCAGTGGGGCAGGTTAAGGCGGCGTTGTGGGGATGGAGCATCTGCGATAGACGAGGCAATCGTCGGAGAAGCTCCTTGGAGGTGGAGGACGGGGCGGCTGAACCGGCAGGACGACGAGATCGATGATGGATCCTCATCTAGGGTGGTAGATGAGGGACCTTGAGCTATTGCGGTGGACGACGTCGTCGGGGAAGAGGCTCCGGCTGGGCAGCGGTGGGGTGGCGGACGGAGGAGGGTGGGGTTTCACGGCTGGAAGAGAGAGGTTTTGGCAGCCTGGGTTTTCAAATGGCGAAAAGGAGGTGATGGGAGGGGGGAACCATGACTTAGGGACGCACTTGTCCGAAATGTAGTGTGTGTTACAAAAGTACCCCCACCAATTTGAGCTAGCGGCCCTTTCGGCTCAGGGTTAGTGCGGGGATTTCGTGTGTTGGGATTTCACAGCATGAGGGAGTTTTCGTGCGCGTTGTAGTAAGGCGTGGGTTGAGAAGGAGGGAGTTTTCGGAGCAGAAAGAGACAAAGAGATATCTTGAAATTTTGGGATAACAAGGCGCGGTTCAAAATTTTGGGACAAGCCTAACATGTGTTGTACCAAATCAATTCGCACTTCCCTCAACGAAAAAAAAATCACACCACACAAGAGAGATTCTTGTCCTGTTTTATTGTATGAACTACTACAAATGCCATTCAAAACTTTGAATCCATGTTATGTTCAATTAAAATATTTTTCTAGGTGCATAATGCATGTAACCTATTCAAATGAACATTTTAGTGCATTCCAAATGTATATACTACCGCTGCAATTTGAACTAAATTTGAATTCATTTCTCTATTTGAATAAGAATCTACAATCATGATTGTTGCCAACTTAAACCATCATCTGTATATTATCTTCACAACACACCACATGATTACTGTCAAGTTAGATATGACCTATGTGTACTATATGAACTCGAATTCAAATTTTGAATCCACTTTATGTTGTTTTCAAATAATAGTTCATTTCAAGTTCTAGCTAGATCTTCATAACCTAAACCATGTTTCATATATATCAGACACTCTCACATTTATTTGAATTTGTGATAATGTGTGGCTTTGCAGCTCACAGCTAAATACTTGTAGGCGTATGGGGCGGGGCACTATACTTTGTGTGATATACACACTATATTCATGCATGTATGCCACACCATGTATATAGTGAATTCAAATAAATAGTATGACATGTTCATAACCACACCATGCGTATCAATATTATATTCATGCATGCATGGGTTTAAAACACTATGATCTCTTATTCAAATATATGAATCCACTTTATAATGAATTATGATCTCTCTTAGTCTTTTACACCCACACAATCCTCTTCTATTTGTAGCTAGCACTAACTTTCTCTCGTGCATGCACACGCCCTCCTCGCCCTACTCCTCCCCCGGCATTCTCTTCATCGCGCACATTCGTTATTTTTCTTTAGGTCATTCTCCCACGGTCTCTATAGGTCTCCCGAGCTCCTTCTTTTCGGCACACACCGGTCGATATACCTCTCTAGCCAGGTCTGCCTACCACATACACACACACTTTCCCTCTTCTCCTCTCACCGTCCGTGCCCCCTTTCTCTTATATGGTCTCACACACATGCACACACTCGCCCCTCTTTTCATCGATCTCGCACTCGCACGTTCCTCCCCCTCTCTATATAGTAGGCCTCTCGCACCACCTCCTAGCTGCATCCCTCTCTCTCTCTCTCTATCTATCTATCTGTCTCTCTGGGCCTTATTTGCCTCTAACACATGCACGTATACCGATCGATCTCCCTCTATACATATAGTTAGGTCGGCCATAACTCTTTTTCCCTTCGCACCGATTGATCTACCTCACTAGTTATGCCTCCCCCTTTCTCCGACACATGACGATTGATCTACCTATCTAGTTAGGTCTGCTTACCACAAACATATCGTCCCCCCTCACCATTCATGCATGCCCCCCAACCCGTCTCTCACACGCACGCGCACACACAGACACGCATCCCCTCTCTTATTGATATTGCAGTCGTACCCTCTGTTTGTCTAATAGGCCTCTCCCATCATATCCAAAAAGCAACTCCACCACCAACCCTCCGGCACTCTAGCTCTGTCTCTCTCCCAACCTTAACCTTATTCCTCTCCTACACATATGTATGGATGTCGATCGATCTCCCTCAATACATAGCTAGGTATCTCCTTCTCCACACATCTACCAGTCGATCTACCTCTCTAGTTAGGTCACTGCCTACCCCCCCTCCCACCCACACACACACACAGACACACACACCGCTAGTCGAATGCTTTAGTTAGGTCTCCCTGCCACACACAAACTGCACCTCTCACGTTCTAGTAGGCTAGCCGCCCTATATCTTTGACGTGCGCACACACAATTTTGCTGGCTATCTTTATCGATCTCGCACCCATACACTTCATCCCTCTCTTCGATTCTATTGATATCTCATGCTGATGATCCCTCCCCTCTCTTCCCGTGGATCGCCCCCTCTATATATGATATATCTAGGCCTTTGTTTCACACACATTGCATATGTTACTTTTTTGAGATATCATCGACACATATTCTTTGTCTATCTCTCACGCACACAAATACACTCACGAAATCACCCCCCCCCCCCAAAAAAACACTCACGAACACAGACACCATCTCTCTCTAGGGTTGTATCTCTCTCTCTCTCACACACACACGTAGGTGGGGTACATGCATGAAGAGAAGAGGTGCACGCATGTACTCACGTCCTGTTCCCAACCACACCCACGCGGATACACGGTGGAGCTCATTTCCGTATGAAAAGGCAGCCCACGTGATAATTTGATGTGTGTAGTGGTTGTTCACTTGATGGAGGGTCATGTACCACGCATGAATGAAACAAAGAGTTACTTATGAAGGAAATATGCCCTAGAGGCAATAATAAAGTTGTTATTTATATTTCCTTATATCATGATAAATGTTTATTATTCATGCTAGAATTTTATTAACCGGAAACTTGATACATGTGTGAATACATAGACAAAACACCGAGTCCCTAGTAAGCCTCTACTAGACTAGCTCGTTGATCAAAGATGGTTAAGTTTCCTAACCATAGACATGTGTTGTCATTTGATGAACGGGATCACATCATTAGGAGAATGATGTGATGGACAAGACCCATCCGTTAGCTTAGCATAATGATCGTTAAGTTTTATTGCTATTGCTTTCTTCATGACTTATACATATTCCTTTGACTATGAGATTATGAAACTCCCGAATACCGGAGGAACACCTTGTGTGCTATCAAACATCACAACGTAACTGGGTGATTATAAAGATGCTCTATAGTTGTCTTCGAAGGTGTTTGTTGGGTTGGCATAGATCGAGATTAGGATTTGTCACTCCGAGTATCGGAGAGGTATCTTTGGGCCCTCTCGGTAATGCACATCATGATAAGCCTTGCAAGCAATGTGACTAATGAGTTAGTTACGGGATGATGCATTACAGAACGAGTAAAGAGACTTGCCGGTAACGAGATTGAACTAGGTATGGAGATACCGACGATCGAATCTCGGGCAAGTAACATACCGATGACGAAGGGAATGACGTATGTTGTCATTGCGGTTTGACCGATAAAGATCTTCGTAGAATATGTAGGAACCAATATGAGCATCCAGGTTCCGCTGTTGGTTATTGACCGGAGATGTGTCTCGGTCATGTCTACATAGTTCTCGAACCCGTAGGGTCCGCACGCTTAACGTTCGATGACAATTTGTATTATGAGTTATGTGTTTTGGTGACCGAAGATTGTTCGGAGTCCCGGATGAGATCACGGACATGATGAGGACTCTCAAAATGTTCGAGAGGTAAAGATTGATATATTGGACGATAGTATTCGGACACCGGAAGTGTTTCGGAATGTATCGGGTACGTATCGGAGTACCGGAGGGGTTACCGGAACCCCCCGGGGGAAGATATGGGCCATATGGACCATAGGAGGGAGGCACACCAGCCCACATAGGGGTGGCGCACCCCCCACAGGGAAGGAGGCCGAATAGGATTAGGAGAGGGGGCTGCGCCCCCCTTTCCTTCTCCCTCTCTCTCTCTTTCCCCCTTTCCCCTTCCGGTAAAAGGAAAGGGGGGCCGAATCCTACTAGTAGCCCAAGTGGGACTCCTCCCACTTGGGGCGCCCCTAGGCCGGCCTCCTCCCCTCTCCCTCCTTTATATACGGGAGCGGGGGGCACCTCCAAGGACACACCAATTGTTCTTAGCCGTGTGCGGCGCCCCCCTCCACCGTTTACTCCTCCGGTCATATTGTCGTAGTGCTTAGGCGAAGCCCTGCGCGGATCACGTCACCATCACTGTCACCACGCCGTCATGCTGACGAAACTCTCCCTCGACACTTTGCTGGATCAAGAGTTCGAGGGACATCATCGAGCTGAACATGTGCAGAACTCGGAGGTGCCGTACTTTCGGTGCTTGATCGGTTGAATCGAGAAGACGTTCGACTACGTCAACCGCGTTAAGCTAACGCTTCCGCTTTCGGTCTACGAGGGTACGTGGACACACTCTTCCCCTCTCATTGCTATGCATCTCCTAGATAGATCTTGCGTGAGCGTAGAAATTTTTTGAAATTGCATGCTACGTTCCCCAACAGTGGCATCCGAGCAAGGTCTATGCGTAGATGATATGCATGAGTAGAACACAAAGAGTTGTGGGCGGTGATAGTCATACTGCTTACCACCAACGTATTATTTTGATTCGGCGGTATTGTTGGATGAAGCGGCCCGGACCAACCTTACATGACCACGTTCATGAGACCGGTTCCACCTACAGACATGCAACTAGTTTTGCATAAAGGTGGCTGGCGGGTGTCTGTTTCTCCAACTTTAGTTGAATCGAATTTGACTACGGCCGGTCCTTGTTGAAGGTTAAAATAGCATACTTGACGAAACACCGTTGTGGTTTTGATGCGTAGGTAAGAACGGTTCTTGCTAGAAGCCCGTAGCAGCCACGTAAAACTTGCAACAACAAAGTAGAGGACGTCTAACTTGTTTTTGCAAGGCATGTTGTGATGTGATATGGTCAAGACATGATGTGATATACGTTGTTGTATGAGATGATCATGTTTTGTAAAAGTTATCGGCAACTGGCAGGAGCCTTATGGTTGTCGCTTTATTGTATGAAATGCAAACACCATGTAATTGCTTTACTTTATCACTATGCGTTAGCGATAGTTGTAGAAGCAATAGTTGGCGAGACGACCACGACACTACGATGAAGATCAAGGTGTCATGCCGGTGACGATGGAGATCATGACGGTGCTTTGGAGATGGAGATCAAAGGCACAAGATGATGATGGCCATATCATGTCACATATTTTGATTGCATGTGATGTTTATCTTTTATGCATCTTATTTTGCTTAGTACGGCGGTAGCATTATAAGATGATCCCTCACTAAAATTTCAAGGTATAAGTGTTCTCCCTGAGTATGCACCGTTGCGACAGTTCGTCGTGCCAAGACACCACGTGATGATCGGGTGTGATAAGATCTACGTTCACATACAACGGGTGCAAGACAGTTTTGCACGTGCAGAATACTCGGGTTAAACTTGACGAGCCTAGCATGTACAGACATGGCCTCGGAACACTGGAGACCAAAAGGTCGAACGTGAATCATATAGTAGATATGATCAACATAGAGATGTTCACCATTGAAGACTACTCCATCTCACATGATGATCGGACATGGTTTAGTTGATATGGATCAAGTGATCATTTAGATGACTCGAGTGATGTCTATCTAAGTGGGAGTTCTTAAGTAATATGATTAATTGAACTTAATTTATCATGAACTTAGTCCTGATAGTTTTTGCATATCTATGTTGTAGATCAATGGCCCGTGCTACCATTCCCTTGAATTTTAATGCGTTCCTAGAGAAAGCTAAGTAGAAAGATGATGGTAGCAACTACACGGACTGGGTCCGTAACTTGAGGATTATCCTCATTGCTGCATAGAAGAATTATGTCCTTGATGCAGCGCTAGGTGAAAGGCCTACTGCAGGAGCAGATGCTGATGTTATGAACGTCTGGCAAGCTCGATCTGATGACTACTCGATAGTTCAGTGTGCCATGCTTTACGGCTTAGAATCAGGACTTCAAAGACGTTTTGAACATCATGGACCATATGAGATGTTCCAAGAGTTGAAGTTAATATTTCAAGCAAATGCCCGAGTTGAGAGATATGAAGTCTCCAACAAGTTCTATAGCTGCAAGATGGAGGAGAACAGTTCTGTCAGTGAACACATACTCAGAATGTCTGGATATCATAATCACTTGACTCAGCTGGGAGTTAATCTTCTGGATGATAGTGTTATTGACAGAGTTCTTCAATCACTGCCACCAAGCTACAAAGGCTTCGTGATGAACCATAACATGCAAGGGATGGATAAGACAATTCCCGAGCTCTTCGCTATGCTCAAAGCTGCGGAGGTAGAAATCAAGAAGGAGCATCAAGTGTTGATGGTTAACAAGACCACTAGTTTCAAGAAAAAGGGCAAAGGAAAGAAGGGGAACTTCAAGAAGAATGGCAAGCAAGTTGCCACTCCCGGGAAGAAGCCCAAGTCTGGACCTAAGCCTAAAACTGAGTGCTTCTACTGCAAAGGGACTGGTCACTGGAAGCGGAACTGCCCCAAGTATTTGGCGGATAAGAAGGATGGCAAAGTGAACAAAGGTATATTTGATATACATGTTATTGATGTGTACCTTACTAATGCTCGTAGTAGCGCCTGGGTATTTGATACTAGTTCTGTTGCTCATATTTGCAACTCGAAACAGGGGATACGGATTAAACGAAGATTAGCTAAGGACGAGGTGACGATGCGCGTCGGGAATGGTTCCAAGGTCGATGTGATCACCGTCGGCACGCTACCTCTACACCTACCTTCGGGATTAGTTTTAGACCTGAATAATTGTTATTTGGTGCCAGCGTTGAGCATGAACATTATATCTGGATCGTGTTTAATGCGAGACGGTTATTCATTTAAATCAGAGAATAATGGTTGTTCTATTTATATGAGTAATATCTTTTATGGTCATGCACCCTTGAAGAGTGGTCTATTTTTGTTGAATCTCGATCGTGGTGATACACATATTCATAATATTGATGCCAAAAGATGCAAAGTTGATAATGATAGTGCAACATATTTGTGGCACTGCCGTTTAGGTCATATTGGTGTAAAGCGCATGAAGAAACTCCATGCGGATGGACTTTTGGAATCACTTGATTATGAATCATTTGATGCTTGCGAACCATGCCTCATGGGCAAGATGACTAAGACTCCGTTCTCCGAAACAATGGAGCGAGCCACTGACTTATTGGAAATAATACATACCGATGTATGCGGTCCGATGAGTGTTCAGGCTCGCGGCGGGTATCATTATTTTCTGACCTTCACAGATGATTTGAGTAGATATGGGTATATCTACTTAATGAAACACAAATCTGAAACATTTGAAAAGTTCAAAGAATTTCAGAGTGAAGTAGAAAATCATCGTAACAAGAAAATAAAGTTTCTACGATCTGATCACGAAGGCGAATATTTGAATTACGAGTTTGGCCTTCATTTAAAACAATGTGGAATAGTTTCACAACTCACGCCACCTGGAACACCACAGCGTAATGGTGTGTCCGAACGTCGTAACCGTACTTTATTAGATATGGTGCGATCTATGATGTCTCTTACCGATTTACCACTATCGTTTTGGGGTTATGCATTAGAGACAGCTGCATTCACGTTAAATAGGGCACCGTCTAAATCCGTTGAGACGACACCGTATGAACTGTGGTTTGGCAAGAAACCTAAGCTGTCATTTCTTAAAGTTTGGGGTTGTGATGCTTATGTGAAAAAGCTTCAGCCTGATAAGCTCGAACCCAAATCGGAGAAGTGCGTCTTCATAGGATACCCAAAAGAAACTGTTGGGTACACCTTCTATCACAGATCCGAAGGCAAGATCTTTGTTGCTAAGAATGGATCCTTTCTAGAGAAGGAGTTTCTCTCGAAAGAAGTGAGTGGGAGGAAAGTAGAACTTGATGAGGTAATTGTACCTCCTCTCAATTTGGAAAGTAGCTCATCAGAGAAATCTGTTCCCGTGATGCCTACACCAATTAGGGAGGAAGTTAATGATGATGATCATGAAACTTCAGATCAAGTTTCTATAGAACCTCGTAGGTCAACCAGAGTATGTTCCGCACCAGAGTGGTACGGTAATCCTGTTCTGGAAGTCATGTTACTAGACCATGATGAACCTAGAACTATGAGGAAGCGATGATGAGCCCAGATTCCGCGAAATGGCTTGAGGCCATGAAATCTGAGATGGGATCCATGTATGAGAACAAAGTGTGGACTTTGGTTGACTTACCCGATGATCGGCAAGCCATAGAGAATAAATGGATCTTCAAGAAGAAGACTGACGCTGATGGTAATGTTACTGTCTACAAAGCTCGACTTGTTGCGAAAGGTTTTCGACAAGTTCAAGGAGTTGACTACGATGAGACCTTCTCACCCGTAGCGATGCTTAAGTCTGTCCGAATCATGTTAGCAATTGCCGCATTTTATGATTATGAAATCTGGCAAATGGACGTCAAAACTGCATTCCTTAATGGATTTCTTAAAGAAGAGTTGTATATGATGCAACCAGAAGATTTTGTCGATCCTAAAGGTGCTAACAAAGTGTGCAAGCTCCAGCGATCCATTTATGGACTGGTGCAAGCATCTCGGAGTTGGAATATACGCTTTGATAGTGTGATCAAAGCATATGGTTTTATACAAACTTTTGGAGAAGCCTGTATTTACAAGAAAGTGAGTGGGAGCTCTGTAGCATTTCTAATATTATATATGGATGACATATTGTTGATTGGAAATGATATAGAATTTCTGGATAGCATAAAAGGATACTTGAATAAGAGTTTTTCAATGAAAGACCTCGGTGAAGCAGCTTATATATTAGGCATCAAGATCTATAGAGATAGATCAAGACGCTTAATTGGACTTTCACAAAGCACATACCTTGATAAAGTTTTGAAGAAGTTCAAAATGGACCAGTCAAAGAAAGGGTTCTTGCCTGTGTTACAAGGTGTGAAGTTGAGTCAGACTCAATGCCCGACCACTGCAGAAGATAGAGAGAAAATGAAAGTCATTCCCTATGCCTCAGCCATAGGTTCTATCATGTATGCAATGCTATGTACCAGACCTGATGTGTGCCTTTCTATAAGTCTAGCAGGGAGGTACCAAAGTAATCTAGGAGTGGATCACTGGACAGTGGTCAAGAACATCCTGAAATACCTGAAAAGGACTAAGGATATGTTTCTCGTTTATGGAGGTGACAAAGAGCTTGTCGTAAATGGTTACGTTGATGCTAGCTTTGACACTGATCCGGATGACTCTAAGTCACAAACTCGATACGTATTTATATTGAATGGTGGAGCTGTCAGTTGGTGTAGTTCCAAGCAAAGCGTCGTGGCGGGATCTACGTGTGAAGCGGAGTATATAGCTGCTTCGGAAGCAGCAAATGAAGGAGTCTGGATGAAGGAGTTCATATCCGATCTAGGCGTAATACCTAGTGCATCGGGTCCAATGAAAATCTTTTGTGACAATACTGGAGCAATTGCCTTGGCGAAGGAATCCAGATTTCACAAAAGAACCAAACACATCAAGAGACGCTTCAACTCCATCCGTGATCAAGTCAAGGAGGGAGACATAGAGATTTGCAAAATACATACGGATCTGAATGTGGCAGACCCGTTGACTAAGCCTCTTCCATGAGCAAAACATGATCAGCACCAAGACTCCATGGGTGTTAGAATCATTACTATGTAATCTAGATTATTGACTCTAGTGCAAGTGGGAGACTGAAGGAAATATGCCCTAGAGGCAATAATAAAGTTGTTATTTATATTTCCTTATATCATGATAAATGTTTTTTATTCATGCTAGAATTGTATTAACCGGAAACTTGATACATGTGTGAATACATAGACAAAACACCGAGTCCCTAGTAAGCCTCTACTAGACTAGCTCGTTGATCAAAGATGGTTAAGTTTCCTAACCATAGACATGTGTTGTCATTTGATGAACGGGATCACATCATTAGGAGAATGATGTGATGGACAAGACCCATCCGTTAGCTTAGCATAATGATCGTTAAGTTTTATTGCTATTGCTTTCTTCATGATTTATACATATTCCTCTGACTATGAGATTATGCAACTCCCGAATACCGGAGGAACACCTTGTGTGCTATCAAACATCACAACGTAACTGGGTGATTATAAAGATGCTCTACAGGTGTCTCCGAAGGTGTTTGTTGGGTTGGCATAGATCGAGATTAGGATTTGTCACTCCAAGTATCGGAGAGGTATCTCTGGGCCCTCTCGGTAATGCACATCATGATAAGCCTTGCAAGCAATGTGACTAATGAGTTAGTTACGGGATGATGCATTACGGAACAAGTAAAGAGACTTGCCGGTAACGAGATTGAACTAGGTATGGAGATACCGACGATCGAATCTCGGGCAAGTAACATACCGATGACAAAGGGAATGACGTATGTTGTCATTGCGGTTTGACCGATAAAGATCTTTGTAGAATATGTAGGAACCAATATGAGCATCCAGGTTCCGCTATTGGTTATTGACCGAAGATGTGTCTCGGTCATGTCTACATAGTTCTCGAACCCGTAGGGTCCGCACGCTTAACGTTCGATGACGATTTGTATTATGAATTATGTGTTTTGGTGACCGAAGATTGTTTAGAGTTCCAGATGAGATCATGGACATGACGAGGACTCTCGAAATGGTCGAGAGGTAAAGATTGATATATTGGACGATAGTATTCGGACACCGGAAGTGTTTCGGAATGTATCGGGTACGTATCGGAGTACCGGGGGGGTTACCGAAACCCCCGGGGGAAAGATATGGGCCATATGGGCCATAGGAGGGAGGCTAGGCAGCCCACAAGGGGTGGCCGCCCCCCCCCCCCCACCATGGGGAGTCCGAATTGGACAAGGGGAGGGGGCGGCGCCCCCTTTTTCCTTCTCCTCCTCCCTCTCCTTCCCCCTCTCCCCTTCCGGTAAAAGGAAAGGGGGGGCCGAATCCTACTAGGAGCCCAAGTGGGACTCCTCCCACTTGGGGCGCCCCTAGGCCGGCCTCCTCCCCTCTCTGTCCTTTATATACGGGGGCGGGGGGCACCTCCAAAGACACACCAATTGTTCTTAGCCGTGTGCGGCGCCCCCCTCCACCGTTTACTCCTCCGGTCATATTGTCGTAGTGCTTAGGCGAAGCCCTGCGCGGATCACTTCACCATCACCGTCACCACACCGTCGTACTGACGAAACTCTCCCTCGACACTTTGCCGGATCAAGAGTTCGAGGGACGTCATCGAGCTGAACGTGTGCAGAACTCAGAGGTGTCGTACGTTCGGTGCTTGATCGGTTGAATCGAGAAGACGTTCGACTACATCAACCGCGTTAAGCTAACGCTTCCGCTTTCGGTCTATGAGGGTACGTGGACACACTCTTCCCCTCTCGTTGCTATGCATCTCCTAGATAGATCTTGCGTGAGCATAGAAATTTTTTGAAATTGCATGCTACGTTCCCCAACAACTTATGCGTTGGTGATTATTTTTAAATAAAATTTTATTCCTCAATCGCACATACAGAATATAAAATGATTGTTATAGAGAAAAAAAACCGCTATATACTATATAATATAGGCAGGAGCCTCAATGCTTGCTTGCCGGGGTTGGTCTCTATTCACACTCTCTCACACAAGAAGGCGGTGGCCACTCTCTCACCGCCGGTCACTGATCCGGCCGGATCACATCCACCGATGGAAAAGAAGGATGTGCAGCGTTGCTCCATTCGACGGCGTCGAGGCAGCTTGTCCCGATCTACGGTACCCACCGCTCTCTCTGACCAAGCTCCGGCGCGGTAGGGCCTTCTTCCCTTGCTCGCTGCTGCAGTATGGGCAGATCCCGCCCGCCAGCGCCCTCCTAGTTACATCCTGATGATCCTCAGGTACAGCTTCCTCCAGCCTTGCTCCACTATCCATCTTTCCACGTTGTTGCATGTGGATCTTCTCCAGTGCTTTGCCCAAGACATAGCTCGGTCGACGTACTTTTCATCTTGCAATCTCATCCTCACACATTTTTAGATAAACCACCGTGCTGCTATCTTCCCCTTAGGACAAGGAATATGGTTCTTTTTTGTCGGCGAATGTTCATGTGGCACCCCGGCTCAGAGCAACCGGTTTAGCTTGTGTTGCCAGCCCAGAGATCAAGTCTTCTGGCAACACACAACAACTTGGAACAAAAACAACCGCTTTATTAATATATTTCAGATACAAAGGCTCGGTGGTTACATAGGATAGCGAGACCAAGCGGCACATACAGTGTGGCTATACTTATGTACATTGTTTAGAATACATAACAAGGGCCACAATACTGGTTGAAGAAACTACTCGGCAGCGGAACAACGGTGTAGCGGGACTCCACCGCAAAGGGACACTGCTGGGACACAGCCTAGATCGCGAAGAATAGGTTATCCTCAACTCCATGCACGGCTTCTCCTGCATCTGGCATGACACGCCAGGTGAGTACTTTGAATGTACTTGCAAGCTCACAACAACCAAAGCAACAACGACAAACAATAGGATGTCATATACAGGTTAAATACATGATATGAGTAATGATACTTCTAGTACTAGCATGAAGGGGAGTCGACGTTTAAGGTCTCATGGACCAACTTACTCATGTAGGTGATTATCGCATAACCACCTCAGGAGATCGATCTTTCTTACCACCAAGGTCATCGCATGACCACATAAAGATCAACCAACTTCTCAAAGTGTGAGCTCGAGATTCTTTAGTATTCACAAGTTTTATTATCTATTGACCCATAGTGCGACTTACTACGAACTATGTCCATAACTAAGGACGCGGCTATTCGAATAGATTTTACACTTTGCAGAGGTTAGTACACTACCCACACCGTGGAACTCCTGGCCTCGTACTTAGTACATATTCCCATTCGGGTGGACCATAGATGTTCCAACGAAACCAATTTATTGCATGACACTCTCCCGGCCACTCCGACATACACCCGTCTGGGTCATGCCATGGGTGTCCCCGTGTCACCGTGTGACACCCGGCCATCATCGTGGCTAAACTAAATTGTCCCAAACGGGGACCTTGGTACAATTACAACTTGGGCTCACGAGGTTATAGCCGCCTACCAGGACAGGGTAGCACGCACATATAACCTTCCCTCATTGGAGGTACCGGCAAGAGGCATGACAATAGACCGAATTAGGGCCTTCTCATCCAGGCAAATGTGGCTACACTAGTGAGCTTGATCTGGTGGCACTATGACTCAGCCAACGGTTTTGTTCAAGTTCAAGTATTAGCAAGTTTAACTTTAATGATGGTGATCTGAGACATAGTAAAATGGCATGGTGAAATGCATATATGAACACGATATCAACCTAAGCATGGATGGGTAACATAACTATTCGACAAATAAATCTTAACGGCAACAACACTTCATTTAGTCTACTGGATGCAAATGAACATGTGCTAGCAATGATCATATAATCACAAGCATATTCATCTAAATAGCAAAAATGATTTAAATGCTCAAATGTTATTATTTAATTCAAGTATGAACCATGGCAACTGCAATGCCATCATGCAAATGGATGATGTGGTTTGCCTTAGTCCAGAGGAGTGTCGTAATACTCCTGGTTTTCTTCCATGAAGTTACTTTCTTCTAAAAATAATAATAATAGCAAAAGAAAATGTCACATAAAGCAGTTTCTGCTATCAGCAATTCTAGGCAGCAAGGAAAAATCTCAAACTTTACCAGCAGAAAGAATAGCTCAATACAAAACAGTAGCAAAAAGTTTCAACTAGTTTGGACTTATGGTTTAGAAACTAGAGGTGATCAAAACCTGGATTAAATTGAAATAAAACAAAATTCCAGAGAGGGCCACATCAAAGGCATATTTCGCGAGGGCGCCTCCACTAGAAAATGGTTCAGGAGGGGGATGAGAGGCTGACAAGTGGGTCCCCCTATCAGGTTTAATAAAGAGAGGGAGAAAACAGTGGTGAGCGGCTCGGTCGACGGTGGTTCTCCGACGAGGAGGCCATGGCGGTCACCGACGAGGGTCGGAGTGGGTCCAGGGGAGCACGAGGAGCACGCACGTACCCGCAGCTCCGCCGAAGGTGGACGAACGGTGAGGCAGGCTTCGTCTCTAGAGACGGCTGGCGGCGGAGCTTGTTGGAGTTGGCGCTTCCGGCATCAATCCGACTAACCAGCCACACATTCATGCTCAGGAGCTCGAGGAGGACTTGCTCGAGGTGCTTGCAGAGGCGGAGGAGGATCGGATAGAAGATGTGGCCGTGGGGATCCGCGGTGGAGCTCCAGCGAGGATACGAGGCAGGAGGCCCTCCTGGCCTTGCCCCGCTTGGCTTTGGTCGATTTGTGGCCAGTGGAGGAGAGGTGGATGCTCTGAGAAGCTCGGGAGGGTCTAATTTATAGCAAACGGAGATGCCCGGCTTCGGTCGCGGCCGCGGGGAAGCTGTAGGAGCTTCTGGCGACGTCTGCAGTGAGGGCGAGGGCGGTGATGTGACGAGAGGAGCTAGTGGAATGGCGGGATCATGTGGGCAAGGCTGCGGGCGCGCAATGTGGTGCAGGCGACGCACTACGGGGCATTGTTCCCTCACGGGCGCGCCGTGTCCGCATTCGACGAGTTGCTTGCGCGGGAAGGGTTTGGAGGTGGATAGGTGGACGCAGAGGAGCAAGGGCGTGGCGTTGGCGAGTTGCGGTGGCGTGAGGACGGCGTTTGGGCGGCGACAGAGAGGGTCCCGGCTTCCAGAGCACGCCGGATGCTACCAAACACCTGTTGGTCGCGCGATCACCGCGTGCACTGGCATGCGCGGTGCTTTTGGGTCGCCCAGACCTTGTCCAATGCTTAGTCCCTTCAACACTGAGCCACACTATGGTCATGGTTTGATTAAAGTTGCAAAGGATGAGACTAGGGCAAGCTGCAAAGTTTCTGGACAGAAACTTGTTCTGGATGTTGGGCTCAATTGGCTAGGAGATTTTGGGTGATTTTTGGTGGAGGAGCATCTCTTAAGAAGTGATTAAGTGGTAAAAATTTCAGCTTAAATGGATACTAGATTAATATAGTTGCTTCACAAACTACCATTTCTAACTAGAAGCAAAAATATTTTCTCCAACAAAATAAAATAATTGGAACATGGATATTTTTGGATATTGAGGTGAGGCATGATACTAGTGGTCATAGGGAATTATTTGGGAATTAATTATGAAGCAGAAATAAAATTTGCTTCATAACAGAGAGAGAAATAGGGTATTTAGAGAGACAAAGAATATTAAATGATGAAGAAAAATTATGACTTGGGAGATAAGATGTTGAGATGATCTGGGGTGATTGATCTCACTTGGAGGAAAATGAAAAACATTCCCAAGTGTCAAGTCCAAAAGAGTTGACAGAAAACCAACCGCAAATGAAACAATTGAAAAAAAACTTATAAAAAGAAAAGTGGCAAAAACCAGGTTGTCACAAACCTCCCCCCTCCCCTTAGGATGAATCTCGTCCTCGAGATTCAGTTGCTCAGGGAACAAGTATGGATATGCGGTCCTCAAGAAATCCTCTCTTTCCCAGGTGGCTTCATCCTCGGTGTGATGCTCCCACTGTATCTTGTAAAAATTTATAGCCTTACTCCGAGTAAACCTTTTCATCTTATCCAAGATTCTCATGGGTCTTTCCTCATATGTCAAATCCTTAGTGAGTTCCAACTCTACCATATCTGTTTGTCGGGCTGGTGGTGCGATGCATTTCCGCAATTGGGATGTGTGGAACACATCGTGGACCTCGGACAGTTCCGGAGGTAGTTCCAAGTGATAGGATACCTTACCGACTCGGGTCATGACCGGAAATGGACCAATACACCTTTGTGTGAGTTTTCCCCGGGTGTGAAATATCTTGAATCCTTTCATTAGGGTCACTCATAAATATGCATACTCACCAAGTTCAAAATTGACCTCTCGGTGCTTAGGGTCATAGTAGCTCTTTTGACGAGACTTGGCTGCTTGTAACCGATCCTGAATTTCCTTAACTTGCTTTTCTACTTCGAGCATCAGGTTTGTTCCAAAGATCTGACTATCTCCGGTTTGGGACCAGTTCAATGGTGTGCGACACTTCTGACCATATAGTGCTTCGAAGGGTGACATCTTGAGACTTGCTTGATAGCTATTGTTATATGAGAATTCCGCATATGGGAGTATGTCTTCCCACTTCAGTCCATAAGCATGGGCGCATGATCAGAGCATATCCTCGAATATCTGGTTAACACACTCGGTCTGGCCATCTGTCTGCGGATGATAGGCAGTGTTGTGCTTCAAAGCAGTTCCCAAGGCTTGGTGCAGTCGTAGACAGAATACTGAGGTAAACAAAGATCCTCGATCAGAGGTGATGGTCTTGGGTACTCCATGCAGATTGACTATTCTGGATATAGAGTTGAGCCAGTTGGTCGGTGCGGTACGTGGTCCTTATTGGAATGAAATGTGCCACTTTTGTAAGCATGTCCACCACAACCCAAATAGCATCATTTCCTCGAGTTGTCTTGGGCAACCCCACAATGAAATCCATACAAATATTATCCCATTTCCATTGTGGAACGGGCAAGGGTTGTAGTAGTCCGGCTGGTTTCTGATGTTCGGCTTTCACTTTGTTGCATATATCACAACAGGCAATATAGTAAGTTATGTTATGGATAATAGGTTAGAACAATAAAGATTATATGGTGTTGTAGTACTATAATTTCTAGGACTGCCTGATGTGACATTGGGTGGCCCAATAGATTAAGATTTGAAATACGACTATGAGGTGGTTGGCTAGTCGCAGACCTACGAGATCTCATCCTACTTTGATTCGAATAAAAAAAGAAACTTTGGAGTGATTCTTTACCGTGCTTATGAGGTCATATCATGTTGTTTTAACTATGTTAATCATGTTGAGAATTGAAATTATAAACCCTAGGCATTGTTTCCGAGCACTGAGGCACCATTATACTCACTTTTACTACTGTTTACCTTGTTGTCCTATTTTATTTCAAAAATAAAGACACTAATACCATCCATATTACACATTTATTATAACCTCTTCACCAAACTAGTGTACGTATACAATGGACAACTATATTAGGTGTGTTGGGGACACGAGATACTTCTTGTGTCCTAATTGCAGGGTAGTTTGAGAGACCACTTTGAACCTACACCTTCCATGGATTGATAAACTTAGGTCATCCATTTGAAGGAATTTGTTGTTGTACTACAATCCTCTGCGCTTGGAGACCCAACAGAACCTATAAGAATAGAAGAACATAATAAACATCAAGCTATTTTTGCCGTCGTTGCCAGGGAGGTGAGTGTTCGAAGGTATCTTCTTTAGATCCTGAAATTATATCTTTTAGTTTCTCATTCACTAGTTTGGCTTCTCTAAGAAAACAACAACAAAAATGAGTGCACTTAATTACCTTTATAAAGATTATATGTCAAAACAATTGCTCTTCCAACATTAAGAAAATGCTTAATGTGTATTTTTTTTAATGTTAAGTTTGTGTTAAAAAATCCTTGTCTTTTTAAAAAAACATTCACGTGTATTAAAAGATGTTCAGCGTATATGGAAAATTTTGCTTTATGGAAAAATTATTAATAATTAAAAAGTGAGAGTAAAACATAATGAACAAGAAAACTAAAAGGGAACAACTGAAAAAACAAAAAAAATGAAAAACCAAAATAATAAAGGAAAATAATAAAAATAACTGAAATTGAAAGATAAAAGAAAAGGGGAAAACACAAAAAGGGGGGAAATAGGAACATCGGTGAAAACCCAACAAAATCTAATTGAGAGAAAAAAATACATGGCAAACTGGCTGAGAAAGCAAAAGACAAACTAAGGAAAAATAAAAGAGACTGGAAATTTGTTCACACGCTAGGTAACAGGAGACGACGAACTTGGACAGCCCAACAGCGAGCGCTGATGTGCATAACTCTGTCTATTTGACACTCCACCGTTCAATCAAACAAAATTGACACCCCACCAAGACTCTTTACAAAATAGTACCTGGTTTTTTATCACTAAATATGCACAAATTACACTCGTTAAAAAACTAGAGTTACACATAAAAATACAACAACCTACTTACGAAAAAGCGCAACCAAGAGTTTAATTCTTTTTTCTGTACCACCGTTTACACGGTATAATTGCAAAAATAAATCCCGATAAAGCATCCTTTCTACCATTTTCTAGAACTCCATCCGTTCTACCTATACTCTCGGATGACCGACAACATCGGTTTCTTGAAGCCCACTATCTAATCTAAGCCAATAAAAACATAGTATTTTGTAAAAAAAAATGTTGCTCACCAAAACCAACACGAAACCATGGGAGCTATATCTCACTAAGTGCGAGTGCTCCTTTCGTCTCGCCTGAATCTTCGTCTCCGTACTATAGCTACTGGGCCAGCCCATTTCATCTATTTTTTTTTCATTCCCTGTGTTTTGTTCGGGTTCGCTGGGTTTAGTTCGTGGTTTTCTTCTGTTTTTCTTTTTGTATGGGTTTCTTGTCCAGTTTTTGCCCTTTTTTTTTAGTTTGGCTTTGTACTTTCTTCGGGTTTTTATTTCTTCGTCTTTTTTCTTTTTTTTTCGCTTCTCTTATGTTTTCTCCTCAGTTTTTTTGCACTGTTTTTCTCCAGTGGTCTTGTTTCCTTTTTCTCTTTGGTTATTTTTGTTTCTTTTTTTTTTACTTTTCCATTATCTTTATTTGTACTATTTTGTTTCTTTCCTATTTTTCATCAGTTTTCTTCGTTTGTCTTAGGTTTTATTTTGCTTTTCCTTCATTTTTCTTCGTTTCCTCATGGGTTTTCATGGTTTTCTTTAGGTTTTTTGTTTTCTTTCTTTTTGAGATATTTCTTTTGTTTCTTTCTTCTGTTTCTTTGGTTTTCATTTTTTTTCTTCAACACATGTCTACATTTTCATACAAATTTTTACATGTTATTTATACATCAAAAACATTTTATACAGGTTTAACATTTCATAAATACATGATTACATTTTAAAAATGTTTGATGGGTACCTTTTTCATACAGATTGTACATTTTTGGTATATATCAGCAACATATTTAATACATGTTTAACATTTTCTAAATATATGATTGACATTTTTATACAGGATGAAAAATGTTTAAATTTTAGGTTTTAATATTCAATTCTTTAATGCATGTTCTACATTTTTTGTATACATCGGAACATTTCTTTACATGTTTAACATTTCCGTAATGGACAATTAATTTTTTGAATTTTTTTTTGTTTGATGACTAATTTATTAGTATACATTGTGCATTTTCGGTATACATTAGGAACATTTTTTCATGCAGGTTTACCGTTTTTGAATATATGATTAATATTTTGTTGATACATGATCAACAATTTTTTAAATTTTGCTTTTTATGTCCATGTTTTTTAATACACGTTCTAATTTTTCGTATACATCAAGAACATTTTTGTGTACATGTTTAACATTTTTGTTACAGATAATTGACATTTTTCTAAAACATATATTTTTGAATGTCTACTCTTTTCCGTGTACATATAGGAAAATGATTGTATACTCCTGAGAGTACGTACTCCCGCTCCTCATATACCACATAGATTAATCTTTTATACCAAAAGTAAATATGTGTGTGTGTGTAGTGTTTTAAAAATAAATAATTAACATTTTTGGAAACTCAATTTTTATGTCTACTTTTTTCCATACTCATTGTATTTTTCTGTATACATCGGAAACATTTTTTCTGTACACATTTAATTTTTTTTTTAATAAGTGGTTAATATTTTTAAAATGTATGTAAAGTATATTTTTGTAATATATATGTTTAGAATATTTAGAAGTATAAACAAAAGTAAAAGCAAAAATCAAAAACAAAAAAAGGAAGAAAAACAAGAAAGTGGACTCCTGCGCACCTGGACCGACCGGTATGGTGTTCGCTTTAGGCGAGGATACCATCGAACTCGTGTCGAGCGGCATATAGGAACGCCCACTGTCTTCTTTGTATATGTTGCTCTCTTGGACCAGTATAGAGGGCTAGAGGTCCATGAAAGCACACAGAGAAAAATATACCGCGAGGATCCTCATCTCATCGATGGCGCTCCTCTAATGGGCCGACACAATATTGTAGCGTCCTGTGAGTGGTTTTGGGAAGTTTCTGTTGACCAGTTTGAATCTGTTTTAGAAGTTTCCGTGTGGGATTTTTCTTCTTTGTTTTATATGTTTAGTATCAATCTCTTCAGGGTTTTTTTCTTTCTTTTTCAAATACATGTTGAATTTTTTACATAATATACATTTGCATATACATGTTAAACATTTTATAGATTCAGGTTAAACATTTTTTATTCGAGCAAATGTTGGACATTTTGTCTTTTTATATGCAGGTTGACCATTTTTCAGACCCACGTTGAACATTTTTAAGATTCCCGTTAATTTATTTTCCAAATACATGTTGAACATTTGTCAAATGCACATTGCACATTTTTAAAATACATGCTGAACTTTTTTAGAACACACAATGAACATTATTCCTAAATGCCATGGACATTTTTT
Organism: Thinopyrum elongatum; assembly: GCA_011799875.1. Taxonomy (NCBI): domain Eukaryota; kingdom Viridiplantae; phylum Streptophyta; class Magnoliopsida; order Poales; family Poaceae; genus Thinopyrum; species Thinopyrum elongatum. The sequence continues at coordinate 511,660,075 of CM022300.1, forward strand.
GAAAACATGCAAAATATTTATCAAACGCACATTTTACAACAAATATTGTGCATTTTTCATAAATGTTATGACCATTTTAAATAACGTGTGAAATTTTTTTTATGTCACGGACTTCTTTTTAATGGTACAAAACATTTTTCCAAAATTAGGCTAATAGTTTTTTTACATTGTATAAACCTTTTCTAAATAGGCCAAGAAGTTATTTTGAAACACATGAGAAGTTTTAAGTATGGTGAATAATTTTTTGAACGATATGATTTTATTTTTTACCAATCAAGAAAACATTTTTTACATTACATAAACATTTTCTATGTATGGTGAACTTTTCTGAAATTATGTAAAGTCAATTTGTAAAATATATATATTTAGAATATTTTGGTTATAAACAAAAGAAAAATAAAAAAATAAAAACAAAGGAACGAAAGAAACCAACCGCTGTCGACTGGTCCGTCCCATTTGGGGAGTCCTTTGAGGCGAACGGTTCTACGTCTGGCCTATTGCAAAACGTAGACACTCGAGAAATATACACTCTTTTCGTCATTTCAACTGGGTTCAGTCCGAGAGGACAGACCATCCCCACCCCACCCCCCTCTCCCCCACCCTACGTCGAAATCCATAGTTAAGCCCTTACTGTAGCAAAACTAAAAAAGTCATATTGTGTACTTATATCTCTGCAATTTATGAATGACATATTTGTCGAAAAGCGACTCTTGAAACTCGAACATGGAGCATTCTTTATGTGAAAGGTGCTATTGTTCTAGCTTTGATTAATATCAAATCTTTAATTAGTTCATGAATCGGCCCGGGCTGCTCCTCTTGACGAATCTGAGTTCAGGGATCAACAACTTGTAGCTTTCCACAATAATCCATGCTCCGGGCGATGCTAATGCACACAGGTCATGGGGCCACCAACAGGCAGCAAAAGTGATCAAGGTCCAACACCAATTTGATTTGCAGGCCTGCCAATTTGAGATCCGAGAAGAGCGGAGCACCAAAAAACCGTCGGGATTATTAGGGTGTGTTTGGTTCGGAAACGAAGTGTAATGGAATGTCATGGTTCCGTTCCACTATAATGGGTCGGTTCCATCCTTGTGTTTGGTAGGGGTAGTTTCAAGGAATGGAATGGTTACGTTTTGATGTTTGGTTTGATGGTTTGGTAGATGGAATGGAATGGATTTGTAAGGTCATACAACTGCAGTCTGCCTCGCTGAACTGAACCGGACAAGAAAGATTCATAGCGAAAAAGTCTCAAACCAGCAATCAGTATCAGGATCATCAAAGACAAGAAACAAAACGTATCTCCCGATGCAGACTATATATATTCCAGTTTAACTAAACAGAGAACATAGCTCTGATTATTATCACAGATTTTCCTCAGATCCAGTAAAATTAATTTCCCGAACAGAGTTGTGAGCATCACCAAATCGGACTCAAGGAATTCTGCTCTGAGCATCAATGAATCGAATCCATCCATCCATGCAACGTACAGAGGTGTGAGCGACAAGAACCGGACTCACCCATGAGATAAACAGCAGGTACAAGAACAGGATTGGTGCACCACGGAAATTCCTATTTACCGCTTGTTGCGGCAAGTAGTTGACGGGACGCACAGGGGCAGTTCGACGAGTGTTCGGATGGGCCGGCCCGTTCAAACGTTTGTGCGAATCCGGTTTTGCGAATCTTCTAGGTGGTTCCCAGCCAGTTTTTCCTGGTTTTGAGAACCTTCTACAAGGTTCCTGAACCGGTTTTTCTATTTCCTTTTTTCCCTTTTTGTTTCTTTTCTTTTTCCATTTCTTTTTCGTTTTCGTTTAAAAATTTTCTTTTCTTTTTCTGTTTTCTTTTCTTTGCTCTTTTCTTTTTTCATGTTTCTCTTGTTTGAGAATTTCAAATATTTATTCAGAATTTTATAACATGTTCTTGTTTTCAAAATTTGCTCTCAGTTTCAAAAAATGTTCAGAAATTTCATAAAATGTTTCCATTTTCAAATTTTGTTCATAATTTCAAAAAAAATCGTGTTTCAAAAAGTCTTTTAGGAATTTCAAAAAATAGTCTCCTTTCAAATTTTGTTCACAATTTCAAGAAATGTGTAGTAAATTCAAAAAACTGTTCTCGTTTTCACATATTTGTTACATACATGTTTTGAAAAAATGTTCAGGAATTTCATAAAATGTTCCTATTTTCAAATTTTGTTCACAATTTCAAAAAAATGTTCATGTTTCAAAAAGACTTTCAGGAATTTCAAAAAATATTCTTGTTTTAAGTTTTGTTCAAAATTTCAAAAACTGTTCGTGTTTTAAAAAATGTTACATAAATTCAAAAAATGTTCTCGTTTTCAAATATTTGTTACGTTCATGTTTTGTAAAAATGTTCAGGAATTTCCTAAAATGCACCCGTTTTCCAATTTTTTTCACAATTTCAAATAATGTTCGTATTTCAAAAAGTCTTTCAGGAATTTCAAAAAATGTTCTTGTTCTAAATTTTGTTCACAACTAAAAAAATGTTCGTGTTTTAAAAAATGTTAGTAAATTCAAAATAATGTTCTCATTTTCAAATATTTTTTATGTTCATGTGTTGAAAAATGTTATGGAATTTCATAAAATGTTTCGGTTTTCAAATTTTGGTCACAATTTCAAAAAATGTTCATGTTTCAAAAAGTCTTTCAGGAATTTCAAAAAAAATCTTGTTCACAATTTTAAAAAACGTTCGTGTTTTAAAAAATGGTCATTAATTTCAAAAAAATGTTCTCGTTTTCAAATCTTCGTTATGTTCATGTTTAAAAAAATGTTCTCTTTATCAAAATATGTTCGGAATGTCATTCAGAAAATGTACAAGAATTTCAAAATATGTTCTCATTTCCAAAATTTGATCACAATTTCAGAAAAATGTTCATGCTTCAAAAAATGTTCAAGAATTTCAGAAAATGTTTCTTGTTTTAAAAAAAATCACAATGTCAGAAAAGTTTCAATTTTTCCAAAACTATTCATGTTTTAGAAAACTGTTAGGTTTTGCAAAAAATGTCCGTGTTTTTCCTAAATTTGGATTACAAAAATTGTTCATATTTCTTTAGAAAAAAAGCTTAGAATATCAGAAAATATTTGCGGCATTTCAAATTGTTTGAAATTTTCAAGAAATGTTTCTAATTTTTTTTCTAAAATCTCAACCCTTGTGGATGTTGTTATAGCCTTTCGCGCTTAAATATTCAATAGCACCTTTGTGTTGGAGTGGCTAGCTGGTCGCGGTCTGCTCTGTATAGGAGGTCCCGTGCACCACACTCCCACCCTCGTACAATCACATGACATGTACGGTCAGTGTCAGGCCCACCCTGTCAACCGAGTATTCTTTTGAATTGTTCATACTAATGCAATAAAATAAAACTTCTAAAAAATTCATATTAATAAAAAACCATCAACAATCTTCGTTTCTTAGATTAGGGGTTTGTTCTATATGGTCAACATCTAATCACATTGATTATTCATGTATTTATTCTGAGGCACATATAATAGATTTATCCTATTCTACGTTCTTGCCAAATAAGTAGTGAAATAGATTTTTTTAGGCAAACTCACAAAGCTTTATTGAACCGTCACAACGTTTACAGGGACGAACAAAAGATCATCCGGGTGGCCTAACCAAACATGACGGCCGGTCCAAGTGTTAAAACATGCTTTGCGAGGTTGTGAGCCTCGAAATTCGAGGATCTAAACTCATGCCCAATAATGCAAGACAAAAACTCACTAGAACGGGCTATGATTTCATGCACTACCGCTCCATACGATGCCGATGTGCCTCCTTTGATTGCATCCACTGCAAAGTCAGAGGCAACATAAATTTTGTGGATGTACAGATCCTCCGCAATTGCCATCGCCTCCCTGCTAGCTAGGGTCTCTAGGACTTCCGGGTCATCGATGTTTCTGAAGAACACCGCCGAAGCTCCCTAAAAAATTCCTGAGGCGTCTCGACAGATAGTTCCGACAGCTCCAAATCCTCCAGCTCGCGAGACCACCGCGTCGACGTTAATTTTTAGCAGTGAAATAGATACAAACCATACGAGACACACATAGGGGCTATCCACGTGTTCCAAAAAGCCCGAAGAATACTCATTTTATTCTTATAGAATATAGCTACAAATTTTCACATTAATCTAACATGGTATAGCAATTCTTGGATCTGTTTATTGGATACAAAGATGTAGTACTGCAAAAAATGGCAGATATACCTATGAATCTACCATAGTAAAACATCAGCCTTTTATTAGTAACATTGGATATCAGTGTCCGGCTTAAAAAGATCGGGAGTGCTAAAAATTCTGACGTTAGATTTTTAAGTATGGAAAATTGAACATTTTTATGGTGATTTTATTTAGCCATAATTTTTGCCAGGGTTTGCCATGCTTGCTAAAGGAAAATACCATCCTTGAGACAACATAAATTATTGCCATAGAAACATTTGATTTGCCATGCTAAAAAAATCTAATGTTTGATTTGTAACAAAACACTAAAAAGATACCGACGGTGCAATGAGATTGTAAAACTTACGTTGGTATGGACATGAAACAATAAAAGCATTACCTATAATGGTGTTAATATTTGTATCGACTTCATTGTATTAACTTCATTAAGCAATTTATTCTCTTTTCCAAAAATACCATATAAAATAAAATGGTTCGACAGGCACCAACATAAATATTAATATAGTGATGTGTGGTTTTAATTGTTATGTTTCGTGACTCAAAATATATACAGCTCAAATATTTTCATGGCATTGCATATTTATTTTATAGTAAAGCACATGCTCAACCAAAAAAAAGAGAATGAAGCTAGAAGTCCCACATAAGAAACTTTTATTTTATCTATAAAATGATATATCTTCAAAATCAGATATTTTTTGCCCTCAATATTATTATGAGCAACCGACAACCTGAATTTTGCCTTCATAAACCATTTAACATCAGATGTGTACTAATCTAATGTCACATAGATACAACACATATGGTTATAAGTATGGTGTTCTTTTTGGAAATGAAACATTATAATTATGCATCCACAAATTAAAGCTGATCAAATGGGATTAGAATCATTCTAATCGTGTAATATGAATATTATCACATTATGATTTAATTTTCGTACACGTTTGGCACATTTAAGATGATGCCCTCGCACTGGCTAATTACACATAAAAATGCAACGACCTACTTCTAAAGAGTGCAACCAAGAGTTTGCTTTTTCCTCGCCACCGTTTACATGGTATAACTACTTTTTTTCCCTTTTCCATTCGTAAAGCATCCTTTCTACCTTTGTTTGGAACTTGCATCCTATCTACTTATATACTCTTGCATGACCAACGACAGTGGTTTTCTTGAAGCCCGCTATCTAATTGTGACTAATAAAAACATCTTTTTGTATTTTTTTTGTTTGCTAACTATAGCCAACACGAAAGGTTGTCTTGTTTGTATATGCTGCTCACTTGGTCCAGTATAGAGGACTAGAGGTCCATGGAAGCACACAGAGGGAGATACATCACCAGGGCTATGTCTCGCTTTACTGCGAGACATGGCGCGTCTAGGTATAGCTTTATGCAAGACCTAATGTAGCCTCGCCTCAAGAGATATGCTAGTGGGCTGGCTAGTAACGTGCTTTCATCACACCTTCGGAAAATTTTCCTGAACCTTTAAAGACATGCTGACAACATTAATGGAATGTTTGTGCATTGGAATTGGTTTACGCGTTACAAAAAAAATGACCGTGACATATTCTCAAAAAATTATACAATGTAAAAAATGTTCGCGTAATTCAAAAAAAATATTTCGTCCTATTCAAAAAAGTGTGTGCCATTTCAAAAAAATATTCACACGTATCAAAAAATTGTGATATTTAAAAATGTTTATAAAATGATCGTATAGTTTAAAAAACTCACGCCATTAAAAAATGTACAACGTGCATTTGGAAAATGTTTAACATGTATTTAAAAATGTTCAAAAACAACTATTTGAAAAATTGTACATCGTGTATTTGAAAAATGTTCAATGTTTACTAAAAAAAGTTCCACGTGTATATGAAACATGTACAATATGAATTGAAAAAGTAGACATGTGCCCTGAAAAGAAAAAGGGAACAAAAAAACAAAGAAAAATGATGAAGAAACACAAAAAAAACCAGAAAAGGAATAAAACCAGGTTGAAGCATCTCAAACCAGTCGAAACTGGACATAGAAGCTTCCTGAAACCACTTCCCAGTACCGCCCTGCAGTAGGCGAGACATAGTATTCGCGGTGAGATGTGCCCTCATACCACCCTTGGCGCTCCTATAACGGGCCGACCCAGTATTGTAGCTTTCGGGAAGTGGTTTGGAAAAGCTTCTATGGACAAGTTCAAACTGGTTTTCGAAGCTTTGGTGCGGATTTTCTTCTACTTTGTTTCTATGTGTTTTTGTATTGGTTTTTCATCGATCCTTTTTCTTCTTTCTGGTTTTTTATTTTTCTTTGTCTTTTCTTCTTCATTTTTTTCAAATACATATTGACTTTTTAAAAGACACTGTACATATTTAGTCTACACATTAAACATTTTTTAGATACACAGCAAACAGTTTTTTATTCGAGTACATGTTGAAGATTTTGTCAAATTCCCATTGAAAAAGTTGTATATGTTTCGACCATTTTCAGATACATTGAACAATTTTCAAATACTCACTGAACATTATTCCGAATATATGTTGAACATTTATCAAATGCACATTGAACATTTTTCATATACGTGGTGAATTTTTTTTACACACATTGAACGTATTTTTCATAAATGCCATGATTTTTTCTAAAAATTGGGAAACATTTTCAAATGCACATTGAACTACTTTAAAATACATGATGATTTTTTCTATCCTATATAAAACATTTTAAAAAATTCCATGAACATTTTTCAAGTGTTCCATTTTTTCTAAATGTCATAGACTTTTTATAATTGTTCGAAACATGTTTCCAAAATTATGCAAAAAATTTAGATTATGTTAACATTTTGTAAAAATATCAGGAACATATTTCTAAAACTCACAAACATTTTTCAAAATGATATGAACATTTTTAAAATTTTCCAAATAATATTTTTACATTGCATGAACATTTTAAATTCATAGTGAGTTTTTCGAAAATAATAAGTAATGTGTTTTTTTTAAATAAACTCTTTTCGTTATTTCAACAGGGTCCTATCCAAGAGAACAGATCCAAACTTTATTAGGCGCCTTAAGTGCTCTTAAAGTTTATTTGGCAAACCGACACACAAACACCCTCCACCTTGGTCTTGGCCCATTTATTTATTTTTTCTCTCCTTCGCGACTGCAATTTTCGGCTCACTTCTCAGTGCAAAGAATGGACCAGCCCATGTAAGCGGTCGCTGCTTGTTTTTTCCAAAACGTTCCTAGCCAATTTTTCCAGTTTTTTCTTTTCCCACTTTGCATTTTTGGCAAACCTTTTGCGAATGTGTTTTTCTTCAGATTTGTGAACTTTTTAAAATTCATGAACTTTTTTTTTCAAATCTACGTATATTTTTTGAATGTGTTAGAAGGGAATAGAGAGAGATTGGTGAAATATGATGGATGTATTATTGAGCCTTGAGGGCGAGTATATATTGAGTACAAGACTTGGAGGGTAAGAAGTCTCTCCTGAAGATGAGGTAGGAGACGGATTACAAATCCTAGACTACCAAACACATACAGCCCAAATATATCTCTAACATCCCCTCGCAGTCGTAGCGGTAGCGTCGCAGACAACAGGAGCGTCGCGGACGGTCAGACTGGAGAGAATAGCAACCGACGGGCTGACATCCCTCCGCAATCGTAGCGGGAGCGTCGTGGACGGTGTCGCGTCGCGGACGCGTTGACTGTAGAGGAAGCCGACGAGTTTCTCAAGCGGATGATAGCCCTTTGTGCCGATGTCAAGGTAGCCGAGAGCGTAGGGTGGTGTAGCCGTGGTCGAGGTAGTCATGCGAAGAACGCCGTGGTCGATGTCCAGTCGGGGTGGTCGGTGTTGAGGAAGTCGTCGTGGAGCCGCGGACGCAAGGAGGCGTCGAGTTAGTCATGGGCACAGTGGTGTCGGAGTAGTGGTGCGCCGGGAAGAAGACGGTGTCGACGACGCGTCGCGTCAGGTGTGCCAGACCCGGGGACACGTCGTAGACGAAGGCACGCGTCGGTGTTGCCAGCACCGAGCATGCGTAGACGGACAAAGACGAAGTTGACGAAGCGCCGCACCAAGCTTGCCAGGCCCGGGTGAAAGATCGAGGATGTCGCCTAGAGGGGGGGGGGGGTGAATAGGCGCTTTAAAATAATTACGGTTAAGGCTTGAACAAATGCGGAATAAACCTAGCGATTAATTTGACAAGCACAAAACCTACAACAACTAGGCTCACCTATGTGCACCAACAACTTATGCTAAGCAAGATAGACAACTAAGTGATAGCAAGATATATGACAAGAAACAATATGGCTATCACAAAGTAAAGTGCATAAGTAAAGGGCTAGGGTAAGAGATAACCAAGGCACGAGGAGACGACGATGTATCCCGAAGTTCACACCCTTGCGGATGCTAATCTCCGTTTGAAGCGGTGTGGAGGCACAATGCTCCCCAAGAAGCCACTAGGGCCACCGTAATCTCCTCACGCCCTCGCACAATGCAAGATGCCGTGATTCCACTAAGGGACCCTTGAGGGCGGTCACCGAACCCGTACAAATGGCAACCCTTGGGGGCGGTCACCGGTACCCGTCAAATTGCTCGGGGCGATCTCCACAACCTAATTGGAGACCCCGACGCTTGCCCGGAGCTTTACACCACAATGATTGAGCTCCGAACACCACCAACCGTCTAGGGCGCCCAAGCACCCAAGAGGAACAAGCTCAAGGGTACCAAGCACCCAAGAGTAATAATCTACTCAACTTCACTTCCACGTATCACCGTGGAGAACTCAAACCGATGCACCAAATGCAATGGCAAGGGCACACGGAGTGCCCAAGTCCTTCTCTCCCAAATCCCACCAAAGCAACTAATGCTAGGGAGGAAAATGAGAGGAAGAACGAAAGAAGAACTCCAAGATCTAGATCCAAGGGGTTCCCCTCACTTAGAGGAGAAAGTGATTGGTGGAAACGTGGATCTAGATCTCCTCTCTCTTTTCCCTCAAGAACTAGCAAGAATCATTGGAGGGATTGAGAGTTAAGCAAGCTCAAGAGAGTCAACAATGGAGGAGAGAGAAGTGCTCAAGAACTTGCTCAAAGGATAAACTCAAGGGGGAAGAAGACCCCCTTTTAAAGGAGGGGGAAAAACCAACCGTTACCCACTTACTCAGCCCGCGACATGCGGTACTACCGCACCAGACATGCGGTACTACCGCAAGGCATTGCAGTACTACCGCCAGCCTGTGCGGTACTACCGCACCCACGGCAGAGGCCAGACGAAGCCCTGTTGCGTTGACGCAACGAGCGATAGAACCGCCGGAGCGGTACTACCGCGCGCCCTTGCGGTACTACCGCAAGGCAGGGTTCGACTAGGCTGGGAAGGCACGGACGAATAAAATTACATCCGTGGCTACTTCCGCTGAGTTTTGATCTGTGCAAAAATCCGACACGGTACTACCACATCCAGGGAGCGGTACTACCGCGTAGGGCGCGGATGTAAAAAATTACTTCCGCGCATGCCAGTGTTCTGGGCCAGAGGCAACGGTACTACCGCTCACTAGGAGCGGTACTACCGCTGGCCCCTGCGGTACTACCGCTCCCTTGAGTAGTACTACCGCAGGCCACAGAGGCTATAGCACTTGGAGGCCTTCATTTTGTAAAGACACGGATAAACGGAAGGATACAATAAAACCAGAACTGCCATAACTTCTGCAAATGAGCTCCGAATTGAGCAAACTCAAGCTTGTTGGATAGAGGACGACGAGAGCTATCCAAACAACGACTGGTTATAGTAAGAAGAGGCAGGGGAGGTTAGCTAGCTTATAGAGGATTGAAACCTCCAACAGAGAAGAACCGGCATAACCTCCAACATCGAAAACATCATAGAAGAAGCATGTGGACTCCGTTTTCGATGATCTCGAGCTTGTCATGAAAATGACCAAAAGCTCTAAGACTCACAAAGAGAACCGGCAAAAACCCCAACAACGAAAACATCATAGAAGAAGCAAGTGAACTCTGTTTTCGATGAACACGAGCTTGTCATGAAAATGACAAAAAGCTCCAAATCTCACAAGGAGAAGAACCAAACAAGAACCAATAAAGATGATGCAAGGATGCAATGGTTTGAGCTCTCTACGAACGATACGATCAAGCTACTCATCGAGAGCCCCCCTTGATAGTACGACAATCGATACTATAACCCGGTCTCCCAACTACCACCATGAGACCGGTAAAAGAGAAAACCTATCAAGGGCAAACCTTTGCCTTGCACAAAGTCCACTTGAGCTAGAGGATGACGATCTTGACTTCCTCAAGTTGGACCACCTTTCTTGATTCCGTTGGTTCGGTGAAGACTAGTTGATTGCTCCCCTATACTCCGCTATGGGTGAGCCACTCTTTGGCTCATCTTCACAAGTCCATTGCCACCACAATGGACGGCAAGCTTCAAGCATGTGATCTCTTCGTGATGATCCACTTGAACTTGCACACCGCAACCTAACCCCACAAAGAACTCTCACGAAGACCATGGGTTAGTACACAAAGCGTAATTGACAATGCTTACCATACCATGGGATCGCTTGATCCCTCTCGGTACATCTTCTACACTTTATGTGTTGATCAACTTGATTCACTCTTGACTTAGTCTTGATCAACCTTGAACCTTTCCAACTCTCTTCATTTGGATGATGCCTTGAAGGTAAGCATGAACGATCACACAATCTTCTTCTTCAAGACATGCTTGCAATAAGCTCAACTCTCACATGACCAATCTTTGGATAATTCCTTAATAGCACCTTGGTCAACACAAACTCTCCTTGAAACCAACAAATGGACTCCAAGAAAAGCCTATGGACAAATCCTTCAAATATAACTCAAGGCAACCATTAGTCCATAGAGATTGTCATCAATTACCAAAACCAAACATGGGGGCACCGCATGTACTTTCACCGGGGACACGTCGTGGACGAAGACACACATCGGTGTTGCCAGCACCGGGCATGCGTAGGCGAGGGACCTACACGAGCTGTACGCCATGTCGGAGAAGTCGGAGGGGCCAGCAGAGAAGAACTCGACGACGATTGCGGCATCCATCGGCGCGGGGCCGATGTCACCAACGGTGGTCGGAGTAGACGAAGTGGTCGGGGTAGATGATGGCGACGCTGGCGACGAGCTGGTGCTTGGATGAAGAAGAAGCCGACCGCCTCGGGGGCAGCGCGCGGGGCGGAAGCGGTGGGCGGCGGCTAGGGTTTGGACCAGTTAGGCTGATACCATGTTAGAAGGGAGAGAGATGGATTGGTAGAATAGTTGATTGTATTGCTTGAGCCTCGTGGGCGTATATATAGTGAGTACATGACCTGCTTGGAGTACAAGACAAGGTAGGGATAAATCCTATACTTTCTAATAGTCACGATACTTAACATCCCCCCACAGTCACAATGGTAGCGACGCACATGATGAGACTGGAGAAGAATCTAAAGGCAAGCCGACAGACAGAATGCATGAACTTTTTCAAACTTTCTTTTTTAAATCTGTTAACTTTTTAAAAGTTAGTGAACTTTTTTATCAGATCCTGTGAACTTTCTTTAAACTCATGAACTTTTTCGAGTTCACTAACTTTTTCAAATGCGTATCTTTTTTGATCTCATGTTTTTTTCAACAAATTCGTAAACAGTTTTTTTTCAATTTATAAGTTTTTGAATTTTTCACATTCTCTCCAAAAATAATCAACGGTCAACTACGAACCGAAGCGATTAGGAACCGGGAGAACCGGTGCGTCGCGAGCGAGCTACATACATTACGTGGTGGCACTTGACGTAAGTGCGCGCCCGCCCGCTCCTGCATGCTGGCCCCGGTCGGTGCGGTGGCACTTCACTTCCACAGCATACATACGTACATTACGCACCCGCGGAACTCCAAAAAATTGGCAGTGCGCCTCGCCTCGGCGGCAACGGGGCAATCCTAAAGTGCACCACCACCGAACGAAACAATGAAACGAAAGCAGCGGCCAGCAATTATACCAACCGCCAGCTCACCCAGGCCTCACTGGCGCTTTGGCCAGTCCTGCCATGCCATGGCATCCTTTTGATTCATACTACTAGTGCCGCCGGTCATGTTTAATTCCATTCCCAAACCTACTAGTACGTATCCACACACTGCACACACAGGCACCACTCCTGCCGTCCCCAATTGTCAGTGACACATCAATTGGGCGCTCGCGTGCGCCATCGCAGCGCACAAGCCCCGAGGCAGGAGTTAAACTATCCGCTTGTCGCTACCGAACACTCTTTCTTTTGAGACAACGCTACGCTACCGAACACCTGCCCGTGTCGCTCCCGCGGCGTGGAGACCGGCTCGGTGCCGCACCGGTCCAGCCCACGGGCACGTCTCACGGTAACACCCAGAAGAGCTACCCGGCCCACGGGCAGCAGTAAAGTCGCCCGCCAGTACACACCGGCGCGGACTCTGGTCTGACTGACACTGACCGGGTGGTTGGCTGGCCACCCGGAGCCCTAGAGTGGAGAGTGGAGTTAACGAGCGAGCCCGTCCAAAAACCACCCAGCCAGCCAGGGTCTCCTCTCCTCTCCTCGTGCCAGCGGTAGCACCCACCACCCAAGCAACGGAGAGAGGCCACGCTGCCGCCCCCTCCCTCATCCTCCCTACACCTGCCGCCTCTCCTTGCAGCGGCATTGCCTCCGCTCTCACTCCAGTCCCTCCCCTCCCCTCCCCTCGGTCGCGCCGCTCGAGGGAGATAGCGTAGCGTGCAGCTCTGCCACTCCTACCCGCTTAATTGCTCGCCGAGGCAGCCGGAGGAGGTAGTAGCTAAAGAAAGAGGTAAGAATTGACGAACTTTTCTTTCCCGGTTTTCTTGGCCGCACTTCGCCGTTTTCCAGTGCAAATTGCGCGGCGCAACCGGAAATCTCTATCTTCTTCATTAATTTCTCTCCTTCCTTGCAGCCGCTGTGGCAGGCGACGAAAAGGGGAACGACTACCGACCATGGCAAGGCGAGGAGGGTGGGGAATGCTGCCGCGCCGGTGCTAGTGAGCGATCTCACAGATCTGCGCCCGCCGCCGCACAGCGTCCGCTCTCCAGGAATCTCCAGCCGGACCGTCAGATGGGTGGTGCCACCGGCCGGGCCTCTCCGATCTTCTCCCCGCGCGCGGGTTAACCAACCCGGCCGCATTTCGCTCCTCCGCACCGAGGAGATCGGGTGATTCGTCGGGGGGAAGGGAGGATCCCGGGCCGCAGCGATGGCGAACGTGGGGGACCTGGCCAACATCGCGCAGCTCACGGGGCTGGACGCGGTGCGCCTCATCGGCCTCATCGTCAAGGCGGCGGCCACGGCGCGGATGCACAAGAGCAACTGCCGCCGCTTTGCGCAGCACCTCAAGCTCATCGGCGGCCTGCTGGAGCAGCTCCGGGTGTCGGAGCTCAAGAAGTACCCGGAGACGCGGGAGCCGCTGGAGCAGCTCGAGGACGCGCTCCGCCGGGGATACCTGCTCGTCAACTCCTGCCAGGACCGCTCCTACCTCTACCTCCTCGCCATGGGCTGGAACATCGTCTACCGCTTCCGCACCGCGCAGACCGAGATCGACAACTACCTCCGCCTCGTGCCTCTCATCACGCTCGTCGACAACGCCCGCGTGCGGGTCGGTAATCAGTCACCTCCCCCAAACCAAATTGTTTGTTTAGTACTGTATTACTTGTGCTATAATAGTGTTATTAGACACCTAGATTGGTGCTAGGCTTTTAAGAGATGTTGATTTGTTATTTTGATGATTCCATTCTGCTGGGATATACATGCTGGTCTAGAGAAAAAGGTGGTGTGCCTTTTGAGATTTGGTGGAATATGATTGAATTGGTGGCTTTCCTGAGTGAGTGCTCTGATGGGGTGTCTTGTCTTCTGCCGACTGTCTAGGAAGTTGGTGTGATCCAAAAGATTCTATTGTAGAATGTTTCGTTCTCTCATTTCATTTGAGTAAAAACATACCGGCTTTTTGGCGATCATCGTTTTCATTGTTTATGTATGTTGTACGCCTACAAACTTGTAGATTGCTGCTAGGAAGTCTGGCCATGAGGTCTGGTGGGTCACTGAACATGTGATCTTGTATATATTAGTCCAATGTTACAACCTTTTGCTGCTTCTCCCAGTATCTTGGCTTAAGGCCTATTTTGTTCATCATTTTTCTTTATCTCAGGAGCGAATTGAGTACATTGAAAGGGACCAATGTGAATACTCTCTTGACGAGGAAGACAAGGAGGTCCAAGAAGCTCTGTTAAACCCTGACCCTAGCACAAATCCTTCGATAGTGCTCAAGAAGACTCTGTCCTGTTCTTATCCAAACTTGCCATTTAACGAAGCCCTTCGAAAGGAAAGTGAGAAGCTCCAGGTGGAGCTTCAAAGATCACAAAGCAACATGGATATGGCCCAGTGCGAGGTTATTCATCACCTGCTTGGAGTTACTAGAACCGTGGAAAGTTCTATTCCAGAGGAAAGTACCGATGCCAAGGTTACCAAGAAAACCAAGTCAAAGTGCACAAAAGTTAATGAAGACAGTGCAAAATCATATGATGACTCTCCAAAGAAGCAAAAAGATGCCTATGTTGCACCACGGTTAGTAAGTTTAGCTAGACTCTCTTGATGCCTGTTTATGTATGATATCGTTTCAAAGAACACAAAAATAGTAGGAGTAAACTATTTTGGAGTCATGAATTTGTGTTCCTGGTTTAAAATTTTAAAATCTGCTACTATTTGGTAACTTGAACTATTGCACTGGAGGTTACCCTCCACAAATTGAACTTCCATACTATATGACCCTTGATAGTTTTCATTGCACGCAGGAGTTCTTCACCTGTTCCCTACAACCATGATCTGGTCTCGAGTACAGCATCATACAGCGATGAGTGGCATGCAGATTTACTTGGTTGCTGTTCAGAGCCAGCTCTGTGTATGTCTATTTGTTTTCTCAGTGTATAATGGAAATTTAATCATTATGCTCACTATTGCACTGATGGTTTTTATTTTATCTTTGTAGTTCTGTACATGCTATCTCAAGCACAGATATTCACTTTTGTCATATATCACTCTCTAACGTACTGATAACCACACAGTTTATGCTTGATTACATAGTTCGGCACTCTTATGTTGAGGTATTTTAATCTGAACACAACATTGAAATCCATGCAGTGGAATGCATATTAAACTGAAAAAAATAACATAAATGGCTATAGGATGTTGCTATTCTTAATACTTGTTCAGATAACGCTGTTAATGTGTGAAAAACAATATGGGAGGAGGTATACTTGATGCTTATGAGTGATCACAATGATTCTTACATATTTTTCTTGCTGTTTGTCTGCTTGTGATAACACAGGTCTGAAGACCTTCTTTTTTCCATGTGGAACGTTCTCAAGAATTGCTTCAATCGCCAAGAACAAGCCCATGTGTAAGAAAATTCTCTTAAAGTTATCACATCACATCAGCTGTGCAGAGTTATGACAAGCAAATTCCCACGCACCTATTTTTTATCAGTTAACCATTTGCGAAATCTTCTAATGTGCTGAGCATCTTATAAATCAAAATTTCTATGGCAACAAAGATCTTATACATTAGGTCTACTTCCAAAAATAATGCAGTCACACCTTATGTGAACCTAACTACCCTGTAAAACTAAAGACTGATTTACATAGTTACTTTGTGTTGTCGTCAGCTTCGGGAGAAGCCTGCAATGATATTATGGCGTACTCCCTCATATTGTCTTGTTGCTGTTACACTTGCTGTGTAAGGAGAAAGCTTCGTCGAAGGCTAAATATTGCGGTAAATATTCCTGGACATCTAAATTTATTGCTGCCAGTTGATTTATACCCCCCCCCCCCCTCCCCTCTCTCTCTCCCCGAAACACACACCAGGGACTGTCCATGTTACACGCACATTTTTTTTTTTTGCGGGGGACACACACAGTTAAACTGATTGCCAAACTAGATTATGTTAGGGAAACATCTGGTTTATGATTATTAATAGAGTAACTTAAATAATACTACATCCCTTTGTCCAGTGCCAGTGTCAGACGTTTGATATAAGTCCCTAACACTACCTGGCAGAGTGTTCATATATACTATTGAACTCACAGCCCTGTATAGTACCTGAACTTCTGATTTTGTATGCTGCTAACAGGGAGGGTGTTGTGACGATTTCCTTTCACATGTGATGTGCTGTTGCTGTGCTCTTGTTCAAGAATGGCGTGAAGTAGAGATTCGTGGTGCATACGGTGAGTTTCCTATTCCCATGCCCACCAGTCAACCATGGACTATGATCTTCAGTTCTTACTTAAGCATGTGATAGGAGTTAGGACTGATGTAGGAGCTCGGTTTTAGCCACTCTGTGAAAATGAGCAGCATGCTGTTCCGCTCCGCTCTTTTGACTCAGTGGAGTTGGTGCGTTTGGCGCCGCTTCGGGAGCGCAGTTGAGGAGCGGAGAGGATCCGAACAGGCACTAGGATTGTTCAAAATGTGCTCTTGACAAACTTATGACAGAAAATTTTATATATAATCAAGCTGATACAATACTGAAGTCTCATTACTTAGGATAGAAACAATTCATATTGTTTTGTTTTATGGAATATTATTTTGAATGCCCTGCAGGAGGGAAGACAAAGATAACCCCGCCGGCACACCAGTACATGGAGCACTGAGCAGCTACTCTGCGATCCCTAAAACAAAAGAGCAGCTACTCTGCGAGAGGCCTGGACTCCTGTAAATTAAAGATATTGACCTAAAATTGTCAGAAACCGTACTGCCATGGTAGTGATACCCGTCCAACATGCTCTACTGTTTTGTGTTGTATTTATGCGTCATCTTGGTATTATGGGTCTTAGAACTCAATTAATTGTAAAAAGTAACTAAACTCTTCAGTCTCAGGCCGGTAGAGTCAGTGTTAACATTGCCATTGTTGTCTATATTTCAAAGAGGACGTTGTTTTTTGCTCGTGTTTTTTCCTTCTTTTTCCGAGCAACCTGCCTTCCGATTTAGTTGAAACACAATTGAACATTTAATAAGGAAAACACATAAAAACCAAGTTTTTACTCGTGTTTTACCTGAATGACAATACTTTCTTTGATTTGTACTAAATAAGCAACAATTAATATGATGAGTAGAAGAAAAGTTCCACTGCTCACAGTTTGGAATGCTCATTCTAGTCAAGAGGGGATTTTGACAAGAAACACGACATGATTTAATTGCAAAGGGTGACCACACGTGAACATTTGTACTTTTCCAACTCATAGGGCGATAAGAGCGTCTACCGCCGCATACCACAAAAATGACCCCTCGAGCATCTACAGCCGCATACCACAAAAATGACCCCGTCGAGAGGACCTGGTAACCCATCATTTTTCGTTCGCTGTAACCACATTCATCAAATTTGACACCCTAAATCCATACAACATCATGCAACACTAAAAGCTATATTCTCTGTTCTTGAATATAAGACGTTCTGACAGTTTAATTTAAATTGCCAAAAGATCTTATATTTCTAGCTATATCCTCTGTTCCTGAATATAAGACGTTTTGACAGTTTAATTTAAATTCCCAAAAGATCTTATATTTCTAGCTATATCCTCTGTTCCTAAATATAAGATGTTTTGACAGCTCAATTTAAATTGCCAAAAGTTCTTACATTTAGAAACAGTGGCGGTACATACTAAGCTTGCTAAGCTACATACTGCCTCTAGAAACTACCCTACTACTACTCGTCGTCGGACATGTAGACAACCTCCGTGCCGATAGTGCTGGACGAACCGGCCTCACGGTCGTTCACCACTGACTGCAGCTCCGGCTCTCGGACCCCAGATCCGTGAAGAGTTCGCCGCGCTCCGCCTACGCCTCGCGGAGGAAGCGACGACTGGTTTCCACCTCCGCCTCCGACTGGAAGAAGTCAAGGATGGTCTGCTGCTCCGCCGCCTCCGCCACTTAGGCGACCTCCAATTCCGCTTGTGCGTCGCCCGCGCCTCACCTTCCTTCTCCTCATCCTCCATGTCCGCGTCCGGTGCCTGCTCCTCATCATGCTCCGGAGAGTCCAGAGGCAGGCCGACTGCAATCCGAGTGGCATGCCGGGCCCGGATCTCCTCGAGGAGCTGCAAACGGTGCTCCTAAGTGAGCATGGCATATGTGGTGATCCACTGCCGGTCCATGGCTACTGACGGGCGACGAGCTCCGAGTTGCAAGCGGATGGCGATGATGACACAAGGGAGGGAAATGGGACTCTGGCCAGGGAACGGTTCTTCACCTTGTTTCACGCTCCGCCACTCAACTCTGCATATGTATCCCAGTAACAGGGCATACACACATCACAAGTATAGTTTGATGCATTTCGTATTTCTGTACTATTAAAGGGGAGTCGGGGATTTATTTGGGCAGATAAATCATGGGCAGGATTTTATATGATAAACACTTATTTACACCATGCTATTAGTATGGGCGGGTAAATCATGGGCACCCTACAACACACAGACAATTATCTAGTTCGGCTTTAAAGAAAAAAGAAACACAGTCAACTGCCCAAGTCACATCTTTTTTGAGGAAACCCATCATGGCGGATTCTATTAGCTGGGGAAAATAGTTATACCATCCGTGACTACATCGACCAAAAAATTTGAGGGTCCAATTGCCACACACTCGACAATGGCCCATCCAGACCTTACTAGAGGGAAATTTACGAATAGAAACAACCATTGTGGTGAAAGAGTAAAAAAATATCAAGCTGCATCGTTGAATTGAAGATACACGGACCACGGACCAGATTAGTTTTTAAGTTCTAAAACTATCGGTGTAAGTTTTTTTGAACTTGCTGGTGTAAGTTTTAAAACTTGTCGGTGCAAGTTTTGTAACTTGTAACTGTGCCATCCATCTCTGATCCTATGGCTCAAGTTAATTTTTTCGATTCTTTCACCACAAAGGCTGATTCTATTGTAGTGGCCTCCCTAGGACAGTGTTTGAAAACAACATCATATCTTTTTCTTTTTTTGCGAATGAAAACAACATCATATCAACTCTATAAAATTTCCTGTCAAAAGAAAAACTCTGTAAAGAAGTCTATATACTGGTTTGAAGGGGCCTTCAAAACAATTATAAGCCTAGAGCAAGCGTACAAAGTCAGACTCCCTGAAACTACAACTTTTATATTTTCCATGCTACAGGAGCTCACTTGTCGGTGTGTTGCCGAACGTCAGCGGACAGCGGCTACCTCTGTGAGCGGGAGAGGCAGAGCCGCCACACCATGGCCGAGAGTTCGCGGCGGCGGCGCTGGGCGGACGGAGGTCATCAGGCTCTGGATTTGAGATCGCCGGCTTCACTGTAACATTCTAATAACCACTTAAAACATGTAGTGTCAACATTCAGAAGACAGTTAGTGGCTAGTACTTGCTACCACTTCTTGCTCAATGTTCACATTAATCTGTTCCACGAGTTAACTAGCAACAGGCAGTGCATTTCTCGCGCTCTGGACGTAGCAGAAAGACAGAACAGTGGGAAAAAAAGATCCATCTTCTCGTGGCGCAAATATAAATACAGACTTCCCTACATGCAATCAAAAACAGCCGGTAAGAACTAGGAGTGCCCTCCAGTTCAGTCACTTGCCCTGCTAGCCGTTCGAAGCCTTCACTCGTCTCAGGGACAGGTAGGCCAGCACCCGGTACCCGATGATCATCGCAACCAGGGCTCCAACTTCTGTCACGCCGTTATCCAGAGGTACGGAGGTCATCAGGATGTCCGGCACGGGGTCGTACTGCACCTTCAGCAGCAGCCTGTACGTGTGGTAGTTGAAGGACAGGTACCGGAGCCAGGATATGAATGGTGGAACTCTCTGCAGATCAGATGGACGACAACAAGTCAATAACCGAAGCTTATAAGATTGAAGATATATGTTTGTGCAACAAGTAGTAATTTAGCTTTGCCCCTTCCATAATAGTAATAATTCAGCTTTGTATCAGTTAGTAGGTGCGAATAGTACTTGCTCTCACCTTTACAAAGAACCCTCCTGCAAGCATGAATGTCATGACCGTGACTGATGCTAGAGTTGTTGCCTTCTTGATATCCAAGAGCGTAGCTCCAATTGCCAGTCCTAGTCCCTGCATACAACCAACTTCTTGAGTCGTAGATTTCAAATCAGTGTTAATGTGT
Organism: Thinopyrum elongatum; assembly: GCA_011799875.1. Taxonomy (NCBI): domain Eukaryota; kingdom Viridiplantae; phylum Streptophyta; class Magnoliopsida; order Poales; family Poaceae; genus Thinopyrum; species Thinopyrum elongatum. The sequence continues at coordinate 511,680,400 of CM022300.1, forward strand.
AAGTATTTTGTAATAATATTATCATGTAGATTAGGCAACATGTTCCCTTACTAATAAGCAACACATCTGATGAAATGATAGACTAGAAAACGGTGTGCCAAAATTCACCAGATACAATTCCCATGCTATCCATTCTTTCTGAGGAAAAAAGTTATTGCCATCTATATGTTTCGAGAGAAACAAATCCCTTACGACCTATTTAACATGAATTTGATGCTCGTTCTGTTTTATTAATAAAAAATCAAGTCTGTTGTAACTAGTGCATGTATGGTGGCCACATAGTTAAATAAGAGAAGAAAACCTTTCAGAATATCAAATATGTAGGTTTACTTAGTTCACAAACAGCAATATAAGAGATGGCAATGGGAATTGATTGTATGATTGAACCAGTTTTGACTACCATACCTGAGCAGCAATGATGCTGAGAAAGACGGTCAACATGCTAAGAAAGAAATGCATGGCACTTGCTTTAAGTCCTGCCATGAAGTAGACAATCACCATAAATATGACTGGGAGGAAAAGGTCTAGTGGCAGATCACTTGTCGTTCTGGCCAAGAAGTATGCACTGAGCTTGTACATGTCAGCTGCACGCTCCTTGTTCAACATTGCCCTCTCTTGAGGGAATGTGAAGATGGCAGTAAACACAGGAAAGAAACCCCAAAACACGGCTATGAAAAACAGTAAGCCTGCCTGCATAGACGAGAGGGCAGTGTCTTATGATGGTACATATCCTTAATTAGTTGTAGAAGTATTAAATTGACCAATTTAATTATCAATTACATGTATCAAATAATTATTTGTGTGCATATACCTGATCTTGTAGACCTTTCGGTGTGGTGGGATCAGAGCGCCACCAGAGCAAACCTAAGATAATTGATGTAGCTATGACCTGGGTGATTCTCATCCAGCTCAAATAATCATGCCGTCTTTCCTTGAGACCTCTACAGAAGAGGATGGAATATTGCTGGCACCAGTTTGTGCCCCACTCTCGTTTCGAAGATGTTATTGTTGCCTTCATATCATCACTGATCGGAAGTGGTGCTAGAAGCTTCTTCTTCTCCTTATATGCCACTCGATGCTCATAGGCGTCAACAAGATACTGCATGAAATCACATACAAATTATTGATACAGATCTAAAACAGTTGTTTACTCACAAGTCACAACACCAGCATTTTGCCTTCATGTCTTCACCTCATGAACATCTTGTGCTGATGGCCTTAAGTTAATCTTGGAATTAGTATCCTGCAGATTCTGATTTTCCATGTGCACCTTGTCATCCAATTCGGAAGGAACGGAAACGTCATTAGTGTTGCCATTAGCAAGATCCAGTAGAAACTCTGCTGGGTTCATTGCGATGAGCGGGTTGCATCCGATAGATGAAAAGTAGGGCATGGCTTCAGCTGTCTTCCCAAAGTAGAGCAAACTTCCCCTGCCCAGGAGGATAAGCTTGTCAAACTTATGAAACAGTCTGCTGGATGGTTGATGGATCGTGGTGATCACTGTCTTCCCAGTCTGCATCAAGTAAAACATAATTAAAGTTCAACTGAACTGTTGGGGCAGCTAATTTGTAATTACTCTCATGTCACCTCAGCAATGTCATGTAGAAGTTGAACTATCCTAAGTGCTGTAGTTGAATCCAACCCAGATGTCGGCTCATCAAGGAAAAGCAAAGATGGGTTGATTATAATCTCATTTCCGATGCAAACTCTTTTCCTTTCACCCCCTGAAACCCCACGCACAAAAGATCCTCCAATCATAGTGTCCTGGCACCTTCAAACACGCTCACACGATTAACCAAGCTACCTTGTGAGAAGAGAGGAGCGATATGCATATAAACCAAAGAAAGTATATGCAGTATATACCTCTCGAGGCCCAGTTCATATATGATGTCCATTGCCCGTTCTTTCTTTTGCTCCCTTGTCATTGTTCTTGGGAGACGAAGTAATGCTGCGTAAGTCAGTGTCTCCTTTACAGTAAGATGAGTAAAGAGAACATCATCTTGAGTCACAAATCCAATCCTGCAAGCCAAGTATAATTCCAGTTATATGTCAGCATAGCATTGGCATCGCAACTCGAGGGACATCCAAGCCTACTTCTAGCTTCACTAATCCTAATCCTCCAACAAAGAGTGCATGCAATGACGACAAGCAATATACTGTAGTTGGTTTCAGTCGACAACCAGAACCAGGAGGACTATGGAGCACTGACCTGGGTCAGGAATTTTGCCGAACAGACTGTAGGCAGGTGGGCTCGCCGCGCACTGCTCGACCAAGAAGCAGGTACTCGTTCTAACTCACTTCCGTGACCGAATGAAGCACAGTCCTGAGCCACCGGTTAGACCATGATGAGCGGACGCCCAAGAGATCGTCGTCGGTCGTCTTGGCATTTGTGGTGACGGGTAGAGCCGTAGAGGAGAGAGGACCCGGCTAGATGTGACAACGAAACTTTCCAGTCCCGCAAAAAAAAAAAAAAAAACTTTCTGACAGGGTCATGACACGATGGTGAAGGGAACACGCGGAGACGAAGGATCGGGACACTAGGGCAAGGCGACGGCGAATGGCCTGATGCTGGAGAGATGCCTACAGAGTCGCCAGAGTTTGAGAAGACTCGCCGGCTCGCCGAGCAGGCCTGAGGCGACCGCCGTTTGTGTTGCACTCGCTCGCGCGTCGCCTGGCCCAAACAGGCCCAGCCACAGGGGCCCATACCCTTACTTGCCAAGTTACCATCACTAGCACTATTTTTGCCTTGCCCTCCAAAAAAAAAGCACTATTTTTGCCTAAAAAAAATCACTAGCACTATTTACCATGTTTATCTAAGAAAAACTATTCACCATGTTTTCATAAAAAGATGTTCTAAAGAAAAACTCACTATTTACAAAAAAATAAAAAAGTGCACCAAAAATAAGCTCATAAGGAAAACACTAGTCACTCTTCTTTCAAGACGAAGAAGAAAACTCACTCTAGTCAGACAAACAGGCACAGACACAAGACATAAGACATAGACAGTACGTAGTGACAAGCTAACTAACTAGTTAGAGCATCTACAGCCGGGCGACTCAAACCCGCCTTATACGTTCGGACGGCCGCCCGGTCATTGTCCGGTCACAACTTTTCAACCCAGAGGACTTCTTAAACGGGTTTCAAACGCTCGGACTGACCGGCATCCCTCGTATCTAGCCTAAATATGGGCAGATATGGGGCGCCCGGCACGCCCGTCACGTCGGACCCGACAGCCCGACCCTACCCCAAATTGCACCAAATTCACCAAAACCTTCCTCCTCCTCCCGCCGCCCTTCAACCTTTCCCGCGTCCGGACCCTCGCCGTCCTCCTCCATTGCTCCCAATCCTCACCATTAGTCCCGATCCACCGCCGGAGATGTCGTCCAGCCTGACCCACACTGCCGCGACGGAGACACAGTCCGCCTCATCCGTTGGCGGGATCACTTCATCGGCTGCGACTTGCAAGGCGGAGAACGTCGCTCGAAACTTTGAAATTCGGACAATTTGTATCGTATGATTGACGTGCATGTATTGCATGAATTTGAGGATCAAAATTTGTGGTATGTAGATGTACGGCGCAATGTTTGAGGGATGCCCGATCAATGCCCGCGTCTGCGGGCGTTTGAGGGGTCGAATTTGCCAAGTCCGAACATAGATGCTCTTAGAAAGTAATGCAATGATAGACTGACAAGTCAAGCTACTTGCAGCCTTTATCTCCAAAGAAAAAGAAAAAGTCTTCACCTGATTAGACCAGGCAGCTGGAGGCCACCTTTTATCTTGCCGGCAAGCAAGGGAAGAACAAGAGCCACGAGATCGACCAGGACAGATTAGCAGCAGGATAACCGTGAGTCATGCCTAGCTAAGCCCTCCTTTATTAGCCGATCGACACTTCTGACAGGCAACGGCCATGCATGGGCTACACGTACCTCATGCACCTCCCATGCATCCATCGTGTTAAGCCACGCGACACGATTTGATTATTGAGAAATTATTCGTCGCAGGGACTAATTAATGAGCGGTAAACTAAGCATGCCCTACTCTAGCCATAGCTAGCTACCTTTGCTAGGGTTAACTGGGTAGATAGAACTAGCTATGTGAAGTTACCTGCGCTTGAGGGACTTGCCGAAGGGCTCGTCGTTGTAGGAGATGCAGCCGTCGGCGGCGGAGGCCCTGCCGCCGAGCATGCTGAGCAGCGTGGTCTTGCCGCTGCCGGAGGGGCCCATCATCGCCAGCACCTCGCCGGGGCTCGCCGACCCCGATATCCCGCTCAGTATCTCCCTCGGCGTGCCCTTCACCCCCACCGTGTACTTCACCTCCGTGAACTGCATGCATGCATGGCAATGGCCGCCCCGGTGAGCTCAGTTTAGGAGTCAGTTGCATGTGCTTGTTTTTGCTCTGCTTTAGTACGAGCTGGTGGAGTACGTACCTTGAGGTATATGGGCAGGGTGGGCTCTGCCATGAGGCTCTTGCGGCGCGTGGTGTCGGCGGCCTCGAGGTCGACGTCGTCGTCGCTGAAGGGCGCGAGCTCGGCGGAGGACATCATGTCCTGGGGAGGCGGGGTGAAGCCGGTGAAGGTGAAGGAGAAGCCGAGGCTGGCGCTGGAGGCGCGGCTGAGCGCGGCGCCGCTGCTGACGAGGTCCTCCATGTCCAGCTTCAGCTGCGCGCTCCGGGACTTGCGGATGTGGCTGCGCCCGTGGCTGTTTCCGCCGGCGCCGCTGCCGCCCGACGCGGACCGCTTCCCGAAGCTGGACTTGCGCGACAAGCTGGCCACGTCGGCCGTGCTGAGCACCGTCTCCGCCGACGCCGTCCGGCTGAGCGACTGCGCCGTGGACGCCGACGCCGGCGCCGTCGGCAGCTGGTCCGACTTGCTCCGCCCTATCGTCCCGCCGTTGCCGTCCATCATCGGGCGCTCCGTGATCGAGTCCATCGCCCGACCAACCTCGATCGCCAGCTCGTACGTGCCGTCGTACAGGACGTGTGTGTGTTGTGTACACTAGACAGACAGACAGGTAGGTACAACTGTAGCTTTTACACGAGCCGTGAGAGGTGATATATACATACGGGCAGGGCAGGGCCGGCCCGGGGAGCGCAAGCGATAGACGACCAGCTGAGCTGAGCTGCATGCTCGGCGGGACGATGTGGACGGTGGCGGGGAGGGGGAGGGCGACGTGCGGGAGCGGGCGGAGGCAACGGAGGGGCGGAGGCGCGCCAGCGCAGCGCCGCGCATTGATGGCGCTGGAAAGTAGGGGTGTGGCTGGGCGCGCCCGGGCTGCCACCCTCCGCACATGTCCCCCCTCACGACGCCGTATCTCCCAGGGCACCCATCGGCCCGGCTGGAGGCGCCGCGCGATGCGACAGGGCGGGCCGGGGCCCGTCCATCGCCCGCCGGCCCGCCGTCGCCTTCGCCGCAGGCGCCGAAGCCAATCCGTCTGGCAGGTCGCTTCCTGGCTAATCGATCGGTACCGATGCTCGTGCGCGTGCCTGCTGCTTTTTCATGGATGGATCGGCTCGTTAGGAGTAGTTTGCTAACGTGGACGCATGCACGCACGCGCGCACGCATGACGTGCCAGGTGACCTCACGGACGGCTCAACCAGCCGGGCGGTACGCATCCAACAGCTGCACTGCTGACCCCAGTTCAGTCGGAGTCCAAGTACTTCACACTCACGCACAGTACGTAGAACGTACGAACGCCCCTGGCTTTATGCTTCCGACAATCATCACACGTACGTACAGCGCAATTAATCGGTCATCATGTGGGCTACTCGTACGTAGTACAATGGTGGACGATATTGCTCGATCGTGTTTCCATGATTCCATCGACCGGCACTGAGTTTTCTCACTCACGTTCACTGTCTTGTTACGTGCTGAGAGCATCTCCGACGGACGCGCTACCACGCGTCGCGCTAAATTTTTTTTGCAGCGCTGAAATAGTGTTTTTGCTCGCGGGAGGTTTACCAGACGCACAAAAACACGGCGCCCAACCCGGCGGCCTCACATGCAGCAGTCCGCGCGCATAAGCCGGCGCCCCAAATTTGCAGCCCCGCAGCCCGCGTGCGCTAAATTTACAGCTCCATTTTTATGCGTGCTCTATTTTACAGTTTCTGCTGGAGCGCTGTTTTTGGTCGCGCGCGCTATATAGGCATCTTTTCCAGCGCGCGGCTTATATAGCGCCTCTGTTGGAGATGCTCTGAGGAAACTGAATTGCCGAGGCGCTGTTGCATGGCTAGACTGAGGCCTTGTATTTCATCTTCACAACAAAGGTCTTGGTCATGGGGAGAAGGGTACGCTAGGTTATGTTGGAGTACGTCGACGTACATTCGCGCCTTTTTGCTTTCCATATATCACACGCACAAAGAGTGCGAAATTTGTGTGGACGGGGGCATTGGAGGACTTTATTTCAAATGATTCAAAAAATGATATTTTCAAGTTTAAAAAAAGTTCAAAAAAAATCCGTGAAAACTTATACATATTTGCAGCGGATCTGTAAAATTTTGTTCAAAAATATTATGATTTGCAAGCTTCAAAAAAATATATTCCGGCCCAACAAAAGAAAATGGCCCATTTCCATATATGTATTTGTTTTTTTGTCGACGCCACATATGAAAGTATATTGTTATTTTTTTTGGTTATATATGTTTTTTTTTGCAATGTGGAAATATGTTTTTTTATAAAGTCCACCAATGCCCCCGTCCTCCATTTGCATTTTTCGCACGCACAACTCACTTGTTCATATGAATTTCAACTAGTAACAATATAGAGTAAATAGCAAAAAACTACCACATTACAGGCTAGGTCAACAAAAAACTACCACATTTTTTGATGTTTAAAAAAGCTACATTTTTTTTGGTTCACTGTTCCAAAAAACCCAAGTTGCTGAACGGTTAGGTTTTAAACGCGGTTATGACAGGTAGGGCCCGCCCGTCAGGGTTCTGTCGGCCAGGGGCTAACAGCGCACGGGCTGGCGGCCGTTAGGGCGCGCCCGTTCCGACCGGGTCAAAGAGCCCGAGCCCGAGCCGGCTCACTCTCTCTCACTCGCTCACTCCCACTCTCTCCCTTGCTCTATTCTCCCCTGCCCGAGCTCGCCATCGTCGCCGACCACCTCTCTTCCTCATCGCCGACAAGGATGCCTTCTTGGAATGATGGGGATGAGAGCTCCGACGACGACAGTATGGGGGGCAACCTGATGGACATGGAGTACTTTGCAAGTCTCACCCTCCTCCTCCCTCTGCCATTATTTAGGGTTAGGGTTCAATCGATTTGGGAATTAGGGTTGATGATATGCATATTTGTATGGATGGATTCCTTTCGTTAAGTGTTAGGTTTAGCCAGTGCTTGATGGATCTGCAACTATTGGATGCATTGGTTGTCTTACCTTGTACTGCATGTAGGACACACTTGACACCATCCCTGAGCCACTGTGGTGTGGTGCTCCCATGGAGGAAGTTGCCAAGTGCACTCTGCACCAGATGATGCCTAGGAAGTGTGTTGCTTTTGAAGGTGCTAACACTGGGAGGAGGTTTTATGGATGCCCTGTTCAGGTGAGTAATGTAGTAAATCAGTAGCTCATTGTTATCCGAAGTCAGTGTTCTTATTTGCAGAGAGTGGTTTTCTACTTGATATATGAAGTGAGTGATTCATTTATGCTTTGTGGTTATCACTTATGCCTAGTGGATTAAGTTATGCTGGATGGATTCAGTTATTGTGTAGTGGTTTGAAGTTTGTAGAAAGTCAGTGATTCAATTATGCTAAGTGTTGGTTTCTATTTGCATTAAGTAGAGTGCATAAATGCTCTGTCTTTGTAGCTATAGTGCAGAAATGCTATCTATCTCTATTTCAAAATAGTTGGCACTGCATTGAGTTATGAATGTGTATATATCCTCTATAGCTTTACTCTGTATATATCCTATGTATATTAACTGTGTTGGATTGCATAGATTTCTGAATTTGTACATCTCCTCCTTGTATATTAACTCAGTTTTAACTGAATTTAGTACTGAATTTATGCATTTTCTTAAGTATGTGTTCTCTGATCAAACTTAAATTATTTCTGAAGTTATAACTGTTGTTTGATTGAACAGGGAGGTGTGAACTGTGGTGTAGTTAAGTGGGTTGATCCTGTCTGGCCTGATGTACTTAAGAACTGCCTCATCAAGCTGTGGGAAATGTTCCATGAGCAAAACATTGACAAGATTCAAGACAAGCATGCATATGAGGATGAGGTTGCCAAGTTGAAGAAGGAGTATGATCATCTCTGCACTGAGTATCATAAAATGGTTGATGATGTTAGCAAGATGTTTGACTGGCAGGATGGTGTTGGCAAGATTGACTACCAGAAAGCACTTGATGCTGAGAAATTTGAGAAGAAGAAGGAAGAGCTAGAGATGGAGAAGCTTAGGCTAGCAAAAGAACAAAAGTGTATCCTTCAGGCCCAGGCAGACATAATTCACAACACCAGGAAGGCTATGAAAGAGATCAAGGTGGACAGGGATCTTCTTGCATAAGAGAAGAAAGAGCTTGAGAAAGTAGTTGCTGATCTACTGAATGCTGGCCATGGGAGCAAGGAAATGCTTGAGCAAATCAAGGCCATACTAGAGGCTTGAAGATTTACACAATGGGGGTTAAGTAAGTATGGTGGCCTACACATATAACAGGCCTTGCAAGATGATGGTTGGAGTATATTTTGTGCAGTCCTATATGAACTGTTTAAGTTATGGTAACTAGAGTGATGGTAGACTTTGAGAACCTATGCTAAGTGTGGCTTATGTTAATTGTTGCACTAGATTGTACTGTTCAGAACCTATCTATCTTAAGTAATGCAGTGAAGAACTGTTTTATTTCTTTAGGTTGTTTTCCTGTATCTAGCAATGCTGGGCTATATTACTTTAATTTTGGGCCTAAAACCCTTATATATGCAATGTGGGCCTACTACTGGGCTGTTTTATTACTCTTGTGCCTACCTACCAGCAACCCTTACTAGTCTATAAAGCCCACCCCCTTGACAGAAACCGTAGTCAAACCCCTCCCTTCTCCTCCCCCAGCCGCCAAAGAAAACCCTATAATCCCAGGGAGACATGGATCCTGGAGAGGTCATAGATGAAGAAGAAGAGGTGCCCAGGGGATCCAGGCGCAGAGAGGCAAGAAGGAGGGGGAGAAGGCAAATGCCTGATAGGATCCTTGCAGCACGCAACTGCAAGGACATGGAGCAGTTCCTGGAGCATTCCCCCTTGGCTCGAACCCTAGTGATGATGATATCATCTACTGGGCAAGGAGAAGGGCAAATTTCCATCCTTTTTAGGTCACCAGGCAGAGGTGGACTAGGATTCTGTACCCATGAATTTGCCGTTATGTTTCTGTGGTCCTAGATCTGGCTTTCTATCCATGTCTATGTGATGAATCAATCTGTGTATGCTACAATGTATGAATGTGGTGTAAGAATATTGTTGAATGATCTATCTATGTATGAGTGAATGTTTTATCTATCTTTGTATGAATGATTTGATTTGGTGAAGGTGTGATCTGTTAAAAAAATGGTGGATTTAGGCAAGTAGGCAATTAGGGGTTCGTCGATGCCGTGCACCCTAAATGAGGCTCGTTAGGCAAATAGGGTTTCGTCGATGCCGTGGCCCCCTAAATGACTCTAGATAGGAAAGTAGGCTTTTGTCGATGCCGTGCACCCTAAATGAGGCTAGATAGGCAATGGGGCTTTTGTCGATGTCGTGGCCCCCTAAATGACTCTAGATAGGCAAGTAGGCTTTTGCCGATGCCGTGGCACCCTAAATAACTCTAGTTAGGCAATGAGGCTTTTGTCGATGCCGTGGCACCCTAAATGACTATAGTTAGGTAAGTAGGGTTTCGTCGATGCCGTGGCACCCTAAATGACTCTAGTTAGGCAATTAGGGTTTCGTCGATGTCGTGGCCCCCTAAATGACTCTAGATAGGCAAGTAGGCTTTTGTCGATGTCGTGCACCCTAAATGAGGCTAGTTAGGCAATGAGGCTTTTGTCGATGTCGTGGCCCCCTAAATGACTCTAGATAGGCAAGTAGGCTTTTGTCGATGCCGTGGCACCCTAAATGACTCTAGTTAGGCAATGATGCTTTTGTCGATGCCGTGGCACCCTAAATGACTCTAGTTAGGCAATGCGGCTTTTGTCGATGCCATGGCACCCTAAATGACTCTAGTTAGGCAATGGGGATTTTGTCGATGCCGTGGCACCCTAACTTACTCTAGTTAGGCAAGTAGGGTTTCGTCGATGTCGTGGCACCCTAAATGACTCTAGTTAGGCAATGAGGCTTTTGTCAATGCCGTGGCACCCTAAATGAGACTAGTTAGGCAAGTAGGGTTTCATCGATGCCACAACATCATCTCACAAGAGTAAGCAACATCATCTCACAAGAACAATCATCATCATCATACAAGAACAATAATCATCATCTAATAACAGTCATCAACATCATCTCACAAGAATAATCATCATCATCTCACAAGAACAATCATCATCATCTCACAAGAACAATAATCATCATGAGGTAACAATAGTCATCATCATCATTAAGGTAGCCAAATTCACACAGACATTAAGGTAGCCAAATTCACAGGGCACAGTAGAGCATGCCAAACAAGCACAGTTCATGGCATGACAAAATATAAGTTTTGTAAGCATATTACAGCTTACTCAGTGGTTGCCACTGGCTGTAAAATACTCCTCCCACCTGCTTGGGGCCTTCCTCTTCCTCTTTGAGCCAACCCCAGGTTGAGATGATGTTGATGCTGCCCTTGGAGCATTGAAACCCCTTCCTAGTCTCATTGCTGACCTGGTGTTCTTGGCTGGAGATGATACACTGGACCTGGTGTTCTTGGCTGGTGCTGAAGATGTGCTCTTCCTCTTTCTTGATGCTGCTGTAGACACTGCAGTAGCAGTAACTGATGCTCTTGATGCAGTTTTGGTTGCCTAGTTGGTGCCCTTGGAGGCTGGGCAGCAGCTTCTGTGGGCCCAGTTGTTGTCCTTGCAGCAGTTTGGGTGGCCCTACTTGCTGCTCTTGCACTAGCTTTGGGGGCCCCAGTAGCAACTCTGGCAGGAACTGAAGCAACAGGGGCTGTGGATGATCCTGGAGCATCACTAGGTGGCCTGGTTGGTGCAGAGCTTGATGGGTATGATTCCCTGTTCTCCTACACATAAAACACAAGATGTTATGGTACATGCACTGCATACTGCATGCACAAGATGGTAGAATATATGACATCTAGCTAGTTACCTGGTGCATGTTTTTCCTTGTCTGCAACTTGGTCTTAAGTCTATCACCACACATTGTCCACCTGTGACCTTGCTTGCTGCAGTTGCTGTAGGTTATTGTGCCCATCCTAGATGTATCCTTAGGAGCTGGCACTTCAAACTGCCCCTTTCTCCTAGCTGTCTGCTTCTTCCCTTTCTTCTCTCTAAATACTGGTGGCTCAATGTCTGGTGTGTTTGTGTTTGGCCAGAATTCTGGCCCAGGAACAGGGTAGATGATGTGCTGGTATGCAGCCTTGTACATTTCCTTCTTAAAGAATGGATGCACATAATCTTTAGGGTGAACTTTGATCTTCTGCATAGCAGCTATTGCATGGTGACAAGGTGATCCAGTCATGTCCCACTTCCTACAAGAACAACTCTCTTCATTCAGCTTCACACAGTAAGTGTTCTCTCCACTAGTAACTTGCCAGATGTTGGGGCCAGCCATGTCTGCTTCACAATATTTGGCTCATTTCTTGCTCTCTTCAAGCTTCTCCATGTAATGAGGAGTTATTTCCCATCTACAACCCTCTGTTTTCTCTCTTATGCCCTGGTATTTAACCATGAGTTTGGTCCTCAACCCTTCAAATATGATCTTAATTAGCTTAGACCTAACATCTAGAATCATCTTGTTGAAAACCTCACTAAGGTTGTTGACAACTAAGTCTATCTTGCACACATGATCCATTGGATATCTAACCCAACACTCCTTAGGGATGCCATTCAACCACATGAAAGCTGGTTCACATGCTGCTTTCAAACCAGCCATTCGAGCTTTGTGACCATGTTCAGTGTAGGAATAGCTAGCTTTGTCAACCCATTTCTTAAGTTCTTCTGCTCTAAAGCCAGCTGACTGGAAGTTGGCATATATGTGCCTAAGGCAATATCTTTGTGGGGACTGAGGAAATACTTCATTAATTGCCTTAAGAAGACCCTGTTGTTTGATTACATAAGCAACAAATAAGAAAAATACAGCAGCATGTATATGTGCATTTGGTCAGATATATCTAAAGCACAGAGAGTACCTTCTGTCTGTCAGACATGATGGTGTAGTTCCCAAATTTGTTACTAGTGCCAATGCAAACTCTAAGGTGGTTAAGAAACCAAGTCCAGCTGTCACCATCCTCTTTGTCAATGATACGTCCCCGTCGTATCTACTTTTCCTAACGCTTTTCCTCTTGTTCTGGACTCTAATTTGCATGATTTGATTGAAACTAACCCGGACTGATGCTGTTTTCAGTAGAACTATCATGGTGTTGTTTTTGTGCAGAAATAAAAGTTCTCGGAATGGAACGAAATTTTACGAGGAATTTTTATATAATAAAAGAAAAATACTGGAGCCAAGAACCACCGGAGAGGGGCACCTGGGTGGGCACAACCCACCAGGGCGCGCCACCCCCTCTAGGCGCGCCCAGGTGGGTTGTCCCCACCTGGTGGCCCCGCAGACCCTGAAACCGACGCTATAAAATCCTATTTTTCCAGAAAAAATGAGGGAGAAAGAATTATCGCATTTCGCGAGACGAAGCCGCCGCCACCTCCTGTTCTTCATTGGGAGGCTAGATCTGGAGTCCGTTTGGGGCTTCGGAGAGGGGGTTCTTCGGTATTCGTCATCACCAACCCTTCTCCATTGCCAATTCCATGATGCTCCCCACCGGGAGTGAGTAATTCCTTCGTAGGCTCGCTGGTCGGTGAGGAGTTGGATGAGATTCATCATGTAATCGAGTTAGTTTTGTTAGGGCTTGATCCCTAGTATCCATTATGTTCTGAGATTGATGTTGCTATGACTTTGCTATGCTTAATGCTTATCACTTTGGGCCCGGGTGCCATGATTTCAGATCTGAACCGTTTATGTTATCACCATTATATCCATGTTCTAGATCCGATCTTGCAAGTTATAGTCACCTACTATGTGTTATGATCCGTCAACCCCGGAGTGACAATAGTCGGGACCACTCCCGGTGATGACCGTAGTTTGAGGAGTTCATGTATTCACCGTGTGTTAATGCTTTGTTCTGGTTCTCTATTAAAAGGAGGCCTTAATATCCCTTAGTTTCTAATATGGACCCCGCTGCCACGGGAGGGTAGGACAAAAGATGTCATGCAAGTTCTTTCCATAAGCACGTATGACTATTTACGGAATACATGCGAACATTATATTTATGAACTGGAGCTAGTGCCGTATCGCCCTAGGTTATGACTGTCACATGATGAATATCATCCAACAAATTGCCGATCCAATGCCTACGATTTTCCTACATATTGTTCTTGCTAAGTTACTACTGCTACTGTCACTATTGCACTTGCTACAAAATTACTGCTATCACTGTTATCGTTACTATTGATGTTGCTACTACTATCAAAACTATCATACTACTGTGCTACTGATCACTTTGCTGCAGATAATTAATCTCCAGGTGTGGTTGAATTGACAACTCAGCTGCTAATACTTGCAAATATTCTTTGGCTTCCCTTGTGTCGAATCAATAAATTTGGGTTGAATACTCTACCCTCGAAAACTGTTGCGATCCCCTATACTTGTGGGTTATCAGTCAACCACCCCAAAAGCAATTGGGAATATATTGTTGTTCCCATCTCTGCCTGTTGGAGCCAATATCTGTTGACCTATGGACAATTTGATGAAGCAACCATCTAGTCCTGCATAAACAGTGATATTTAAGGTCAAATGAAATAACTATGTCAAGTGGTTCAATTTGAATAAGGAGTAGAGAACTAAAATTTACCTATGAAAGGCCTACAACCACTAAGGAATCCATCCTTTGATGCTTGCAGACAGTAGAACATGTACTTGAGCCTTGGTGTGGGTGCTGGGTTCAAAGGATCCTCAAAAGTGGTCACTATGCATCTGCTTCCAGGGTTTGTGTCAAGCACACACTGTAGGTAGTTCCTCAACCTGAGATACTGCTCTCTATGATCACCTTGCACAACATCAACAACCATGAGTCTTGCCCTATAGGCCAAACTCTTAGGAACATGCACCCCAAACTTCTTTGTATGTTTCAGAATTGTCTCTACATCAGCCCTTACATTTGATCTAACTGTGTTCTCCACAGCTTTTGCAACCCGTTGTGCAGTGACCTTGGTACTCTCTCCACTAGCTCCACAAGTGTGGTCCATGTGGCACTTCTTGATTGTGAAGGTATCTTCATGGGCTACTTTGGAGGCAGTCATGAAAAATTCACAACCATTTTTTCTGTCTGGGCACCAAACAATAACCCTTGTTGGTTCATTCCTATGGTATTGAAAGTTTCTCAAAGTTCTAACATGATAATTTCTCAATGCCTTTCTGAACTCATACACATTGGTAAAGCAAAGGTCCTTGCCCAGCTGCTCATGTGCATCAGGTAGTAGTGGGTCATACCATGTGCTCTCTTTCTTCTTCTTCAATCTTCTCTTCGTTCCAGAAGGTAGTACATGAACCTCTCCATCTGAATCAGAAATGCCAACATCTCCAGGGAATCAAAATTCATCAGGTTCAAGTACAAAATCATGAAACTTGGGGATCTCTGGCTCACTGTGAGCTCTGGAAGTAGGACCTGGGTTTAATGGTGCTCTTCTAACAGGCTTTAGTTTCTCAGGCATGCCCTTTGCCACAACTGTCTCCTCTCCACTGTCATCCTCTTTCTCCTCCTCTCAAAACTCTGAAACATCACTACCCCCTTCAAACTCTGGTCCATCTTGTGCAGCATATGTTTCTTCTTCATTGACAAGATTTTCTTCACCTCTCTTCCAAGCCTTGTAAGACATCTTTATCCCTCTGTAATCACCCCTATCAATCTCAAAGTCTGAGGATAATTTGTCAACATCATCATCTTGTACACCAACATTCCCATCCTCACCAGCAGCATCTCCATCCTCAGCAACATCATCTACATCATCACCACCAGGAGCTTCTGCCATGTTCAAGTTGCAGCTCTGCCGTGTGTTGAGATTAACTTCAAGAGGGTGAACCACTCCATCTTGTGAAAGACTTAACACAAAACCAGGCCCCCCAACTGGACTGCCTATTGGAACTTGTTTTTCATAAGCATTGTGAGCCCTATTAAATTCAACATCTCTATCTTCATTTGCCTTGGCCACTATGATATTCAAAACTGTGAAATCAGAGTGGCCTATCATTTCTTCAACTGCCTCCTGATTGTCCAGAAGCAATAAACCATCCTGTCCAACTCCAACTCCCACTTCTTTTACCTAGTACATGTAGTCATCTGACCCATAGCCTTCAGTTTCAGTCAGTGCTAACAAGTTGAGAAAAGTGATGTCTGAAATAGAGAACCTTCTTTCCATGTTATCTCTCCCTTGGAAATGCAGCCTCACCTCCCAAATGTCATCATCCAGACTGCATTACATAATGTGATAGTTGAAAACAATTTGTAACTTGTACACAATTTATAAACATAACTGAAGAAGTGTCTTTTGCTACAAAATTCAGTTATGCCCACTAACTACAAAATTCAGTACAAATCATCTTCTCTGATTCCACCATGCTTTTCTGAATAACTACCACCTCAGTGCTGCATCACTACTGCATCCAACAACTAACCTACAGTGCAAAATCCTACTACTGCATCCAACTAACTAATCTGAGACAATTAAGCATCCAACTAACTAACTAAGATGAATCAATGCTGCATTAACCTAGGGTTTGGTCAAACAAACTAATGATTGCCTGAACTGTGTACTAACCTACCACTAATGAATTAAACAAGGGTTTGGGAGAGAAGAAAATATACTTACTCAACCCCTCCAAATGCCGATGCCCAGCGGTCGGAGTTGGCCGGATCCGCGGCCACAGCCCGAGCAACACTCCTTGCCGCTCTGTACTTCAGGGAGAACTGCTGGTTCTCCTGCGACGGCGGTGAAGCTTGTGGTGTCGCCGTAGGTGTCCGCTGCGGTGCCGGCGGCTACGTTGCGAAGCTGCCGCTGCCCAGCCAGTTATCCACTTCTGAATATTCTCCGCCACCATCACCCGTTCCACCTCCCCCCGTCGAGTGGCCGGCGTCGTCTGGTTTCGCCGCCGCCGCCGCCATCGCCTAGGTCTACGCAGCAAAGGGAGTGAGAGTGAGCGAGAGAGAGGGGGAGGGGAAACAGAGTGAGCCGGCTCGGGCTCGGGCTCTTTGACCTGGTCGGAACGGGCGCGCCCTAACGGCTGTCAGCCCGCGCGCCGTTAGCCCCTAGCCGACAGAACCCTGACGGGCGGGCCCTACCTGTCATAACCGCGTTTAAAACCTAACCGTTCAGCAACTTGGGGTTTTTTGAAACAGGGAACCAAAAAAGTGGTAGCTTTTTGAAACATAAAAAAAATGGTAGTTTTTTGTTGACCTAGCCTGTAATGTGGTAGTTTTTTGCTATTTACTCAACAATATGTGGAGAGAATGGTCGAGAATGGCTTGGGCGCAACCCTAGCCACCGCTACCCCCGTCCCATCTCCTCCTGCCTATCTCCTCGTCGCCGGAGAAGCCATCAAGCTAAGCCAGTCAGGCCGATGGCCATGGTTGGCTCGTCTCCTCGTTGCGGGGGAGCATTCCGCCTAGGGAGCGGCTTAGTAGAGCCCGGACTCCTGGGCGGCGTCCCATGTGCCTATTGGTGGTTGTTGTGTCGCCATGGCTACAACCTATAGGGGCAGGGTGGTGGCGGCGGTGATGGTGGATCTTACCCTATTCCAGTCTGCAAAGGATGGGGGCGGGAGTTCTGATCGATCGACGGCGTGATGCCTTTTTCACATCTTGATCGTCGGGAGGATTGGTGGGGCAGGGAGGACTGGATCATGACCTGGTTCGGTGAGGGTCGACCTCCCCTACAGCGTACACGTCTCATTCTTCATGACCCCTTCGGCATAGATACACACAGTGATGCGGCCAATGGAGCCGGTGACCGTGGAAACTTGGCCGAAGAGGTTATTGGAGATGATACATGCGGTGCGGCCATGTGTCCCCATGGGGTAGTCTATCCCATGCTTCTCGCCCATACGACGATGAAGTCTAATGGATATCCATCGTATTTCAGTGACAATTGGGGTGTGCCACATATCACCGCAAGTAGATCTGGCATCTCAACAATTGTTCGATGTGTCGATTTCATCCTATTCCACGACTCTACTAATCGGGACATTGTAGAAAGATTTTTTTGTGGCAAGATGGTGGCGGCAACTTTGTGGGCTTCGTTTTTGTCACGCTCTTTGAGTACCGGAAGCTCGCAGGGGTATGTAGGTGTAGGGCCACACACTTGCCAGCCGTGTCGGCCGCCTGATTACCTCGCGATTCGCAAAGTCGTTGGATTTCACACGAGGGCACAATAAATTTTAAGTTTTAGTTTCTAAAACTTACCATTTTGTCGCTAGTAGGTTCTGAAACTTGCGATTTTGTCGGTTGCTCGTACTAAGTTTCAGATGTAGAAACTTAACGAAGTTTTTAAAAAACTCGTCAAAATGTATTCAAAATGGATCTCATTGAAAGCTCTCGTCACCAAAAACACGAATATGCGAACAAAACTTAATTTGAAGGTTCTGTTTCGAAGATATGAAATATTAAGATCAAAAGCCAGGGGGGGTCTCCGCCCTAGCGTGCTACAAACCCCCTCCCC
Source organism: Thinopyrum elongatum (assembly GCA_011799875.1). Classification (NCBI taxonomy): domain Eukaryota; kingdom Viridiplantae; phylum Streptophyta; class Magnoliopsida; order Poales; family Poaceae; genus Thinopyrum; species Thinopyrum elongatum. The sequence continues at coordinate 511,698,270 of CM022300.1, forward strand.
TTCGAGTACCAGGCATCAAGTTTTCGGTGAAAAAGTATGGACCGATTTCTTGACTAGTTTTAGATATCGTGTCGTTGTAGAGACGATGTGTATTCCCTCCGAATTAGAATGAGTGTCGCGGTTTTAACTAAAATGACGACAGTATCAACTTGATATTAATACATTACCTTTTATCGGGATAATATGGACTGAATGGTCGATTTGATAGTTGGCACAAAGTTTTCGTAATCAGTTTTGCTAAAGCACATCTAGATGTATCATAAGTATTGCACATCTAAGTCCTATGCCATTGATTTTACGTGAAGATTCATGGGCATTTTCATTTGTCTATTTCTTATCCTTTTTAATTTGATTAAGTCATTTAGATATGCAATAATTATGGTACATCTAGATATGCCCTAGACAGACCCGTTGGTAATCATATTCACAGTGATCACAACCTTTTCCTTTTGATAATCCACAGTGATCACAACTTGTCTCCTCAGGTACGAACTGACGAGACTGAAAGAACGAGGGAGGCACTGCCACTTCCACTGTCGCAGTGGCAAGTTGTGTCGACAAGAGCGGTCCCTTCCACGAATTAATGTGTACGTTCGGAACCAACTGAAAAGGAAAGTGTTGTCTTAGTAGGAAAAAAATGGTCTCTCATTAGTCTAGACTTACTTGGAGCTCCATCGAGAAAAAAGACTAGCTTGGAGCAAAGCACGCACCAATTGAAAAATGCAGTTGGCAACTTGGCATGCCCACGAGGGTACACAACAATTCCAATGGTCAATGGCGAACCAACTTGTGGTTGGATGGTTAGAGGGACTGTGGTATTCCCAGCCCATCAGGGTTCAAGTTCTGGTGCTCGTATTTATTCCTGAATTTATTTCAGGATTTCCGGCGATGCGCATTCAGTGGGAGGAGACGTTCCCGTCGACGACGAGGTGCCTACGGTGACTTCGTAAATTTTAAGATGATATGCCAGCTCAGTCTTTCGGAGGTGCTCATAGGGATAGGGTGTGCGTGTGTGCGTTCATAAGGGTGAGTGTATGCGCGTGTATATGAACGCTTTCATCTGTACTGTGTTCAAAAAAAATTCCAATGGTCAATGGCGGCTGCGTCGTAATTTAGTTGTTGGAACGATTTGGAAGAATATTTTTTTCTGAAGACTTCCGAGTACCAGTTCTTAGCTTATATGTCTTCAAAATAATGGACATGTGACACTTCCCTGAGGTATAGCGGAGGAATTTGTACTGATATGTAAATGCTATGAAGAACACTGACGTACACGTTTTCAGGTGCAATTTACCATAAGACATAAGGGCATCAAAAGTGTTCTTGTGAGCTCGAGCTCACATGCGTGCAAATTTCCACCACGGAATGACATTCATGTAAGTTTTGGCAAAAAAATATCGATGCTTCAAAATGCTTCCAAAAACAGTCAATATCATGTTTTTATATCTGCCGAGACCCATTGTAAAAATTTGCACGGATGTAAGACACGCATCAATGTTTGCTACCACAAAAAATCAGTTATTTCTTGAATATTTTAGCATTATCCCGATTTTATTATAGAAAGGGTGCATATGAGCTCGAGCTCACAAACTATTTATCATTGTAAATTCTCAAGTCTTTTATGTTCGAGATCACAGGGTTCCTATCAAAATGGGGTGCAACAGGCAAAAATATGCATATATGAGAGGCTAAATATGAGTTTTTTTTATCTAAGCCCTTCAAAAATTTCCACTTCACACTTCTTACCAATGCTAGGGGCGCGGCGTCTCTCCCTTATACACATAGCTTCAACATTGGTAGTGTGAGATGCTCATCGTCAACTAGCCAAAAAGTCATATTTAATTATTTTTTAACAATACATACGCAGAACTCATATATACGCATATACACTCACCCCTATTGATGCACAAGCGCATACCTTACCCCTATGATCATCTTTGAGAGACTGAGTCGGCATATCATCTTCAGATTGACGAAGTCGTCACAAACATCCTCGTAGTCGATAGGAACGTCTCCTTTCACTGAATACACATGCCATAAGGCCTAAAATAAATTCAGAAAAATACAAGCATCCATTTCAAGTTTAGGATTTGATCCCTGACAAGATGAGAATAATCACTATCATCCTAACCATCCAATCATAAATTGATTCTATTCACACAAAAAAATTCACAAATTGGTTTGCAGTACAACTAAGAGCGCGTTTTGTTGCTCGCATCGATTTTGGCGTATTTGCATAGACTTCTCAGATGGGTCTGGCTGAGAAAAAACAACCTATAAACCACTAACTGCATATTGTTTGGTTGCCCGTATATAGGTTAGCTGCATGAAGGAACTAATTTTGACCCGTTGCTTGGTTAGACGCATAGCATTAGGCGCACATAGGACATACTGTTTGGTTGCAACCTGCACTAGGTGCTGTCGCCACTTCTCACTAGTGATGACCTTACCACACATGATCTTAACAGTTTCACTCCTAGCTACAAAACAAATTACGGTTCATCCTAACTACTATCAAATGACAGTACACATTATTAAGAGCCAAATGGCTGAATGGGGAAAGTTCATCATCCCTCCTCTTCCTCTTCCTCTTACCTCTTCTTCTGCTGCTGTTGTTCCTCTTCGTTTTCCTCTTCTGCTGCTGCTCTTCTTCTTCTTCTTCTTCTTCTTCTTCAGATCATTGTCTGACCTCTGTTATCCCACATTGCCTGTGCCCACTCCAGTCTTTTGTTCTTCCAGGCTTCGTTGTCAAGTGCCTCAACACCATGGTCACCGACGTCATGATCGTCAGGCGTCACATCTTCCTCCTCAGGCACCACTTCATCACAACCCCATTGCAGGATCCAGTTCTGCAGAATGCAACATGCAAGAACAAGCTTAACCTGGGTAGGGTAAGGGTGGAATGGCTTCTGATCCAGGATCTTGAACCTGTTCTTCAGAGCTCCAAATGCCCTCTCAACCGTTACTCTAAGGCTGGACTGTCTGAGATTGAATAGTTCATGTGGAGCCCTAGGGTAGTTCCTACCAGAGAACTCGTTCAGATGATATCTGGTCTTCCTGAAGGGTGGAAGAACACCTGCCCGACATGCATAGCCAGCATCTCCTAGGTAGAACGTGCCATCAGGGATGTTGATGCCATCAGGACGACTCATGTTGTCACTGAGTATGTTAGCATCATGTGGTGACCCTTCCCAGCCAGCCAGCACATAGGTGAACTTCAGATCGAAGTCAACAACAGCAAGCACATTCTGGCTTGTGTAGTGCTTCCTCTCCCTGTATGCTGCAGCTTGTGACCTCAGCACTCTGGCAGTGACATGAGTATCATCTATTGCCCCAATGCAATCCTGAAATGGCAATACAAGATTGTGTTAGTGCTCACCTTGAACAATCCAAGCGTATCAAGCAATGAACTACATGCTGCAGTGCTCACCTTGAAGTATGGATACCATCTTGGGCTAGTGCAAATCCTAGTAGGAGTCCAGCCAGTTGGTGACTAGATCATCTCTCCTCTGAGCTCCCCAACAGCATACAACACTTGCTTGAAGTACCTTGACATGGTCTCCATTGATCTCCTGAACATGTTGTGGATAATCCTGAACCTCTGGTTATGGCCAATTAACATGAAGGAACATGGCAACTTACTCTTTCACACTGGTGTGGATGCTATCTTCTAGCAGCCCCCTGCCCCCGAAGGTCTGGAAAAGTCTGGCAAATGGTGCTCTTTTCATTCTAAGCATCCAAAGAGCCTCGGTGTTGTTGCAGTTGTATATGTAGTTCAGATTGGCGATCCTCTCCTGCTATCGCATACGCATTGGAGCATATCTGATGACAGGTCTCTCACCACGGCGAACAACTCTCTTGTGCATGAACATGACCCATGCCTGAATCACATCTATCAGTGCTCCTGCCTGAACTACCAGCCGCATTCGTGCGTCCATAACCTAGTCCACATCGGGGGTGCGTTGAGCAGTGGGGAAATCGATCCTACACCTTGCCTAACAGCCTAACAACGTACCTAACATAGGGAAGAGGGAGTGTTGCTTACCGGCATCGGAGACGAGGACGATGAAGGGGGGCAATGGCTGAGTCAAGGACGACCTGATGGTAGCCAAATGGAAGAGCAGCAACAGCTCCTACTGCTGGATCTGCCGCCTCCGCCGCCGCCTGCACAGATCTGAATCGCCGTCGCCGATGGTGGTGGTGAGACTAGAGGAAGTGGCTGTCCTAGAGGCAGCGGTGATCGAGTAAATGGATGGGTGGGGGTGAGCCTAGATTTGGCGTCGTGCCGCCACGCCCGTTTTCCATCTCCCGCCATCCCCACTCGCTTTCGCCCTGCCCCCTACGTGTGAGCTTGAGCCGCCCTCAGCCTGGCTCGCTAGAAACTGCCAAATGTGCGGATCCGAACCAGTCCACTACGTTCACAACCAACTGCACATTTCATGGCCCAACTAGACCTAGTTGCGACTTTGTGGGTAACCAAACGCATCCTAAATCCACAACACTAATTTTCTCAGCTTGTTTCGTCACGTACGAATCGACGAGACGAAGGCACCGTCACTGTTGCAGCGGGCCCTTCGCAGTGAGCAACTTGTGTCGACAAGAGCGGGGCCCTTCCGTGAATACGTACGTTCGGTACCAACTGAAAAGGAAAGTGTTGTCCCAAGAGGAAAAAGGTGCACGTAAACCTGTGGTTGGATGGTTAGAGGGACTGTGGTATCCCCAGCCCACCAGGGTTCAAATCCTGGTGCTCGCATTTATTCCTGAAATTATTTCAGGATTTCCGGCGATGCGCATTTAGTGGGAGGAGACGTTCCCGTTGACGACGAGGTGCCTACGGCGACTCGTAAATTTCAAGATGATATGCCGGCTCAGTCTTTCGAAGATGCTCATAGGGGTAGGATGTGCGTGTGTGCGTTTATAGAGGTGAGTGTATGCGTGTGTATATGAACGCTTGCGTCTGTACTGTGTTAAAAAAAATATCTCGACTTTTTTGACGGAACTGTACCAATTGAAAAAATGGAGTTAGCATGCCCAAGAGGGTACACAAGAAAGTTCCCAGTCACTTGCAGGCGCTCATCAGTCGTAGTTTAGTTATTGGAGCGACTTGGAAGAATATTCTTTTATCTGATCCAGACTTCTGAGTACCGGTTCTGGCTTATAGCGCCTGCAAAATGATGGATGTGGTCACTTTCCTAAGGTACAGCCGAGGAGTTCGTACTAACATGTACTCCCTCCGTTGCTAAATAGAAATCCTTTTAGACATTCTAACACGGACTACATACAGAGCAAAATAAACGAATCTACACTCTAAAATATGTTTATTACATTCGTATATAGTCTTTATTGAAATCTTAAAAAAGACTTATATTTAGGAACAGAGGGAGTATAGCCGGGTAGCATTGAAAGGAAAAACACGGTGATACAAGTTTTCAGGTGCAATGTACTCCTTCCGTTTCTAAATATAAGTCTTTTTAGAGATTTTAACAAAGACTACATACGAATGTATATAGATATATTTTAAAGTGTAGATTCATTCATTTTGCTCCGTATGTAGTTCGTATTAGAATGTCTAAAAAGGTTTTTTATTTATGAACGAAGGGAGTACAATGCACCACATTCCAGTACCATGCATGACATGTTGGTTTAGAAGGTGATGGCAGTTAGCTGACTGGTACACGGTCTCCTAATGCTATGAAAGGCTCACAAACAACCTGACGTAGACCACGGAAGTTTCCTTTTGAATACGGAGTATATATCCTTTTAACCTTTTCAAATTGTCCTGGTTTCAAGTCCTTCTAACGCTCAATGCACCCTTTTCTCACATTACTTCAATTTTGCCCTGGTCGACTTGCATGTGGACCTAACTCCATGGAACAATATGCTACTGCGGAAACATGAAAGAATTGCAATCTTAGATCAAAACACTACGTGTGAAAAGCTTGATAAGGGCTAGTTACTTGTACATTTGATTAGTATGAGCCACTCACATCGTTTTTTAAGGATAGCTCGGAGTAGGACCCTACAATAAAGAGCAGATAGCCCACATGAATCATGGGAATAACAATACGAGGCCTTCAATATAGTTTTATAAATAACTCCCGTCCGTACTTATCCAAAAAACATGGTGCCTAGGTAACACATGACCTGTCGATCAATCCCAGCGAGATCAGAGAGACATAACACATGATATAGCAGAGGAGTTTGTACTGACATGTATAGCAAATAAATATCAAATGAACACGGAGGAGGTACAAGTTTTTCAAGTGCATTGTACGATGTACCATATGGACTAAGGAGCTATCGAACATTTTGTTGGCTGATTTGTTTTCGAAAATGTTAAAGAGTTGACGTTCGTTGGAAATAATTTTCAAGGGAATTGAACACCCTCTGGTGCATTCGATCCCGCACCTTTTTAAATGAGAGAGAGTCCTCACATAGCTACCTAATTGTTTGACTATTTATTGATCTTCACTTTTTTTTGAGTAGTTTGTCATTTACTCTTGTGCTTCACTTATATCGTAAGAGTAAATTGTTAAATGAATTGAATATCATAAAGTTGAAATTATATGTGCTTCATATACTTGTATCATGCCTAGTAATAGTTTCACATGGGGTTTAGAAAGTAAAATCTCTTGAAGTTGGACAATCACAATATTGGTCATACAAGCAGTTCATGAATGATTAGTATAAGGAAGAGCACTTTCACATATAAATATATTATCTTAAACATCTTTTATGATTGTGAATACCCATTAATTATTTTCAAACTTGAGCAAATTAGTTGAAGTTGGACAAACAAGACAACGTAATGAGTTATGTTTGAGTATATTTGCATCGAAGTTATATTGTTATGGATCCTCCAACATGTGGTGCTTGTTTAGAATATTTTGCTAGCCAAAATTTCTGTACTAAGCAGGAATAATGCTTGAGCACCCAAATCCTTGAGCCAAGTTTCTTACATGAGTGTCCACCATATCTACCTATATACAGTATTACCCTGCCATTCCAAGTAAATTTGCATGTGCCATCTCTAAATCTTCAAATAAGCATCTGTTTTGTGTGCCCGTGCCGCTCATGAAGTGGCAGGGGGTGGTCAATATCTTCCATGCTAAGCGGGTTATTCTCACGAGGGATGTTTACTCACTTGTCATTCCACGAGAGAGACTGGTAATTGGGATGCCCAGTCTTGTAATCAAAATGAAAAAATAATAATAAAACAAACTCCCTCGGAAAGTTAATTGTATGGAGGGCACCCGAGGATTCTGCTAGCCATGGCTTGTGTTTGAATGGTTGAGGGGGAGTAAACTTTACCTTTCTGCTTGGGAACCGCCAATAATGTGTTTAACATGGAAGATATTGAGAATCCTTGGTCGTGGCGTTGACAGGAAAAGTACACCTCTCAAAATGTATTCATCTCCGATTTAAGCTTCGGGCTCTGGCACCTCTGCAAATCCATTGCTTCCCTCTGCGAAGGGTTTATCTTTTACTTTTTCTGTTAATTTTATTTTTGTTGAGTCAATTTCTTATTCCAACATATTCTCTAGTTGGCAAGCATCATGTGGTGGGAAAGATCCAGACACATATAGCCATTCAAATATATTTGATCATGAATTATTATTGTTAACAATTATCTCTATGATAAATGAGTTGAGAGACCCTATCTTTCTCTGTGTTCGATGGATGCTATTTGTTCTAAAATTATGCTTTGAGTATTAGCAATCATAGAATACTATATGATAATTGAGTATGTGAAACTCTTACTTAGACTTTGTTGCAAATAAGATGTATTTAAATTGTTTGGTGACTAATAATATAGGTTGTTAAGTCTCAAGAGAATGCATTGTTTGAACCATAACATGTGAATTGATTGCTACTTTATCATGATGAGTTTTATGAGAAAGAGTTGCTGCTACGATGCTAGGAAGAGTGATTAAAATTATCATTGATCAAACTTATGCACTATATTAGCATTCACACTTCATAAATTATTTCTTTTATCATTTACCTATTCGAGGACGAGCAGGAATTAAGCTTGGGGATGCTGATACGTCTCCAACGTATCTATAGTTTATGAAGTATTCATGCCATGTTAGCAATAATTTTATATGGTTTTGGTGCACCTTTATATGACTTTTATATGATTTTCATGGACTAACATATTGACTAGTGCCAAGTGCGAGTTGTTGTTTTCTGCTTGTTTTTGGTTTTCCAGTGAATCTCCATATCAAATGAAGTCCAAATGCAACAAAACTTTTTGACGATTTTTCTAGAAGGAAAGGGACCCATGAGGCTTCGAGGGAGTACCAGAAGACCCACAGGGGCCCCATAAGGCACTAGGGCGCGCGCGGGGGGGGGGGGGGGGGGGGGGGGGGGGGGGTGGATGTGCCCTAGTACCTTATGGGCCCCCTTTGGCACCTCTTTGCGTGATTTCAACTCTGAAAATTCTTATAAATAGGGAAACCCACAAAAGTTAACCTAGAACTTTCGCTCCGCCGCCGCAAGCCTCTGTACCGAAGTGATTTCAACTCTCTCTCTCTCTTTCTCTCTCTCTTGTGTTCTTGATTTGGCATGATCTTGATGTACCGCGAGCGTTGTTAATATAGTTGGATCATATGGTGTTTCTCCCTCTCTATCTTGTTGTGATGAATTGAGTTTTTACCTTTGAGATCTCACTATTATCAGATTGAATACTTTTTGGATTTGAGAACACTTGATGTATGTCTTGCATGTGGATACCTATGGTGACAATGGGGGTTTCTATTGATCCACTTGATATATGTTTTGGCAATCAACTTGCGGATTCCCGCGGTGACATTGGGGTAATCTAGGCATAGAGGTTGATGCACCTTTTCGTCCTTCTTTCTCTGGTAGAAACCTTGGGGGTACTCTTTGAAGTTCTTTGTGTTGGATTGAATATTATGAATCTGAAGTTGTTTGATGCGTATCGAATAATCAACTCACAGATGCTTGTGGTGACATTGGAGTATCTAGGTGAGATTAGAGTTGGTTGATGCATATCATATGGTGTTATTTTAGTACGAACTCTAGGGCTGTTTGTGACACTTATAGGGATGGCTCAATAGATTGATCGGAAAAGATAACTTCGAGGTGGTTTCATACCCTACAACAATTTCTTCTTATGTTCTCCGCTTGATAAGAACTTTGGAGTGACTCTTTGTCGCACGTTGAGGGATTGTTATATGATTCAAGTATGTTAGCACTGTTGAGAGATTACACTAGTGAAAGTATGAACCCTAGGTCTTGTTTCTAAGCATTGCCATACCGTTTATGCTCCATTTTATCACTTGCTACCTTGCTGTTTTTATATTTTCAGTTTACAAAAACCTATATCTATTATCCATACTACACTTGTATCACCATCTCTTCGCCGAACTAGTGCACCTATACAATTTGCCATTGTATTGGGTGTGTTGGAGACACAAGAGATTTATTGTATTTGATTTCTGGGTTGTTTGAGAGAGACCATCTTCATCCTACGCCTCCCACAGATTGATAAATCTTAGGTCATCCACTTGAGGAAAATTTGCTACTGTCCTACAAAACTCTACACTTGGAGGCCCAACAACGTCTACAAGAATAAAATTTGCATAGTAGATATCAAGCTCTCTTTTTGACGCCATTGCCGGGGAGGTGAGTGCTTGAAAATATATCTTTAGATCTTGCAATTGAATCTTTTACTTTCTTGTTTTATCGCTAGTTTGGTTTTATAAAATAAAACTACAAAAAAATTGGAAGTGGGTTTGCCTCATATTCTTCATCTTTATAATGTCTTTCTTGAAAATGATGGATCGGAAAATTATGCCAAAGTGTTAGAAAAAGAATTCAATAAAATGTTTAGCATAAAATCTTTGAATGATGAGTATGATTGCAATGTTGTTAGTATGAATTCTATGAATATCCAAAATACTAATGATGACTGCACTAGTCATGATAAAAAGTTTTCTTATAAGCATGTCAATTTTTGTGGAGTGCATAAAGTTTGTGAAGACATGCCTTATAGGGATAATAGATTTTGTAAGAAGCATAAACATGATAAAACCATGTGGTGGCTTAAAGTGATAGATGAATTTGCTACAAAATTATGCTCTCTTCATCCCATTGCTTGTGAGTTTTGCAATAGGGTTGGTCATCTTAATTTCCAATACATACTTTTTCATGATCGAATCGTGGCCAAATATTGTAACGACTTGATCACCCTTGAACTTTATAATGAACTTTGTTTATTTTTGGGGTGTGAAGAATTGTAACATAAAAATAGTTAGTTTGAAGCATTCATATTCACAGACCATGCTGAAACTAATTTAAAATAAATTTATATGTTTTGCATGGTAAATTGCAATGAGAATGCTTATATTGCCAACTATAGAAAGATGGGAAAACCAATAGAATATAAAAGGAACACTAGTGAAAGGGTAAAGATTTCCACTTTCCCTCCTATTGTTTCTCGTGATGAAACAGGTGTGACGCCTCTGACTCGACCGTGCACTAATCATACACGGAAATGTGCATGATCAAGACCAGAGACTCACAGGAAGATATCACAACACAACTCTAGACCAAAAATAAAGTCATACAAGCTTTATATTACAAGCCAGGGGCCTCGGGGGCTCAAATACATAAGCTTGAATACAAACGAGTTAGCGGAAGCAACAATATCTGAATACAGACATAAGTAAACAAGTCTACCTTAAGAAGGCTAGCAAAACAACGACAACATGGATCGGAAAGGCGCAGGCCTCCTGCCTGGGAGCCTCCTAACTACTCCTGGTCGTCGGTGGTCTCCACGTAGTAGTAGGATCCGTCGTGGTAGTAGTAGTCGTCGGTAGTGGCATCTGGCTCCTGGGATCCGTCATTTGATCTCATCAATTGGGTAGAGGAGAAAAATGGGGCAGCAAAGCAACCGTGAGTACTCATCCGAAGTACTCGCAAGACTTACATCAGATCTATGCTAAGTATGCATCAGTATCAAAGGAATGGGGCTGTATCTTTGGACTAGATTGAAGAAATGCCAGAATAGAGAGAAAGGCCTAGCCTATCGAAGACTAGCATCTTGCAGCATCAAAAGAGATAAGAGTAACATAACATAAGTAATAAGTATGTTGCAATATCAACGCCAAGAGATCATTTCTCGACTCCCTGCGAGAAAGCAATCCTGGAGCCATCATATCCATTTCACATCTCCATTATCCAGTTCTAGTTGTATCGACCGGGATACAACCCCGAGTGTCCGTTACCATGGACACGGCTATTCGAATAGATATACTTCCCTGCAGGGGTGCACCAACTTACCCAACACGCTCGATCAACTCTGGTCGGACACACTTTAACGGGTCATGCCCAGCCTCGGCCAATCAACACGCCGTAGTCCTACCTAGGCTCAACAGAGAGGCCAGCACGCCGGTCTACATCCTAAGCGTGCAGGGGTCTTGGGCTCATCGCCCTTTACACTCCTGCACGTTGCGTGGGCGGCCCGGAGCAGACCCACCCCTAATACAAGCACAGGTGGTTCCCGTCCAACCGGGCGCGCCGCTCAACCGCTGACGTCAGTGAGCTTTCGGAAGAATCGTACGACACAGAGTGCCCATACTTATCCCCGCGTGGTGGTCTATGCGAAAAGGCCAGAGGCCTACTCAGATTACATATCCAAACCGTTAGTGTCTTGGGAGCGCGCGGAGACGATCAATGATCCATGATCTGTGGTCCCGTCGCTCCGTCTCATGGACTTACGACAAGGGCTAAGAATGCCCGGCCGTGCCGCGTAGTTATCTTGCGGGTACCCTTCAGGTCAACCCTACTGCACATCACTCGTGGGTACCCTCACGGTCAACCCGACTTCACATTTCTCTCGCGGGTACCACTCGGGGCCGACCCGACTTCATCATGGTTCTAGGGTAAAGTCAAAGTAACCGTGTGTTTATAACATCAAGGGGGAAACCTGAGAAATCACCCTCGATGGATTTCCACTCGATGGTCCATAACATCAAGGGAGAAACTAAGGAATCACCCTCGAAGGATTCCTACTCGATGTAACCGTCAAGGTGACTGCTACTTCTTGAGCTTGCGTTGGTTTTTCCCTTGAAGAGGAAAGGGTGATGCAACACAGTAGAGGTAAGTATTTCCCTCAGTTAAGAACCAAGGTATCAATCCAGTAGGAGAAGAACACACAAATCACCAACACCTGCACAAACAATCAAACACTTACACCCAACGCGATAGAGGGGTTGTCAATCCCTTCACGGTCAATTGCAAAGGTGAGATCTGATGGAGATAGATAAACAAAAGATAAAATATTTTTGAGTTTTTTGGTATATAGATCTGAAAATAAAAGATTACAAAATAGTAGATCGGAAAGTAATATGGTGGAAAATAGACCCGGGGGCCATAGGTTTCACTAGAGGCTTATCTCATGAAGGCAAATAATACGGTGGGAACAAATTACTGTCGAGCAATTGATAGAAAAGTGCAAAGTTATGATGATATCCAAGGCAAGGATTATGCATATAGGCATCACGTCCGTGTCAAGTAGACCGACTCCTGCCTGCATCAACTACTATTACTCCACACATCGACCGCTATCCAGCATGCATCTAGAGTATTAAGTTTATAAAGAACGGAGTAATGCCTTAAGTAAGATGACATGATGTAGAGGAATTAACTCAAGCAATATGATGAAAACCCCATCTTTTTATCCTCGATGGCAACAATGCAATACGTGTCTCGCTACCCCTACTTTGTCATTGGGTGAAATCACGCAAGATTGAACCCAAAGCTAAGCACCTCTCCCATTGCAAGAAAAACCAATCTAGTTGGCCAAACTAAACCGATAATTCGAAGAGAAATACAAAGATATTAAATCATGCATAAAAGAATTCAGAGAAGATTCAAATAATATTCATAGATAAGCTGATCATAAATCCACAATTCATCGGATCTCGACAAACACACCGCAAAAGAAGATTACATCGGATAGATCTCCAAGAACATCAAGGAGAATGTTGTATTGAGAATCAAAAGAGAGAAGAAGCCATCTAGCTACTAGCTATGGACCCGTAGGTCTGAGGTAAACTACTCACGCATCATCGGAAGGGCAATGGAGTTGATGTAGAAGCCCTCCGTGATCGATTCCCCCTCCAGCGGGATGCCGGAAAAGGCCCCAAGATGGGATCTCACGGTAACAGAAGGTTGCGGCAGTGGAAAAGTGTTTTCGTGGATGCCTCTGGTGGTTTTGGAATATATGTGAATATATAGGAGGAAGAGCTAGGTCAGGGGAGTCCTGAGGGGCCCACAAGGTAGGGGGGCGCGCCCTCCACCCTTGTCGCCGCCTCGTGGCTCTTCTGACTTGGACTCCAAGTCCCCTGGGTGTCTTCTGGTCCAAGAAAAATCATTGTGAAGTTTTATTCCGTTTGGCATTTCTTTTCTGCGAGGCTAAAAAACAAGGAAAAAACAGAAACTGGCACTGGCACTGGGCTCTAGGTTAATAGGTTAGTCCCAAAAATAATATAAAATAGCATATTAATGCATATAAAACATCCAAAACAGATAATATAATAGCATGGAACAATAAAAAATTATAGATACATTGGAGACGTATCAAGCATCCCCAAGCTTAATTCCTGCTCGTCCTCGAGTAGGTAAATGATAAAAACAGATTTTTTGATGTGGAATACTACCCAACATACTTATCCATGTAATTTTCTTTATTGTGGCATGAATGTTCAGATCCATAAGATTCTAAACAAAAGTTTAATATTGACATAAAAACAATAATACTTCAAGCATACTAATAAAGCAATCATATCTTCTCAAAATAACATGGCCAAAGAAAGTTATCCCTACAAAATCATATAGTCTGGCTATGCTCCATCTTCGTCACACAAAGTACTCAAATCATGCACAACCCCGATGACAAGCCAAGCAATTGTTTCATACTTTTGATGTTCTCAAACCTTTTCAACTTTCACGCAATACATGAGCGTGAGCCATGGACATAGCACTATAGGTGGAATAGAATATGGTGGTTGCGGAGAAGACAAAAAGAAGGAGATAGTCTCACATAAACTAGGCGTATCGACGGGCTATGGAGATGCCCATCAATAGATATCAATGTGAGTGAGTAGGGATTGCCATGCAACGGATGCACTAGAGCTATAAGTTTATGAAAGCTCAAAACAAAAAAAAACTAAGTGGGTGTGCATCCAACTTGCTTGCTCACGAAGACCTAGGGCAATTTGAGGAAGCCCATCATTGGAATATACAAGCCAAGTTCTATAATGAAAAATTCCCACTAGTATATGAAAGTGACAACATAGGAGACTCTCTATCATGAAGATCATGGTGCTACTTTGAAGCACAAGTGTGGAAAAAGGATAGTAACATTGCCCCTTCTCTCTTTTCTCTCTCACTTTTTTTTGGTGGGCTTCTTTGGCCTCTTTTATTTTATTTGTGGGCTTCGTTGGCCTCTTTTATTTTTTTTCCTCACATGGGACAATGCTCTAATAATGAAGATCATCACACTTTTATTTACTTACAACTCAAGAATTACAACTCGATACTTAGAACAAAATATGACTCTATATGAATGCCTACGGCGGTGTACCGGGATGTGCAAGGACTCAAGAGTGACATGTATAAAAATTATGAACGGTGGCTTTGCCACAAATACTATGTCAACTACATGATCATGCAAAGCAATATGACAATGATGGAGCATATCATAATAAAACGGAACGGTGGAAAGTTGCATGGCAATATATCTCGGAATGGCTATGGAAATGCCATAATAGGTAGGTATGGTGGCTGTTTTGAGGAAGGTAAAAGGTAGGTGTATGGCACCGGCGAAAGTTGCGTGGTACTAGAGAGGCTAGCAAATGTGGAAGGGTGAGAGTGCGTATAATCCATGGACTCAACATTAATCATAAAGAACTCACATACTTATTGCAAAAATCTATTAGTCATCGAAACGAAGTACTACGCGCATGCTCCTAGGGGGATATATTGGTAGGAAAAGACCATCGCTCATCCCCGACCGCCACTCATAAGGAAGACAATCAATAAATACCTCATGCTCCAACTTCGTTACATAACGGTTCACCATACGTGCATGCTACGGGAATCACAAACTTTAACACAAGTATTTCTACAATCCACAATTACTCACTAGCATAACTCTAATATCACCATCTTTATATCTCAAAACAATCATAAGGAATCAAACTTCACATAGTATTCAATGCACTTTATATGAAAGTTTTTATTATATCCCTCTTGGATGCCTATCATATTAGGATTAAATTTATAACCAAAGCAAATTACCATGCTGTTTAGAAAGACTCTCAAAATAATATAAGTGAAGCATGAGAGTTCAATAATTTCTATAAAATAAAACCACCGCCGTGCTCTAAAAAGATATAAGTGAAGCACTGGAGCAAAATTGCCTAGCTCAAAAGATATAAGTGAAGCACATAGAGTATTCTAATAAATCACGATTCATGCATGTCCCTCTCAAAAGGTGTGTACAGCAAGGATGATTGTGGCAAACTTAAAAAGCAAAGACTCATATCATACAAGACGCTCCAAGCAAAACACATATCATGTGGTGAATAAAAATATAGCCTCAAGTAAATTTACCGATAGACGAAGACGAAAGAGGGGATGCCTTCCGGGGCATCCCCAAGCTTAGGCTCTTGGTTGTCCTTGAATATTACCTTGGGGTGCCTTGGGCATCCCCAAACTTAGGCTCTTGGTTGTCGTTGAATATTACCTTGGGGTGCCTTGGGCATCCCCAAGCTTAGGCTCTTGCCACTCCTTATTCCATAGTCCATCAAATCTTTACCCAAAACTTGAAGACTTCACAACACAAAACTCAACAGAGAACTCGTGAGATCTGTTAGTACAAGAAAATAAAATCACCACTTTTTGGTACTGTTGTGAACTCATTATTTATTTATATTGGTGTAATATATACTGTATTCCAACTTATCCATGGTTCATACCCCCCGATATTACCCATAGATTCACCAAAATAAGCAAACAACACAAAGAAAACAGAATATGTCAAAAACAGAACAGTCTGCGAATATCCGAATTGTTCCAATGATTATGTAACTCCAAAATTTCTGAAAAATTAGGAAAACATAGGAAATTTGTATATAAATCTTGTGTAAAAAATTCAGGGTTTTTAAACCCTCCAGTGAATTATTAAAATTCTGTGACTAGACGCAAAAGTTTCTATTTTTCAGCAAGATCAAATCAACTATCACCGTAAGCCATCCCAAAGGTCTTACTTGGCACAAACACTAATTAAAATACCAAAACACATCTAACCAGAGGCTAGATGAAAAATTTATTGAAAAACAACAAGGAAAAATATTGGGTTGACTCCCAACAAGCGCTTTTCTTTAAAGCCTTTTAGCTAGGCATTGGTAATTTTGATGATACTCATATGAAAGAAAAGATTTGAGGCACAAAGAGAGCATCGTAAAACATGTGAAAAACACATCTAAGTCTAACATACTTCCTATGCATAGGCATTTTATAGGAAAACAAATTAGCAAGACAAGCAAGATCTAGCATATGCAAGGAAGAAGAAAGAAACAATAGCAATCTCAACATAACGAGAGGTAATTTAGTAACATGAAAATTTCTACGACCATATTTTACTCTCTCATAATAATTACATGTAGGATCATAATCAAATTCAACAATATAACTATCACATAAAATATTCTCTTCATGATCCACATGCATACAAAGTTAACACTCTTCCAAAATAGTGGGGTTATCAAATAAAGTCATGACCTCTCCAAGCCCACTTTTATCAAAAAATTCATAAGATTGATCATACTCCAAAGTAATGGGATCATTATTACCTAGAGTTGACACTCTTCCAAACCCACTTTCAATATTATTGCAACCATTATTATCATGAGGCTTAAATAAATTTTCAAGATCATAAGAAGAATCACCCCAATCATGATCATTGCAATAAGTAGTGGACATAGCAAAACTAGCATCCCCAAGCTCAGGGTTTTGCATATTATTAGCACAATTGACATTAAGAGAATTTATAATAACATCATTGCAATCATGCTTTTCATTCAAGGAGCCATCTTGAATCACTTCATAAATTTCATCACAATTTTCAGATTCACGACTTTCAAGCAAAACTTCATAAAGATAATCTAGTGCACGCAACTCACTAGCAATTGGTTCATCATAATTGGATCTCTTAAAAAGATTAGCAAGTGGATGAGGATCCATAAACTTTTTGGTTTCTGATTTTCAATAAACACACAATTATAACAAGCAAACAAGCAAACAAGCAAACAAGCCAAGTAAGACATAGAGGCAAACGAAAAGACGAACGGAAGAAGGGCGAATAAAAAGGCAAATCTTTTTGTATTTTTCAGAAAATGTTTTAGAAGTGGGGGAGAGGAAAACGAGAGGCAAATGGTGAATAATATAATGCAAGAGATGAGAGTTTATGATCGGTACTTGGTATGTCTTGACTTGGCGTAGATCTCCCCGACAACGGCGCCAGAAATTCTTCCTGCTACTTATTGAGCTTGTGTTGGTTTTTCCCTTGAAGAGGAAAGGGTGATGCAGCACAGTAGAGGTAAGTATTTCCATCAGTTAAGAACCAAGGTATCAATCCAGTAGGAGAAGAACGCACAAATCACCAACACCTGCACAAACAATCAAACACTTGTACCCAACGCGATAAAGGGGTTGTCAATCCCTTCACGGTCAATTGCAAAGGTGAGATCTGATAGAGATAGATAAAAAAAAGATAAAATATTTTTGGGTTTTTTGGTATATAGATATGAAAATAAAAGATTGCAAAATAGTAGATCGGAAAGTAATATGATGGAAAATAGACCCGGGGGCCATAGGTTTCACTAGAGGCTTCTCTCATGAAGGCAAATAATACGATGGGTGAACAAATTACTGTCGAGCAATTGATAGAAAAGCACAAAGTTATGACAATATCCAAGGCAATGATTATGCATATAGGCATCACGTCCGTGTCAAATAGACCAACTCCTGCCTGCATCTACTACTATTACTCCACACATCGACCGCTATCCAGCATGCATCTAGAGTATTAAGTTCATAAAGAACGGAGTAACGCCTTAAGTAAGATGACATGATGTAGAGGAATTAACTCAAGCAATATGATGAAAACCCCATCTTTTTATCCTCGATGGCAACAATGCAATACGTGTCTCGCTACCCCTACTTTGTCATTGGGTGAAATCATGCAAGATTGAACCCAAAGCTAAGCACCTCTCCCATTGCAAGACAACCAATCTAGTTGGCCAAACCAAACCGATAATTCGAAGATAAATACAAAGATATTAAATCATGCATAAAATAATTCAGAGAAGATTCAAATAATATTCATAGATAAGCTGATCATAAATCCACAATTCATCGAATCTCGATAAACACACCGCAAAATAAGATTACATCAGATAGATCTCCAAGAACAGCAAGGAGAACGTTGTATTGAGAATCAAAGAGAGAGAAGAAGCCATCTAGCTACTAGCTATGAACCCGTAGGTCTGAGGTAAACTACTCACGCATCATCGGAAGGGCAATGGAGTTGATGTAGAAGCCCTCCGTGATCGATTCCTCCTCCGGCGGGATGCCGGAAAAGGCCCCAAGATGGGATCTCACGGGAACAGAAGGTTGCGGCGGTGGAAAAGTATTTTTGTGGATGCCTCTGGTGGTTCTAGAATGTATGTGAATATATAGGAGGAAGAGCTAGGTCAGGGGAGTCCCGAGGGGCCCACAAGGTATTGTCGCCGCCTTGTGGCTCTTTTGACTTGGACTCCAAGTCCCCTGGGTGTCTTCTGGTCCAAGAAAAATCATCGTGAAGTTTTATTCCATTTGGACTCCGTTTGGCATTCCTTTTCTGCAAGGCTCAAAAACAAGGAAAAAAAACAGAAGCTGGCACTGGGCTCTAGGCTAATAGGTTAGTCCCAAAAATAATATAAAATAGCATATTAATGCATATAAAACATCCAAAACAGATAATATAATAGCATGGAACAATAAAAAATTATAGATACGTTGGAGACGTATCAGTGACCGTGGAGGAATCACCCTGATGGATCACACTTGAGGTGTTGCACGATAGAGTCATTATTGGGAGTGGGGAAGGAGGAATCACCCTCCGTAGACCACGACCGATTAACTACACTACAAAGATCTGATCAGAAGTGCTATACGAGGTATCACCCTTGGCACTCGATAGTAACTCTGCAGAGTCGTACAACTAAGGGGGTGTGAGGTGATGTGTCGGGCTCTGGACATCGATCACGTTGATCGATTCATCGATCATAAAGTGGGGGCAACAGGGACAAGGTGAGTGGTCACTGGTGGATCACTAACCAACCTATACTAAGCATATAGGATAAGCGGGTAGGTAACAATAGCAGGTTACAAAATCAGGCTATGCATCAGAATAGGATCAAACAAATACAATAGCAAATTCTAATGCAAGCATGAGAGAGAAGGAAATGGGCGATATAGGAATGATCAAGGAGGTTTTGCTTGCCTGGTTACTCTGCTGCAAGTGGCTGGACGTCAGAGGTGTAGTCGTACCCGGGAGCAGTGTTAGTCTCAGTGCCTACCGGAGAGAAGAGGGGGAAGAAACAATAAATATAAAGCGAACAGATGCATCATGATGCATGACATGACAATATGCAGTGCTAGGGGCGACCTAACGCAGTGCTACACGATACACACGAAGCGGGAAAACATCTGGGAATGTTTTCCCGGCATTTGGCATTTTCTGGACAAATGAATCGGAGGGGAAGGATCCATGTTCATCATGTTAGAGGCATGTGAGAGATGAACAGATAACATATTTGGATTCGTTAGATTTTTCTAAGCAACTTTCATATATAAATTATTTTCATCCGAGTTACGTATTATTTTATATGATTTTTCGAAGTTTAAAAGATTTTTCATAATTACTGGATTTAATTTAATTTGAAAATCATTTAAATATTAAATGCTATGAGTACACTTCTTTGTAACCAGAATTGTGCAACAGAGGCTGACATGTGGGCCCAGTCAACTGCATAGTCAGCAGTTGACTGGTCAATGAAGACTGGTCAAAGGGTCCAGGGGGATCCACATATCATTGGCTAGGGCCAGCCCAGTCAGCATTTAACTGGTCAACTGGGTCCAATGGGACCCAGTAGTCAGTGATACAACTAATATAACAGTGTTTAATTATCACAGAACCTTTTGCTCTGGGTATTTCTTTCACCTCAAAATAGTCAACACACACATGGGGTTTAATCAACGTCTATGGCCCGTGCCAAGGTCCCAACCGAGACACCTATACCAAATGGTTATTTGATTTGAATCTTCCTTCCAGTGAAGATTGGCTCCTGCTAGGGGATTTTAACTATATACGAGCTCCAGATAATTGTAACAAGCCGGGTGGTGATGTGGTGGACATGTTCACCTTTAATGATTTCATCAGAGCACAGGAACTGACAGAGCTACCGATCAAAGGACGCTCCTTTACGTGGAGTAATATGCAACAGGATCCACTCCTCAAGCAACTCGATTGGTTTTTCACCACCCTAAACTGGACACTTTCATTTCCTAATACAATGGTCCAACCACTAGGGCGTCCAATATCTGATCACGTGCCATGCAATGTTGTCATTCAGACAAAAATTCCCAAGAGCAAACTTTTTAGATTTGAACATTACTGGATCGCGCACCCTGGCTTCATGGATGTAGTTGCCGCAGCGTGGGCCAAGCCCATTAACCACGGGAAAGGATCAAATGCTGCATCCATCCTTTGTCAAAAACTCAAGGCTGTTCGACAGGCGCTTCGCCGATGGAGCAAGAATATCTCCCGCTTATCGATAGCGATAGAAAACACAAATAAAGCGCTCCTGGAAGTTGACACTTTGGAGGAGAAAAGACCCCCTAAGCCGGCCTGAAATGAACTTTAGGAAAATTCTAAAGAAACATCTACTGCGCCTCCTCTCATATCAAAAGGAATACTGGAAGAAATGCTGCACGATCAGATGGATCCAATTCGGGGATGAAAACACCAAAAAATTTCAAGCAGCGGCAACGGAAAGATATAGGAAGAATTACCTAACCAGTCTGAAAACTGCCGATGGCACTATTATTGATGACCACAATGGCAAGGAATCTATTCTCTTTAACTCATTCAGAGAATGGCTAGGAACTTCTAATCACCATCAGATGCGCTTTGATCTGGGCACCCTATTCCATCCTGACACTGAGCTTGATCAGGTCATGGTACCATTCACCCATGAATAAATAGATGGAGTAGTGAAAGAAATGCCCCCGGATAAGGCCCCAGGACCGGACGGTTTCAGTGGTGCCTTCCTGAAAGCCCGCTGCCCAGTAATTAAAGCAGACTTCTACAAGCTATGTTCTGAATTTCATGATGGATCGCTCAATATGGAGAGTCTGAATTACAGGTACATTACCCTGATCCCAAAAACTAACTCTCTAGAGACAGTCAACGACTATCGACCCATCACACTGCTCAACTGCTGTCTGAAACTAATAACTAAACTACTGGCCAACCGACTTCAATGAGTAATCCTTCGATTAGTTCACCACAACCAATATGGATTCCTCAAGGGGCGATCCATCCATGACTGCCTTGCATGGGCCTTCGAGTTTATTCACCAGTGCCAAAAATCCAAAAAAGAAATTATCTTGCTCAAACTAGACTTTGCAAAAGCGTTTGATACTATTGAACATGCAGCCATGATTCAGATTATGCAACAAATGGGTTTTGATGCCAAATGGATCCAATGGATTAGGTGCATCTTCCCCTCTGGGAAATCTTCAGTTTTATTGAATGGAGTCCCTGGACGTGAGTTCCCCTGCAACTATGGTGTTTGTCAGGGAGACCCTCTGTCCCCTTTGATTTTTGTGCTCGCGGCAGAACTACTTCAAGCAGCCATCAATGACGCGGTGAGCAAACAGCCGATAAGGCACCCGATCAATGATAACAGCACCACAGATTATCCAGTGATTCAGTATGCGGATGACACCTTGATCATCATGCCAGCGTGCCCTTTGCAGACAGCACAAATGAAGAAAATCCTCACTGACTATGCTGACTCGATTGGTCTCCGCATCAATTTTCTGAAATCCACAATAGTACCCATCAATACAACTCCAGACCTAACTCAAAGGATCGCCTCCATCTTTGGATGCAGCACAGCGACCATGCCATTTACATACCTAGGGTTGCCGCTCGGCACCACCAGGTCGTCAGTGCAAGATCTCACCCCACTGGTATGCAGAGTGGAACGCAAGATCATGGCTGCAATGTTGCTGATGTCGTACGCTGGAAAGCTAGCCCTGGCTAATTCACTCATCACCTCGTTGGCTATCTTTTCCATGGGGACAATTAGATTACCTCCCAAGATAGTGGAACAACTGGATAAAATCATACGTCAGTGCTTGTGGCGCAAGAAAACTGAAACGGGCGTCAAATGTAACTCTCTGGCCGCTTGGGACATCTGTCGCCCCAAAAACATGGTGGACTGGGGGTGCTAAACCTACGAGTCCAAAATGATGCCATGCTGTTAAAATTCTTGCACAAATTCTATAACCACCACGACATACCCTGGGTGAAACTGATCTGGGCCACCTACTACAACAACATGGTCCCACATGCAACTGAACCGTGTGGCTCATTTGGTGGCACGATGTGATGCAGCTCAGCCCAATTTTCAGAGGAGTCACCATAGTTCAAATAAGGTCGAGTGATACAACCTTGTTCTGGAAGGACTGCTGGAAGTCAACTATATTCGCTGAGACCTTTCCACGAGCGTACTCTTTCACCACGCGGCAAGACACCTCGTTCAAGGATTTCCTAATGACTACCAATCTACATTCAGTCTTTTATCTACCCCTATCGACACAGGCCCACGATGAGGTCCGAACAATGCAGATGGAGACCCTCGATACAGATATATCAGGACTAACTCACGACAAGTGGAGATACATTTAGGGGAAGCGTGAGTTCAGCGCTAAGGCATACTATGGTTACTACTTCAGAGAGGTTCACGCACACCCTGCTTTTACGTGGCTTTGGAAAGCAACCAACATTCCTAAAATCAAAGTATTTGGCTGGCTCCTCCTGGTAGACAGGCTCAACACTCGCAACATGTTGAAACGGAGGCATTACAACATTGGAAATAGTTTTAACTGCCTGCTTTGCGAAACTCATGTTGGAGAGACAGTGGAACACCTCTTTTTCCACTGCACATTTAGCCGGAGGTGCTGGGCTTTGCTGGGCATTAACTGGACCCCACATGGAGACAGGCTGAGGCTAGTCGAAGAGGCAAAAAATAATCACAATGGGCCCATGTTCATGGATCTCTTCCTGGTAGCTGCATGGGGTCTGTGCAAAGAAAGAGACAACAACCATTTTCGTAGGATCCCTCCCACGGTGGCTTCCTGGAAACAAAGATTCAAGACTGACTTTAGTAATCTACGATTTAGAGCCAAAGATCAAAAAAAGCAGTTTATTACTGCCTTTGTAAACTCTCTGGTGTAAACTTCCTTGTAAACCCACAAACTACCTATCTTCTAGCCCTTCTGAGGGGAGGGGTGTGTTCCATCCCTGCCTATACCCATGTAAATATGTGACACTGTCCCAAAAGGGATTCTAATACAAAAATGCAGTAGGAGCCTTTCCTACTATTTGATTGGTAAAAAAAACAATGTTTAATTAATCCAATATGTTTAGTTAGTGGGGTGGGGCCTAATGTCAGTGGAACATTAGCAATTTAGTTAATTAACCATAATGCTAAATGCTATAGTAAAAGGGCCCTGCATGTCAGTGACTGGTTAGCAGGTTAATAAGCTCCTAATGAGCTGACGGGTGGGACCCACCGGCGTTTAAACACCGGCGCGCGTGCCGGTGACCAAATGACGGCGGCACGACGCGGGACACCGCCGGAAAAGCCCTACAGGCCACCGTTTTGTGCATGGTTTGTTCCTACAGAGCCAGCATGACGAGGCGCGTCTACTGGTGCGATCGGCAGCAGCGGGGGCGGTCGGAGTGGCCGGGGGTGATGACGACAGGCGACAGCCGGCAACGGGCGTGATGGCAAATGGTGCTGGGGGCACGACAAGATGAGCCGAAGGGCCCGTTGGCTACCTGGGGTGGTGCTAAGCTTGCCGTGATGCACAGGTGGGGCTTGCAGGGGCTAGGGGCGCGGCGGCGACTAGCGGAGCGGTGGACGGAGCTACGGGCGGTGGGGAGGACATGCAGGAGCTCGAATCTGATTTCGAGAAGGCACAGGGAGGTGGCAGAGCTCACAGTGGTAGCGTCGGCGTGTTCGGGAGATCCGGGGAGGGGCAGGGCAGCGTGGATCGAGGCGATGCGGGTCATGGCCGAGGTCGGGGAAGGCAGCGATGGCGACGCCGATGCGATGGCCCGCCTCCATCCATTGGTCGCACGCGACGTGGATGATGACGAGGGGCCTCTTGGACAACTCGAGGCGGCGAGGGCTGGCCAGTGGCCACGGCAAGGATGAGCGGCGGCGACGGCTGCGCTCGGGCGAGTGGGACAGGGAGGGAGCGGGGTGAGGGAGAGCGAGGGGGGGAGTGAGGAGGCCTAGGGTTTGGGGGGGTTCGAGGGCACAACCTTATTCGTGCGGGGACCCGTGGGATGTCCGACGCGTGTCCATCTCGGCCATGGACGTGCATGCGGCGTCTAGCGCGCCTTGGTGAACAGGAGGAGGGGGGGAGATGACGAGTGGGGAGGCAGGCTGGGCCGTGCCTGTGGCCCAGCGGCACAAGGGCCTCTTCCCATTTCCTTTCTTTTTTAAATTTTAGCTCTCTTTCTGTTTTCTTTTTATTGTTCTATTTTGTTTTTATTTTTAATAGCAAAACAGGCTTTACTAAATGTGGGACTTGGGCCATAATTCATAATCCAAATTTGGGCACTGCCTCGAAAAGTTTGAGAGTTAAATGAAATATTTTGGATTTTTTATAATTTAAAAAGCAATTAAAAAGGTTGTCTTGGAACTATTTTAATTAGGTTAGGGGCATTAAAATATTTAAATAATGTTGGTTTCTCCATGAAAATTACTTAGCAATTATTTGCAATAATATGGGCATTTTGTTTTACTGTTTGAAGAAATAATTTATTTGACTTTATTTTAAATTTGAATTTGGCTTTGATTTTTTAAACAAGTGGCAATTTGACTTAGTCAAACTTGATGACATGGCACCATTAGTGGGAGATTACTGCAGCATGACACTGGGGGTGTTACAATTCTCCTCCACTACAAGAAATCTCGTCCCGAGATTTAAGAGGTGGAGTAAGGGGGAAAAGTTCTGATTACGAAATTCTAACGGATCTTCTTGTTCTTGGTTGATCTTCTCGAGAAAGTTGATCGCTTTCGTTGATGTCTTCAACTCTCTGCTTCATGTCATTATGATGAAGTCATCATCCTTTCTTCGGGAACTCCAACGTACTTACGAAAAAGGATAAGGGTAACTTCGAAAGAATGGAACTCTACACGCTTGCTTATCTGGAAAATAACTCAGGGAAGGTGGCAGAAAGTATCTCTCGAATTGAACTTAAGAAAAACATCGAGAGCAAAATAAGAAGGCACAATAAGAAGTTTCAAGCAGATAGACAAGCATTCGATGCCTGAAACAGAGCGTGAAATGAGTTCAGGGCAATGGAAAATATTGTGTTTGATACCAGAGTAGATCATCTCTAGGAAGGTGTCTCGTGATCTACATACGAAGCCAAGCGTGAGGAATAACTTTAGAAACAAGGGTGTATAGGAGAGTCGGGTTTCAATCCTGTGGAACTGTTGGTTATGGGCCCACCATGTGGGTTAAAAGTAGGAAGGGCACTGACATCTTGCACGGTCATGATGGCAAGGCATCTCAGAGGATAGCCTGTCAGTTATGTTGGCAACAACGCCGGTACCAAGGGCGGGGGACAAAGAGAACCATTTTCTTGCTCGTTAAGACAAGGCGGACCAATAGGCAAAGTTCTCATCCATCGGGGTTACCGGAATGTCAACAACAATAGTAACAGGGCTTTACTAACGGAGTTGTACACCGAGGTGTTTACATAAGCAAGGAATTATCACTGCTTAGACCATATAAATTATAAGAGAGGTTAAACAAAACAATGGAAAGGAAAATGTGTTGAAACACAAGTATTAGGAGTATATCCTTCACAAGAACAAGCAGAGCATGATATACATGATAGGACTCCAAGTATTTAACCATTTAGACAAAGGGGCAAGGAATTTAAGATGTTTACCCATACACTAGTAGAAAACAGGGCTTTGGTTAAAGCCTGGGTAAGGGCATTAATTCTGGTTCACTCACGAACCGGGACCAAAGGGGACATCAGTCCCGGTTCGTGAGGCCAGGGCGCCGGCCGGACCTCAAGGGCCATTGGTCCCGGTTCGTCTGACACTTTTGGTCCTGGTTCCAGACACGAACCGAGACCAATGGTCCTCGCTCCTGGCCCACCACCTTTAGTCCCGGTTGGTGTCTGGAACCGGGACCAAAGGTTGTCCTTTAGTCCCGGTTTTAGCCACAAACCGGGACTAAAGAGAAGCCTATATATACCCCCGCCCCTGCCCGCGAACAGAGCCACTGCTCTGTTTTTTGGCCGGCCATGGGAAGAGGTGTGTGGTGCTCTAGCTCACCTCCTATGCACATGAGGTGTTCGATGAAATGCCCGAGCCACACTTAAGCTTTCTCCTCTCGAAGCTCCATTTTCCTCAAGATTTGTCTAGGTTTGGCGGTCCGTCCTGTCCCGTCCCCGTCCTCACTGCCGTCGATCGCCCACGCCGATCTCATCGCCGGCACCACCATGGTGAGCCTCTTGTTCTTATCTTCTTTCTAAAAGAAAAAAAATTCTTACTTGTATGATTTAGGTAGATACTTGTATAATTTTCTTACTTTTATTACTGTTTGTTATTATATAGTGCGATGGTTTTGGTATCCGCCCCCCTCGGCCCTCGTCCTGTCTATGATTCGGATGTGGTATATATTATCTTTTATAACTATTTGTTTCATTTAGTGTTTATGACAATTATGCCGACCAACGTGACATAGATGTTTTTATCTAGGAGGTATGTGAACCAGAAATTCCAACCGACCCTCTTGTCGAGAGGTTAAATTTAGTTGAAAAAGAAAACAATTACTTGAAGAAAAAATTGAAAAGAATTGAGGATGAGAAGATGGAATTGGAGTTGCATGTTGCGGATATCGTCGATGATCACAAGATCAAGATGGATAAAATGCGCTTGAAGATTAGAAAGATTAAAAAATATGCCATTCATACTGAGGCTTGGTATCATTATGCCGTTGGATCAATTGTTACCTTAGTTGCGATGATGGTCGCATTTGTTGTTGCATTGAAATGGTTTACGTAGTTTCAATGTATGTTTTAATTAGATGCTCTAGAGAGCTATATGTTGTTCAATGAGAACTATGTATGAACTTTATGTATTTATTTTTTCAGTAATAACATTTGATCACTACTGTACTTTGGTTTTAATGTGATGATGAACTTCTATTAATTTGGTCACTTCTCTATTCATGATGTTCTGTAATGGTTTTTAACACACTTAATTATATATAATGCACGCAGATGAACCAGCAATGGATGTACGGTGACAGACGCACCTCTGAGTACATTAAGGGCGTGCATAATTTTCTCGAAGTGGCTGAGGCAAACAAGTAGAATGGTTTTATGTGTTGTCCATGCCCTAGATGTGAGAATACAAAGTCTTACTCTGACTCGAAAACCCTTCACATCCACTTGCTTGAGATGGGTTTCATGCCACACTATAATGTTTGGACCAAGCACGGAGAAAGAGGGGTTATGATGGAAGACAATGAAGAAGAAGAGGATGATGACAACTATCTGCCCCCTGAATATGGTGATGCTGCAATGGGGGAAGCTGAAGATCAAGAGGAACCAGACGATGTGCCCGATGATGATCTTCGCCAGGTCATTGTTGATGCAAAGAGACAATGCCAAAGTGAAAGGGAGAAGTTGAAGTTCGATCGCATGTTAGAGGATCACAAAAAAGGGTTGTACCCAAATTGCGAAGATGGCAACACAAAGCTCGGTACCACACTGGAATTGCTGCAATGGAAGGTAGACAATGGTGTATCTGACAACGGATTTGAGAAGCTACTGAAAATATTGAAGAAGAAGCTTCCAAATGATAACGAATTGCCCGACAGTACATACGGAGTAAAGAAGGTTCTATGCCCTCTAGGATTGGAGGTGCAGAAGATACATGCATGCCCTAATGACTGCATCCTCTACCGCGGTGCGTACGAGGATTTGAACGCATGCCCGGTATGTGGTGCATTGCAGTATAAGATCAGACGAGATGACCCTGGTGATGTTGAGGGCGAGCACCCCAGGAAGAGGGTTCCTGCCAAGGTGATGTGGTATGCTCCTATAATACCACGGTTGAAACGTCTATTCAGAAACAAAGAGCATGCCAAGTTGATGCGATGGCACAAAGAGGATCGTAAGGAAGACGGGAAGTTGAGAGCACCCGCTGACGGGTCGCAGTGGAGAAAAATCGAGAGAACGTGGGGGGACTTTGCAGGTGACGCAAGGAACGTATGGTTTGGTTTAAGCGTGGATGGCATTAATCCTTTTGGGGAGCAGAGCAGCAATCATAGCACCTGACCCGTGACTCTATGTATCTATAACCTTCCTCCTTGGTTGTGCATGAAGCGGAAGTTCATTATGATGCCAGTGCTCATCCAAGGCCCTAAGCAACCCTGCAACGACATTGATGTGTACCTAAGGCCATTAGTTGAAGAACTTTTACAGCTGTGGAATGGAAAATGTGTACGTGTGTGGGACGAGCAAGACCAGCAGGAATTTGACCTACATGTGTTGCTATTTGTAACCATCAACGATTGGCCTACTCTCAGTAACCTTTCAGGACAGACAAACAAGGGATACCACACATGCACGCACTGTTTAGATGACACCGAAAGTATATATTTGGACAAATGCAGGAAGAATGTGTACCTGGGACATCGTCGATTTCTTCCGACCAACCATCAATGTCGAAAGAAAGGCAAGCATTTCAAAGGTGAGGCAGATCACCGGAAGAAGCCCACTGTCCGTACTGGTGATCACATACTTGATATGGTCAATGATTTACAAGTAATCTTTGGAAAGGGTTCCGACGGACTATCTGTTCCGAATACCCTATTGGAAGAAGAAATCTATATTTTGGGACCTACCCTATTGGAAAGACCTAGAGGTCCGCTCTGCAATCGACGTGATGCACGTGACAAAGAATCTTTGCATGAACCTGCTAGGCTTCTTGGGCATGTATGGGAAGACAAAAGACACACCGGAGGCACGGGAGGACCAGCAACGTGTGCACGAAAAAGACGGCATGCATCCAAAGCAGTATGAAGGGCCTGCCAGCTATGCTCTTACCAAAGAAGAGAAGGAAATCTTCTTTGAATGCCTGCTCAGTATGAAGGTCCCGTCTGGCTTCTCGTCGAATATAAAGGGAATAATAAATATGGCAGAGAAAAAGTTCCAGAACCTAAAGTCTCATGACTGCCACGTGATTATGATGCAACTGCTTCCGGTTGCATTGAGGGGGCTTCTACCGGAAAATGTTTGATTAGCCATTGTGAAGCTATGTGCATTCCTCAATGCAATCTCTCAAAAGGTAATTGATCCAGAAATCCTACCATGGTTAAGGAGTGATTTGGCGCAATGTCTTGTCAGTTTCGAGCTGGTGTTCCCACCATCCTTCTTCAATATCATGACGCACGTCCTAGTTCATCTAGTCGACGAGATTGCCATTCTGGGCCCTGTATTTCTACATAATATGTTCCCCTTTGAGAGGTTCATGGGAGTCTTAAAGAAATATGTTCGTAACCGTGCTAGGCCAGAAGGAAGCATCTCCATGGGCCATCAAACAGAGGAGGTCATTGGGTTTTGTGTTGACTTCATTCCTGACCTTAAGAAGATTGGTCTCCCTCAATCGCGGTATGAGGGGAGACTGACTGGAAAAGGCACGCTAGGAGCGAACTCAATAATATGTATGGACGGGCATTCTTGGTCTCAAGGACACTACACAGTTCTATAGAATTCTACCTTGGTGACCCCGTATGTCAATGTACACAAGAATATTCTGCGCTCCAAACACCCGGAGCAGTGTGACGACTGGATTACATGTGAACACATCAGGAGTTTCAGCAGTTGGTTGCAAACACATCTCATGGGTGACAACACTGTTTCTGATGAGCTGTACTCGTTGGCCAGGGGACCATCTTCGACTGTATTGACTTACAAAGGGTACGAGATAAATGGGAATACATTTTACACGATCGCCGAAGATCAAAAGAGCACCAACCAAAAGAGTGGTGTCCGCTTTGATGCAGCAACCAAGAGGGGAAAGGACACATATTATGGTTACATAGTGGACATATGGGAACTTGACTATGGACATGATTTTAAGGTCCCTTTGTTTCAATGCAAATGGGTTAATCTGTCAGGAGGCGGGGTACAGGTAGACCCGCAGTACGGAATGACAACAGTGGATTTGAACAATCTTGGGTACATAGACGAACCATTCATCGTGGCTAATGATGTGTCACAGGTTTTCTATGTGAAGGACATGTCTACCAAACCAAGAAAAAGAAAAGATAAGGAAGCAAATACATCATACGATGAGCCAAAGCGCCACATAGTTCTTTCAGGGAAAAGAGACATCGTGGGAGTGGAGGGTAAGACAGACATGTCTGAAGATTATGAAAAGTGTCATGAGATTCCTCCCTTCAAAGTCAAGGATGACCCAAGCACCCTGTTAAACGATGAAGATTATCCATGGTTACGGCGCAATAAGCAAAGGACACAAGCGAAGAAAAAGTGAAAACTTTCTCTCCACAACTATTTTGATGATGCCTTTGATCTAGAATATCACTTTAGTTACATGTGAAGAAATGAAATGCCTTTTGTAACAGATGAGTTTTCGTCCGAAACCCTGATACTTCGAAAGAGATTGTCCATTTTGTACACAAAGTGCATCCAGTTTTTGCCGTAACCCTCTCAACTTTTTAGAACATGCTATGTGGGTGAAATGATGATACCATGCCAACTTTCAACCTTTTCAGACTTCATTTGTAGTGCTTTTCAATTTCAGGGTCATTTAGCTAAAAAAAATCAGTAAATGCATGAAAAATACCAAATGAAGTAAGAAAGGGTTGAAAATTTATGTTGTGGCTTTGAATGGTGCATTTTGAACACACAAAAAGTCTGGAGTTCAAATAAGTTCAAAAAAATGAAATGCCTTTTGTAACAGATGAGTTTTCGTCCGAAACCCTAATACTTCGAAAGAGATTGTCCATTTTGTACATGAAGTGCATCCAGTTTTTGCCGTAACCCTCTCAACTTTTTAGCACATGCAATGTGGGTGAAATGATGATACCATGCCAACTTTCAACCTTTTCAGAGTTCATTTGTAGTGCTTTTCAATTTCAGGGTCATTTAGCTCAAAGAATGAACTAATAGCAAAAAGAATGAACTAGAAAACTTTTATAAAACTCTAATAGCAAAAAATAATGAACTAAAAAGAATCAATTAAAATATTCTGTTATGATCAACTAAAACAAAACTATAATATTCTTCGACAGCAAAAAGAATCAACTAAAAAGCTTTTATAAACATCTAGTATTTTTGAAACTAAAATTATATAAAATTTATGCAACTAAAATTATCAAAGTATTTTTTGTTCACAACATTAATAGCAAAAAGAATTTTCATAAAGATTTTTTTTGTTAGAAACTTTAATAGCAAACTAAAATAACAAAATCTATTTTTGATTAAAACACCCATTTAAAATAACCTAAAAATTACCAAATTGAATATAATTATAAAACACACTAATATTAAATAGCAGGAAAAAGAATCACTCAAAAATCTATTTTTAAAGTAAAGTTATTCACAAATTAGTGATTCGCACAAATTTCAAAGAATTCAAATTTGAAAACTAATGGCACTAACAGAAAGTTTATAATTTTTGTGACGTAAAGCAAAAAGAACTACTCAAAAACTCTAAGTATTTAGCTGTAAGTAGAAACAAAAGAAAATAAATAAAGCAAAAAACAAAACAAAAATACTGGAAAAAAAATTAAAAAAATGCCGCCTACTGGGCCACCACGGCCTGCATACGACTAGAAACCCAACACGCTAGTTGGGCCAGGATGCAGGCCCGCAGAAGGCCCAATAGGCCCACAGGCAGAGAGAGTGTGTATAGGCCCGTAGGCCTGCATTAGATAGGAGCTCGAAGTGGTAGGCGCAGCCGAGCTTATAAACCAGTGTCGAAGCCTCTCAGCTAGCGAGGTGGGACTAAACATCCAACCGCACCGCGGCTGTGCCAGGCACAGACCTTTGGTCCCGGTTGGTGGCTCGAACCAGGACCAATGCCACCCTTTCGTCCCGGTTGGTGGCAGCAACCGGGACCAATGCCCCCCTTTAGTCTCGGTTGGTGCCACCAACCGGGACCAAAGGTCTCTGCTTCCTGCCCTTTCGGCTGACGAAAACTGACCTTTGGTCCCGGTTGGTGGCACGAACCGGGACTAAAGGCTTTGCTATATAAGCCAACACTTAGGAATTTTTCCCCAAGTTCTCACATTCCCCCCCGACGCCGCCAGGCTGCTCCTCGTCGCCGTCGCCGCGCCCTGCCCCGTCGTTGCCCGCTCCTCGTCGCCATCGTCGTCCCTGCCCCGACGCCGGCCGCTGCTCCCTGCCCCGACGCCGTCCCCCTCTCCCATCGCCGCGCCACCTCGTCACCGTTGTCGCGCCCCTGCCTCCCTACCACCGTACGTCGTCCCCGACGCCTCCCCGACCTTGCCGTCGCCGTCCCCGATGCCTCCCCGACCTCGCCGTCGCCTCCCCGATGCCTCCCCGACCTCGCCGTCGCCTCCCCGACGCCTCCTCATGCCCCTGCCCTGCCCCGTGCCTCTGCCTCAGCCCCGACGCCACCCCCATGAGCACCCCGCCTTCCCCCGCGCCCCTGCCCTGCCCCTCCGCCGCCGCCGTCGCCGACGCCCTCTGCATTTTTTTCATACAATTTTTTTTGTTCATATAAATTTTTAGTAAATGGATATGTATGCATATTGTTTTTCTAAATATATGGATGTATGTTGATGTATGGATGATCCATTGATGTATGCTTTTTTTGTCCATTGATGTATGTTTTTTTTGTTCATATATATGATGAATTTTTTTGTTCATAGATGATCATATGATGTTTTTTTGGTTCATAGATGATCATATGATGTTTTTTTGTTCATAGATGATCATATGATATATATTTTTTCATATGTATGCATGGATGTGGATGGATGTATATATATAGAAAATGATCATATGATGTTTTTTTATTCATAGAATATTTTATTGTTCATAGAAATTAGTTAAAATTTACCAAGTTACTAAGTTAAAATGTTCATATATTCAAAATGAGTTAAAATGTTACTTACTCCCGGTACGCTCGCCCGACCAACTTTCGAGTGCCACCCAAACCCTAGAAGAAAGAGCGACGTCGTTGTCGATCTACCCCCTCCCCGATAACTTCGACATGAGGGGGGACGTCGGACATGCATGAGAGAGGCGGTCCGCTCGTCGGACATGTCATGTGGAATTTTTTTTGTTTATATAGAAAACTCCGGTAACTTCGACATGAGGGGGGACGTCGATCAACCCCCTCTCGCTCGACCAACTCTCGAGTCCACCCAAACCGGGACTGAAAAAGCGTTGTCGAGGCCACCCCAAACCCTAGAAGAGTTGTCGAGGCCACCCAAATTTACCAAGTTAAACGAGTTAAATGAGTTAAAAGAGCATTGTCGAGGCCACCCCAAACCCTAGAAGAGTTGTCGAGGCCACCCAAATTTACCAAGTCTCGAGGCCACCCAAACCCTAGAAGAAAGAGCGTTGTCGATCTACACCCTCCCTGCATTTTGCAAAGTGTCCTCTCCTAAAAGTATAACCCCGATAACTTCGACATGAGGGGGGACGTCGGACATGCATGAGAGAGAGGCGGTCCGCTCGTCAGACATGTCATGTGGAATTTTTTTGTTCATATAAAAAACTCCGGTAACTTCGACATGAGGGGGGACGTCGATCAACCCCCTCTCGCCCGACCAACTCTCGAGTCCACCCAAACGGGACTGAAAAAGCGTTGTCGAGGCCACACCAAACCCTAGAGAGTTGTCGAGGCCACCCAAATTTACCAAGTTAAATGAGTTAAAAGAGAGTGTTGCGGGCCACCCCAAACCCTAGAAGAGTTGTCGAGGCACCCAAATTACCCAGTCTCGAGGCCACCCAAACCCTAGAAGAAAGAGCGTTGTCGATCTACCCCCTCCTGCATAGCCGATTATTTTTGGCAAAGTGTCCTCTCCTGAAAGTATAACCCCGATAACTTCGACATGAGGGGGGACATCGGACATGCATGAGAGAGAGGCGGTCCGCTCGTCGGACATGTCATGTGGATTTTTTTTGTTCATACAGAAAACTCCGGTAACTTCGACATGAGGGGGGACGTCGATCAACCCCATCTCGCCCGACCAACTCTCGAGTCCACCCAAACCGGGACTGAAAAAGCGTTGTCGAGGCCACACCAAACCCTAGAAGAGTTGTCGAGGCCACCCAAATTTACCAAGTTAAATGAGTTAAAAGAGCGTTGTCGAGGCCACCCCAAACCCTAGAAGAGTTGTCGAGGCCACCCAAATTTACCAAGTCTCGAGGCCACCCAAACCCTAGAAGAAAGAGCGTTGTCGATCTACCCCCTCCCTGCATAGCGATTATTTTTTGCAAAGTGTCCTCTCCTGAAAGTATAACCCTGATAACTTCGACATGAGGGGGGACGTTGGACATGCATGAGAGAGGCGGTCCGCAACTAATCCATTGCTCATATATGCATATGATTCCTTGTTGTGATTAGCTAGGTCTATGTTTGCCACTAATCCATCTCTCAGGTTTGTATATTGCCATGTTGTAATATTTGCAGAAACTATGGAAAGAGACTTAGAACAAGAACAGTTGTTGGGGGATATAATCCTCGCCGGAGGTGATCCCTTGTCGTTTCTCAACAACACCGATGGTCAGGAAGGAGAGGATGACGGCTTCGGTGATCCAACAATGGAGGAGGAAGGAGATCATGACGGCTCCGGTGACCGAATGGCGGAGGAAGGAGATCATGATGACGGCTCCAGTGACCGAACGGAGGAGGGAGCTGTTGCAAAGTCCGGCGAGGTATATATATTAATTAAGCCTGTGCTGATTTGATGCATTCATTGTTTTGGTATGTACATATATTAACGCTTCTTTCTTCTTTCAGCCCTCCGGATCGAGCCAAACTTCCGTAAGGAGACGAGGCCCGAAGAAAAGGTTGCGCCAGGATGAAAGGTTCACAATCACAGAAATCGCGAAAGATGGCCAACCGATTGCTCCCAAGCGGACCAAGGATGCATTTGTACATCAGTGCGGTGTTGTTGTTAGGGACAGCGTCCCGATCAGCATCGTGCAATGGAATAAGAGTAAGGACGACCCTGAAGTATCTTATGTCCAGGATAGACAGAAAGATGATCTTTGGACCTCGCTGATGACAAATTTCAGCCTACCACCAGAGGAGGAGCCGAATAACCCAGTTATAGAGCGAAAGGTCAAGGCGTATGCTCTTAAGAAGATGGCAGAACTATTCAGGAACTAGAAGAAAGAGTTGAACACAAAGTTTGTCGAGAAAAAGAAGACTCAAGAATTCACCGGTCGATATGAGAAGATAAGAGATCACTGGCCCACATTTGTGGCCTACAAGCAATCGGAGAAGGGTAAGAAAAGGTCACTGACAAACAAGAAAAATGCTGCAAAGAAGAAGTATCACCATCACACGGGGTCAGGTGGCTACTACAAAGCCCGGCCGTTGTGGGACAAAGCTGAGCAAGACCTGCTTGCTAAAGGGGTCCAACCAGCGACATTGAACTGGCCAGATCATTCAAGGACTTGGTTCTTCGGGGTTGGGGGAACTTTGGACCCAGAAACAGGGGAGTGTCATTGGACGGACGAGCAACTTGCAATACCCATGAAGAAGCTTCAGGCAGCAATCAAGGCACCGTAGGAAGGGACGTTCATTCCCGACAGAGAGAAGGACAAGCTGACAGAGGCCCTCGGGAATCCTGAGCACCCTGGATGAACACGAGGCACACCAAGCTTCATTCCGTGGTTGCATCAGTTTCCCAAGAGCGGTGGTTACAGAAGCCAAGAGAGAAAGAGGAAAGTGGAAGCAAGCGAAATGCAGAAGCTCAATGCAAGAATAGCAAAGCTAGAGGAACTTGAGAGCCAGCAAGCTACCGGCCAACCATCTCAGCGGCACGAAGATCCTTGCTTCGACGCTGCCCCAGAAGCTACCCCACCATCTTAGTGGAGAAGCAGCGTGGCTTCCACGGAGCTCGTTCAGCCTGATTTCACGGCTCCTCACTACCCCGTGGATAGTATCACGGAGGCTAAACATTGCGAGCTAATGACGAAATGCTAGAACCTGACCTTGAAGGTGGCTGTCGGCTCTGTTGTACCTCCTCAAGCTGAGGGAACTTTTCATTGCCGTCCGATTCCACATGGCTATGCTGTTGTGACGGTGGATGGAATAATGGAGGGATTTGAGGAGCTGGAGCTTGACTACCCTACAGGTGAAAGGGAGATTCATCTGGTTTATGCTTTAAGGAGTACCTGTCTATGGAGGAAGGAGTACATCATGTTTCCAAACTGGACGCCTCCTCCTCCTCTGGCGAGTCAGGGCACTCCGCCTCCTCCTCCTCCTCCGGCGAGTGATCAAGGCACTCCGCCTCCTCCTCCGCCTCCTCCGACGCATGAGGGCACTCCGCCTCCTCCTCCGCCTCCTCCGGCATGTCGAAGCACTCCGCCTCCTCCGGCGTGTCAGTGGATTCCGCCGCGTCAGCAACGACGGAAGAGAGACGCTGCCGCTCCGGCAGCTAGCAGTACAAGAGGCGGGAAGAAATTGAAAGTTGGTCCAAGCCTGAAGCCTCTTCCAAAGTTACCATATGAGAGGACTGACGAGGAAACCGATGAAATCATGGCAGTCGAAGTGCAGTCCCATTTTGAACGGAAACCTCCACGTCCGAAGGAAAAGGAAGATCCGGTGAAAGTGAAGCGCACTCTGGATGCCCTGAAGCGACCACCACCGCCTCCGCCGAAATCCAACTATGACCGCTATATTGAATGGACATATGGTGAAGCGCGGCGGTCGGGAAGTACTTGTAGTGATGCAAGGCTAGCAAAATGAAAAAGTGGGAAAACAATTCCCCAGCTCGGCAAACAGGCGAAGCAATCGTGCCCCCCGCTCAAGGTGTCTAGCGATATCGTCGCTAATCATCCGGGGCTAGTGCCCGGTACCAATCCTGCTGATTACCTGGGCAATGATATACAATTTGAAATGTTAGAGGTAGTAGATATCTTCAGATACGAGTACGGGAAGCCTCTCGTCAAACCTGATCATCCTCCTCTAACAACGATGATGCGAAGATTACATGAATGGTACATGGATACCTGCAGGATGTCTGGGAAGGATAGTTTGATGCTGTGAATTAAAGAGGAGCACGACCTCGTTGGAACTGAGGTGATGCCTGTTGAATTTATTGAGTTATTCCAGTTATTCAATCAAGACGCCCTCGACAAACAACTCATGACTTGCTACTGTCTATAAGTATTACCTCTGTAATTAAGTCTCTATAGCTCAGCTCTTTCATTGCATGTATATATAATTATCCTCACTATATTATGCAGGCTGAAGATCGTCGAATGCAAAAAAGCACAAATCTATGACATTGGGTTCATTAACCCAAATACCATAAATGAATGGTCAGTTCAAAACAGAGTCAAAGATACTGAGGACAACTTGCTAAAATCGTTACTTCGAAATCAAAACAAAGGGAAAATACTCTTTCCTTACAACTCAAGTGAGTGTTACTGTCTTGTGCATATTCGGTTTCGCTTACTCGAGGTTATAGTAATGTAATTGATGAGTTATGCATGCATGCGCAGCTTCCACTTTATTCTGCTAGAGATTAAGCTTGACCAGGGAGTAGTAACTGTCTTAGACTCGAGACGAAAAGATCCCCAGGACTATGTGGACATGACTGCAATGCTCCAGAAGTAAGTTCAATCGATCATTATCGCACCATATCGGCAACTTTGTTCATTTCCAGATATCAAGTAATTATTTTCTTTGTCTGGCAGGGTTTGGAAAGAATTCACCGGAATGGTTCCGGGACTGCCGAGGGAGCTGCGATTTACACACCCGAAAGTAAGTAGTACTAGCTAGTTTCGCGCATCTCCCATTGATTCTAGTTTCATCAATACCATTTATCATGCTTGATTATCAGTTTGATTGAACTCTATTCTCGTAAAGTGCTTGTGGCAGGAAGGCGGGAATAATTTATGTGGATACTACATTTGTGAGTTCATCCGCCAATCGACCTCTGAGCGGGGCTACTCTGACCGACAATATGAAGTATGTAAACAATAATATTCACAATTTTATTTTATTACCATCATTTGTGTTGAGTTTCATTCATATATATGTATTGACCCCCTTCTTTAAATTAGATGTGGCAGATACGGGATGAACTCCTACCACATGATCGCATACGAGCAATTCAAGAGGAATTGGCGGGATTCTTTCTTGACCACGTCATAAATGAGAAGGGAGAATACCATCTGGAAATTGAAATGGATTTTAGATGTTAGGGATTGTAAGAGATGTTATATTGTATATATGTAGTAGCGTCGGATAGATATACGAAATCTTGTTGTTCGACCAATCTCTCGGAGAAAGAGAGGTCACTTCTCTCTGTATATGTTCATGACGATCTTGTGTAATTAATGGTTCCTTCATTTGCTTACTAGCTAGCGTGTCGAGTTCTCTCTATATGTATAGTAGCTAGCGTCGACCAAGCACGGAGAAAGAGAGGTCACTTCTCTCTATTAGCTAGCTAACACATCATGAAACCCCTAAATTAACCCTCCAAAACCCCAACCCCCCTTTAAAAAAACAAAAAAACCCCAGCGCCTGCGAGCTGCTGATGCGTGGCTTCCTTTTGTTCCCAGTTGGTGTTACCAACCGGGACTAAAGGTCCTCCTGCCTGGGCGTCCCGCAGCGGCCATGTGGAGCCCCTTCGGTCCTGGTTCGTAAGCAAACTAGGACTAAAGGTTTTGGGCTTTAGTCCCATTTGATTTGTCCCAATTCCAGAACCGGGACTAAAGGCCATCTGGAACCGGGACTAATACCCTGTTTTCTACTAGTGATACAATGGTGTTTGGATAATTGATCAAGAAACATTTAGCATTATGCTTCCAATGTCCTTGTTGATGTTTGAGTACCACAGTCATGCTTCGGGATAGCATTGACATGGTCATCAGGTAAAGGCTAGGCTTTGGATACACAAAGGATCCATCGGAAACAACTTTTAAAATAAGTCATACCATTTCAGCAAGGAAAATATGAGGATGTGGCCGACGGGCTCAGCAACAATTCTTCGAGATTTCCATAAACATGGATTTCCACAATTAAGTGAACAAGGTGATAGCATTGGACACACCAAAGTATATAATGAAGTATGTTTGAGGAGAACATCCACAATTAAATATTGAACAAAAATGCACCTGGAAATATGGACCAAGTAGCACGATCAATATTAGAATGGTGATTCAATAACCAAAAGACCTAGAATGAAACTATCGACCATTCACTTCAAAGCAATAGGGTTGCTAGAAGTTTTGAATTCACACATCATAGTTCAGTTGTTGGTATTCCGGTTAGAAACAACACGGGGACCAAGAAATGAACGGAGATGGCGAGAAGTATTACTATATCAATAATTCTTAAGAGGTGGAGTAATTCTCACAACATCCTTGACATAAAAGATGCTAATACTCCAAGGTAGAACATAACATAAGTCGGATAGTAAGGAGCTCCATAACACGAACAAGTTTGTGTTGGAGGGAAGGCAATAATGTTGTCGATGATAACACAAATCATCAAGGGGCAAGGATGGTATCTCTCATCATGAATTCGACTGATATCCTGGAAGAGTTCAGAATGTTGATGATGATCATGACACATTTGTCGCGAGGTTTCTTGAAGATGTAATTGATCATCGACGACATCAAGCAAAAGAATGATGAAGCGAAAGGTTATCGAAACCACAGATAAGATTGTAAGCTCAGAATCGAAATTGCCTTTCAATACAACCAACATGATGTTGAAATCTCGATGTAAGCTTAGTGTACTGTTCGAATTGTGTTTCGGGGATGAAGGACATAGATAGCATGGTCAAGCTTCAACATGACGATGATGATTTAGACAATCGTTTGGGAATGACATGATCGAGTACAAACTCATAAGCAATGAATATTACTATGAGTTGTTGAATCACAGTGCGGAATCTATTCAGTTATCGCTGTCCTTGAGTGTCTAACAACTCAGAACCCGGGGAAAATTGGAATCGGTGAGAAATAATAGTTGATGAAGAACTCATAAGAATTTATGTAGTTCCGTGATATTCTCGAGATACCAGAGGGTAAAACTCGAAGGTAGATCAGAATAGTTGTGAGACTAGTGTATTGATCTATGGAAGACAAGTACTTTAACTTGTGTGAGAAATGGGATCAAAGAAGAACAATATGGTCGGAACCACAATTGCAAAAAAACTAAATCCCAGATATAAGATGAGCCTATATACCAAGGGGATAATTAATCTTAAGAGAAGCTTCCATGATAAGATCTACATCGTGTCTATGGTCATGAACACAAAGTTCATG
Source organism: Thinopyrum elongatum (assembly GCA_011799875.1). NCBI lineage: Eukaryota > Viridiplantae > Streptophyta > Magnoliopsida > Poales > Poaceae > Thinopyrum > Thinopyrum elongatum. The sequence goes on from CM022300.1 coordinate 511,739,206, forward strand.
GTTGACTCCCACTTCTCCAATGCATAACCTTTCATTCACTGCTCTGTTAATAAATTATTTGAATGTGAAGAACTACCTGGTGAATTATCAGAGGAGTATGACCCGTGAAACTATCAGGTTCACACGGATTAGGGAAGGCATAACCCATCGGGGCATCTTAGGAACATATACCACAAACTTTAAGAGTAAATAACACAAGCTCGAAAGCAGAGCATGGTTGACAAAAGTAGAGGATACAATTTACCAAAGGCATTATGTATCAGAGGAAGAACTCACAAGATTTTTTTAATATGAAGAACACTATCGGATAATAATCCAACAAAGGATCTGGTGGTCTACAAAGGATCTGATGTGAGTATCCATGCTCAACCCTAAGAAGAAAGAATGGAAAGGCATCGGATTATCGAAACATCAGAATAATCCGACGCTTAAATACGAAGGAATTATGATATCCAGATTGATGTATCAGAATCGGATGCTCTGATTAAGTATGAGTAAGTTGAATAGAATTAGATGGGCAACCAATCAAGGTTTGATTTGTCGAGAACCAGCTCATGTTCGGAGTGACGTCTGAGCCGAAGGGAAGAATTCTAATTGCGACTGATGATTGCGAGCATTCACGAACATATCGAATCAAATGCTCAAAATGACGATGACAAAGGATGCCAATGAATATTGCTAGACATATGGAAGGAACCATAATGCAGGCAGGCAAGACTTTCTAGAGAAATAGGTTGCAGAGGATTCTCGGAAGATCAGATAGTATTTCAAGGTATCTTATGAAACATATGAACAAATGGGGATGAACGGATACTCCGTAAGTGTGAGGAATTATCCGTAGGGTTATTCATATGGCAAAGAACTGCAAGGCAGTGGCACAAAGGATTCTTAAAAAGTCAAAGAATATTTCAATGCATCTTGTAATAACAAGAGCAATGGGGAATGGAAGTATGAACAACAGGTGTATGTAGTTATCCATAGGGGTTGACGATGGAAGGCAATTGCAAAAGCGATGAGCACAAGTTCTCGGGAGAACATCAGAGAGTATCTTCGGAGTCTTCTGATGAATCAAGCCATCATATGGAATTGGGGGGGGGGGGCTCTCCAGGAGGAAGTAGTTACGAGAACCTAAAGTTAGAGTTAGCAAAAACTTTTAACCTGAATAGAAGAGAGATCAGAATCCCAAAGTAAATGTGGGGAATAAAAGATCCTAATCCCAACCATTTGTGATGTGGGCCCGTAAGCCACACAAAAATGTTAGTAAAATATTTTTCCAAAGACTAGACTCAACTTAGGCCAAGGAGTTGGAAAGGGGCTTCCTACAGGCAGTCGGCTCTGATACCAACTTCTGACGCCCCCGACTTGACCATGCACCAATCATACACCCAAATGTGCATGATCAAGATCAGAGACTCATGGGAAGATATAACAACACAACTCTAGACACAAAATAAAGTCATACAAGCTTTATATTACAAGCCAGGGGCCTCGAGGGCTCGAATACATAAGCTTAAATACAAACGAGTCAGCGGAAGCAACAATATCTGAGTACAGACATAAGTAACCAAGTCTGCCTTTAGAAGGCTAGCAAAACAACGACAACATGGATCGAAAAGGCGCAGGTGATACGTCTCCAACATATCTATAATTTTTGATTGTTCCATGCTGTTATATTATCATTCTTGGATGTTTTACAATCATTTTATAGCAACTTTATATCATTTTTTGGGACTAACCTATTGACATGGTGCCCAGTGCCAGTTGCTGTTTTTGCTTGTTTTTTACATCGCAGAATATCCCTATCAAATGGAGTCCAAACACAACAAAACTTTTTGGAGATTTTTTTAGACCAGAAGACAACTTGGGAGCCAAGGAAGCACCAGAGGGGAGGCCCGTGGGGCCCACAAGACACCAGGGCGCGCTAGAGTCCCCTAGCGTGCCCTGATGGGTTGTCGAGCCCATGAAGGTCACCTCCACCACCTCTCAGCTCTATAAATACCCAAATATTCCAGAAACCCTAGGGGAGTCGACGAAACACAATTCCAGCCGCCGCAAGTTCCAGAACCACGAGATCCAATCTAGAGCCCTATTCCGGCACTCTGCCGGAGGGGAACACAATCACGGAGTGGTTCATCATCCTCATTAGTGCTCCTCCGATGATGCGTGACTAGTTCACCATAGACCTACGGGTCCATAGGCAGTAGCTAGATGGCTTATTATCTCTTTTTTGATTCTCAATACAATGTTCTCTTGGAGATCTATTTGATGTAATGACTTTTTGCGGTGTGTTTGCTGAGATCCGATGAAGTTTGAGTTTATGATCAGATCTATATCCATGAATATTATTTGAGTCTTCTTTGATCTCTTTTATGCATGATTATTTATAGCCTCCTATTTCTTCTTTGAATCTTTGGTTTAGTTAGGCTAACTAGATCGATTTTTCTTGCAATGGGAAGAGGTGCTTTGTGATGGGTTCAATCTTGTGGTGTCCTCACCTAGTGACAGAAGGGGTAGCGAGGCACGTATGTATCGTTGCTATTAAGGATAAAAAGATGGGGGGGGGGTCTATACCTACATGAATAGATCTTGTCTACATCATGTCATCGTTCTTATTGGATTACTCCGTTTCTTCATGAACTTAATACACTAGATGCATGCTGGATAGCGGTCGATGTGTGGAGTAATAGTAGTAGATGCAGAATCATTTCGGTGTACTAATCTTGGATGTGATGCCTATATTCATGATCATTGCCTTGGATATCATCATAATTATTTGTTCTTCTATCAATTGCCCAACAGTAATTTGTTTACCCACCGTATGCTATTTTCTTGAGAAAAGCCACTAGTGAAATCTACGCCCCCGGGTCTATCTTTTATTATATTGCTCTCAGATCTATCTTTTATCATATTTTTTTTTCAGATCTATTATTCCAAAAACCCAAAAATATCTTGCTGCACTTTTTTTCTACTTATTTTATTTTGCGTTCTTGCTAGATCTATTTATCCAATCTCATACAAATTAATCTATCTTTTTACCGAGGAGGGATTGACAACCCCTCTCACGCGTCGGGTTGGAAGTATTTATTCTTTGTGTGCAGGTACCGTTTACATAGTGTCGCTTGGTTCTCCTACTGGATTGATACCTTGGTTTCATAACTGAGGGAAATACTTACCGTAGCTGTGTTGCATCGTCCCTTCCTCTTTGGGGAAATACCGACGCAGTCTCAAGCCATGTTAAAAGGAATTTATGGCGCCGTTGCCGGGGCTCCCGTCAACTTGCCAATTTTTGGCGCCATTGCCGGGGAGACATCATCAACATCTATCAGGTTCCTAATCACAAATCTCATCTCCTTGCAATTTGCCTCTCGTTTTTATCTCCCCCACTTCATAAAAAATGCCTTTTTATTCGCCTTCTTTTTCGTTCGCCTTTTTCTCATTAGATCTCTTGTTTTGCTTGCCTACTTTGTTGTTATGGCTAGTTCCTCCTCTATTGCATGTACCCCAGAGAACGAGGTTCTTAACTTCAAACAAAGGAGAGGGGAGAATCTAAAAGATGCTTGGTATAGGATTTGCAATGCTCATAATAGATCTATTCGTAAGCAATCTACCGTTGTTCTTCTTCGTAGTTTTTATGTGGGCACCACCACTTGGTATAGATTCTCCTTGATACGATTACTGGTGGGAATTTCTTGATGTGTCCATCTTTGGATGCTTTTAATGCCATGGGAGATCTAGTGGGTGCACCACCTATCGTTATTAATGAAACAATCTTAACTCTTGAGCATGTTATGCAAAGATTAGACGCTATTGAAAAGAAGATGATCACCGAAGAACAACTTGAAAATTTGGATAAAAGGATGCATAATCTTGCTAATAAAATTGGGTCAAAAGCGGGAGATGTTTTTAAATTACTAAGGGAAAAGGAAACCTTAGTTAACGAAAGAATAGAAGAAAGTCCTTCTCGGATTGATAAGTTGGAAGAAATTTTTTGTAACTTAAGCTCGGACTTTTCTTCTGCTAAAACTATTGAAAAAACCCCCATTAATTTTTTCAAGACTACTCAAGTCACTAAGAACAAGGGTGCCACTTCTAATAACAACAAGGAAGATCTTAAAATGATTAGTATTCATCCCAATTTTGTTGAAGTGATGAAAGGCCCTACTTGCAAGAATGAATTCTACAATCTTATTCCTAGAAGTATTGTTATTGAAAATACGCATGCTAAATCCTTGAAGAATTCTAGTTGTTTGATTGAGGTGTTGAAAACCAAAGATGACAATACTTGAATCTATGCATTATGCCTAGCTAGGGGCATAAAACGATAGCGCTTGTTGGGAGGCAACCCAATGAATAAAATTTATTTTTGCCTTTTATTTCTGTTCTTGAGTGTTTACACAATTATGCCTCTGTTATGATTTTGTTTTTTATGTTTTAATTAGTGTTGGTGCCAAGTAAAGCCTTTAGGATAGCTTTGGGTGATAGTTAATTTGATCCTGTTGAAAAATAGAAACTTTTGCGTCCAGTAACAAAATTGTTTAAATTCACAGAAGCGACGAAAAATTCTGTATTTTTTACACAAGATTTACAAATTGCCTATGTTGTCCTAATTTTTCAGAATTTTTGGTATTACAGAAGTGTGAGTAAAATTCGCATCTTTACAGACTATTTTGTTTTTGACAGATTCTGTTTTCTTTGCATTGTGTGCTTATTTTGATGAATCTATGGATTGTATCGGGGGGTATAAGCCATGGTAAAGTTAGAATACAATAGGTATAATGCAATAAAAAATATGAATGAGTAGGAATTAAGCTTGGGGATGCTGATACGTCTCCAACGTATCTATAATTTTTGATTGTTCCATGCTGTTACATTATCATTCTTGGATGTTTTACAATCATTTTATAGCAATTTTATATCTTTTTTGGGACTAACCTATTGACATAGTGCCCAGTGCCAGTTGCTGTTTTTTGCTTGTTTTTTACTTTGCGGAATATCCCTATCAAACGGAGTCCAAACGCAGCGAAACTTTTTGGAGATTTTTTTTGGACCAGAAGACAACTTGGGAGCCAAGGAAGCACTAGAGGGGAGGCCCATGGGGCTCACAAGACACCAGGGCGCGCCAGAGGCCCCTGGCGCGCCCTGATGGGTTGTGGGGCCCATGGAGGTCTCCTCCACCGCCTCTCAGCTCTATAAATACCCAAATATTCCAGAAACCCTAGGGGAGTTGACGAAACACAATTCCAGCCGCCGCAAGTTCCAGAACCATGAGATCCAATCTAGAGCCCTATTCCGGCACTCTGCCGGAGGGGAACACGATCACAGAGGGGTTCATCATCCTCATTGGTGCTCCTCCGATGATGCGTGAGTAGTTCACCATAGACCTACGGGTCCGTAGGCAGTAGCTAGATGGCTTCTTCTCTCTTTTCTGATTCTCAATACAATGTTCTCTTGGAGATCTATTTGATGTAATGACTTTTTGCGGTGTGTTTGTTGGGATCCGATGAAGTTCGAGTTTATGATCAGATCTATATCCATGAATATTATTTGAGTCTTCTTTGATCTCTTTTATGCATGATTATTTATAGCCTCGTATTTCTTGTTCGAATCTTTGGTTTAGTTAGGCCAACTAGATCGATTTTTCTTGCAATGGGAAGAGATGCTTTGTGATGGGTTCGATCTTGCGGTGTCCTCACCCAGTGACAGAAGGGGTAACGAGGCACGTATGTATAGTTGCTATTAAGGATAAAAAGATGGGGTCTATTCCTACATGATTAGATCTTGTCTACATCATGTCATCGTTCTTATTGCATTACTCCGTTTCTCCATGAACTTAATACACTAGATGCATGTTGGATAGCGGTCGATGTGTGGATTAATAGTAGTAGATGCAGAATCGTTTCTGTCCACTAATCTTGGATGTGATGCCTATATTCATGATCATTGCCTTGGATATTGTCATAATTATTTGTTCTTTTATCAATTGCCCAACAGTAATTTGTTTACCCACCGTATGCTATTTTCTTGAGAGAAGCCACTAGTGAAATCTACGGCCCCCGTGTCTATCTTTTATCATATTACTCTCAGATCTATCTTTTATCATATTTGTTTTCAGATCTATTATTCCAAAAACCCAAAAATATCTTGCTGCACTTTTTCTCTACTTATTTTATTTTGCGTTCTTGCTAGATCTATTTATCCAATCTCATACAAATTAATCTATCTTTTTACCGAGGAGAGATTGACAACCCCTCTTATGCGTCGGGTTGCAAGTATTTTTTCTTTGTGTGCAGGTACCGTTTACATAGTGTTGCTTGGTTCTCCTACTGGATTGATACATTGGTTTCATAACCGAGGGAAATACTTACCGTAGCTGTGCTGCATCACCCCTTCCTCTTTGGGGAAATACCGACGCAGTCTCAAGCCAGGTCAGCAGGCCTCCAGCCTGGGAGCCTCCTAACTACTCCTGGTCGTCGGTGGTCTCCACATAGTAGTAGGCTCCATCGTGGTAGTAGTAGTCATCAGTAGTGGCATCTAGCTCCTGGGATCCCTCATCTGATCGCATCAATTGGGTAGAGGAGAAAAAGGGGTAGCAAAGCAACCGTGAGTACTCATCCGAAGTACTCTTAAGACTTACATCGGATCTATGCTAAGTACGCATCAGTATCAAAGGAATGGGGATGTATCTTTGGACTAGACTGCAGAAATGCCAGAATAGAGAGAAAGGCCTAGCCTATCGAAGACTAGCATCTTGCAGCATCAGAAGAGATAAGAGTAACATAACATAAGTAATAAGTATGTTGCAGTATCAACGCCCAGTGATCCTTTCTCGACTCCCTGCGAGAAAGCAATCCCAGAGACATCATATCCATTTCACATCTCCAGTATCTAGTTCTAGTTGTATCAATCGGGATACAACTCTGAGCGTCCGTCACTATGGACACGGCTATTCGAATAGATATACTTCCCTGGAAGGGTGCACCAACTTACCCAACACGCTCGATCAACTCCGACCGGACACACTTTAACGGGTCATGCCCGGGCACGGCCAATCAACACGACGTAGTCCTACCCAGGCTCAACAGAGAGGCCATCACGTCGGTCTATATCCTAAGCGCGCAGGGTCTTGGGCCCATCGCCCTTTGCACTCCTGCATGTTGCGTTGGTGGCCCGGAGTAGACCCACCCCCTAATACAAGTGCAGGTGGTTCCCGCTAACCGGGCACGTGCCGCTCAATCGCTGGCGTCAGTGAGCTTTCAGAAGAATCGTACGACGGAGAGTGCCCATACTTATTCCCGCGTGGTGGTCAGGGCGAAAAGGCCAGAGGCCTACTCGGATCACATATCCAAACAGTTAGTGTTTTGGGAGCACGCGGAGACGATCAATGATCCATGATCTATGGTCCCGTCGCCCCGTCTCATGGACTTACGACAAGGGCTATGAATGCCCGGCCGTGCTGTGTAGTTATCTTGCGGGTACCGTACAGGTCAACCCGACTCCACATCACTCGCGGGTACCCCCGCGGTCAACCTGACTTCACATTTCTCTCGCGGGTACCCCTCGGGGCCGACTCGACTTCATCATGGTTCTGGGGTAAAGTCAAAGTAACCGTGTGTCCATAGCACCAAGGGGGAAATCCGAGGAATCACCCTCGATGGATTTCCACTCGATGGTCCATAAGATCAAGGGGGAATATGTGGAATCACCCTCGAAGGATTCCTACTCGATGTAATCGTCAAGGTGACCATGAGGAATCACCCACGATGGATTCACACTGAGGTGTTGCACGACAGAGTCGTTATCGGGAGTGGGGAAGGAGGAATCACGCTCCGTAGACCACAACCGATTAACTACACTACAGAGATCTCATCAGAAGTGCTATACGAGGTATCACCCTCAGCACTCGATAGTAATTCTGGAGAGTCGTACAACTAAGGGCGTGTGAGGAGATGTGTCGGGCTCTAGACGTCGATCACATTGATCGAGTCATCGATCATAAAGCGGGGGCAACAGGGACAAGGTGAGGGGTCACTGGTGGATTACAGACTTCTTCTTCAAGAACCACAATCATTCTTGGTCTCTGAAGAAATTGACACCTAACCGTCTAGAGAGTTTGCAGCTCTCAAGAGTAATAGACGGAGCGTACTGGACTTAGATTCGAGTGATGCTAAACCACTATCTAATTTTTCGGCTCTAGTGTTTTTCTCTCGGTGGATTTTAAACTCAAATCGCTCAGAGAGGGGGTTGCTCAACAATCTTCTTAGAATCGAATGAAGCAGCCACCGGACAAAGCAGGTGCGGGGTGGCTATTTATAGCCGCAGCCTTCCCTGGTGGGAAATGACCATTTTGGACACATGGTCCAGCCAATGGCCAATCGACACATTTACAACGGTTGGATTTTGGAGCAACGGTAACATTACTTGAGGAAGAAGCAATGCAACTCCTCGGCCTGAGACAAATCTCTCGCAGCGAAGAAGCACTGGTACAACGATCTGCTATACAAACGGTTTTTAACCCCTTTCCACTACGGCATTTTAGACCATCGCCAAATGAGTGTGGGCGATAGGGGGTCCTTCCCACATGACCCAGAAACCGTCGGGGATAGTGATAACCCACAAGTATAGGGGATCGCAACAGTTTTCGAGGGTAGAGTATTCAACCCAAATTTATTGATTCGACACAAGGGGAGCCAAAGAATATTTGTAAGTATTAGTAGCTGAGTTGTCAATTCAACCACACCTGGAGATTAATTATCTGTAGCAAAGTGATCAGTAGCAAAGTAGTATGATAGTTTTGATAGAAGTAGTAACAGTAACAGTAACGGTAACAATGATAGCAATGATTTTGTAGCAAGTGTAATAGTAACAGCAACGGTAGTAACTTAGCAAGAACAATATATGGAAAATTCGTAGGCATTGGATCGATGAATTCGTTGGATGATATTCATCATATAACAATCATAACCTAGGGCGATACGGCACTAGCTCTAGTTCATAAATATAATGTAGGCATGTATTTCGTAAATAGTCATACGTGCTTATGGAAAGAACTTGCATGACATCTTTTGTCCTACCCTCCCGTGGCAGCGGGGTCCATAAGGAAACTAAGGGATATTAAGGCCTCCTTTTAATAGAGAACCGGAACAAAGCATTAGCACATAGTGAATACATGAACTCCTCAAACTACGGTCATCACCGGAAAGTATCCCGACTATTGTCACTCCGGGGTTTGCGGATCATAACACGTAGTAGGTGACTATAACTTGCAAGATCGGATCTAGAACATAGATATAATGGTGATAACATAAACGGTTCAGATATGAAATCATGGCACCCGGGCCAAAAGTGACAAGCATTAAGCATGGCAAAGTCATAACAACATCAATCTCAGAACATATTGGATACTAGGGATCAAGCCCTAACAAAAGTAACTCGATTACATGATGAATCTCATCCAACTCCTCACCGACCAGCGAGCCTACGAAGGAATTACTCACTCCCGGTGGGGAGCATCATGGAATTGGCGATGAAGGAGTGTTGGTGATGACGAAGATCAGACATCCCCCCTCTCCGGAGCACAAAACAGACTCCAGATCTGGCCTCCCGATGAAGAACAGGAGGTGACGGCGGCTCCGTATCGCGAAATGAGATAATTCTTCCTCCTTGTTTTTTTTTTCTAAAAAAAATAGGATTTTATAGTGTTGGAATCAGGGTCTGCAGGGCCACCAGGTGGGCACAACCCACCTGGGCGTGCCTGAGGGGGGGGGGCGCCCTGGTGGGTTGTGCTCACCTAGGGGCCCCCCTCCTATGGTTCTTGGCTCCAGTATTTTTCTTTTCTTGTATAAAAATTCTCCAAAAAGTTTTGTTCCAATCTGAGAACTTTTATTTCTACACAAAAACAACACCATGGTAGTTCTGCTGAAAACAGCATTAGTCCGGGTTAGTTTCATTCAAATCATGCAAATTAGAGTCCAAAACAAGAGGAAAAACGTTAGGAAAGGTAGATACGACGGAGACATATCAGATAGGGAGTAGGAATGCATACGTTTTCTAGAACAAAGCAAATGTGATGCCCGCACCTATCCCAAATGCTCCATCCTTGCTACTTGTGTGTGCTGGCATTACCACCGCAGTCGGACTTCTGTGGTTTTACCTAAAACCAGGCGTAGTCCAGGCACATTCCAGGCACGTACCAAACTGGCTCTACGTTTACGATGCCTGGCACATCACAAAAAGTTCATGATTGTAAAGCGTGTACGATAGGTCGACAATCACACACATCTAGTTTTCCCACAACATTTGTGATATTGTCTGACATCACACACGCTTTGCAAACAACAACTGTGTGCATGGTTACACATGTTTTCTCTCCGTGAACCGTGTCAGATTATGATGTATATCTCACACGCTGTGCTTTATAGACCGTGTGCGCCGTAATGACCTGCAGAGCATAATTTCACCCTAATTTAATTGCTGCTATTTAAAATTGTACCAAATTTGAATTTGAAAGTAGGCTATACTTTATTCATATCCATCAGGTTCAAACAACCAATGCATTATTCGATTCACAGGTACATATGTTCAAGAATTACAACAAAGAAAAGAAATACATAAGCACCAAATAAAGAATGATGAGCCAGGGTTGTATACTTGTAATATTAAAGATGGTAAAGAAAGAGGCGAGAGACATTCTGGTTGCTAAACAAGGTGAAGCAGAATGGCCCTATTGTGCTCTCCTAGATGCAGAAGGCATGCACAACTCTAGTCCAACCCCTTGTGATGGCCGCCCGCCAATCATGTAGTTTGAGAGGTAATCTTGAGTAAACTGCTTCAGGATCCACTGCAAAGGAAAAAGATTTAGACGTTGTCATCTAACACAACTCATTATGGGCAGTAAAAAGAAGGCTACAGAGTTCTTACTTACCATCCTGCAGTTCACTGTTGTCTTGCATAAAGTATAAACAAATAGTTCGATTGACATCTTTTGACCCATTTTAATAACAATCTTTATCAGTTTCCTCACTTGATGCTGGTTCATGAATATCTCATTGCCCCATACGCAGAAAGGGTCGAAGTGTGGATCTTTGGCAATGACATATGTACCTAAAAGCACCAAGTTAATATTAGAAGCTAAACAACAATTGCAAAATGATGTAGTACAACACTCCCTCTATCCCATTATATAAGATCTTATTACATGTATATCTAGACATCATCAGAACATTAAGGTAACACTTTTCCTTGTTGCTATGAAGATTGGGATTGCATATTTAGTCATTCAGTACAATGCATGTTGCTATGTAGCCTCAGATATATTAAATACGGCCCTAGTTAACCTACCGATAAATGGGTTACAGATATATTCAGTGAAATGTTCAATTTGACGATTAATCCCTTATCAGCCCCCAGGCTATATGGTAACAGCTACCGATATCCTGAACAGTGAGTATATATAAGCAATGCCATGAAACTAACCTCGATGGAAAACATCAGCTGTTCTCAATATTGTCCTGTATGAGTACATATAAAGGTATGTTAAGCACATCAGGCTAGACATCAACCAAATATATCCATGGTAGACAACATAATCTACAAATGATAGCTTCAGTGTGTGCAGGTTTAAGCACGCTAGTTAAGCAAAACAAGAAGTGGAAAGGTGTGTTAACTGCAACAGGCTTAACATTTAAAAACAAGCAAATATAGTCATTCAAACTGGTATTGTGCAGGTCTAAAGTACACTAGCTATTGTTAAAAAAACAAAAAGGCGTGTTAACTGCAACATCGTTAACAGCAACCAAATATCATAATTCATAGTGGTATTGTTGAAACTGTTATTGATGAAATTGAACTGCACGACAAATAGTTGCACATATAGAGCATCACATTGTGAATAGCTAAAATAAATAAGGCATAAGGCCATCTCTAGCCGAACCCCTAAAAGTTAACAGACTAAAACCCTTAGTGGAGTATATATATACTCCAACAATATTTGGCCATTTCTAGTAGATCCCCTAAACTTAACGTTGTAAACTTCAATTTGATCAGGTTCAAAGCAGGTTCAACCAAAAGTAGCATGCATTCAAACATAAACATAGATAGTTTTGCACAACCGAACATAAATCATAAATTTAAACTAAACAAAACTAATTTTGATCAAAGTGGAGGTCGAGCCAATCCTTCCTTGTTAGGTACAGTGTGCCGCGATCTGGGTACAGGCTGATGTCGTCGTCGGGGTCATTGGGGAAGACACTCCTCCATTCGTCGATGTCGATCTTTTCGTCCTCGCCGCCCACCTCGACGCCCTCCGCGCCGCCATCCTTGCCGCCTTCGATCTCGTCATCGGAGGAGAGCATGATAACCTCGCCACCCTCCACACCGGCAAAGATCATCCGCTCCGCCTCCATGAGCTCCGGGTGCTGCCGACGGAGCTCTTGCATGTTGGCCTCGTCGGCGGCCTCGGCCTCGAGGCGCTCCCATGCCTCGCGGTCCTCCCACGCCATAGCTGAGCTCACCACCCTGGCTCCAGTGGGACGAGGTTGACCGGACGTGTGCCGATGGGGAAATTGAGCCTAGCTGCAACACCGTGGTAGCATACCTGCCAGCGGTTGTACTCCATGGTTGCGAGCTCGGCCGTGTGGAAGCTACCGAGCCACCGGCGGGTGTGGGTCTCCTGATCCGTAATCTCGGTGACCCACATCCCCCACCGCCACTTCCGGACCCCGAGGTAGGATCTCGTCGGCGGCCGGGCTAGAGGGAGGATAGGGAAGTCCTCGAACCGGCATAGGGGCGCAGCGGCAGGCAGATCGGGCGACCGGCGATGGCAGATCGATAAAGAGCCAGCGAAGGATGACGGGGACACCTCGGCGACCACCTCGCCGGCGTCGGGCGAAGAGGCCGCGATAAACCTCTTTTGGGCCATTGGCTCCTCGAGCTCCCCGGCACACAGGCAGAGGTTGAGGATGAAGGCGACGGCAGTGATGGCGGCGACCTACCAATGGTTTCGAGTGAGGGAGGGGTGGTGTGTGTCTGTGTGAGCAGAGGTTTTGGGGTGTGTGTGCTGTGTGTGGAGGGGGGGGGCAAGGTGGTGTTTGAGGAAATACCGGGGCAACTGAAAATTTTAATAGGCGGGAGTAAAATGCTGGGCTACTGAAAATTTGGATCAAGGGCGAGCAGATATTTTTGAGATTGCGAGGGATGCAGAGGCAGGAGTAACGAGCCGGGGCTACTTAAAATTTGAATCAAGGGTGAGCAGATATTTTTGAGATTGCGAGGGAAGCAGAGGCGGGAGTAACAAGCCGGGGCTACTAAAAATTTGAATCAAGGGCAAGCAGATATTTTTGAGATTGCGAGGGATGCGGAGGCGGGAGTAAAATGCCAGGGCTACTAAAAATTTGAATCAAGGGATTGAAGCAGAGCGGGAGTAACAGACATCGCACACGGTCCGCACATACTAATCGTGTGCTATCAAACATAAAAACCTTCCAGGAGGTAGATATTTTCGAGATTACGAGGCAGTAGATATTTTCGAGAGCGGGAGGCAAGCCTCGTGGAGCCCAATCTACTATGCTTATGTGAGTGGCTGCAGGGGTACGGGGGTGGCACATGGGTAGTCTGACCGAACCGTGTCTATTGCGTCCCCAATCGCAGACGGTTGCTGCATCCAACTCGTGTGCTGTTTATAAATTTGGCAAAAAGAATAACGTGGAAAAGGGCCAGAACACAAACACACTTGCATGTGGACCAAATATATGTATGAAAAGGGTGGTTTGATGTTCAAATACCCAATGCACAAATTTGATGTGGCACCTGTAGCACAAAGCGCACAGTATTGCTAGTCAGCCACCCCCTACGAACCCCACTTCGTGTCGGCGGTAAGGGAATCCTAGCTATGAATGCATGCCCCCAAATAGCTAGGTCTGAAATCTCACCCTACCGTAACACAAAACCTATAGGAGTCCATCATATATATGGTCAAACTTCCCCTTTCGCTTCTGGACAAAGGTGGACCATGTGCCAACCCACAAATGTGTGCTTGTGGCGCGAGATGGGTGAGACCACATACGAACCACCTGCGTGTGGCCCTACTATATGTATGAAAAGGGTGTGGTGTGATATTTAACTACCATTCACAACTTTGATGTGGCACGTGTGCCTCGCAAATTAACCAGACTTCCCCGACCCCACGGAGGTTGCAAGTAGTGCGAAGTAGCCCCCCACCCCCCCCCCCACACACACACATGGGGGGGGAGGGAATCTCACCAAGACGTACTGTAACACGGACCAAGCAGAATCCAACTTGGTCGTATAACCTCTCTCGCTCGTTGTTGGTCAAAGTGATGGACGTCCACACGGCCCCGCAAAATGGGCTAGCATGTCGCCGATAACCTCGCGAGGGAGTACTGTCTGAAGACAAACCCACTCTATGCATGTGGCCCAATTATGTATATGGAAGTAGTGTGTGTGGTGTTTGAATACCCAATGCGCAAATTTGATGTGGCACCATGCTTCGGAGCCGTAAAATCCCCACACTTAGCGAGGGTTCACGACACGTAGCATGCGCTCAAGCTTAATTAGGCCTGGAATGATCGACCTACTATACGGTAACTCGAACCAAAGAAGAAGAATCCACCCTGGTAACCTTTCTCGTCGTCGGTCGAAATGATGGACGTCCACGCGGGCGCACAAATATATATACATTGGTACAACGAGGTGCTATACAAACGGTTTTTAACCCCTTTCCGCGATGGCATTTGGAACTGTCGCCAAGTGAGTGACTGCGATAGGGGTGTCCTTCCCACACGACCCAGAAACCATCGGGGATAGGGGCTCCATCCTTGCAACTCATTTGTGCTCGCATTGCCATCGCAGTCGGTATTCTGTGGTGCTATGTTTACGATGCGCGGCCCATCACAAACGGTTCACGGTTATAGAACGTGTACGATAAGCAGACAATCACACACATTCACTTTTCCCGAACCGTATGCGATAACTAATTAAGAGGATTAGCTAATCATCGTACGAGTGTCGGATAGGATTACGAAACGTCGGACCGTCGTAACATCGTCGTACATGACAACTATCGCACATGCTATTCTGTGGTGCAATATTTATGATGCGTACCACATCAGAAATAGTTCATGGTTGCAAATCATGTATGATAAGGCAACTATCACAAACGTTTAGTTTGCCCGCACCGTTTGTGATATTGTCTGACATTGCACACGCTTTGCAAACGGCAACTGTGTGTATCCTTGCACACGTTTCCTCTCTGTGAACCATGTCGGATTATGGTGTATATCATAAACGTTTGTGTTTTACCGACTGTGTGCGCCGTAACGACCTGCAAAGCGTAATTTCACCGTAATTTAATTGCTGCTATTTCAAATTGTATCAGATTTGAATTTGAAAGTATGCTATAGCTTTATTCATATCCATCAGGTTCAAACAACCAATGCATTATTCGATTCATATGTACATATGTTCAGGAATTACATAAGCACCAAATAAAGAATGATGAACCATAGTTGTATACTTGTACTATTAAAGACGATACAGAAAGAGGCGAAATACATTCTGGTTGCTGAACAAGGTGAAGCGGGATGCCCATATTGTGCCCTCCTCCATGCAGAAGGCACGCACAACTCTAGTCCAACCCCTTGTGATGGCCGACCGCCCATCCTTCACGGTCTTCATGAAAACATCTAGATAATCATCGTGTTCTGGTAGAAATACTTTAACCTTTGCATGCCCACCAATCATGTAGTTTGAGAGGTAATCTTGAGTAAATTGCTTTGGGAACCACTGCAAAGGAAAAAGAGTCAGACATTGTCATCTAACACAACTCATTATGGGCAGTAAAAAGAAGGCTACAGAGTTCTTACTTACCATCCTGCAGTTCGCTGTTGTCTTGGGATAAAGTGTAAACAAATAGTTTGATTGCCATCTTTTGACCCATTTTACTAACAATCTTTATCAGCTTCCTCACTTGATGTTGGTTCATCGATATCTCACTGCCCCATACGCAGAAAGGGTCGAAGCGCGGATCTTTACCAATGACATATGAACCTAAAATCACCAAGTTAATATTAGAAGCTAAACAGCAATTGCACAATGATGTAGTACAACATTCTTTTATAATATCTTATAACATCCAATATACTCACATATTAGATGAATTAACATATTATATTATGGGCCGGAGGGAGTTTATTGCATTTTTACAAATTATCCGCTGATTAACTGCTGCTGTATCCATGGGTTAGAGTTAGTTTGAGCTAGTTTTGGCTCAAATAGCCCTAAAGTATATCCAAACATGATGGCCAGTTTGAGCTAGTTGCATCTAACCCACCCCAAAAAACTATCCCACCCAAGAGGTGCTAATTGGAGCTAGTTCTCCTAGTGCATTTATTGTCAATCTAACCCTGTCATCCAAACACCTCTTTGGCTAGAGCTAGTTCAGGGTTAGTCATGAGCTAGAAACTAACTCTACCTCTAGCTAAGTTGAGTATCCAAACAGGGCTATGTTGTTGTTTTTGCTGCTGCTGCTGCTCTTCTACGTATATCTAGACATCATTAGAACATTAAGGTAACACTCTTCCTTGTTGCTATGTAGCCTAGGATTGCATATTTAGACATTAAGTACAGTGCATGTTGCTATGTAGCCTCAGATATATTACATATGGCCCTAGTTAACCTAACGATAAATGGGTTACAAATATATTTAGTTAAAAGTCCGATTCATCGATTAGTCCCTTATCAGCCCCCGGCCTATATGGTACCAGCTACCGATATCCTGAACAGTGAGTATATATAAGCCATGGGATGAAACTAACCTCGATGGAAAATAATAGTCGTTCCCAAAATTGTCCTGTGTAAGTACATCGAGAGGCATGTTAAGCACAATGGGCTAAACATCAACCAAATATATCCATGGCAGACAAAATAATCTCCGAAAGATAGCTTCAGTGTGCAGGTTTAAGCACGCTAGTAAAGCAAAACAATTGGAAAGGTGTGTTAACTGCAACAGACATAACATTTAACAACAAGCAAACATAGTCATTCAAACTAGTATTGTGCCAGTCTAAGTACACTGATTATTGTTAAATAAAAATGGAAAGGCGTGTTAACTACAAGATGCAGCAACCAAATGTAGTCATTCATAGTGGTATTGTTGAAACTAGTATTGATGAAATTGAACTACATAGTTCATACTTGCACATATAGAATATCACATTGTGAATAACCGGAATAAACAAGGCATACTACGAACAACCAAAGATAGCATTTGAAACTGGACAAACATTTTATTCAAAGGAGAAGACAAGGTAATTTGGGCTCTTCGTTAGATCAACAATAATGCACATGAGAGCCACTCAACATTTTCATCGTGGTCTTCTCCTTGGTATGACTCAATAAACGGAAAAGAAATTCAGAGAAACACACTGAAATATTTTTGAGGTTTTTTAGTTTTTCTAGAAGAAAGCAGAATAAAGAAGGAAAAACAAAAACAAGAAAAACTATTTACACGGGAAAGCTCCCAACATGCAAGAAGAAGAATCGAGAAATCTTTTTGGGTTTTTCTTTTAATACTACAACTAATTAAACTAGAAAGAAAAATGAAAAGAAGCAGGAAATATTTTTGGGTTTTCTCAAAGTTTTTCAAACACACAAGAAGAAAGCGAGAAAATAAATCCAACATGGATAATACAATGAAAAAGTGTGGACACCGACAGCTGGAATGAAATGTGTGAACATGAATGTAATGTCGGTGGATGTACGTACTCCCCCAAGCTTAGGCTTTTGGCCTAACTTGGTAATCATCGTCAGTAGCCTGCGTAGTAGTCGGAATGATAGCTCACGGAGCCTCTAGGTGCAGCCTCCTCTGCTCGCTGAGCAACTACAACCTCAGCGTTGTGCGCTCGGGCCTCGCTCTCAAGAACATAATATCTTCCCTTGCTATGATAATCAAAGAGAGCAGGAGCAGGCAAAAAGGTGTGCACCACAGAATGTTTATTAAACAATAGGTTATAAATATAATCAGTGGTCTCGCCTTTGAGGATTTTATGGCGCTTCATGCCCTCAAAGTCTAAGTACTGGGTGGGCAGGATAGGGCCATTAGGCCAAGGTGATATGCCTAGCCCTCTTGCTTGACATGAGGCATAAATCCCACCGTAAAAATATCCACTACCAGCGTTGTGTTGCAATCTGCGTGCAACAATCGCTCCAAGGTTATAACACCTATTACCGATGAGACAGTGTGTAAAAGACTCAAGTCAGGAGCACAAAGTATGCTGCAATCCTGCTTGCCTACAATGCATTTGCCATTAAAGAGTGCAAAGTATTGAATCGATGGGAAATGAATGCTCTTTATTGTACCCTGTGTCACTCCTCTAGTTTCACCATAGCAGAGGCTAGTCAAGAATGTTTCGTACTCAGATCTAGGTGGTTCGTCTAGCGAGCCCCAAAATGGGATTTTGCAGTGGTAAGCAAATCTTTCTAGAGGTATGGTAAATGGAATTTTGTACAGTTTAAACGACACCCTAGAATCACGAGGATGAAATCTAAATTCTTTAGTAAATGATTCTGTGAGGCTGAGATGTTGGATGCACTTATCTTCCAGGTAGGGACCGATCTCGATGTTGTGAACATATTGCTCAACTTCTTCTTTAATACCTGCTCTCACCATAAAATTGTTGCATGGCCATAGGCAGGATTTGGTAGCTGCTTCTCATATCGAACTTGTGCTTGGTTCAACATAAGACCGACGCACTGAATCACTACTAGATGATGCCTCCAAAGACCTCCTCCTCGAAGAACTCCTAAAGAAGCTCATCTTATTCTTATGAATAAAATTCTGAAATTTTTAGTCCACAAAATTTTTGTCAACAAAACTTCACAAGATTGGAAGCAACTACTCATAGACATGCATAGAGGCTATATTGAGCATTCAAACTACTTAGAACTCTAAGAATTCAACATGGAAGCTAATTATTCAAAATATAAAACACTAAAGCAAAAACTAATTGGACAAATGGAGGAGTCACATACCAAGTAGCAATCCCCCAAAACAGTTTCAGAAACAGAGCTTCGAGCAAAGAGATCGAAATCCGCGGGTTTGAGAGCAAGAACACGAGAGAGAGAGAGAGCAATGGTGATTTTTTTCTGGAGGTAGGTGGTGACATGGGCTAAAGAGATAAGTGAGGGGGCCCACGTGGGGCCCACAACCCACCAGGGCACGCCTGGGGTGCTGGCGCACCCAGGTGGGTTGTGCCCACCTGGTGCACCCTCCTCTGATGTTATTTGCACCAAAAATTCTTAAATATTCTGAAAAAATCGTATTAAATTTTCAGGGCATTCTGAGAACTTTTATTTTTGGGTCATTTTTTATTGCACGGGAAATTCAGAAAACAGACAAAACATGGCATTTTATTTTATTTAACTAAGAAAAATAGAAAACAAACATTGGGGACAGAAAGTTGTGCTTACTAAATTCATCAACTTCATACCTTTTAAAAATGATCCATTAATAAGGTTGATCAAGTCTTATTAACAACCACTTTCGATTAGCATGAAACCGAAGAACTTTCATAAAACACTAAGTTACCTCAACGGGGATATGCATGTCCCCAACAATAAGTATATCATATTTCTTTTTGGCAGTAGGTAGAGGTAGTTGAAAACTTCCAATAGTGAGTGTCGAAGATTTTTCAATAAAATTTATACCATTCACTTGGAATTGTTTCTTCGGAAAGTGCACCGTATGCTCATTACCATTGATATGAAAAGTGACCTAGCTTTTATTGCAATAAATAACAGCCCCTGCAGTATTCAAGAAGGTCTACCAAGGATAATCGACATGTTGTCGTCCTCGGGCATCTCAAGTATAACAAAGTCAGTCAAGATAGTAACATTAGCAACAACAACGGGCACATCCTCACAAATACCGATAGGTATGGCAGTGGATTTATCAGCCATTTGCAAAGATATTTCAGTAGGTGTGAGTTTATTCAAATCAAGTATTTTATATAAGGAGAAAGGCATAACACTAACACCAGCTCCTAAATCACACAAAGCAGTTTTGACATAATTTCTTTTTATGGAGCAAGGTATAGTTGGTATTCCTGGATCTCCAAAAATTTTAGGTACTCCATCCTTAAAAGAATAATTGGCAAGAATAGTGGAGATTTCAGCTTCCGGTATTTTTCTTTTATTAGTGATGATGTCTTTCATATACTTTGCATATGGGGCCATCTTTAAAATATCAGTCAAGCGAGTACGCAAAAAGACTGGCCTAATCATTTCAGCAAAGCGTTCAAATTCTTCATCATCTTTCTTCTTAGTTGATTTAGGTGGAAAGGGCATGGGTTTATGAACCCATGGTTCTCTTTCCTTTCCATGTTTTCTAGCAACGAAGTCTCTTTTATCATATGTTTTATTTTTAGGTTGTGGGTTATCAAGATCAACAACTGGTTCTATCTCAACATCATTATCTGGTTGAGTATCTTCATGAACATCATCATTATCTTTTTCATTATCACTAGGTGAATGTTCATTACCACATTGAGTTTCAGCATCAGAGATAGAAACATCATTATCATTATCAGGAGGTTTTTCTATTTCAGGTTCACTAGAGGCATGCAAAGTCCTATCATTTTTCTTTTTCTTCTTCTTCTTAAAAGGACTAGGTGCATCAGTGTTAATTCTTTGAGAGTCTTGTTCAATTCTTTTAGGATGTCCCTCAGGATAAAGTGGTTCCTGAATCATTTTACCTCCTCTAGTTGCTACTCTAACAGCAAAGTCATTTATATTATTATTCATTTCATCTAGCAACTCTCTTTGAGATTTAGCAACTTGTTCTAGTTGAGTTTGAACCATAGAGGCATGTTTTCCTACACCTCTAACATCATTGGAGATTCTAAATAACAAGTCACTCAAGCAAGCAATCATATCAGAATTGTATTTCAATTGTTTCATAACATTTGCATTGAAGTGATCCTGTTTTCTAATATAGTTATCAAATTCATGAAGGCATTGACTAGGATGCATATTATAAGGATTGTCATTATCATTAAATTTCATTAAATAATTTACCTCTACCACCTTGGGTGGTGGTGTATCAAGTCCATGTATCTCTTCAATAGGAAGTAAATTTTTAACATCCTCTGCCTTAATACCTTTTTCCTTCATAGATTTCTTTGCCTCTTGGATATCTTCCGGACTGAGATATAAGATACCCCTCTTCTTTGGAGTGGGTTTATGCGGTGGTTCCGGAAGAGTCCAATCATAAAAAAAATTCAATACATTATTCAATAATTCCTCAGCTTGTTCAACAGTTCGTTCCCTGAAAACACAGCCAGCACAACTATCTAGGAAGTCCCTAGAAGCATTGGTTAGTCCATTATAGAAGATATCAAGTATTTCATTTTTCTTAAGAGGATGATCAGGCAAAGCATTAAGCAATTGGAGAAGCCTCCCCCAAGCTTGTGGGAGACTCTCTTCTTCAATTTGCACAAAGTTAAATATTTCCTGTAGGGCAGCTTGTTTTCTTATGAGTAGGAAAATATTTTTCAGAGACGTAGTAAATCATATCCTGGGGACTACGCACACAACCAGGAGCAAGATTATTGTACCATATCTTAGCATCACCCTTTAATGAGAACGGAAATAATTTGAGAATATAATAGTAGCGAATTTTCTCATCATGAGCAAATAGGGTGGCTATGTCATTCAGCTTAGTAAGATGTGCCACAACAGTTTCAGTTTCATAACCATGGAAAGGATCAGATTCAACCAAAGTAATTAACTTTGGGTCGACAGAGAATTCATAATCCTTATCATCAACAAAGATAGGTGAAGTAGCAAACTTAGAACTTCATTCTAGCATTCAAAGAATTCTCCTTCAGTTTGCATAATAATTTCTTAAGATCATCTCTATCATTGCAAGCAAGAAAATCTCTAGCTGTCTCCTCATCCATAACATAACCTTCAGGTACCTTAGGCAATTCATATCTAGGAGAGCTAGGTCTAATATGTGTTTCAAGATTTTTAGTTTCAATAATTTCATCGGGTTCAACATCCTCAATATTTTTAGCTCTAGCAATTTGTTCATCAAGAAAATCACCTAGTGGCACACCATCATCAAACTAGGTACTAGCATCATCAAGAGTAGTATTCATAGAAGTAGCATCATCAATAACTTGCGACATATCAGGATTAATAGCATGTGGTGGTGTTGCGAGTTTACTCAAAATAGAAGGTGAATCAAGTGCAGAGCTAGATGGTTGTTCCTTACCTCACCTCGTCCTAGAGGGAAAAATCTTAGTCTTTGTATCCTTCAGATTCTTCATAGTGATAAATTGATAATAATCCCAAGTGACTCCACAAATATAGCTATGCTCCCCGGCAACAGCGCCAGAAAAAGGTCTTGATAACCCACAAGTATAGGGGATCGCAACAGTTTTCGAGGGTAGAGTATTCAACCCAAATTTATTGATTCGACACAAGGGGAGCCAAAGAATATTTGTAAGTATTAGCAGCTGAGTTGTCAATTCAACCACACCTGGAGATTAATTATCTGCAGCAAAGTGATCAGTAGCAAAGTAGTATGATAGTTTTGATAGCAGTAGTAACAGTAACAGTAACGGTAACAATGATAGCAATGATTTTGTAGCAAGTGTAACAGTAGCAGCAACAGTAGTAACTTAGCAAGAACAATATATGGAAAATTCATAGGCATTGGATCGATGAATTCATTGAATGATATTCATGATATAATAGTCATAACCTAGGGCGATACGACACTAGCTCCAGTTCATAAATATAATGTAGGCATGTATTCCGTAAATAATCATACGTGCTTATGGAAAGAACTTGCATGACATCTTTTGTCCTACCCTCCCGTGACAGCGGGGTCCATAAGGAAACTAAGGGATATTAAGGCCTCCTTTTAATAGAGAACTGGAACAAAGCATTAGCACATAGTGAATACATGAACTCCTCAAACTACGGTCATCACCGGAAAGTATCCCAACTATTGTCACTCTGGGGTTTGCGGATCATAACACGTAGTAGGTGACTATAACTTGCAAGATCGGATCTAGAACACAGATATAATGGTGATAACATAAACGGTTCAGATCTCAAATCATGGCACCCGGGCCCAAAGTGACAAGCATTAAGCATGGCAAAGTCATAGCAACATCAATCTCAGAACATATTGGATACTAGGGATCAAGCCCTAACAAAACTAACTTGATTACATGATGAATCTCATCCAACTCCTCACCGACCAGCGAGCCTACGAAGGAATTACTCACTCTCGGTGGGGAGCATCATGGAATTGGCGATGAAGGAGGGTTGGTGATGATGAAGATCGGAGATCCCCCTCTCCGGAGCCCAAAACGGACTCCAGATCTGGCCTCCCGATGAAGAACAAGAGGTGGCGGCGGCTCCGTATCGCAAAATGAGATAATTCTTCCTCCTTGAATTTTTCTGGACAAATAGGATTTTATAGTGTTGGAATCAGGGTCTGCGGGACCACCAGGTGGGCACAACCCACCTAGGCGCGCCGGAGGGAGGGGGCGCCCTGGTGGGTTGTGCTCACCCAGGGGCCCCCCTCCGGTGGTCCTTGGCTCCAGTATATTTCTTTTATTGTATAAAAATTCTCCAAAAAGTTTTGTTCCCATCCGAGAACTTTTATTTCTGCACAAAAACAACACCATGGTAGCTCTGCTGAAAATAGCGTTAGTCCGGGTTAGTTTCATTCAAATCATGCAAATTAGAGTCCAAAACAAGAGGAAAAACGTTAGGAAAAGTTGATACGAAGGAGACGTATCAGATAGGGAGTAGGAATGCATATGTTTTACAAAACAAAGAATATGCGATGCCCGCACCTATCCCAAACGCTCCATCCTTGCTACTCGTGTGTGCTGGCATTACCATCACAGTCGGACTTCTGTGGTTTTACCTAAAACCAGGCGCAGTCCAGGCACATTCTAGGCACGGGATTTTTCCAGGCACGTACCAAACTGGCTCTACGTTTACGATGCCTGGCACATCACAAATAATTCATGATTGTAAACCGTGTACGATAGGTCGACAATCACACACATTTAGTTTTCCTGCACCATTTGTGATATTGTCTGACATCACACACGCTTTTCAAACAGCAACTGTGTGCATGGTTACACATGTTTCCTCTCCGCGAACCGTGTCGGATTATGATGTATGTCATACACGTTGTGCTTTATAGACCGTGTGCACCGTAATGACTTGCAGAGCATAATTTCACCCTAATTTAATTGCTGCTATTTCAACTTGTACCTAATTTGAATTTGAAAGTAGGCTATACTTTATTCATATCCATCAAGTTCAAACAACCAATGCATTATTCGATTCATAGGTACATATGTTCAAGAATTACATCAAAGAAAAGAATTACATAAGCACCAAATAAAGAATGATGAACCAGAGTTTTATACTTGTACTATTAAAGATGGTAAAGAAAGAGGCGAGAGACATTCTGGTTGCTGAACAAGGTGAAGCGGAATGGCCCTATTGTGCTCTCCTAGATGCAGAAGGCACGCACGACTCTAGTCCAACCCCTTGTGATGGCCGGCCGCCAATCATGTAGTTTGAGAGGTAATCTTGAGTAAACTGCTTCAGGATCCACTACAAAGGAAAAAGATTTAGACGTTTTCATCTAACACAACTCATTATGGGCAGTAAAAAGAAGGCTACAAAGTTCTTACTTACCATCCTGCAGTTCACTATTGTCTTGCATAAAGTATAAACAAATAGTTCGATTGACATCTTTTGACCCATTTTAATAACAATCTTTATCAGTTTCCTCACTTGATGCTGGTTCATGAATATCTCATTGCCCCATACATAGAAATGGTCGAAGTGTGGATCTTTGGCAATGACATATGTACCTAAAAGCACCAAGTTAATATTAGAAGCTAAACAACAATTGCAAAATGATGTAGTACAACACTCCCTCCATCCCATTATAAAAGATCTTATTACATGTATATCTATACATCATCAGAACATTAAGGTAACACTCTTCCTTGTTGCTATGTAGCCTGAGATTGCATGTTTAGTCATTCAGTACAATGCATGTTGCTATGTAGCCTCAGATATATTAAATATGGCCCTAGTTAACCTACCGATAAATGGGTTATAGATATATTCACTGAAATGTTCGATTCGATGATTAATCCCTTATCAGCCCCCAGGCTATATGGTACCAGCTACCGATATCCTAAACCATGACTATATATAAGCAATGCGATGAAACTAACCTCGATGGAAAACAACAGCTGTTCTCAATATTGTCCTGTATGAGTACATATAAAGGCATGTTAAGCACAGCAGGCTAAACATCAACCAAATATATCCATGGTAGACAACATAATCTACAAATGATAGCTTCAGTGTGCAGGTTTAAGCACGCTAGTTAAGCAAAACAAGAAGTGGAAATGTGTGTTAACTGCAATAGGCATAACATTTAAAAACAAGCAAATATAGTCATTCAAACTGGTATTGTGTAGGTCTAAAGTACACTAGCTATTGTTAAAAAAACAAAAAGGCATTTTAACTCCAACATCCTTAACAGCAACCAAATATCATAGTTCTTAGTGGTATTGTTGAAACTGTTATTGATGAAATTGAACTGCACGGCAAATAGTTGCACATATAGAGCATCACATTGTGAATAACTCAAATAAACAAGGCATAAGGCCATCTCTAGCCGATCCCCTAAAAGTTAACGGACTAAAACCCTTAGTGGAATATATATATACTCCAACATTATTTGGCCGTTTCTAGTCTATCCCCTAGACTTAACATTGTAAACTTCAATTTGATCAAGTTCAAAGCAGGTTCAACCGAAAGTAGCATGCATTCAAACATAAACATAGACAGTTTTGCATAACCGAACATAAAACATAAATTGGAACTAAATTAAACTACTTTCGGTCGAAGTGGAGGTCGAGCCAATCCTTCCTCATTAGGTACAGTGTGCCGTGAGCCGGGTCCGTGCCAGTGCCGTCGTCGGGATCGTTGGGGAAGACACTCCTCCACTTGTCGACGTCGATCTCCTCGTCCTCGCCGCCCACCTCTACACCCTCCACGCCACCGTCCTTGCCGCCTTCGACCTCGTCATTGGAGGAGAGCATGATAACCTCACCGCCCTCCGCACTGGCAAAGATCGTTCGCTTCGCCTCCACGAGCTCCGGGTGCTCCGGCGGAGCTCTTGCATGTAGTCCTCATCGGCGGCCTCGGCCTCGAGGCGCTCCCACGCCTCGCGGTCCTCCCATGCCATAGCCGAGCTCACCACCCCTGGCTCCGGCGGGACGAGGTTGACCGAACGTGTGCCTAAGGGGAAATTGAGCCTAGCCACCGCACCGTGGTGGCGGACCTGCCAGCGGTCGTACTCCATGGCTGCGAGCTCGGCCGTGTGGAAGCTACCGAGCCACCGGCAGGTGTGGGTCTCCTGATCCGTAATCTTGGTGACCCACATCCCCCACCGCCGCTGCCAGACCCCGAGGTAGGACCTTGTTGGCGGCCGGGCCCGAGGGAGGACGGGGAAGTCCTCGAACCAGCGTAGGGGCACGGCGGCAGGCGGATCGAGCGACCGGCGACGTTGGATCGATAAAGAGCCAGCGGAGGATGACGGAGACACCTCGGCGACCACCTCAATGGCGTCGGGTGAAGAGGCCGCGATAAACCTCTTTTGGGCCATTGGATCCTCGAGCTCCCCGGCACACAGGTAGAGGTTGAGGATGTAGGCGGCCGCGGCGGCGGTTATGGCGGTGACCTACCAATGGTTTCGAGCGAGGGAGGGGTGGTGTGTGTCTGTGTGAGCGGAGGTTTTGGGGTGTGTGGTGTGTGTGGAGGAGGTGGGCAAGGTGGTGTTTGAGCAAATACTGGGGTAACTGACAAATTTAATAGGCGGGAGTAAAATGCCGGGCTACTGAAAATTTGGATCAAGGGCGAGCAGATATTTTTGAGATTGCGAGGGATGCAGAGGCAGGAGTAACAAGCCGGGGCTACTGAAAATTTGAATCAAGGGCGAGCAGATATTTTTGAGATTGCGAGGGAAGCAGAGGCGGGAGTAACAAGCCGGGGCTACTAAAAATTTGAATCAAGGGCGAGCAGATATTTTTGAGATTGCGAGGGATGCAGAGGCGGGAGTAAAATGCCAGGGCTACTGAAAATTTGAATCAAGGGATTGAAGCAGAGCAGGAGTAACAGACATCGCACACGGTCCGCACATACTAATCATGTGCTATCAAACATAAAACCCTTCCAGGTGGTAGATATTTTTGAGATTACGAGGGAGTAGATATTTTTGAGAGCGGGAGGCAAGCCTCGTGGAGCCCAATCTACTATGCTGATGTGAATGGCTGTAGGGGCACGGGCATGGCACATGGGTAGTATGACCGAACCGTGTTTGTTGCGTCCCCAATCGCAGACGGTTGCTGCATCCAACTCGTGTGCTATTTATAAATTTGGCAAAAAGAATAACGTGGGAAAGGGCGAGAACACGAACACACTTGCATGTGGACCAAATATATGTATGAAAAGGGTGGTTTGATGTTCAAATACCCAATGCACAACTTTGATGTGGCACCTGTCGCACAAAGTGCACAGTATTGCTAGTGAGCCAGCCCCTACGAACCCCACTTCAGTTCGTAGTCGGCGGTAAGGGAATCCTAGCTATGAATGCATGCCCCCCAAATAGCTAGGTTTGAAATCTCACCCTACGGTAACACAAAACCTATAGGAGTCCATCATATATATGGTCAAACTTCCCCTTTCGCTTTTGGACAAAGGTGGACCATGTGCCAACCCACAAATGTGTGCTTGTGGCGCGAGATGGGTGAGACCACATATGAACCACCTGCGGGTGGCCCTACTATATGTATGAAAAGGTGTGGTGAAATATTTAACTACCATTCACAACTTTGATGTGGCACGTGTGCCTCGCAAATTAACCAGACTTCCCCGACCCCACGGAGGTTGCAGGTAGTGCGAAGTAGCCCCCCACTCCCCACACACACACATCAGGGGGGAGGGCATCTCACCAAGACGTACTGTAACACGAACCAAGCAGAATCCAACTTGGTCGTATAACCTCTCTCGCTCGTTGTTGGTCAAAGTGATGGACGTCCACACGGCCCCGCAAAATGGGCTAGCTTGTCACCGATAACCTCGCGAGGGAGTACTGTCTGAAGAGAAACCCACTCTATTCATGTGGCCCAATTATGTATATGGAAGTGGTGTGTGTGGTGTTTGAATACCCAATGTGCAAATTTGATGTGGCACCATTCTTTGGAACCGTAAAATCCCCACACTAAGCGAGGGTTCACGACACGTAGCATGCGCTCAAGCTTAATTAGGCCTGGAATGATCGACCTACTATACGGTAACTCGAACCAAAGAAGAAGAATCCACCCTGGTAACCTTTCTCGTCGTCGGTCGAAATGATGGACGTCCACGCAGGCACACGAATATATATACACTGGTACATCGAGGTGCTATACAAACGGTTTTTAACCCCTTTCGGCGGTGGCATTTGGAACCGTCGCCAAGTGAGTGACTGCGATAGGGGGGTCCTTCCCACACGACCCAAAAACCGTCGGGGATAGGGGCTCCATCCTTGCAACTCGTTTGTGCTCGCATTGCCATCGCAGTCGGTATTCTATGGTGTTACGTTTACGATGCACGGCCCATCACAAACGGTTCACGATTATAGAACATGTATGATAAGCAGACAATCACACACATTCACTTTCCCCGAACCGTATGCGATAACTAATTAAGAAGATTAGCTAATCGTCGTACGAGTGTTGGATAGGATTACGAAACGTCCGACCGTCGTAACATCGTCGTACATGACAACTATCGCACACGCTATTCTGTGGTGCAACGTTTATGACGCGTACCACATCAGAAACAGTTCATGGTTGCAAATCATGTATGATAAGGCAACTATCACAAACATTTAGTTTGCCCACACCGTTTGTGATATTGTCTGACATCGCACACGCTTTGCAAACGGCAACTGTGTGCATGCTTGCACACATTTCCTCTATGTGAACCATGTCGGATTATGGTGTATATCACAAACGTTTGTGTTTTACCAACCATGTGCACTGTAACGACCTGCAGAGCGTAATTTCACCGTAATTTAATTGCCACTATTTCAAATTGTACCGGATTTGAATTTGAAATTATGCTATAGCATTATTCATATCCATCAGGTTCAAATAACCAATGCATTATTCGATTCATAGGTACATATGTTCAAGAATTACATAAGCACCAAATAAAGAATGATGAACCACAGTTGTATACTTGTACTATTAAAGATGGTAAAGAAAGAGGAGAAATACATTCTGGTTGGTGAACAAGGTGAAGAGGAATGCCCATATTGTGCCCTCCTCCATGCAGAAGGCACGTATGACTCTAGTCCAACCCTTTGTGATGGCCGACCGCCCATCCTTCACGGTCTTCATGAAAACATATAGATAATCATTGTGTTCTGGTAGAAATACTTTAACCTTTGTATGCCCACCAATCATGTAGTTTGAGAGGTAATCTTGAGTAAACTGCTTTGGGAACCACTGCAAAGGAAGAAGATTCAAACATTGTCATCTAACACAACTCATTATGGGCAGTAAAAAGAAGGCTGCAGAGTTCTTACTTACCATCCTGCAGTTCGCTGTTGTCTTGGATAAAGTGTAAACAAATAGTTTGATTGCCATCTTTTGACCCATTTTACTAACAATCTTTATCAGCTTCCTCACTTGATGCTTGTTCATCGATATCTCATTGGCCCATACGCAGAAAGGGTCGAAGCGCGGATCTTTACCAATGACATATGTACCTAAAATCACCAAGTTAATATTAGAAGCTAAACAGCAATTGCACAATGATGTAGTACACCACTCTTTTATAATATCTTATAACATCCAATATACTCACATATTAGATGAATTAACATCTTATATTATGGGCCGGAGGGAGTTTATTGCATTTTTACAAATTATCGGCTGATTAACTGCTGTTCTATCCATGGGTTAGAGTTAGTTTGAGCTAGTTTGGGCTCAAATAGCCCTGAAGTATATCCAAACATGAGGGCCAGTTTGAGCTAGTTGCATCTAACCCACCCAAAAAAACTATTCCACCCAAGAGGTGCTAATTGGAGCTAGTTCTCCTAGTGCATTTATTGTCAATCTAACCCTGTCATCCAAACACCTCTTTGGCTAGAGTTAGTTCAGGGTTAGTCATGAGCTAGAAACTAACTCTAACCTCTAGCTAAGTTGAGTATCCAAACAGGGCTGTGTTGTTGTTGTTGCTGCTGCTGCTCTTCTACGTATATCTAGACATCATCAGAACATTAAGGTAACACTCTTCCTTGTTGCTATGTAGCCTAGGATTGCATATTTAGACATTAAGTACAGTGCATGTTGCTATGTAGCCTCAGATATATTACATATGGCCCTAGTTAACCTAACAATAAATGGGTTACATATATATTCAGTTAAAAGTTCGATTCACCGATTAGTCCCTTATCAGCCCCCAGCCTATATGGTACCAGCTACCGATATCCTGAACAGTGAGTATATATAAGCCATGGGATTACACTAACCTCGATGGAAAACAACAGTCGTTCCCAAAATTGTCCTGTGTAAGTACATCGAGAGGCATGTTAAGCACAACAGGCTAAACATCAACCAAATATATCCATGGTAGACAAAATAATCTCCGAAAGATAGCTTCAGTGTGTAGTTTTAAGCACGCTAGTAAAGCAAAACAATTGGAAAGGTGTGTTAACTACAACAGACATAACATTTAACAACAAGCAAACATAGTCATTCAAACTGGTATTGTGCCAGTCTAAGTACACTGATTATTGTTAAATAAAAATGGAAAGGCGTGTTAACTACAAGATGCAACAACCAAATGTAGTCATTCATAGTGGTATTGTTGAAACTAGTATTGATGAAATTGAACTACACAGTTCATACTTGCACATATAGAACATCACGTTGTGAATAACTGAAATAAACAAGGCATACTACGAACAACCAAAGATAGCATTTGAAACTGGACATATACTAACTACAAACAACCGAACAATCAAAAAACTTTAAAAGAGGCATATGCTAGCTATAACAGGCTTAACAGCAAGCAAATATATGCATTCCTATCGGTATGTTTAAAACTAGATTGATGAAAATGTACTGCACAGTAAATAGTTGCACATATAGAGCATCACATTGTGAACAACTGAAATAAACAAGGCATACTGCAAACAACCAAATATAGCAATTAAAACTGGACATATTCTCACTACACTACAAAAGGGACTCGAAAAACAAATCACGGGTTCCCCCCTGTGAAGAGGCACAGCAAAACAAATCATGGGTTTCCTCACTTGTCACAGATGGGCTCGTTCCCGTGGGAAGAGCACGGACCCTGGATGCGCTCCATGTTGTCGCACATGGGCTCCTTCCCCTTGGAAGAGCACGGCTGTAGGGTGCCCTCCCTGATGTCGCAGACGGGATCTTTCCCCTTGGAAGAGCCGGAGAGGGTGCCCTCCTCGTGGTCGCCGTCGATGAGGTCTGACTTGGAAGTTGTGGATCCCAAGCCAGCGTCGCAGAACGTGTCCTTCAGAAATGACAAAAGGGGCTCGATGGCGATGTAGGATGGCAAATTCTTGACAGCGAGCCAGAGGAGATCAGCGGCGGGGCCATGGATGAGATCGACGGCGGTTGAACCCGAGGGGTTGGGGGTGGGCCACTTAACCTGTGACATAGCCTGCCTCAGGCCATCGCTATCGACGACCTCGATGTCGTAGCTGGCGTCCGCAACATACCTACATACTCTAGCCCGCTGATTTAGTGCCTGCGGCCAGTAATGGTCGTCAGCTTCCTCGGCGGCCACCTCGGCGACGTCGGGCGAAGAGACCGCGATTCACCTCTTTTGGGCCAGTCGCTCCTCGAGCTCCATGGGAAGCATAGCCGGGCTTAGGCGGCGACGCTCTAGAGTGGGGGATGGGGATGGGGATCTGTGGGAAAGGGGGCATTTGGCAGGCGTCATCTAAGAAACTCAGGGCAGCCTGGGTATGGAGATCGGTGGGTAAGCTGCACGGGCAAACTGCCAGATGTTGACAATGGAGGCCTTGCGGCGGCGGCAGCGGCGACCTTGCTAGGGTTTCAAGAAAGGGGGGGTTGTGGTGGTGGGGGAGGGGGTGTGTGCGCGCGCGTGCCCGAGGAGGTTTTGGCGTGTGTGTGTGGAGGGGGGGGGGTGTTTGAGGAAATCACGCGGCTACTGAAAATTTTACTATGCGGGAGTCAAACGCGGGAGTGAAATGCCGGGGCTATTGAAAATTTGGATGATGGTGCATCGCACACGGTCCAGAAATAACAACCATGTGTTATGAAACAGAAAAACCCTCGAGGCGGGCAGATATTTTCGAGGGATGCAGGCAGGAGCGGGAACAACAAACATCACACATGGTCGAAACATAATAACCGTGTGTTATCAAACAGAAAAAACCTGCAGGCGGGTAGATATTTTTGAGAGAGGAAGCCTCGTGGAGCCCAATGTACTGTGCAGATGTGCGGACAGGGGCTCCGGTGTGGCACACGGTTAGTGCAGTGGCGGCGCTGGGGGTCTTCCTTGGCATTCCATGGAATACCCAAAATTTTAGGCAAAACAAATTCAACATATACGCTTATACATCTCCCAGCACACAAGCAGGCTAACAGACCACAAACTGAAGTGGTAATTAGCTGCATGCGGCACATATGATTGCTGCAATCGCTGTTTTCCTCTCATCCCTGGCGGCTGCAACCCTAGCCGCCGCCAAGAGAGGCCGATCTTCCAACATTGTTCTCCGGCGGCTCCCCTCCTTCGGCGACCTCGGTCGTCGGTGGTGAGGGGGTCGCCGGATCCACACGTGTGGGTCGTTTTTACTCCCTCGTAGTCTAGGTTTTTAGGTTTTTCATTGTCTTTGTTTCGGCCGCGACGATGACGATGCTGAATAAAGATTCTTCGGATCCTTCTCTGACGAGGCCATCGGCCCTATGGTTGGGGATGGATTGACTTGTACTTTGTTCTTTATGATATGAATGAGACATGTATTACCATGAAAAAAAAGACCACAAACTGAAGCCCAAATCGGCTTGTTCGGCGCCTCGGCTCCACGCGGACCACACCACAGGCCGCACACGACTCGCTCACCAAGTCGCATGCTCACAGCGACGCAGTCACGCAGCCTCGCACTCCCTCCCAAATCCCAAACCTGGTTCTAGCGTCCGGCGGCGGCTGGCGAACTGGTGATTCCAGGACTCTAGTCTAGGTCCGGCGGTTGCGCTCTCTCCCTCCGTGCTTTTTCGGGCATCGGTCCCAGCTCCCAGGAGCCAGGTGGCTAGGTCGACAGGGCCCTCCCGTAGCGACGTAGCCCTGCCGGCCTCTCGGCTGCCCCTCCGGCAGTCCGACCCAATACTGCACTACTCCATCCACCGTCCACCACCGGCCGTCGGGCGCGCGGCCCTACCTGCCCTCCGACAATCTTGCTTCCAGATTAACAGCCACAAGCTAATTTCAAATTTCTTCTCTGTTTCTTAACAAATTTGAAGCTATATTTTTGCAAGTCCATGTGTGTAGCCACAGATTACTAATTTGTGTGCAACCATTGCTAATTTTTGTGTAGCCATTGTCACAATGATATTTTGCTACTATTATTGATATTGCCATCTTACTCACATTTGTTGTTTTATTATATTGCTTTGGCAAAAAAATATAAGAATACCCAGTAGCAAATTCCTGGCTCCGCCACTAGGTTAGTGTGAGTGAACCGTGTCTGTTGCATCATCTGACTTGTCTAATGTTGATAAATTTGGTGAAAATGACGCGGGAAAGGGTCAGAACACAAACACACTTGCATGTGGACCAAATATATGTATGAAAAGGGTGGTTTGATGTTCAAATAACAAATGCAACTTTGATGTGGCACCTATCTCGCAAAGCGCACGGTATTGCTTGCCCCCCCGGAGGTTCACCTAGCAAAGTGCGAAGTAGCAGCCCCCCCATCACACACACACACACACACGTGCGCGCGCGCACGCACACACACACACACTTTCAGTCGGCGGGCCGGAGAGGGGATCTCACCAAGATGTATTGTAAAACGGACCAAGAATAATCCACCTTGGTCGTACAACTTCTCTCTTGTGTGTTGGTCAAAGTGATGGCCGTCCGTGCGACCCCAGAGATGGGCTAGCTCGCCAATAATCACGCAAGTAGCTAGTCCCCGAAGACAACCACTGCCTGCACGTGGCCCAAACATATGTATGGAGAGGTGTTGATGTTTGAATACACAATGGAACAACTTTGATGTGGCACCGTGCTTTCGAACCAGAAATCCCCACACGGAGCGAGGGTTAGTTGACGATGCATATGTATGTCACACCACACTTCGAGCCGATGACGGGGATTCATGCATGCATGCGTGCATATTATGCGCTCAAACTTAATTAGGTTTGAATTAATCTCACCATGACCTATACTACGATAACACGAACCAAAGGAAGATTCCGCCATGGTAACCTATGTTGTTGTCGGTCAAAGTGATCATGGATGTCCACGCAGGCCCACGAATATATAGGCTTGTCGCCGATAACCACGCGAGGGAGTGTACTGTTCGAAGACAACCACTACATGCATATGTATGGAGGTCATGCGTGCATGCATGTTTGAATACCATTCACAATATTGATGTGGCACATGTGTCGAAAATCGTACAGTCCCCACACAGAGCGAGATCGGTTCATGACGTGTCATGGTACTAGCCACTTTGACTCGATGGGAGGGATTCATGAGTACACATGCATGTGTGTGCTCAAACTGTATCATGTCATCCCAGAGCATGACCTATATATATACCGTATTACAAACAAAAAAATAATCCCCTCCTAAGTCAAATTAATCTCTCTCGTTGTCAGGCAAAGTAGTGATAGACCAAGCGGGCCCACAGATGGAAAGCGTCGATATCGCTGATAACCGCGTGAGTGGGTGTGAGAGGACAACCACCATCATTTTGCATGTGGGCCAAACATATGTTGAATACCCAAAATGCACAACTTTGATGTGGCACATGCCTCGAAAATCATAAAGTCCCCACACAGAGCGAGGTTCATGAAGCGTACTACATATAATGGTCCCCTTCCCCCTCTTCGACGCATACTATATGATCCTACCGTAATACAACCCAAAAAGAATCCTCCTTGATGGTGAAATTAATTAACCTCTCCCGATGTAGGTCAAAGTGATGCATGCATCGACGATGACCTCGCAGGCCCACAGATGGAAGCGTCACATGTGAGTGTCCTAGGATAACCACCGCCAGCATGCATGTGGCCCAAAGAGGTGTTGTGTGATGTTTGAATAGCCAATTCACAACTTTGATGTGGCACGTGCCTCGGAAACCGAAAAGTCCCGACACTGAGTGAGGTGTACTTGTTCATGGACGCGTACGTATAGTATATATGCTAGTCCCCTCCGACCTTTTCGACGCGTACTATATACTCCCACCATAACACAAACAAAAAATATTCTACCTTGCTGGTCAAATTAACCTCTCTGCCGGCTGTTGGTCAAAGTGATGGACGACGACCTCGCGGGCCCGCAGAAAGCGTCACACGCGAGTGAGCGTCATGTAGGACAACCACCGACTGCATGTGGCCAAAACATGTTTGTATGAAAGGGTTGCGTAATGTTTTAAATAACGAATTCACGACTCTGTTGTGGCACCTGCCTCACAAAACGGCCACACGGTGGCTCACGACTCGTAGTGTACTGCCAGCCACCCCCGACCCCCAGACGCACACACACACACACTGCGCATCCACCGCAACTACGATGCATGTTAAATTTTCTCGCGGTGAACATATGTTACCAAAGGAGGGACGTTTTAATTTTGAAAAAAAATAGAGATCATTAAGACATTTTAGTACATTGATTGATTTTCTAGGGGTATAATGTGCAAAAAAAAAATTTGAGCTACATGCACACGTGACAGTGCACCTAAATGGATTGAAAAAATACACGTGTCTCACTGGGTGCATGTTTACTCCCCGTGCAAGAAATTTCAAACATTGAGAATCTTGATTTTTAAATTCTAGTACATCCAAAACTTATTTGAAATTCATGAAACTTATCGTATTGTCATATGGACACCAATACGAAGTGGCATTATACTATTTTTGTCAAATTTGAGACCAGTTTTGATGTAATCTTTATCTCCTTACAAACGAGAGATTATTAATAATTGGGAACCAATATCGCAAACGGATTATTTATTCGAACTGTGGGCGTTAGACCAACAATGGATACGTGCCATGCTTCGGTTAAGCAATAAAGCGGCAGCATTAATCATCAAAATAGAAAAACAATATACGTGCCGCCACGCGACCCATGTGCCCTGCGAGCAGGCGTGAGTTGACGGGACGCATGCGAGCTGTCCACCGCGCAGGCAGACCGGGAGGCGTGCGTGTAGGTGTGTGAATTGACGGGAGGCATGCTCGCTGCACAGTGTCATCAGGAGGCGTGCGAGTAGCTGTGTGAAATGACGGTAGGCATGCCAGCAGTCCGGTGCGCAGGCTCACCGAGAGGCGAGCCAGCGGTTTGACTGTCGCCCGCCCCTCTCCCACTACTCCAAATTAATGGCGCGCCCGAGCGGCCGCACCTCCCATGCTCGCCACACACACAATCCTCTCTCTCCACTTGCATCCTCGACGCCGCTCTTAGTCCGCAAAGTCGTCAGTGTATGAGGATGCCGCCGAAGCGCCCCATTGGAGGGAGTGGCGATGCCGGGGCTACTGAAGCACCGGAGCACAGTGTGGAGATGGAGACAGAGGTTGCCGTCACCGCCGGCGAGGTATCGCTGCACCCTGACGTCGTTGACGGCGTCGTGCTTCCACAACCGGAGCCGGAGGTCCACACCGACTCCGATGACTACTCGGGCGACGACTCCGACGACCACTTCGGCGATGACTCCGACGACGACGGACAGCCGGTTAGTCATCTATACCCATTTATGTTTCAAATACATCCTAGGGTTTCTCTGCTTACTCCTGCCTCCCCCTTTTTGGAACAGAAATCCTATGGTTATGTTATCTCAATCCATGAAATTTGAGTAAGTTTCGTTAGATCCGTGTAGTGTATTGATTGTTTGAATGGTATAAGTGATAAGTGATTAGTTGTTTCATCTGTGCAAATGATTTCTGCTAATAATCCGACTAGGGTTAGTGTTCGTGCTAATAATTCCTAGCCAGGTCTTGACAATTGATTTTGAATGACCTACATATATGTTTGTGCCATTATTTTCTTCAAGATTGGTCTGTACATGGACGATTGTGCTTAAAAATCGAACCATAATCTCTGGATATGTATAAAAAAATAGCCATAAATTCCTAATCCTACTTTACGGCATGTAAACATTGATTTGATGCCAAATTTTGGCAACTGCCAAATGTTCGCTAGAGATTAGTTTGTAAGCATTAATTTAACGCCACATTTTTTTATTATATGTATAGGTGCTGTCTGACGATGTCGACTGCGAGGATGAAGATGGCCAGAGGAGGTACAAGAGGCAAATCCTCAGGGAGCTTTATGCGGGAATGCATAACAGGCGTATTAGGACCTGTGACGGTGGCTATAGATGCCCATTTTGCAATCGAAAGCTTCATGACGCGTAACAAAGTGTTCTGGCGCATGCAAGAGGACGAGCCGTTGGCTCCTTCAAGCAGAAGTATTCTCCCAGGGTGGCACACGCCACATACGCCGAGTACCTGGAGAAGCTTCAGGATCGTGCCGGCAGATGAGATGAGATGTGGGATCGAACTATGTACGCTTGAGTATGCTTAATGACGGTTGAACTATGTACTTATGGTTGAACTATGCTTGTGTACGCTTATTATCTATGTGTGAGTATGTTTAATCTATGTTTACTTATGTCTAAATGTGGGATATGGATGCAATCAGTTTGGTTGATGGAATCTACCTCCGTCCTAGTTTATTGGTCCCCTTTGTAATTTGTGTTAAATTTTGACCAAAGATTTAACTGACAAAATGTTAGTGCAGATCAGCAAAAATTATATCGTTGGATGCGTATTTGAACATAGTGTTCAATGATATAATTTTTGATGACATGCATAAACATTTGTTAGTTAAATCTTTGGTCAAAATTTGGCACAAATTACAAAGGGGACCAATAAACCAGGACGGAGGTAGTACGTCAATCACACATGGTTCCCCAAATTGGAACCGTGTGCAATGACTTTCATTTTCCCTATTATGTCAATCACATACGGTTGGCTCTAGCAAACCGTTGCCTCTGAAACTCTTTGTGAGACAGAAAACCCTCATCACCCAATTCAAAAAAGGAAAAAGAAAACCCTCACCCCGCCCGCCACCCCCTCCAGTCCCCATTCACACCTGCATAAGCTCCTCCCCGTCTATGCATGGCACTGCCTATCGCCGCGGCAACCACTTAGCTCGACGCCTGTCGCTGCCGCCAGGCTGCCGGCAAACCCCACTGCATTTCGTCACTTCCGCTTGCCGCCGCCTATTGCCATCGACTTTCTCGACGCTACTCACGGTCGACCCAGCTCCACCCGGTTGGGGAATCTGCCGTATTGAGGGTTTTTTCTCATGGACAACAAGGTAACTAATTTAATGAGATATTATCTCATCTCTTATCCTAGTTCATCTGCCTCCTTTAATCACCCGACCGAAATCGTCCTGAATTCATTTTTATTCGAGCCGATTTGAGGATTTTCTTTCATTCATAGAGTGTTCAGTGCACGGACACATCATGACTTTGCGGCCTTGGCCAGACATCCATGGAGTTCCATCTCACCGTACCAGATGACTTGAGGATGCGCGTGGTATGTTCAATTTCACCCTAAATCTGTTGGCATGGCCTACTTTCCTAAACATATACTATATATTGCTGCATTTGGATAAAAGGTGCCACATGCAGCATATACGACAAAGGGGATTTTTTTCCCTCTTCTTTCTATATTAGGCAAATTAATGATGTATTGTTTTTTCGATTACTCTCATACTTCCATGACATCATGGTTACCCTATCTGTTTAATTATAGATTTTTGTCCTTTGATTTCAATTGCTGTATAGTTCTTTCAATTTCGCCCATATTTGCATGTTACCATATTCTTTAACAATCCTACCATTTTTTGCAGCGCGTCCCTTGCTATGCAACAGAATCTGTAGTACACAATCTTTCCCTTTACATAAATCAAGACTGCAGGGATGTCATACTGAACACAAACCATGGATTTACAATCGTTGCTTCCGTAAGACTTGATGAATGTGGTCACTCCTATTTTGCCAAGGGCCTTTGGACAGAAATTTCTAAGTTTTATGTACTGAAAGCTGGCACTAAAATTGCACTGCACATAAAAGAGCCTGGTCATGAGATATATGCTAACTTCCCCGACGATATCATCCGTCCAGACTTTGTTCAAAGTAAGTGTTCTTTTAAAGTATTTGCATGTTGACTTACCCAGCAATATCAAAGGAATTGTGTAGTATTTAAGCAACCAATTGTTATTCCATTTTCTTACTCTATTCCAACCTACTAACTTCTAGTTACCAATACACTTTTCTATTGCCTTGTTTTAACTAAATATTCCTTGTACTCCCACTTCTATCAGAAAGCGTCGCTGATGAGGAGACTCCGGAGGTGGAGAATGGGGCTGCCAACAAGCGGAGGTGGGTCGAGCAAGAACCGCAAGCGACTCCAGCAGGCCTATACTTCATCAACAGCCTCCCCGATGATATGTTGACAGTCATCATTGTAACACCCTGGTTTTCGCTACTGTTTTTTTTTCTTTTTTCCTTCGCGGGATTTGACTCCCGTATTTTTTTTCTCTCGGTGTTATCGGATTTCTGTAGCTCTTGGGTATATGAAGATGGTCACTTAGCCTTGCCTTTCCTATCCAACCAGAGATTCTCTCCAGTCCAATCTTGTCACCCAAGATATGTTCTCAGGACTTTTAAACCGAAACCCTACCTTCTGAGTTACCGGAAGGGAAACCCTGATCTCTTCCGTTACAAAGGAACCCCGATTTCCTTTGATCTGTTGCCTTCCAAACTTTTCCCAGTGATCATCCTCCATCTATAAACCCTGGATATGCAAAAATATTGCCAAGTTATTTGCCATATTTTTCATTTATAATTAATTCCTTTTTCTGCCAGTTAAAGGAATTAAATAAAGGAAAATATCTATCCATCTCCAAAGTTCATGAAAACTTGTGGAGATATTCTTTGTGATCATATTGAGTTCCCATAAAAATATTGGCCATAATTAAATAAGGGAAATTGTTTTTTTCCTATTTAAAGCCAATATTGCAGTTTGGGCAGTTTCTAAAGGAACTACCATTTTGGTAGCCAGGAAAAGTCCCAAATAAATTGTGGAGCTTTTCCTATCCATATCTTCAGCATTTCCATCAAGAACCCAGGTTCCATAGTTCAAATTTTGAGCACAACATCCATTTGCAAATTCTGTCCAGTTGGGAAAATTGCAAAGGAAGTGCTTGAACCCTTGATCTATTTGAGCTGAAATTTTTCATGGTGGTTAACATTGATAAATAACTCATGGAAACCAAAAACCAGCTCAATTAATCTATCCATTCTTCCCCAGCAATTTTTCCTAAGTTTCTGTCCATTTGGAACCTCTGTGAAGCAAGTACCATTTTGGTGTACCCAAATGGAATGAAACTTTTACAGGGGCTTCATATGTTCAAATCACTCACCTCCTCCAAATTTCTGCTCAATGCAAGCTAGTATGTGAGTGCCACATCAAAGTTTGCATTTCTGACCAGTGGGGTCCATTCTACAACAAGTGTCCTCAATTCTTATCCAAATGGCCTCAAATTTTACCAGGGCCTTCACCCTGGTAGATCATTGCTCTACGCTAAAGATCAGGCCAAGAGAAGGACTGTGGTGGCCACACCACATGTCAAACACTTGCTGGTCAAAACCTAAGTCAGCTCACATCTGTCATATCCTGCCACCACTTCCATCCAAACCCTCTTAGGTCAACTCAAGGAAGGAAGGAGAAGACCCCACACATGGTTTGACCCCTCATAGGCGACCTGGACACGCGGCACCGTGGTGACCACGCGGTGGTCGAGCCAAACGGGCGCTCTGTGCTCAGCCTGCTCCGTGCGGTCGCTTCCGGCCGGCCTCCACTCGTCCCGGCGTGTCCAACAGCTCCGCAGAGGCTGCATGCCCACTCTCCAGCACCTTCCCCCTCCAGTCTCTTCCTCGCCGCGCAACGACGAGCCCCGCCACTGTTCTGCCTGTGACCGCTGTCGTCGTCTTCCTCTGTCCTCTTC
The DNA here is from genome assembly GCA_011799875.1 of Thinopyrum elongatum. NCBI lineage: Eukaryota > Viridiplantae > Streptophyta > Magnoliopsida > Poales > Poaceae > Thinopyrum > Thinopyrum elongatum. Next base: position 511,780,648 of record CM022300.1, read on the forward strand.
CGCTCCAAGCTCTCCCGAAGCCACTACCTGCGTCTCCACGCTCCCGGAGGCATTGCCAACATCGCCCCCTCCCTCTGCGTGTCCCCGAGCGCCAATACGCCGATGAGGACGCCACGGCGGCCGAGCTCATCCGCTCGCCTTTGCCCGGCTATAAATAACCCTTCCCCGAGCCATTCGAGCACACCAACCTCTCTCTCTCCCTCCTAGCACCCCGCTCAGCCAGTCAACCGAGCTAGAGGAGCTCTCCTCGCCTCCAATGGTCGCCTTGGCCGCTGCTCGGCTCCTCTCAAATTGGAGCGAGCCGCAGCTCATCTCTCCCTTCCACCTACACCGGAGCTCCCTCCTCACCTCCACTACCCTCCCCGGTACCTCAGCTACTCCTCGCCGCGGCGGTGCCCTACTCCTCACCGGCGCCCGACACCTCCACCTGCCGCGGCCAATGCCTCGGCCATTCCCGAGCTCTCCGGCGACTGCGCCACCAGGGGCCGCATCCGCCTTGCTCTCCTGACTCCGCCAGTAGGCCGGGTGCCGCCTGCGGTGGCCCGTACCACCGGCAAACGTCGTCGTTGCTGGCCCTGCCTACAGCCAGGCGCGGGCGAGGGAGGAAGGAGACGCTGACCTGGCCGGGCGGGCCCCGCCATCCCTTCGGCCCCACCCGTCAGCTAGATAGGGGCATTGACCCTGGGCCCGCGAGATTTCAAGTGAAAGCGCATTGCGCGTTTTACGTTTTTTGTTTCTGAAAACGTATTTTGCTAAAGTGCGCTTTCTCTTTTATCTGTGGAATAACTGTCTAGGACCCATTTGTAAATAAAATATTCACAGATAAGTCCCGGGCAGAAAAACCACTATATCTTTTTGCTCGCAACTCCGAATCAGGTGAAACCAACGCTCACGTCTTCAGTTCATCGAGCCCGTTCTGATGGTATCATTTTCATAATGTTTCCACACTGTGAAAATGACCATTGTGCCCTTGCCTCTAATCAGCCCCCTCCGAGAGAGAATGGTTTCCGGCGATCCTTTCCGCGGACTCTCCGCACTTCTCCCGGAGTATTTCTTCGACCCCAGGCAAGCCGACCATCTGATATATGCCCTAAAGCATTGCTATGTGTTATTCTTGCATGTTTAATTAATGATTATGACTGTGATAGAAATAATTAAACTTCTGCTAGATTGCACTTACTGTTTACATTACTTGCATTAGTTTGTTATAATGCATAGTTACTGCCACCTCAGCTTGTTGTGATAGATAACCATGCTTGCTAAATGATGGCGAAAGCTAAACCTAGTTGGTTGATCCAGAGTCACCTGTCCGGACTTATCCGTGCAGCCACATTTGCCGGTATGGGACGGCCTTGACTTGGTCTGACCGCGTGCTCTTTTATCGGTACCACCAAATAGGGAAGGTTATGCGTGCGCGCTACCCTGGCCCGGTAGGCGGCGATAACCTTGTGAGCCCAGTTGATTGTTTAACCCGGGAGTCCCTGTTTGGGACAGTTTAGTTTGGCCAAGATGGTGGCAGGTGTCACGAGGTGACACAGGGGCCACCCAGGGCGGGACCCCGGGGGAGGATGATTGCCGGTGGTACGATGGAGGAGTCATGGGTTAGGCCAGTTTTGTTGGAGTATCACCGGACCACCCGAATGGGAACATGTACTAAGTACGAGGCCGGGAACTCCATGGTGTGGGTAAAGTGCGCAACCTCTGCAGAGTGTAAGAATCTATTTGAATAGCCGCGTCCATGGTATTGGACAGTCCGTCCAGACCTCACTAGGTGGTCAACCATAACAGTGATAATAATGATGGAATAAGTCGCCTTATGATCGAAAGTACTCTGTGGATCATGAGTATTCTGAGGGTTGTGGGACAACCCGGAAGAGAGTAAGTTTATCAGATTTACAGTGGAGATGCATAGCCACCGGATGATGTTAGGGATATGATATGTTAGCCATGGGATGGCTATGAAAGAGACGGTCGGATGACCGAAAGAGTTGGATTGGATCATGAGAATGTTCGGAGTATGGATTATTTACTTGATATGCTTTACTGTATTTTACTTTAGTAGTTATATTGCTGGATAAACCTGTTATGCCATGATAATTAATATTGCTCTAATAACAAATGCATGCTTGAATGTCATGGATTGCATTGCTTGGTGTATATGTTAGTTTGGTTTACTTGCGAGTACATTCAAAAGTACTCAGCGGCCTTTAATGTGGCCAGGTTCACATAAGGATCCGTCATCCGTCGTCGAGGAGCCGGAGCGTTCGCGGGCTAGAAGATTAACCCAGTCAGATCCTTGTGGATTGGAGCCGTACCAAGACCATGCTGCCTTATATATAGCTTTTCCGTTGCCATCCCTCTTGTAATATATCATGTAAAGACTCATATATCCATTAATAGAAATGCCTGTGTTCATGATACTTGTTGTAAGCGTGCATGCTAGAGTGATTTCCTGGGCTGGTATGCGTGGCGACCGTCTGGCTACAGTGGTAACCAGGCGGGGCGCCACAACGGATGGTATCAGAGTAGCCAGGCTGACTGTAGGTTACCCTAGCTGGACTTCATTGTCTTGTGCTCGGTAGAAAGCCCAGATGGATTTCAGCCATCTTTGCCAAGCAGGCACGGCTACTATTGATCATAAGGCAACCCAATAGGTTTTTGGCTCCATCAGACCCCAACTCTCGTGGCCCTTGCCTTCGGTGTGAGATGTCAGGACAAGGCAACGGCCCATGAGCCCTGAACCCCTAGGTAAACCAGATATCCTTACCCTGCTTGCTAGCCATGGCATTTCTCTTCTTAACTCTAGTTTCCTTTGGGAAACGCTTATAAATTCCATCTTTTGCCCGACAACCTTAGGATCGTTGACTAAGCCATTTTGGCTATGGTCATGCATCGAGTTTGATGTTCCCTAAGGAAGTAGTAGGAGCTGGACACCAATTGCTACCAGGAGCATTGTGTGGTTTCACTTCTAAATCCTTAGAGGTGCATCGAGTGCGCTAGGCTAGTTATACTAGTGAATCCTCGGCCACGTGTGTAAGGTCCACAACATTTTGAGCTTTATTTGCTTTTTGGTTTTTGCGGTTCTTGTTCTTTTATCGGTTCCATTTTTTTTCGCTTCGACTGGATCCATCCACAAGAGCTGCCTAAGAAGACCAGCATACAACTTGGATAATACCCAATAATCCAAATTCAGCAAGAGTCAAGCCAAGCCAACTGCCTGGTATTCAGAATAGCAGCACCGGATCTGTCCAGAATGAAGAATGGGTCAGAAGCAGAATCTGTGTGCACCAGACAAGAACAGAATACACCTGAGAGAGTCTACCCCAGAGCATATCACATCTGAGAAGTAGTCAGATGTGCTACCAAGAATGAACACCAGCAAGGACAAATGATTCCATCCTCGACACAAGGATTATTTCAGTCAGCGAGGTGAACCGAATCTTTTCTCAATGGACCCAAGAACCATTTATTCCCCACCGGAGACATATTTCAAGAATGTGAATGTGCCAAGAGCAACAACAAAACTCCGGTATGTTTATACAAATTGCAAAGCATATCTTGAACTTCACCGGTGCAAATACAAAATTTTCTGGGCACTGTGACAAGGTTTGCAAGGAAAATGGATAAGTTCACGGTTGCCAGAATCAAGGAGCACCTAACATGCTTGGAAGCTCAGCTGAACCAAATGGAATTATCCGTCAACTGCTTATTATCGGCAACACTTAGTTTGAATACAAAGGGTTTTCCGAATTAATTAACAACATGAGGTCTGCATCAGTCTTGCAACCTTTACAGCAACAAGGATCGTACGAGCAGAAGGACAAGAGATGTGCATGACCAATGGAATATCTTCAGTCAAGGTATGTCCTATACCAAGTTTGGCTCCGCTATGGGTAAAATTCTGGATACTTCGGAAGGAAGCCAGAATCGGCCATAAATTTGACTACGTACACAGTGAAAGGCTTCTGGTATAAGGAACCCAACCTTCCTTTGCAAGCTACCAGACTGCCAATCTTCCTCGGTACGCCACTTGGTGAGAAAATCTTCTGTGATACAACACTCCAATCCTTTTCAGTGTGCTACCGTGGAAAGCTTCTAGCATAAGACACCTGACCTTCCGCAGTAAACCACATGAAGGAAAGCTTCTGAGGTACGATACCCAGCCTTTTTCAGCACGCTACTTTGGCAGAAGCTTCGAGCATAAGGAATTCAACCTTCTTCAACACACCCCATGCCTACAACAAGCTTGTCAGGAGCACGAATCAGTCTGGACACACATCCGCCTCAGAACTCAATGGATATGAAAGGATTTATCCTACACCTTCATATGTTGTGAGCATGCAGTCCTGTGGATCAGTTCATGCGAGCCACTCGTTGGGAATGACTGTGTTCAGAGAAACATTGGCCCCATGTTGAAAAGAAGAATACGAGCACAGTAACCCCTATGAGATATGCAAGAGCAAGTTATGAGAACAAGCCCGACAAGCCAGGAAAACAATCAAGGAGCCGTGTTGGCAGGTCATGACAGGACCATCAAAGGAATCCCCAGGAACCAAGAGGTTGTGGACAAACAACCTCCATGACGGTCAACAAGATACAGCTTCACGGACAGAGTGACATTGATAACCCTTGTCAGACTCTTGCATATACGGCCACAACAATGCAGCCAGCATGTCATACTCATCATGAATGTGGGCCATCAACCAAGACAAGAGGCTATGTTCCAAAAGATACACCGGACGATGGCGGTACTATGTTCAGCTCAGTGGTCATAGCAAGGACTACAGAAGCTATATATGTCAGAATCCTCTCCACGAGCGATAGAGTTTGAAACAAGACATTCAGATAGAATAGCTTAAAGCACGTCAGCACCGACAGCTCATAGACGTCATGACATCATTGGAATAAGAGATTACTGTCTATGATTACTTTGTGATTATGCCCGACATTTCAGTTAGGGATACGACGGTAATAACTTGGTCATGTGGATTGTGGATCACCTAAGGACAAAGTCAGAATGTCTGAGACAAAAAGAAATGTCAGTACGGAACCCACAGCCAGACTGAGCATTCTGACACGACAAAAAGAAAGCCACCCCCACTCACTCGAGGCCATACAAGCACGTAAGCCTGGTACCCGGAAAGGATGTCTTGCCCATGACTGTCAGGATATGAAGTATCACAACAAAACCTGAAGCAGTTACTTCCAGGCCATGGAAACCGAGCCGTTTGTTGGTATTACCCGCTACCCCACCCAGCAACACCACCACCAGGACAAGGGGTATACCTGACAGGAAAGAGAAGGATTCAAGGAAGTTGTGTGCGGAGACAACACATGGTCCATCAGAAGAGGCAGTTAAAAGGTCAGTGAACCAACGAAGAAAAGACCGCTGATGGATCCAAGTCGCATATAGGTAAGTCCCCCATCCCTGGGAGGTAAGCCCGGAAATATCGAGGACAAGATTTTCTGAAGGGGGGTAGGTTTGTAACACCCTGGTTTTCGCTCCTGTTTTTTTCTTTTTTCCTTCGCGGGATTTGACTCTCGTCTTTTTTCTCTCTCGGTGTTATCGGATTTCTATAGCTCTTGGGTATATGAAGATGGTCATTTAGCCTTGCCTTTCCTATCCAACCAGAGATTCTCTCCAGTCCAATCTTGTCACCCAAGATATGTTCTCAAGACTTTTCCACCGAAACCCTACCTTCTGAGTTACCGGAAGGGAAACCCTGATCTCTTCCGTTACAAAGGAACCCCGATTTCCTTTGATCTGTTGCCTTCCAAACTTTTCCCAGTGATCATCCTCCATCTATAAACCCTGGATATGCAAAAATATTGCCAAGTTATTTGCAATATTTTTCATTTATAATTAATTCCTTTTTCTGCCAGTTAAAGGAATTAAATAAAGGAAAATATCTATCCATCTCCAAAGTTCATGAAAACTTGTGGAGATATTCTTTGTGATCATATTGAGTTCCCATAAAAATATTGGCCATAATTAAATAAGGGAAATTGTTTTTTTCCTATTTAAAGCCAATATTGCAGTTTGGGCAGTTTCTAAAGGAACTACCATTTTGGTAGCCAGGAAAAGTCCCAAATAAATTGTGGAGCTTTTCCTATCCATATCTTCAGCATTTCCATCAAGAACCCAGGTTCCATAGTTCAAATTTTGAGCACAACATCCATTTGCAAATTCTGTCCAGTTGGGAAAATTGCAAAGGAAGTGCTTGAACCCTTGATCTATTTGAGCTGAAATTTTTCATGGTGGTTAACATTGATAAATAACTCATGGAAACCAAAAACCAGCTCAATTAATCTATCCATTCTTCCCCATCAATTTTTCCTAAGTTTCTGTCCATTTGGAACCTCTGTGAAGCAAGTACCATTTCGGTGTACCCAAATGGTATGAAACTTTTACAGTGGCTTCATATGTTCAAACCACTCACCTCCTCGAAATTTCAGCTCAATGCAAGCTAGTATGTCAGTGCCACATCAAAGTTTGCATTTCTGACGGGGTCCATTCTACAGCAAGTGTCCTCAATTCTTATCCAAATGGCCTCAAATTTTACCAGGGCCTTCACCCTGGTAGATCATTGCTCTACGCTAAAGATCAGGCCAAGAGAAGGACTGTAGTGGCCACACCACATGTCAAACACTAGCTGGTCAGAACCTAAGTCAGCTCACATCTGTCATATCTTGCCACCACTTCCATCCAAACCCTCTCAGGTCAACTCAAGGAAGGAAGGAGAAGACCCCAGACATGGTTTGACCCCTCATAGGCGCCCTGGACAAGCGGCACCCGTGGTGACCACGCGGTGGTCGAGCCAAATGGGCGCTCTGGGCTCGGCCTGCTCCGTGCGGTCGCTTTTGGCCGGCCTCCGCTCATCCCGGCGTGTCCAACGGCTCCGCAGAGGCCACGTGCCCACTCTCCAGCACCTTCCCCCTCCAGTCTCTTCCTCGCCGCGCCGCGACGAGCCCCGCCACTGTTCTGCCCGTGACCGCCGTCATCGTCTTCCTCTGTCCTCTTCCACTCTGAGCTCTCCCGAAGCCACTACCTATGTCTCCACGCTCCCGGAGGCCTTGCCGACATCGCCCCCTCCCTCCGCGTGTCCCCGAGCGTCGGTACGCTGATGAGGGCACCACGGCGGCCGAGCTCATCCGCTCGCCGTCGCCCGGCTATAAATAGCCCTTCCCCGAGCCATTCAAGCACACCAATCTCTATCTCTCCCTCCTAGCACCCCGCTCAGCCAGTCAACCGAGCTAGAGGAGCTCTCCTCGCCTCCAATGGCCGCCTTGGCCACCGCTCGGCTCCTCTCAAATTGGAGCGAGCCACAACTAATCTCTCCCTTCCACCTACACCGGAGCTACCTCCTCACCTCCACTACCCTCCCCGGTACCTCAGCTACTCCTCGCCGCGGTGGTGCCCTACTCCTCACCGGCGCCTGACACCTCCACCCGCCATGGCCAATGCCCCGGCCAGTCCCGAGGTCTCCGGCGACTGCGCCACCCGGGGCCGCATCAGCCTCGCTCTCCTGACTCCGTCGGTAGGACGGGTGCCGCCTACGGTGGCCCGTACCACCGGTAAACGCCATCGTTGTCAGCCCTGCCTACAGCCAAGCACGGGCAAGGGAGGAAGGAGATGCTGACCTGGCCGGGCGGGCCCCGCCATCCGCTCGGCCCCACCCGTCAGCTAGACAGGGGCGTTGACCCTGGGCCCACGAGATTTCAAGTGAAAGCGCATTGCGCATTTTATGTTTTTTGTTTCTGAAAACGTATTTTGCTAAAGTGCGCTTTCTTTTTTATCAGTGGAATAACTTTCTAGGACCCGTTTGTAAATAAAATATTTGCAGATAAGTCCCTGGCAGAAAAACCACTGTATCTTTTCGCTCGCAACTCCGAATCAGGTGAAACCAACGCTCACGTCTTCAGTTCATCGAGCCCGTTCTGATGGTATCATTTTCATAATGTTTCCACACTATGAAAATGACCATTGTGCCCTTGCCTCTAATCAGCCCCCTCCGAGAGAGAACGGTTTCCGGCGATCCTTTCCGCGGACTCTCCGCACTTCTCCCGGAGTATTTCTTCGACCCCAGGCAAGCCGACCATCTGATATATGCCCTAAAGCATTGCTCTGTGTTATTATTGCATGTTTAATTAATGATTATGCCTGTGATAGAAATAATTAAACTTCTGCTAGATTGCACTTACTGTTTACATTACTTGCATTAGTTTGTTATAATGCATAGTTACTGCCACCTCAACTTGTTGTGATAGATAAACATGCTTGCTAAATGATGGCTAAAGCTAAACCTAGTCGGTTGATCCAGAGTCACCTGTCCGGACTTATCCGTGCAGCCACATTTGCCGGTATGGGACGGCCTTGACTTGGTCTGACCGCGTGCTCTTTTATCGGTACCACCAAATAGGGAAGGTTATGCGTGCGCGCTACCCTGGCCCGGTAGGCGGCGATAACCTTGTGAGCCCAATTGATTGTTTAACCTGGGAGTCCCTGTTTGGGACAGTTTAGTTTGGCCACGACGGTGGCAGGTGTCACGAGGTGACACAAGGGCCACCCAGGGCAGGACTCCGTGGGAGGATGATTGCCAGTGGTACGATGGAGGAGTCACGGGTTAGGCCAGTTTCATTGGAGTATCACCGGTCCACCCGAATGGGAACATGTACTAAGTACGAGGCCGGGAACTCCATGGTGTGGGTAAAGTGCGCAACCTCTGCAGAGTGTAAGAATCTATTCGAATAGCCGCGTCCATGGTATTGGACAGTCCGTCCAGACCTCACTAGGTGGTCAACCGTAATAGTGATAATAATGATGGAAGAACTCACCTTATGATCGAAAGTACTCAGTGGATCATGAGTATTCTGAGGGTTGTGGGATAACCCAGAAGAGAGTAAGTTTATCAGATTTACAGTGGAGATGCATAGCCACCGGATGATGTCAGGGATATGATATGTTAGCCATGGGATGGCTATGAAAGAGATGGTCGGATGACCGAAAGAGTTGGATTGGATCATGAGAATGTTCGGAGTATGGATTATTTACTTGCTATGCTTTACTGTATTTTACTTTAGTAGTTATATTGCTGGATAAACCTGTTATGCCATGATAACAAATGCATGCTTGAATGCCATGGATTGCATTGCTTGGTGTATATGTTAGTTTGGTTTACTCGCCAGTACATTCAAAAGTACTCAGCGGCCTTTAACATGGCCAGGTTCACATAAGGGTTCGTCGTCCGTTGTCGAGGAGCCGGAGCATTCGTGGGCTAGAAGAGTAACCCAGTCAGATCCCTGTGGATTGGAGCCGTACCAAGACCATGCTGCCTTATATATAGCTTTTCCGTTGCCATCACTCTTGTAATATATCATGTAAAGACTGATATATCCATCAATAGAAATGCCTGTGTTCATGATACTTGTTGTAAGCGCGCATGCCAGAGTGATTTCCTGGGCTGGTATGCGTGGCGACCATCTGGCTACAGTGGTAATCAGGTGGGGCGCCACAATCATCTCCTTCCTCCCAATCAAATATGTGGCGCGGACAACCGTCCTTTCCCGGCGGTGGTGCCCCCTATGGAACTCCACCCCTCTCGACCTCATCGACACCCACGAGCTCTGCCATGGCTATCACAAAAGCTTGGATGCATTCTCCCAGATCCTCGGCAGTCACCCTGGCCCAACCAGAGGCCTTAGCATGGGCAAGTTCCGTTGCAACGGCAAGGACTGAGCCAAGCTTGACGACTGGTTCCGATCCCTCGCCCTAGATCAGCTCGAGGAGCTCACTTTTGATAATGGGCATATGCGCTCGCTGCCAACGTCCGCGCTCTGCCTCGCGCCCATGCTGCGCAGCGCCAAGTTCAGGAACTGCCATTCCCCCCCTTAATGACGCACCCGCTCTTATTCTACCACGACTGAAGCACCTCAAGCTCGTCGCCGTCTGCCTCCCAAACGGTGACATGGAGCACCTGCTCCGTGGCTATACTGCACTCGAGTACCTTCATCTTCAGGCGATCAATGGGTTGAGTAGCTTCCACATCACCTCCATGACTCTTCGGACTATTTATGTGTGTTGTTGGTGCTGCAAGAAGACATCACAAGATGTGTACCACGGTATGGTCATTGAGGACACACCTTCACTTGAGAGATTACTTGTAGTTGATCAAGAAGGTCCAACAAGAATCAATGTCATTTCTGCGCCGAAATTGACAGTGGTGGGCTACTCGTTTGACAAATACTTCGAACTTGTTATTGGATCCACACCCGTTCAGGTACAACAGCCGTCTTCTACCTCTCCTAGAAATTAACATTATTTCTAATTTTCAAGATGTATGTTCGTCTGTCATCCAGAAAATGATTCTGACAAACTTGACCCCGAAATGGTGCACAGTGAAGGTCTTGGCACTAGAATCTATCGGCCCCAACCTGGACCAAGTTGTCAGTTTCCTGAGATGCTTTCCGTGCCTGGAGAAGCTATATATCGAGGTGATTTTCCTTTCCTGTTAAATGTTAACCATAAGGGAGTTCAATTTGTGACACCTTTTTCCAAGTTTACAATGACAATGTACTACGATTTCTGAAGGATTTTTGGAGGATTTCAGTACATACATGTTCCCCCCCCCCCCCATATTATTTGCTTGATTCATATGGTTACAATCCATAAGCATTTCTCCTTTGGATTCATCTGTACTACTTTTCTTAGGGAACTTTTCATCCACTCCAACCTCTTGTGAAGAAGGATACATTTTCTAGATTGTAATCAAATGCCCATGTTAATCATGTCGGATCGAAGATGGCACATTAGTGCATTTTACAAATCCTGCAAACCAAATAGGCATGTAGTAGTGTTCAAAACTGCATGTAGGCACTAACACGTTTTCTTCTTTTGGAGATAAGATTAGGCCCGGTGGTGGATAATGTGATACAATATAACAATCACATCGAATACCTAGATCTGCATCTCTCAGAAATTACTTTGTACTCCTACCGAGGGACCTTACAGGAGATTATATTCACCAGGTTCTTTGTTGTCAGAGCAAGGGTGCTAAAGGTAATGAGGTTTGCCCTACATTTATTTCGCAAAAATGAATGGTTTGTTGATCAGCGCCGGTGGCTGCAGCAGAATGGAATAGGCTTCAAAAATGCTGAATTTCATTTTGGAACTTCAGATGACAGAGTAATCGGAAGTCATCGTGTCAACCCCATACATGACTTCTCAGTGGCTGACCCATTTGCAAAAATTATGAGGTTTCGTAACCAGCCTTACAAGTGGTAATATTAGTTTGAACCTCTCTTATATCCATGTTCAGCGGATCAGCGCAAGCGCTTGCAGCTGATGAGCTGAATTTCATTTCTAATATGAGTTTGAACCTTGTAATCTTCGAATTTGAGCCATATAACTCTGGAATTTGAACCTTGTAATATTTCGAGCTTTTGTGGTACAATCGTTGAAATGGCATCGTATGAGACTCATATATTGGTAGCACTATTTTGACCTTAATATGCAATGTACTTAGATTTTATTAACCATTCTCTAACGTGTTTACCTTGTCGATCTCATAGCACACGATCTGTATAGCTCACTCGACTGCGATCTTCGACATTATTGCACACAGTTGGTTTCTTCAACCGTGTGCCCTGTAGAGTGCATAATTAATTATCGCACTCAAGTGTCCATCATCACCCTTCTATGTAACTTTGACTTCATCACCCACGGGTAAACTTATGACCGAAGTCATTCCACACACTTCGTTTTTACAAAGCTTTTTGCCAATAAACGCCCACGAATTGTCCCTCTTCTAGCCGACGCGTTGTAACACCCCAAAAATTTAACCATGTTTTATTAATTAAAATTTCACCAGGAAATTATTATTTTTTCTCTGGATTATCTTTTGATTTCAGAACCACTCCTTTCTTCTGAGTTGTGGAGTTTTCCCTCCAAGTAGAAACTTTTCAAATAATATTTTTGGACTTGAGTGCCTACTCAAGAACATTTTCTTTTTTATGATCAGTGGAAATATTTCTATAATTATTTTTCCAAGGTTTTAATTCTTTTAAAATGGCCTTTCATATTTTTAGAGCCTCTTTTGCACTACAACCATTTGATAACTTCATTTAAAAGTTCCACAAAAATTTGGGGATGACATGTGAGGTTCCTACATAACTTTTATGCAAACAAACAGCTTTGTGTTTTGGAAAATTTGAGCAAACCATCCTCATCTTCATTCTGGTCCAGTTTGGTGGTTTGTACTGCAACCATATTTTATCTTGCTCTTGTTGCCCTGGGATTTTTCCTGCTTGAAGTCCACCCTACCAAACCCTTAAGTCCAGGAGATTGGACCCATTAGAATATTTTTGACACACGCAATAATGGCCTATATCTTCTGTCCAGAACTGAAGATTTGCAAAACTTGCACTAACTAGTTTCTGTTTTTCTCAAGCTAACCCTTCCATCATTCTTATCATCCAAAGAGACCCCAGCCTGGAGTTTGTAGCCACCAGAAGAGATGCCTAGGTGTCCTTGGCATTTCATCAAACAGGTTAGGTGCATGGCCAGTTTTGGCATGCTCTTAAGTTTGCATTGTAATCTTGCCCCTCTGGACAAACCGGCATGTCCACTAATCTCCTAGCCACCTCTAACCTTGTTCTGTTAATTTGCATTGTCACCCAAGCCCTCTAGGCCACCCAGGCATTCTGTCGAGCATGTAACATGCGTGCTCTGGGCGCGCCCAGAGCGCACATTTTGCACGTGCGCACAGCCGAGCCGCCGCGACCAGTTGCCGCCTCCCCCGCATCCTGGTCCGTCCCTGCGCACAGCGGTACGCCCGCCTTTCTCGTCCAGAGCCCCTGCATCCCCTGTAGCTCTGTGCCTCTCCCGCAAGCCGTCGCTGCCGTCCCGCCCGTCTCTGCCATGGCCGGCACCGCCCCGACCATCCCAGCTCGACAGCTGCCCTTCGGAGCAGATCAAGCTCATTCGCAAGCCCGTCGGTTAGCGCCGACCAGAGCCGCGTCACCCTGTTGCAGCAGAAGCGGTCGGCCGACGATCTTATCTCCGGCCGCCACGGAACCGACCTAGTTGCGCTATAAATAGGGACCCCCGAGCTCGTCCAGACCCTCAGGCGACCCCATGCCATCCCTCTAAAGCCCCCCATAGCAAGCAATCATCTGGAGAAGGCCGTCTTCCCCGCCGCCGGTAGCTTCGGCCGCCCCGCACTCCGGTCCAATCCACCATGACCAGGGCCTCCCTAGTCTTTCTGTCGCCGCCATCCATTTTCCCTTGACCTTGCAGAGTCTCCCCACCTCTCAGCTTTGACTAGGATCCACCATAGGCCGAGACCCATCTGATCCCGTAGGCGCCATCCGCCTCAGAGCTCGTCGCAGGCAACCTCCTTCGCCCCCGTAACCCTCTCGACCACCGGGAGGACCGCCCTAATGCAGAGAAACCTTTCCCGCTATCAAAGCCCCGTGGGGAACCGCCGTTCGCCGGCGGCAATCGCCGGAGCTACGCCTCCGCTCAGCCAGAGGAGGAGGGAGACACGGGCGAATGGTCAAACCTGACCAGTGGGCCCGATGGACCCACTGTCAGTGACCCAACGACGGCCCGCTCTAGTTTAAGTGGAAGTGTAAAACCCAGAAGTACGTCTTCTCTGCCTCGAAAGCGTATTCTGAGTCGAACCGTTTTGTTTTTCTGATTTATATTAAAAACAGAACTTTGACTATTCTTTGACTGGCTATAACTTTTAAAATACAACTCCATTGGACTTGATTCTTTTTCTGTTGATTCTCAAATTTTGTCTAGTTTATTTTCATGTTTATTTGAAAATTTTCCGAACAACTTTTCTGTACTGTTTTCAAATTATGTGTTGATTTGAATCTTTTCAAGAATAGGGATTTGGAATGAAGAAAAATACCTTCAAAAGTTTTGGAGTGCACATCGCCTACCTACACATGGGAGGCAAGCATTCTGAACCCTAGTATAATATTTGTTGTGTGTTGTTTTGATATGGCTACAACACCAAGCTGATTGGAAACATGTATTATTTCATGTGATGTTATGATCATGTCCCTGTGTGCATGATGGAAATTCCTTGCTGTTGGAATCGATATGCTTGTGACAGTATTCACCCTCATATGCCTTTCATGCCTACCGGAAGGAATCCGGGAAAGTCTCTGTCTTGGGTAGACACAAGCTTGTTACTGATATTTCGTGGAGACGAGTATATTCAGTAAGGCGTGGTGAGGTATGATGAGTGGTGATTCCGCCTGTTGGTGTGAAACACATATGTTATGTTAATCATGCAGGAAGCACCTAAACCTCCTGAGTCGACCATAGATCGAGTCTTGTGCCAGTAACCCCCATACTTGTTTCGTGCTACCACTTGTCTCTACTACAGGTAGGGTATGGTTCAGTAAGTTGTCAACCCCTTTCTTCGCACACACCGTACAGAGAGGCCATAGTGAAAGATACCAGTGGCCCCTGGTAGGCATGTCACTTGGTCCGTGGGCATGGGTGTTTCCAGTTAGGACCGAGGGGGTAGCTCCCCTATTTTGCATGCGATATAAATTTTGTGATCCCATGCTAGTCGAGGTTATAGCCTCCCCACTTAGAGTTTTGCTTAACGAGTGTCATGGGTGATTCCGGGCACCGGTAAGTTAAGCTGGTGTGTGCAGGTCAGGTGTGTTTTCAATTCAAAGACCGTAAGCGGAATTAGTCCCGGTGGACTAAAGGAATCCGTTACTCGTGGGTAAAGAGTACACCCTCTGCAGAGATTATATCTATTTGAATAGCCGTGTCCATGGTAAAGGACTACAGTCTGGGATGGGTCAAGTGTCGGTCTTCGGAGGAAAACTTCTAAACCAGAACATTGATCTTGACGTGTGGCAAATGACGATTATGATTATTATTATTGTGGACTAACCATTTATATTACTTGAATTTTTTAGTATCCCTGGGATGGTTCAACCTCCTAGTTATTCATTATGACTATTCTCATATAAGCCCTTTATGTGGCGTCGCTCAGACGCCCGACTGTGGCATGCTTGCGATTTATTTTCTTTATAAGCCCTTTATGTGGCGTCGCTCAGACGCCCGACTGTGGCATGCTTGTTATTTCTTTTCTTTATAAGCCCTTTATGTGGCGTCGCTCAGACGCCCGACTGTGGCATGCTTGTTATTTCTTTTCTTTATAAGCCCTTTATGTGGCGTCGCTCAGACGCCCTACTGTGGCGTGCTTGTTATTTCTTTCCTTTATAGGCCCTTTATGTGACGTCGCTCAGACGCCCGACTGAGGCATGCTTTATATTATTATCCTTTCGAGGCGTCGCTTCAGACACCCGATCGGTGCATTTTATTTTTATTCTCTGATTTCTTATTCATGTTTTATATGAATAACCGGATTGTGTGTGTCATGAATTTTATTTCGTGACTGACTAAGTGACCGGGGATTATTTCAGAGCATGATTATCATCTGTTATATTATACTTGTGTTCATGATGTTTTGCGAGTACATTCAAAGTACTCACTGGCTTGTCCCTGGCTATTGTCTTGGCTAGATTTCTTGCTTGGAGAGGAGTGTAGCGATGACAGCCCCGGAACCTAGGCTATGATGATAGCAGCCTCGCGAAGATAGGAATTACCCAGGTCAGCTGTTCCTGTGGGAAATGGAGTCCCATAGACGCTGATGAACCGCAAACCGCTTCCGCCATCAACCACTAGAAACCATTTGTTGTACTCATTGGCCAGAATGGTCTTGTACTTCATATTTTGTATTTTTTGCTTGGAATTTCTGTATCAAGTTTGTGTCTCATCAGCTAACAGTAATCCTGGGGCTGGTGAGCACAAGGGCCATTTACTGGGAAATTAATATCCTGGAAAACCGGTCCTGACAACCTTGGTATCAGAGCCAAGCTGACCATTGGCTAATCCTATCGTAGCCTGGTCGATAAACCTAGGTTAACCAACCCACCAGACCTTAACCTAAACCCTGCTAAGCTTCTCGTGTAAGATAGCCACATAGTGACCCCGACGCCTTTTGGCAGTCGGTGCCTAACCTGTCAGCCTAGCCTGTCGATCACGCGCCAGTGACCGACACCTAAATTGTCTCATTCGCAAGCGTGCGAAGGAAGACTCCGTTTCCTTTTTCTATAAAAGGGAACGTTAGCCCCAACCCAGCACAGCACAGCCTCTACCCCAAAACCAAGCCAAGATGCCTGGCCCCATTGTGCACAATGAGACCACAACAACCAACCTTGGAGGTTTTGTGACCGTGCTAGCAAACCTCACCCATCGTGCCTTTGCATTAGAAGAGCCCCCAGAGTATGTTGTGTACCAAGGGCTCATGAGCGGTGAGAGCCATCAATTTTGGGCCACAGTGCATGTCTATGGTAGGGGTATATCGCGAGAGCGCCCCTACAGGTTCACCGGAAGGACAACTTCCTTTGAGCCACAAGCCATCCAGCTAGCTGCTCGAGAGGCTATAATTCAACCCCGGCACTTGTTGCCAAGAGTTAACTGCCGCTCGTTCTACTACTACCCCAGCCGTGACGGGTATAGTAGGCCACCCCGGGTTGCCAACGGAGACCACGAGACGGACCCTGCATTGCTGCATTTGGTGCGCTATGTAAGTGCACTAGAGGCACTGTTCGATCAGATCACCCTTGATCTGATCGCAGCTCGTGGAGAACTTGTTCGCCGAGCCTCGACAAGAGGAGAAGAGGAGCCCGACGCCGACAACCCAGTTGTGCTGTTCGGGCAACCGATCGAGTCCTTGAGGTCTGCCCCTGCCACCGACCGGAATGCTTTTGTATCCCTGGAAGAGCTTCGTCGCCTTTTGGGAACACGCTTCAACGGGATTGTGACCAACAACCCCCGCGATGGTCATCATCGCTACCCCGACCCTGCAGCTCCTCAACCCCATCCAGCTAACCCCGACGGTGAAGCCCATGGAGAAGCCTCGACGTCCGCAAGGCACGCACGACTAGATATTAACGAGGTAGACTAAGCCACTCGAGTAGTACCGAGTCTTAGTATTTCTACGCCTTGTAATAGTGTGACCTTGTATCGCCATTAATAAACGCAGTTGCTTGTGTACTTTTGTTGTGTATAGTAGCCATGCATAAGTGTGTTGGTGTGCGGTTGCATACTAAATTCCGGGCGTAGCTACCAAAAACCACCCGACGACACCCACAGTAATACGTCACTTTTGTGAGATATGTAAATCTGTGGCTTTGACCCCGACCGCCATAGAGCAGAACTGACAAACTAGTTGTCCCACACCGCGATAAGTAACCCAGCCCTGATGCTATATAAGAGGCCACCCTGTGACCTTACCAAGCATCCCTCACTTTGTGCACAACTCTCACAGCCATTTATTTGCCATGCCGAGCCCTAGTATTCATCTGAGAACTCCAGATGCAACCCTAGGTAGTTTTGTAAGAATACTGTGGGACTTTACCTGCAGTACCATGAGTTCTACCCATCCACCCCAATACGAGCTGCTCAAATCGAGAATCACCCTATCCACCTCGAAATATTGGGCAGTAGTGCACATCCCTCCCGCTAACCCAAACCAAGACCCAACAGAAGTCTCCTTCGTGGGGAAATCTATGCCGACTCCACAAATGGCCATAGAAGCTGTTGCGTACGAAGCGATTACTCGTCTTCGCTTCGCAGTACCCTATGCCAACGAAAGGGGGTATTATTACTTCCCGAGTCGTGCAGCACCCGGAGGAGTAGCATCTTTTTCCGGTGGGCGAATTGAGAGGGACCCAGTACTGGCCAACCTTGCCCAGTATGTCATCGCTCAAGAGCGTTTGACACAGCGGGTAATGGGTTATCTCCAGAGCCTCGCTGATTTAAATCCTCAGATCGCCATTGGCAGACCACTGAGGCCAGACCAGGAGAGACGCGTTCTTCGACTAGTCAATCCGCTCCCCCCGGTAGAAGAAGATTGTGCCCCAGTGCTGGAAACATTTTCTCAGGACCCAGCATATTTTACGTTTGCGTCGTAGACGCCACTTCTGTGTTTATTAACCTAGCATGTGTTGCAGCTTATGCGTTGTATCCTAAGTTTGTGCGATAAATTAATTGTTTGGTTTCAATTAATGTGAGTAATTTTTTTTTACTGTTGTTATTTTTGGTTAACTGTTTTCGCTCTCGGTAAATTCCGAGGTGGGATTTTCCTTGAGTTATTGCAACAAATAATTCTCCATGACATAATTTTTTTAATTCATGCAGCACCACGACAGCAGGCTCACAACCACAACCACTCGACCACACGCACTAATTGCTAAACCACGTACGCATTTTGCACCTAACTGATCACCTCACTAACACACCACAGTTTCTGAAGGAGAAATTTGTGGGTAATTATTCTAGTGCAGATTGCCTCCAGCACACTGACAGCAGTTAGCACCCAACACCAGCACCAAATCCTCATGATCACCGCCGCCGCGAAGAGCTAACACTCGATCAGCAGCATCACGACGATCATCAAGCATCATCGCGCACAAGAGCACGGAGAACCCCAGCAATGCCGCCAACCCTCCGCACATCAGGATCATGTACCAATCCGGCATCACCTCCGCCATTAGAGCCTCGTCTCGAGCTACTGCAAACAGAAATGGAGGAGAAGGTAGGAGAATAAGAAGTAAGGCCAGGTGTGAGGAAGAAGAGAGGAGCACCGCGGTCATTTTATAGCTCGAGATCGGTGTATGGTGAGCGAAGTTCACCAGCGCCGCTCGTCGCACGATCACCGGTTTTCGGAGGCGAATCCGCGAGTAGTGCCGACAGCGCACTGGCCCGCGAGGCGAGTGCACGCTGCGCCGGCAGCTAGCACACCGCGCACTACCGCAGTACGGCCCTTGGTGCCCAACTCGCTAGGTACCGCAGGTGGAGAAAGCGCGGACGCACGCGAAAGAGAGGAAGAAAGAAGAGCCAGAGGTAGAAGAAGAGACTGACAGTGGGCCCCGGGTCCACCTGTCAGCCAGAGAGAGCACTATGCACTTGGGTACGACCAGCGTAATTTAGAAATTTATTCTAAATTTACCCTAGCCAATAGTAGAAATTTCTCGGTTTCCCCAACCGTAAATTTTTCCACGCAGCACCAGTACCCCACTGTAGTTGTACCAATTACCTGACCACTCACTGTAGCCACGTCCTATCGCGTGAGCAGGTTGTTTAATTTTCGAGTTATTATTGCATGACAGTAGGAGTAATATTTTTGAAACCATTCTCAGCAAATCTCGAGGACGAGATTTTTCTTAAGGGGGGTAGTGTTGTAACACCCCAAAAATTTAACCATGTTTTATTAATTAAAATTTGCCAGGAAATTAATTTTTTTTCTCTGGATTATCTTTTGACTTCAGAACCACACCTTTCTTCTGAGTTGTGGAGTTTTCCCTCCAAGTAGAAACTTTTCAAATAATATTTTTGGACTTGAGTGCCTACTCAAGAACATTTTCTTTTTTATGATCAGTGGAAATATTTCTATAATTATTTTTCCAAGGTTTTAATTCTATTAAAATGGCCTTTCATATTTTTAGAGCCTCTTTTAAACTACAACCATTTGATAACTTCATTTAAAAGTCGCACAAAAATTTGGGGATGACATGTGAGGTTCCTACATCACTTTTATTCAAACAAACAGCTTTGTGTTTTGGAAAATTTGAGCAAACCATCCTCATCTTCATTCTGCTCCAGTTTGGTGGTTTGTACTGCAACCATATTTTATCTTGCTCTTGTTGCCCTGGGATTTTTCCTGCTTGAAGTCCACCCTACCAAACCCTTAAGTCCAGGAGATTGGACCCATTAGAATATTTTTGACACACGCAATAATGGCCTATATCTTCTGTCCAGAACTGAAGATTTGCAAAACTTGCACTAACTAGTTTCTGTTTTTCTCAAGCTAACCCTTCCATCATTCTTATCATGCAAAGAGACCCCAGCCTGGAGTTTGTAGCCACCAGAAGAGATGCCTAGGTGTCCTTGGCATTTCATCAAACAGGTTAGGTGCATGGCCAGTTTTGGTATGCTCTTAAGTTTGCATTGTAATCTTTCCCCTCTGGATAAACCAGCATGTCCACTAATCTCCTAGCCACCTCTAACCTTGTTCTGTTAATTTGCATTGTCACCCAAGCCCTCTAGGCCACCCAGGCATTCTGTCGAGCATGTAACATGCGTGCTCTGGGCGCGCCCAGAGCGCACGTTTTGCACGCGCGCACAGCCGAGCCGCCGCGACCAGTTGCCACCTCCCCCGGGTCCTGGTCCATCCCTGCGCACAGCGGTATGCCCGCCTTTCTCGTCCAGAGCCCCTGCATCCCCTGTAGCTCTGTGCCTCCCCCGCAAGCCGTCGCTGCCGTCCCACCCGTCTCTGCCATGGCCGGCACCGCCCCAACCATCCCAGCTCCACAGCTGCCCTCCGGAGCAGATCAAGCTCATCCGCAAGCCCGTCGGTTAGCGCCGACCAGAGCCGCGTCACCCTGTTGCAGCAGAAGCGGTCGGCTGACGATCTTATCTCCGGCCGCCGCGGAACCGACCTAGTTGCGCTATAAATAGGGACCCCCAAGCTCGTCCAGACTCTCAGGTGACCCCATGCCATCCCTCTAAAGCCCCCCATAGCAAGCAATCATCTGGAGAAGGCCGTCTTCCCCGCCGCCGGTAGCTTCGGCCGCCGCCGCACTCCGGTCCAATCCACCGTGAGCAGGGCCTCCCTAGTCTTTCTGTCGCCGCCATCCGTTTTCCCTTGACCTTGCAGAGTCGCCCCACCTCTCAGCTTCGACTGGGATCCACCATAGGCCGAGACCCATCTAATCCCGTAGGCGCCATCCTCCTCAGAGCTCGTCGCCGGCAACCTCCTTCGCCCCCGTAACCCTCTCGACCACCGGGAGGACCGCCCTAGTGCAGAGAAACCTTTCCCGCTATCAAAGCCCCGTGGGGAACCGCCATTCACCGGCGGCAATCGCCGGAGCTCCGCCTCCGCTCGGCCAGAGGAGGAGGAAGACACGGGTGACTGGTCAAACCTGACCAGTGGGCCCGATGGACCCACTGTCAGTGACCCAGCGACAGCCCGCTCTGGTTTAATTGGAAGCGTAAAACCCAGAAGTACGTCTTCTCCGCCTCGAAAGCGTATTCTGATTCGAACCGTTTTCTTTTTCTGATTTATATTAAAAACAGAACTTTGACTATTCTTTGACTGGCTATAACTTTTAAAATACAACTCCATTTGACTTGATTCTTTTTCTGTTGATTCTCAAATTTTGTCTAGTTTATTTTCATATTTATTTGAAAATTTTCCGAACAACTTTTCTGTACTATTTTCAAATTATGTGTTGATTTGAATCTTTTCAAAAATAGGGATTTGGAATGAAGAAAAAGACCTTCAAAAGTTTTGGAGTGCACATCGCCTACCTACACATGGGAGGCAAGCATTCTGAACCCTAGTATAATATTTGTCGTGTGTTGTTTTGATATGGCTACAACACTGAGCTGATTGGAAACATGTATTATTTCATGTGATGTTATGATCATGTCCCTATGTGCATGATGGAAATTCCTTGCTGTTGGAATCGATATGCTTGTGACAGTATTCACCCTCGTATGCCTTTCATGCCTACCGGAAGGAATCCGGGAAAGTCTCTGTCTTGGGTAGACACAAGCTTGTTACTGATATTTCGTGGAGACGAGTATATTCAGTAAGGCATGGTGAGGTATGATGAGTGGTGATTCCGCCTGTTGGTGTGAAACACATATGTTATGTTAATCATGTAGGAAGCACCTAAACCTCCTGAGTCGACCATAGATCGAGTCTTGTGCCAGTAACCCCCATACTTGTTTCGTGCTACCACTTGTCTCTACTACAGGTAGGGTACGGTTCAGTAAGTTGTCAACCCCTTTCTTAGCACACACCGTACAGAGAGGACACAGTGAAAGATACCAGTGGCCCCTGGTAGGCATGTCACTTGGTCCGGGGGCATGGGTGTTTCCGGTTAGGACCGAGGGGGTAGCTCCCCTGTTTTACGCGCGATATAAATTTTGTGATCCCATGCTAGTCGAGGTTGTATCCTCCCCACTTAGAGTTTTGCTTAACGAGTGTCATGGGTGATTCCGGGCACCGGTAAGTTAAGCTGGTGTGTGCAGGTCAGGTGTGTTTTCAATTCAAAGACCGTAAGCGGAATTAGTCCCGGTGGACTAAAGGAATCCGTTACTCGTGGGTAAAGAGTACACCCTCTGCAGAGATTATATCTATTCGAATAGCCGTGTCCATGGTAAAGGACTACAGTCTGGGATGGGTCAAGTGTCGGTCTTCGAAGGAAAACTTCTAAACCAGAACATTGATCTTGACGTGTGGCAAATGACGATAATGATTATTATTATTGTGGACTAACCATTTATATTACTTGAATTTTTTAGTATCCCTGGGATGGTTCAACCTCCTAGTTATTCATTATGACTATTCTCATATAAGCCCTTTATGTGGCGTCGCTCAGACGCCCGACTGTGGCATGCTTGCGATTTATTTTCTTTATAAGCCCTTTATGTGGCGTCGCTCAGACGCCCGACTGTGGCATGCTTGTTATTTCTTTTCTTTATAAGCCCTTTATGTGGCGTCGCTCAGACGCCCGACTGTGGCATGCTTGTTATTTCTTTTCTTTATAAGCCCTTTATGTGGTGTCGCTCAGACGCCCTACTGTGGCGTGCTTGTTATTTCTTTCCTTTATAAGCCCTTTATGTGACGTCGCTCAGACGCCCGACTGAGGCATGCTTTATATTATTATCCTTTCGAGGCGTCGCTTCAGACACCCGATCGGTGTATTTTATTTTTATTCTCTGATTTCTTATTCATGTTTTATATGAATAACCGGCTTGCGTGTGACATGAATTTTATTTCGTGACTGACTAAGTGACCGGGGATTATTTCAGAGCATGATTATCATCTGTTATATTATACTTGTGTTCATGATGTTTTGCGAGTACATTCAAACTACTCACTGGCTTGTCCCTGGCTATTGTCTTGGCCAGATTTCTTGCTTGGAGAGGAGCGCTGCGATGACAGCCCCGGAACCTAGGCTATGATGATAGCAGCCTCGCGAAGATAGGAATTACCCAGGTCAGCTGTTCTTGTGGGAAATGGAGTCCCATAGACACTGATGAACCGCAAACCACTTCCGCCATCAACCACTAGAAACCATTTGTTGTACTCATAGGCCAGAACGGTCTTGTACTTCATATTTTGTATTTTTTGCTTGGAATTTCTGTATCAAATTTGTGCCTCATCAGCTAACAGTAATCCTGGGGCTGGTGAGCACAAGGGCCATTTACTGGGAAATTAATATCCTGGAAAACCGGTCTTGACAACCTTGGTATCAGAGCCAAGCTGACCATTGGCTAATCCTATCGTAGCCAGGTCAAAAACCTAGGTTAACCAACCCACCAGATCTTAACCTAAACCCTGCTAAGCTTCTCGTGTAAGATAGCCACACAGTGACCCCGACGCCTTTTGGCAGTCGGTGCCTAACCTGTCAGCCTAGCCTGTCGATCACGCGCCAGTGACCGACACCTAAATTGTCTCATTCGCAAGCGTGCGAAGGAAGACTCCGTTTCCTTTTTCTATAAAAGGGAACGTTAGCCCCAACCCAGCACAGCACAGCCTCTACCCCAAAACCAAGCCAAGATGCCTGGCCCCATTGTGCACAATGAGACCACAGCAACCAACCTTGGAGGTTTTGTGACCGTGCTAGCAAACCTCACCCATCGTGCCTTTGCATTAGAAGAGCCCCCAGAGTATGTTGTGTACCAAGGGCTCATGAGCGGTGAGAGCCGTCAATTCTGGGCCACGGTGCACGTCTATGGTAGGGGTATATCGCCAGAATGCCCCTACAGGTTCACCGGAAGGACAACTTCCTTTGAGCCACAAGCCATCCAGCTAGCTGCTCGAGAGGCTATAGTTCAACTCCGGCACTTGTCGCCAAGAGTTAACTGCCGCTCGTTCTACTACTACCCCAGCCGTGATGGGTATAGTAGGCCACCCCAGGTTGCCAATGGAGACCATGAGATGGACCCTGCATTGCTGCATCTGGTGCGCTATGTAAGTGCACTGGAGGCACTGTTCGATCAGATCACCCTTGATCTGATCGCAGCTCGTGGAGAACTTGTTCGCCGAGCCTCGACAAGAGGAGCCCGACGCCGACAACCCAGTTGTGCTGTTCGGGCAACCGATCGAGTCCTTGAGGTCTGCCCCTGCCACCGACCGGAATGCTTTTGTATCCCCAGAAGAGCTTCGTCGCCTTTTGGGAACACGCTCCAACGGGATTGTGACCAACAACCCCCGCGATGGTCATCATCGCTACCCCGACCCTGCAGCTCCTCAACCCCATCCAGCTAACCCCAACGGTGAAGCCCATGGAGAAGCCTCGACGTCCGTAAGGCACGCATGACTAGATATTAACGAGGTAGACTAAGCCACTCGAGTAGTACCGAGTCTTAGTATTTCTACGCCTTGTAATAGTGTTTTTTTTGAAATGTTAATGACAGTGGGGCAGGGCTCCCACTGACTTTTTATATAATATAGTAGGGTTAGCAACAAGTGCAAGTGTTACACATGAATATTTACATCAGGGGGGTTGGGGGGAAGGAGGTGGGAAGTTACACAAAGAAGTAGCTAAGACTAGAGGGACTAGAGGGCAGCTACAAAAGAGTGTATGAAGGGCTCAAACCTATGTTTTGCCCTGTGGGTCATCATAGAGAAATCCTTCTTGAATCTGGCCAACCAGGAACTGTGAGACGATGGGAAGCCTCTGAACAGTTTGTCATTTCTCTCCTTCCAAACCCCCCAGGCTGCGATCGTAAAGATCTCCAGGAACATGGGTTTGTTCCAAGCACTTTTAGCCACATGAATCTTGTGAAGTCTGCAGCCGGTAGCTGACCAGGAAATACCAAGGGTCCTCCAACATCTTGCACTGAAGGGGCGGTCAAAGAAAAGATGGAGCAGGTCCTCTTCAGGGGGTTTTTGGCAGAGCACACATGTGTAATCGTCGTCATTAAGTCTATAGTGTCGTCTGCGCAACATATTTCTTGTATTCAGTCTATCAGCAAGAAGCAGCCAGAGGAATACCTTCCATTGCATAGTACACCTGGTTTTCCAAATCCATCCGAACACCTCATCCACGTGCTCATTTCTGAAGCAAAACTCATAAAAATTTCCAGCCTTAAATTCTCCACCCCCCCAGGTGCATAACCAGCGATCCTGCACGTCCTCACCGGGATCAATCCCATCAGTGATCTGTTGCAACGCATTAACCTCCTGTCGCGCTTGCATGGACAACGGCAGATAAAACACTTGACCCAGAGAATCAGAGGTCAGAAGATCAAATATGGACTGGTCCTCGTCTCTGGTGAAGGAGAATGCCCTAGGATGTGAGTCTGACTACAGGTTTTTGTGCCACATATCCTTCCAGAACAGAACTGTTTTACCATTGCCCACGACCACCTTGGTCACCCCTCTATATAAATCTGTTAGATGGAGAAGATCCTTCCACCAGAACGAGCCACATGGATCTGAGGTGTGAGGGATTTTATCAGTATAGTAGGTCGACCAGATCAGTTTCACCCAGGGAATCTCCGCTCGGTTGTAAAATTTGTGCACCAGCTTGAGAAGGAGGCCTTGGTTTTGCACTTTAAGGTTTATGACACCCAGTCCTCCCTTGTCTTTAGGACGACAGACCATCTCCCAGGCCGCGAGCGAGTTCCCTTTGATCCCATCCTCAGTTTTCCTACGCCACAGGCAGCTCCTACGCAGCTTATCAACATGCTCGATGATCCTCGGGTGGATTTTGATGGCACACATAGCATATACAGCCAAGGAGGTAACCATCGAGTTCACTAGCGTTAGTTTGGAGCCATAGTCCAACAACGAAAGTGCCGAAGGCATCAGGCGTTGCATCAAAGAAACCATGGGCATGAGGTTGACAACCGAAGGGCGGGTTGTCCCCAAGGGCAGCCCTAGATATGTAAATGGCATTTTCCCCACTTCACATTGAAAGATGCTGGCAATTTCCTCTGTCAAATCATGAGCCATATTAATGGGCACGAGCGCGGACTTCTGAAAATTTATGCGCAAACCCACTGAAGTTGCATAATCAGAAAGAATCTCCTTCATAGTACGAGCTTGTTGCGGGCATGCGGGCATGATAACAATAGTATCGTCTGCATACTGTATGACGGGGTAATCAGAGTCATACAGGGGTATAGGCGGTTGGATCCTCCCTTTCGCATATGCATCATTAATTGCAGCTTGTAGGAGATCCGCTGCCAAGACAAAAATCTATGGTGACAGCGGGTCCCCCTGCCTAACCCCTCGCTTACATTCAAATTGTCTTCCTGGCGATCCATTGAGCAGAACAGAAGACGTCCCAGAGGAGAAAATACAATCAATCCATCTTAGCCATTTCTCATTAAAGCCCATGTGTCTCATGATTTGGATCATCGGATCATGTTCTATTGTATCAAATGCTTTAGCAAAGTCAAGTTTCAGCAGACAGCAAGGTCGACCAGAAGCCTGACATTGATGAATAAATTCGAAGGCCCATGCCAAGCAGTCTTGAATTGATCTCCCTTTCAGAAACCCGTACTGATTACAATGTATGATTTTAAGAACAACCTTTTGCAGACGATTCACTAGAAGCTTGTAATAGTGTGACCTTGTATCGCCGTTAATAAACGCAGTTGCTTGTGTACTTTTGTTGTGTATAGTAGCCACGCATAAGTGTGTTGGTGTGCGGTTGCATACTAAATTCCGGGCGTAGCTACCAAAAACCACCCGACGACACCCACAGTAATACGTCACTTTTGTGAGATATGTAAATCTGTGGCTTTGACCCCGACCCCCATAGAGCAGAACCGACAAACTAGTTGTCCCACACCGCGATAAGTAACCCAGCCCTGATGCTATATAAGAGGCCACCCTGTGACCTTACCAAGCATCCCTCACTTTGTGCACAACTCTCACAGCCATTTCTTTGCCATGCCGAGCCCTAGTATTCATCTGAGAACTCCAGATGCAACCCCAGGTAGTTTTGTAAGAATACTGTGGGACTTTACCTGCAGTACCATGAGTTCTACCCATCCACCCCAGTACGAGCTGCTCAAATCGAGAATCACCCTATCCACCTCGAAATATTGGGCAGTAGTGCACATCCCTCCCGCTAACCCAAACCAAGACCCAACAGAAGTCTCCTTCGTGGGGAAATCTATGCCGACTCCACAAATGGCCATAGAAGCTGCTGCGTACGAAGCGATTACTCGTCTTCGCTTTGCAGTACCCTATGCTAGCGAAAGGGGGTATTATTACTTCCCGAGTCGTGCAGCACCCGGAGGAGTAGCATCTTTTTCCGGTGGGCGAATTGAGAGGGACCCAGTACTGGCCAACCTTGCCCAGTATGTCATCGCTCAAGAGCATTTGACACAGCGGGTAATGGGTTATCTCCAGAGCCTCGCTGATTTAAATCCTCAGATCGCCATTGGCAGACCACTGAGGCCAGACTAGGAGAGACGCGTTCTTCGACTAGTCAATCCGCTCCCCCCGGTAGAAGAAGATTGTGCCCCAGTGCCGGAAACATTTTCTCAGGACCCAGCATATTTTACGTTTGCGTCGTAGATGCCACTTCTGTGTTTATTAGCCTAGCATGTGTTGCAGCTTATGCGTTGTACCTAAGGTTGTGCGATAAATTAATTGTTTGGTTTCAATTAATGTTAGTAAATTTTTTTTTACTGTTGTTATTTTTGGTTAACTGTTTTCACTCTCGGTAAATTCCGAGGTTTGATTTTCCTTGAGTTATTGCAACAAATAATTCTCCATGACATATTTTTTTTAATTCATGCAGCACCACGACAGCAGGCTCACAACCACAACCACTCGACCACAGGCACTAATTGCTAAACCACGTACACATTTTGCACCTACTGATCACCTCACTAACACACCACAGTTTCTGAAGGAGAAATTTGTGGGTAATTATTCTAGTGCAGATTGCCTCCAGCACACTGACAGCAGTTAGCACCCGACACCAGCACCTAATCCTCATGATCACCACCGCCGCGAAGAGCTAACACTCGATCAGCAGCATCACGACGATCATCGAGGATCATCGCGCACAAGAGCACGGAGAACCCCAGCAATGCCGCCAACCCTCCGCACATCAGGATCGTGTACCAATCCGGCATCACCTCCGCCATTAGAGCCTCGTCTCGAGCTCCTGCAAACAGAAATGGAGGAGAAGGTAGGAGAAGAAGAAGCGAGGCCAGGTGTGAGGAAGAAGAGAGGAGCACCGCGGTCATTTTATAGCTCGAGATCGGTGTACGGTGAGCAAAGTTCACTAGCGCCGCTCGTCGCACGATCACCGGTGTTCGGAGGCGAATCCGCGAGCAGTGCCGACAGTGCACTGGCCCGCGAGGTGAGTGCACGCTGCGCCGGCAGCTAGCACGCCGCGCACTACCGCAGTACGGCCCTTGGTGCCCTACTCGCTAGGTACCGCAGGTGGAGAAAGCACGGACGCACGTGAAAGAGAGGAAGAAAGGAGAGCCAGAGGTAGAAGAAGAGACTGACAGTGGGCCTCGGGTCCACCTGTCAGCCAGAGAGAGCACTATGCACTCGGGTACGACCAGCGTAATTTAGAAATTTATTCTAAATTTACCCTAGCCAATAGTAGAAATTTCTCGGTTTCCCCAACCGTAAATTTTTCCACGCAGCACCAGTACCCCACTGTAGTTGTACCAATTACCTGACCACTCACTGTAGCCACGTCCTATCGAGTGAGCAGGTTGTTTAATTTTCGAGTTATTATTGCATGACAGTAGGAGTAATATTTTTGAAACCATTCTCAGCAAATCTCGAGGACGAGATTTTTCTTAAGGTGGGTAGTGTTGTAACACCCCAAAAATTTAACCATGTTTTATTAATTAAAATTTCGCCAGGATTTTTTTTTCTCTGGATTATCTTTTGATTTCAGAACCACTCCTTTCTTCTGAGTTGTGGAGTTTTCCCTCCAAGTAGAAACTTTTCAAATAATATTTTTGGACTTGAGTGCCTACTCAAGAACATTTTCTTTTTTATGATCAGTGGAAATATTTCTATAATTATTTTTCCAAGGTTTTAATTCTTTTAAAATGGCCTTTCATATTTTTAGAGCCTCTTTTGCACTACAACCATTTGATAACTTCATTTAAAAGTTCCACAAAAATTTGGGGATGACATGTGAGGTTCCTACATCACTTTTATGCAAACAAACAGCTTTGTGTTTTGGAAAATTTGAGCAAACCATCCTCATCTTCATTCTGGTCCAGTTTGGTGGTTTGTACTGCAACCATATTTTATCTTGCTCTTGTTGCCCTGGGATTTTTCCTGCTTGAAGTCCACCCTACCAAACCCTTAAGTCTAGGAGATTGGACCCATTAGAATATTTTTGACACACGCAATAATGGCCTATATCTTCTGTCCAGAACTGAAGATTTGCAAAACTTGCACTAACTAGTTTCTGTTTTTCTCAAGCTAACCCTTCCATCACTCTTATCATCCAGAGACCCCAGCCTGGAGTTTGTAGCCACCAGAAGAGATGCCTAGGTGTCCTTGGCATTTCATCAAACAGGTTAGGTGCGTGGCCAGTTTTGGCATGCTCTTAAGTTTGCATTGTAATCTTGCCCCTCTGGACAAACCAGCATGTCCACTAATCTCCTAGCCACCTCTAACCTTGTTCTGTTAATTTGCATTGTCACCCAAGCCCTCTAGGCCACCCAGGCATTCTGTCGAGCATGTAACATGCGTGCTCTGGGCGCGCCCAGAGCGCACGTTTTGCACGCGCGCACAGCCGAGCCGCCGCGACCAGTTGCCGCCTCCCCCGCGTCCTGGTCCATCCCTGCGCACAGCGGTATGCCCGCCTCTCTCGTCCAGAGCCCCTGCATCCCCTGTAGCTCTGTGCCTCCCCGCAAGCCGTCGCTGCCGTCCCGCCCGTCTCTACCATGGCCGGCACCGCCCCGACCATCCCAGCTCGACAGCTGCCCTCCGGAGCAGATCAAGCTCATCCGCAAGCCCGTCGGTTAGCGCCGACCAGAGCCGCGTCACCCTGTTGCAGCAGAAGCGGTCGGCCGACGATCTTATCTCCGGCCGCCGCAGAACCGACCTAGTTGCGCTATAAATAGGGACCCCCGAGCTCGTCCAGACCCTCAGGCGACCCCATGCCATCCCTCTAAAGCCCCCCATAGCAAGCAATCATCTGGAGAAGGCCGTCTTCCCCGCCGCCGGTAGCTTCGGCCGCCACCGCACTCCGGTCCAATCCACCATGAGCAGGGCCTCCCTAGTCTTTCTGTCGCCGCCATCCGTTTTCCCTTGACCTTGCAGAGTCGCCCCACCTCTCAGCTTCGACTGGGATCCACCATAGGCCGAGACCCATCTGATCCCGTAGGCGCCATCCGCCTCAGAGCTCGTCGCCGGCAACCTCCTTCGCCCCCGTAACCCTCTCGACCACCGGGAGGACCGCCCTAGTGCAGAGAAACCTTTCCTGCTTTCAAAGCCCCGTGGGGAACCGCCGTTCGCCGGCGGCAATCGCCGGAGCTCCGCCTCCGCTCGGCCAGAGGAGGAGGGAGACACGGGCGACTGGTCAAACCTGACCAGTGGGCCCGATGGACCCACTTTCAGTGACCCAGCGACGGCCCACTCTGGTTTAAGTGGAAGCGTAAAACCCAGAAGTACGTCTTCTCCGCCTCGAAAGCGTATTCTGATTCGAACCGTTTTGTTTTTCTGATTTATATTAAAAACAGAACTTTGACTATACTTTGACTGGCTATAACTTTTAAAATACAACTCCATTTGACTTGATTCTTTTTCTGTTGATTCTCAAATTTTATCTAGTTTATTTTCATATTTTTTTGAAAATTTTCTGAACAACTTTTCTGTACTATTTTCAAATTATGTGTTGATTTGAATCTTTTCAAAAATATGGATTTGGAATGAAGAAAAAGACCTTCAAAAGTTTTGGAATGCACATCGCCTACCTACACATGGGAGGCAAGCATTCTGAACCCTAGTATAATATTTGTCGTGTGTTGTTTTGATATGGCTACAACACCGAGCTGATTGGAAACACGTATTATTTCATGTGATGTTATGATCATGTCCTTGTGTGCATGATGGAAATTCCTTGCTGTTGGAATCGATATGCTTGTGACAGTATTCACCCTCGTATGCCTTTCATGCCTACCGGAAGGAATCCGGGAAAGTCTCTGTCTTGGGTAGACACAAGCTTGTTACTGATATTTCGTGGAGACGAGTATATTCAGTAAGGCATGGTGAGGTATGATGAGTGGTGATTCTGCCTGTTGGTGTGAAACACATATGTTATGTTAATCATGTGGGAAGCACCTAAACCTCCTGAGTCAACCATAGATCGAGTCTTGTGCCAGTAACCCCCATACTTGTTTCGTGCTACCACTTGTCTCTACTACAGGTAGGGTACGGTTCAGTAAGTTGTCAACCCCTTTCTTAGCACACACCGTACAGAGAGGCCATAGTGAAAGATACCAGTGGCCCCTGGTAGGCATGTCACTTGGTCCGGGGGCATGGGTGTTTCCGGTTAGGACCGAGGGGGTAGCTCCCCTGTTTTGCGCGCGATATAAATTTTGTGATCCCATGCTAGTCGAGGTTGTAGCCTCCCCACTTAGAGTTTTGCTTAACGAGTGTCATGGGTGATTCCGGGCACCGGTAAGTTAAGCTGGTGTGTGCAGGTCAGGTGTGTTTTCAATTCAAAGACCGTAAGCGGAATTAGTCCCGGTGGACTAAAGGAATCCGTTACTCGTGGGTAAAGAGTACACCCTCTGCAGAGATTATATCTATTCGAATAGCCGTGTCCGTGGTTAAGGACTACAGTCTGGGATGGGTCAAGTGTCGGTCTTCGGAGGAAAACTTCTAAACCAGAACATTGATCTTGACGTGTGGCAAATGACGATTATGATTATTATTATTGTGGACTAACCTTTTATATTACTTGAATTTTTGAGTATCCCTGGGATGGTTCTACCTCCTGGTTATTCATTATGACTATTCTCATATAAGCCCTTTATGTGGCGTCGCTCAGACGCCCGACTGTGGCATGCTTGCGATTTATTTTCTTTATAAGCCCTTTATGTGGCGTCGCTCAGACGCCCGACTGTGGCATGCTTGTTATTTCTTTTCTTTATAAGCCCTTTATGTGGCGTCGCTCAGACGCCCGACTGTGGCATGCTTGTTATTTCTTTTCTTTATAAGCCCTTTATGTGGCGTCGCTCAGACGCCCGACTGAGGCATGCTTTATATTATTATCCTTTCGAGGCGTCGCTTCAGACACCCGATCGGTGTATTTTATTTTTATTCTCTGATTTCTTATTCATGTTTTATATGAATAACCGGCTTGCGTGTGTCGTGAATTTTATTTCGTGACTGACTAAGTGACCGGGGATTATTTCAGAGCATGATTATCATCTGTTATATTATACTTGTGTTTATGATGTTTTGCGAGTACATTCAAAGTACTCACTGGCTTGTCCCTAGCTATTGTCTTGGCCAGATTTCTTGCTTGGAGAGGAGCGCTGCGATGACAGCCCCGGAACCTAGGCTATGATGATAGCAGCCTCGCGAAGATAGGAATTACCCAGGTCAGCTGTTCCTGTGGGAAATGGAGTCCCATAGACGCTGATAAACCGCAAACCGCTTCCGCCATCAACCACTAGAAACCATTTGTTGTACTCATAGGCCAGAATGGTCTTGTACTTCATATTTTGTATTTTTTGCTTGGAATTTCTGTATCAAGTTTGTGTCTCATCAGCTAACAGTAATCCTGGGGCTGGTGAGCATAAGGGCCATTTACTGGGAAATTAATATCCTAGAAAACCGGTCCTGACACGCGTGGCCAAACTAGCCGGGCAGGAAGCTTGTGCGGGCTCACCGACGATACATTTGGCGCCTCTTCGAGCCCACGCGTGGTCAAATGAAACGCGTGCGGTGTTGTCAAGCGTGCACTTGAATCATCCGCTATGAACGCGGTGATAAGACGTGACGATTACAGGCCGGCCGGCCCCCATTTATTACAGCAGCCATTTAACCCTTGTGTCTCTTCAACCTTTCGATTGCGCCCCACCATTGCCAGAAGCACACCCACCATGACAAATTCTTAGAGGGTATCCTACGCGGCTCTAATGGCGCTCCGAGCGGCTGCCGATGACAAGTAGCAGTTCACCATGCATGCCATGGTGGACACCCACAGAAGGTTCACGGAGCCCTCGGTGGTGTACACCAACAACCCGGTCTGGGTGGAGCACTCCATCCAGATCATGGAGCTGTTGCTTGCTAAGGAGAAGTACAAGGTGGTCGGGTTCGACCTCGAGTACACCCGCGCTCGTGCCGGGTCTCATCCCAAGGTCGTCGTCGCCCAGATGTGCGTGCGCAATCACGTCCTCGTCTACCACTACTGCCTTGCCACAAGGCCTTGCGAGCGTTTCGCCAAGTTTGTCAACAGCCCCCACTACATGTTCGCTACGGTGGACATCACCAACGATCTAAAGGTGCTCAAGAATTCGGGCATCGCCTACCAGAATCTTGTCGACATCCAGGGCCAATACAAGATCTGAGGCAGCAACGAGCATGAGAAGGACTCACTGGTTCACCTCGCCGAGGCCATCATAGATCCCTACTACAGAGACATGAAGGATTCCTGCAACAAGGACAAACGTGCCTGGCACTCGGCCTGGATGGAGAAACTCGACAAAGCTCACGTCGTGTACGCGGCCAAGGAGGCGTACACAAGCTACGAGATGTACAGGCGGATCGTTGACATGAGGAAGTGCCTCCTTCCCCAAAACGGCCAGGGATCCAGCCGGAAGCAGAGCAATGGCAAGCGTCGTCGCAACAAGAAGTAGATGATTAGATACTCGTTTATCCTAGTTTAGTATGCATGTAATTGCTTACTTTGGTGTGTGGAAATGTTATGTGTGTAGTCACTTGTGTAGTTGTATGTTTAATTTGGTTATGCAGTGCTGTTTTTTTAAGTATATATGTTGATGCTCTGTAGATAGAGCATAGATGTTGTGCGGACAGAGCAAATCACATCGCACACGGACTAAACAATGAAACCCGTCGGTGATGATTTCATCAATCACTGACAATTGTATACCAGCAATCGTTTGCTCACAACACACACAACTTGTTAACAGGAATCGTCTGTGCTGTTATCGGTCTTCCCACACATTTCCGATTACAGACCTGTTTGCCGCGTATCACACACATCTTGTTAAGTTGAACTGTTTCTGTTCTCTTGGCTCAACGCAAACAGTTCATTCGAGTGAACTGTATGCCGTATATCGCATACACTTTCACCTGGTTGACTGTTTCTTTTGTGTTGCCTAATCACAAACAGTTCATCTGAGTGAATTGTGTGCCGTATATCGCACACACCTTTATCTGGCTGCCCGTTTCTATTCTTCTGCCTCATCACAAACAGTTTATTAGACTGAACCGTATGCCCAACATCACACACGCAACTAAAATCTGAACCGTGTTTGATGTATCCGCCATCGCAAATGTTTTGCATCTTTTTTAACGGTTTTTTTTACATCACCGTTTGCGATTAATGCATCGCACACAGTTTCGTCAAAGGGTCTCTGATCGTAGTGTCGCGTTAGTAGCATCCTGCAGTAGTGATAGGCTTGCCGCCCATAACCAAACGACTGAGAGTGTGTCCAAAGACAACCATTGCATGCATGTGTCCCGAACATATTTATGGAGGTGTGTGATGCATGCATATGTGTTGAATACCCAATGCACAACATTGATGTGGTGCATGCGTTGAAAATCGCAGAGGTCCCCACACAGAGCAAGAGGGTCATGACGTGTCATGTGCTCGCCCCCCCTCCCCTTCGATCCAGCGGGATGGATTCATGTGTACACATGCGCTATTATATATGTAATCTCACGTCATGACCTATATCATGAGACAAACAAAAAATTAATCCCCTCCTAAGTCAAATTAATTAACCTCTCTCGTTGTTGGTGAAAGTGATGGGCCAAGCGGGCCGACAGATGGATGCATCGCCGATAACCGCGTGAGTGAGTGCCAGGGAATATATATATGGAGAGGTGTGTGGTTGTGATGTCTTGAATACCTAATGCACAACTTTGATGTGGCATTTGCCTCAAAAACCACAAAGTCCCCACACAGAGTGAGGTTCATGTAACACCTAGTATATGCTGGTCCCACCCTCCTTCGACACGTACTATACTCCTTCCATAACACAGCCCTAAAAGAATTAATCCTCCTTATTCATCAAACGTACCTCTCTCTCGTTGGATCAAAGTGATGGACGAAGACCTCGCGGGCCCACAAGAGCGAAGTGTACATCGCACGCGAGTGAGCATCCTATATAGAACTACATACCACCGTCTGTATGTGTGTGATGTTTGAATAAGCAATACACAACTTTAATGTATAATATTCTGTTACCCCTCGGCCATGTAAGGGCGCGACAATGATTTCCCGAACCAGATAATAAGAGAAGAAATAAACAAACTACCCACGCTGCCCACAACCCCCACCTCTTTTCTCCCTACATCCCGATCCGCTCCGCCCCACGCGCCACGCGCCGCCGGCCACGACTCCCCGGCAAACGGCCTCCGACGACGCGCCACGGCCCCCGCCTCCCGCCGCCCTCCTCCGGCGACGCGCCACGGCCCCCGCCTCCCACCTCCCACCTACGGCGACGCGCCACGCCCCCGCCTCCCACCTCCAGCGACGCGCCATGCCCCTGCCTCCGACCTCCAGCGATGCGCCACGCCCCTGCCTCCCACCTCCGGCGACGCACCACACTCCCGCCTCCCACCTCCGGCGACGCACCGCGCCCCCGCCACCCACCCCCGGCGACGCGCCATGGATCTGTCTCCGCAGGGGCGACCACCGGTGGGAAGGCAGAGCATCGGCAACAACCACCTCCGCCCCTTCCTGCTCCTCCCCGCCGCGCAACGACCACCTCTGTAGCCCCGGGATCCCAGCTGCATGCATTCAGGAGCAAGAAAAAAGAGAGGTTAATTGGCTGTCCACACTGCCGCTCCTCCCAAGTCCACACTAATATTATTACAAAAAGTAGAGGATGTCTATTTTATTTCCTGAAACACAAACTAGGTGTTCTCAGTTCAGTACGTGAGCTATCTCAAGTTCTTGGAAAACATATAAAACAGTACGGTGTTTGTGCAAAAAATTCAGACTGTTTTTTAATTATACAGCAGTTTACTATATAGTAGAATTGTAGTTGTTCAGTAAAAAGGTTCACTACCCCAACTGGGGGATTTTCAATCAGTTTTGTCTTTCTTTTCCAACTGAAAGTTGTAGCAAATGTGAACTGAAGCTGTTGTGGAGCAAACTAGTAATAGTTGCCTACTTTTTTGTTGCTGCTACTTTGCCACCTAGATTAATACTACTACTATTTATCGTGTTGCTAAAACCTCGTGTTCTGGACAATTTGTGGGTGGATGAGCACTATGTGATGCCTTCCTAAGTGCTCTACCGATATTGGTACTTTGTACTGATGCTTTCCAAAGTTTAGTTATTTGCATCGCAAAAGTATATACTGTTACTCCAGGATATGAAGTTCGATGGATGTGGAAGTTTATTTTAACTTGAACTATTAAGTGCTTCCCAAGTATATACTATACTATTTTCTGTATGCTGCTTCGAACTGCTGTAGACTAGTATCTGCTTTATTAATTAGTATGCAATAGTAGATTTGTCTGAGTTTGGAGTCTCAGTTAGTGACTTGATTAAGCATCTTTGGCCTGTCTGCAGAGTGGATCATTGGGTGGATTAGTACTTAAGTCCACAAAAGTCAGCGTCTTGGTTGTGATAAAAATTGTTTACTGAGAATTTTTTGAAAAGTAGTTCTAACTTTTTTGTTTCATCTACAGGGTCCGGTCCCATATATCTTTTAACCAGGTTCATGGTGAAGCCCAGGGTGCTCGTCGGCGATCACAAGAAACAGGCCGTCGAGAAGGAGCTGGGCGACATGGTGCAGCGGTGTGGCCAGTTCAACTACCTATATTAAACCAATTGAATGAATGAGATAAAAACATTAGTTCACCTCATCTGACAGCCTCGTCCGGCAATTCGTTTGGGTTGGTTTGCTGTGCAGTACAGGCAAGCATGGCCACCACTAATGCATTGTGTGGTTAAGGGTGATGGAATTCAACTCAGACCAACACCTTGGTCGTCCTTCTGTTGCCTGGCAACGGGTGTGTACTTTAGACTATTCCTAGCAATGGTAATGAGCTGTTCAATGTGGGGTTCATGCAACATATAATGCAAAGTAGATAGGTGCAGGAAGAAAGGTACTTTATTTGATTTATTTCTCTCATGATGCTTGTGTATTTCAATCCTCTAAGTTGCATTGCAAACGGCCAATAGTAGGATTTTTTCAATGCTTTTATTGGAATTTTCAATGTATAGTTGCATTTCTTTTGCATCTCCTCACTGATAGAAGAACCCTGCTACTACTTCTTGGTGGGAATGGTTTGACATGTATGTCACTGCCTAGTATCATAAATATCCTAGCTAATAGATCATGATTTTCTCTCTTTTGCCTATGTCTCTTAGTGTGTTCCCCCTTCCTCTTTTCATATAGCATATTCTGAACATCAGATGCTTTCAAAAATGTGTCGTGCAAGTTCAAGTATAACTGCTGCAGGAGTTCAAAAATCTAAACAATTTAAGCTCAACCCAATTTCAAGAACTGTTTTCCTTCATAAATTCTATTTTTGTTAGTTTGTTGTTATGGACAGTACAGATGCACATTGTTGTGTAGTACATGTGTCCATTGATGTGTTCGAATCCCTTCCATTCACTTTGATTCCTACAGATGGTTCAATGTGTCGAGCGGCAACATCGCTTGATCCCTATTGGTTGCCCGCGCAAGGAGGATACAGGGACGCTACAGTGGTGGAGGACAGGAGGAGTCAGTACATGTAGTAGTAGCTCAAGAAAAGGTATTGTCATGTAGCTTTGGTCTTACCATTGTGGTTTGTTGATTTTTTTGCTTGTGTTATTGCATGGGAAAATGAAAAAGAAAGGAGTTTTCTTTTTACAATTGATGATGGGATTGCATGGCTTCATCCAGAAAAAAGTGTTATTGATAAACCAGCAACAAGGATGATATGTTCATGAGCTGAGTCCACATGCTGTCATTTGCAAATCAATTTCTAAATGTGAGAAAATAAAAAAGTGAGACTCTGAGTGTTGGTTTCATTGCACAAATAAAGTTCACATCCATGCCTTCTCAGACCTACATGTTCTACTTCTAATTTTAGTGACACACTCAGTTTAAGTTTCTTATTTTAGTTCAGTACAATTTCTAATTTTAGTTAAGTTCAGTACAATTTGTTCTATAAAATATAGTACAGCAAGCAATTCTATTGAGTGTTTTCTGTTGATATGTGCCCAAGAAACAAGAGATTCTTATATTGAGTACAAGCTCCAAGTTTGCAAAATATATATGTTGTATGATATATATTCTGTTCCTGTAGGAGGTTCAAAGACTGCCGTGTAGCAAGTTCGAGAGTTTAGTTTTGTGAAAAAAGTGATTTCTTGGTCAGGATTTTCCAGGATCTTTGGGTTAGCAGTGGTTAATTGGTTTACCCCCGGAGCTTGTCGGCAAGCCGGGCGCTGGGCCAACCACAAGGCAATGCCACCAGGTAGGGCGCGAGACGGCTGCCAAGCGCGACATGAGCCTTTCCGACCCCATTTCTAGGTTCAGCGCCAAGGATCTCACTGTGGGGTGCGCGAAGGCACTAGCGCCTCTGCTTCCATTTTTCTTTCAAAGTTCTGCTAACCAATTAGCCACTGATAAGATGACTTTGCTTCCAACTAGCCACTGAAAGTTGTGGCCATTTAATGTCACCGACGTTTGAGACAGGTCAAACTGTAACCTTCCAATGTTACCGTTTGGTAGCTTAGAATGCTTTATGTTTTGTTGATCTACAGAGTGACTATCTGAGAGCTGTGTCGAACTTTCTTATTACAGTTTGGAACTTCTCTAAAAATGCCAGTTGATTCTTAATGTTTTATCCTCGTCAGTTCTAAAAATCCCAGAGCATCCGTCCAACTTTGTATCAGGATATACTATGTTGCTTCTGTAAATTTCTGTATGCTTGTATGTGCAAAAATATGTTACAGTTGCCTCTTCGATTTCTTGTGGTGAGGTTGTTTGTGCTCCCACATATTCGATAGTGCTCTCTCCTGCCAATTTTGGTTGATGTCCACGAATGGACAAAAATTGTAGGGGAAATGTTCTATTATTAGTAGCATATAAGTACAGAAAAAAGTTGAACACGGCGTCCCAGATTAGTTTGGAAAAAAGCTCAAACAAAAAAAAACCATGGAAATTCAAAATGGTAAAAAGTTCAAGTGGTAAAATGAGAGAAGTCCAGAATATCATCGCAAAACAATGTTGAGTTCAAAAGAAAACACAAAACATTTTCATTTTATTAAAAATAGCATTCAGTTCAACGGTATAAACTATGCAAGTTCGGGCATGATGATACCATTGAGAAGTTACGAGGAAAATTATACCGAAAATATAGAGTAAAGTCTAGTATGTGAAAACACGCTCGGTACAAAATCATACAGACATCCGTTCAAGTACTCTTTTTTCGGAACCATTCAAAACTACTTTGAAAAATACCTCAGTACAAACACACAAATACTCCGTCCGTTCCTAAATATTTGTCTTTCTAGAGATTTCAACAAGTGACTACATATGGAGCAAAATGAGTGAATCTACACTCTAAAATATGTCTATATACATCCGTATGTGGTAGTCCATTTGAAATCTCTAAAAAGACAAATATTTAGGAACGGAGGGAGTAGATCAGTAAGAGTACTCTGTTTTTTATCGGAAAA
Organism: Thinopyrum elongatum; assembly: GCA_011799875.1. NCBI lineage: Eukaryota > Viridiplantae > Streptophyta > Magnoliopsida > Poales > Poaceae > Thinopyrum > Thinopyrum elongatum. The sequence goes on from CM022300.1 coordinate 511,820,608, forward strand.
ACAAACACGATGGGTCTCACCGTATTCAAAATTACTCTTCAACGGTTGCGAATTTGAGAAAATATTCAACATGACTAAGTTTCGCATTTTCGATATCTTTCCAACGATATATTGTTTGCCCCATTTCGACAAACTTTTAGAAAAAATCATGTTCGAAATCAAATTTGACCGTATTCGAATTCGAGTTTAAACTGTAAGGAATTAGAAAAACATTTCTATACGAAAAAGTTGCGCATTTTCCATAGCTTTCCAACGCCGTATCATTTGCGTCAATCCGACCAACCGTTTGCAAAAAACGTGAAAATATATTTCGCCCATAATTTCATCGTTTTTCAAATTACTTTTAAATCGTATAGAATTTGAAAAAACAATAGATATATGGAAGAAGCGGATTTTCACCAGCTTTCCAATGCCATCTTATTTGCTCAATTCCGACAAACCGTTTGAAAATTAAGTCCAAAATACGATTCGCGTTTTCGATTTTGAAAAAAAAAAGATTTTTTCAAAACTGCTCTTAAACCGTGATGATTTTGTAAAAATTCCTATATACTTGTAATGTAGCTATCAAGAGCTTTCCAATGATATATTACACGCCCCATTCCGACGAAAAGAATTCGCAATTTTTTTTGAACTAGAGAGGACGATTAGTTCGACGAGATGAAAATCATCAGTACAACCGCCTGAAACTGTCAGTTCAAGTAAAGTAACAGAATAATATTCTGTTACGCAAAACAAAATAATCCATATATATATATATATATATACCTCGGAAACCGAAAAGTCCCCACAGAAGGCGAGGTTCATGATGCGTGGTATGTGCTACGCCCCCATTCGACGCGTGGTATATATATACTTCTACTGTATAGCACAAAACAAAAAAGAATCATTCCTTGATGGTCAAATTAACCTCTCTCTCGTTGGGTCAAAGTGATGGAGGACAACCTCGCGGGCCCAGAGATGGAAGCGCCGCACGTGAGTGAGTTCCTACAGGGCAACCACCGCCTGCTTGGTATTGCGTGATGTTTGAATACCAATGCACAACTTTGATGTGGCACCTGCCTCGGGAACCGGAAAGTCCCCACATGGAGCGAGGTTATGATGCATATATATAGAGTATACATGTTGCCCCCTCTTTGACATGTACTACATACTCCTACCGTGCATATATGTAACACAAACCCAAAAAGAATCATCCTTGTTGGTCAATTAACCTCTCTCTCGCTGTACGTTCAACTAATCAACGACGACCTCGCGAGCCCACAGAGAGAGTCACACGTGAGTGAGTGTCATAGGAGAACCACCATGTGCATGTGCCCGTGTGTTGTGTGATGTTTGAATACCCAATGCACAACTTTGACGTGGCACATGCTTCGCAAACCGGAAACGCACTACACCACAATGCATAGCCCCCTCACTTCGAGCCGGTGGGAGGGACTCATGTGTACGCACGTGCCCAAACTTTGATATGGAATCTCACCATGATCCACACCGTAACACACATGCCAAGATGAATCCACCTTTGGTCAAATGCCTCTCGTTGTTGGTGGAAACTAAAAACCTTTGCGGGCTAACGAATGGGCACGTCGTTGATAACCGCACGAGGGAGTGTCCGAGAGGACCACCAATGCATGCATGTGGCCCGAACATGTATGTATGAAAGGGTTGTGTGATGCTTTGATTAAATATTTCACGACTTTGATGTGGCATATATGACTCACAAAATGATCAATAACCCTACACGAAGGCTCACGACTCGTAGTGTACTACCGGACCCCCCCACCGGGACCGCCCCCACCCCCCCCCCCCCCCACACACACAGACACACACATCCCGCACCACCACCGCCACTCTGAGGCATGTCAAACTTTTTCTGCAGTGAACATGTGACCAAAGGAGTGTCGTGTTAAAATTTAAAAAAAAGCAGAGATCATTCGACTCGTTTCATACATTGATTGATTTCCTAGGGATTTAATGTGCAAAAATCAAATTTGACCTACATGTGCACCAAAATGGATTGCAAAATCATATGTGTGCCCCTGGGTGCAAGTTTTCCCGTGAAAGAGATTTCAAAACATTGAGAATATTGATTTTTAAAATTCAGTAAATCCAAAACTTAGTTGAAATTCATGAAACTTATCGTGGTGTCATATATGGACACCAGTAGACTATGATATTGTATTTTTTCATCAAATTTGAGACAAGTTTTGATATAATCTTCTTACAAACAGGAGATTGTTAATAACTGGCAACCAATATCTCATACGGATTATTTATTCGGACCGTGTGCATTAGACCGTGCCATGCTTCGGTTAAGCAGTAAAGCGGCAGAATGAATCATCAAACAACAAAAAATATACGTGACGACACGCGCCCCGTGTGCCATGCGAGCAGGCATGAGTTGACAGGACGCATGCGAGCAGTCCGCTGCGCAGGCAGACCGGGAGGCGTGCGTGCAGGTGTGTGAATTGATGGGAGGCGTTTTTGCTGCGCAGTGTCACCGGGAGGCGTGCGAGTAGCTGTGTGAAATGATGGTAGGAATGCCAGAAGTCCGCCGCGCAGGCTCAGCAGGAGGCAAGACAGCCTTTGACCGCCGCCCGCCTCGCTCCCACTGGTCCATATTAATGGCGCACCCAAGCCGCTGGCCATAATAGGCGGCCGCACCCCCGATCCACAGTGGTCACCAACGCCTGGACTCTGGAGTGTATGAGTATGCCGCCGAAGCGCACCATCTGAGGGAGTGGCGATGCCGGAGCTGGTGAAGCACCCGTGCAATGCGTGAAGCTGGGCACAGAGGTTGCCGTCGCTGCCGACGAGGTCTCGCGTGGGCAGCAGCACGACCTTGACTTCGTCGGCGCCGTCGTGCCCCCAGCCAGAGCCGGAGGTCAACAGCAACTCCGGCAACGACTGCGACTCCGACGGAAAACCGGTTAGTCATCTATATACCCATTTGTGCGGCAAACATATCATGTGTTTTCTCTGGTTACTCTATCCTATGGTTATGTTCTCTCATTCCATGAAATCAGAGTAATTAAGATCCGTTAGATGCATGCAGTGTATTGATTGTTTGAATGGTGTCCGTATAGGGTTATTGATTAATTTTTGTTCTATACAAATGATTTTTGCTAATAATTCGACTAGGGTTAGCGTGCATGCTAATAATTCTTGGCCAGATTTTGAGAATTGATTTTGAATGTCCTACATATATGTTTGTGCCCTTTTTTTCTTCCAGATCTTGAGAATTGATTTTGAATGTCCTACATGTATGTTTCTGCCATTTTTTTCAGATTGATATGTACACAGATGAGGCTCCGGCCAGCGCCGCCGCCGGTTGTAGATCTTGGACCCGGCAGCACGACCAGAAGCCGCCACGCCCCCTGGACCTAAGGAACCAGTAGAATCTCCGACGAACCGCATTAACAATCTCCCGGACGCCATCCTTGGGGAGATCATCTCCCTTCTTCCCACCAAGGATGGCTGCCGCACACAAGTCCTCGCATCTCGGTGGCGCACTCAGTGGTGCATCGCGCCTCTTAATCTCGACTGTCGCCAGCTATCTGTTGATGATGATTCTGAACTCCCTGGAGCCATCATCTCCTCCCACCAGGGCTCCGTTCAACGCATCTACATCATGGCATGCTACCTGCTGGACATACCCTGCATGGTGTCCGCCTAGCTGACATCCCATCAATTCGAAAAACTCCAGTAGCTTGAGTTCTACCATTATTACAGCGATAGGTTACCACCAATCGCTGCATCTGTGCCCTCACCACCGATGCCCATCTCATGGTTTTCAGCAGTTGATCTGTCGGTGGCCTCACTGCACAGCATCATCCACTCCAGCTGCCCTGCCCTGAAGCGTTTGGTGCTTGTTTTTGGAAATGGATTCCATATCCCTTGTCTCAAAATAAAGTCGCCTCACCTTGTAAGCATTGGAATTCGTTTTGAAGGACAGGAGCTTATCATCAATGATGCCCCTTCACTTCAAAGGTTGCTCCGTGATTCTTGTTATAAACCTTTGCAAATTACTGTGGTCTCCGCGCCTAAACTGGAGACCTTGGGTGGAATTCGTGATCTGTTTAAAGGTTACAAGATGGTGGTTGGCTCCACACTTATTCAGGTACTGTATATTATCCATGTACACTTTTGTAATCTGCATTTTTCATTTATGCGCATAAGTTAAATATCATCTTGGAGTACACTTTCGGTGCTAATATTATGTTATATGCTGAATGAAGAGCTTGTCCATGGATGGCCTATCAGGGGTGCTGGATTCTGTCAAGACCTTACATCTTCATATAGGGTGTCTTGATCTGAACACCACTATTGGCTTGCTGTGATGCTTTCCATGTCTGGAGAATTTGTATATAGAGGTGATGATTTCACACACATTGAAAGCCCATATATAATGTACTAGAATTAACCGTTCAGCTGTCGCTCCTTCGACATACTCTATTTTAGATATTAACTATTTTCAATCTTCATGTCTATTTAGGTAATAGGTTATCGAGAAAAAGGTCTAACAAAATCGATGGCAGAGGAAGCACAAGGATTTTCTCATATCTCATGACATTCGTTTGAAGACAATAACGGTGGAAGGATATCCATCCAACGCCGCAAACACTAGATTTGTCACATTCTTCATGTTGAATGCGAGGGCACTATTGTCTGTGAGGATTAAGTTTTTCGACAAGAGATTTCTCACGGATGGGCATGTTGAACAGCATAAAAAGAAGTTTCAGGTGGACCAAAGGGCTTGTGATCATGCTCGGCTTCTATTTACAACAACTTGTCGTCATCATGGACCAGTAGATCTTTTGTATCGGGATCTTGATTTTATGGATCGGACCGATCCATTTGATTGTGGCTGCCAAAAACTTTGGTTGAGTTAGATGTTATTGCCCTATTCATTCTGGGTTTTGTCTAACCTGATGAACAATTAATCCTCGTGCTTTTGGACCGTTTGTAAGCTAGAGTTAGATATTGTTGCCCTTTTCAACTCGGCTTTGACCCATATTCTCTTTCATACTGGGCCAAAGGCTTGCCATTTCTTTAATTAATATATAAATATTATGAGCAATAACAACATAGGGAAAGAACATCACTCTTGCCAGATCCTTGAGATCATTGTTCATTACAGAACCCGCAAGTTCTTAGCGCCCGCAGCACCCACAAACTTATTTTCAGCTAGCACACCAAATTGGCTGTAATTCTTAATAAGAAAAGCTGCATGGTAGTAACATATTTCGATTCTGACATTTGGGACCCACGAGGAAAAATGCTATCCAAGGCGGTGTCGACTCGACAGTAAACATTGAGAAACCTGGTTTTAAAATTACTGTAAATCCAAAACTCGCGTGAAAATCATGAAACTTGGCATGGTATTATGACATGGCACCAACATGCCGTGGTAAAAAAATAGCCCAATTTGGGACAAGTTTTGTTATAAAATTCTTACAAACTAGAGCTTCTCTAAAAAAGGCTCATGGTTCTGAGAGGGAACTTGTCACCTATGTGTGCGAAATGACATACGCTGTCTCTTCCCGCCTTGATTTATTTTACAGAGGCAACATGCAACTATAGGAGCGTCGTCCTAAAAATATGAAATTATTCACGGTTCATTTTGCCTTTTTATACATTATTTGAGTTTTCTAGGCATTTTGGAACATACTTTGGTGTGTGCAAAGGTCATGTGTGTACTAGCCACCTATGTAATTGGATGTTCAATCTGTTTATGGATTCAAGTCCTTATAAGTTATAAGTACATATGTTGTTGTTCTGTGTGCAATGACATCGCACACAGACCATACTAGGGAACCCGTCGGTGATGATTTCATCAATCACTGACAATTGTATACCAGCAAGCGTTTGCCCACAACACACACGGCTTATTAGCAGCAATCGTCTGTGTTATTACCGGTCTTCGCACACATTTCTGATTATGGACCTGTTTGCCACGTATCACACACATCTTGTTAAGTTGAACCGTTTCTGTTCTCTTGGCTGAACGCAAACAGTTCATCGGAATGAACTGTATGCCCTCTATTGCACACACCTTGATCTGGCTAACCGTTTCTGTTGTGTTGCCTAATCGAAAATAGTTCATCCGAGTGAACTGTATGCCGTATATCACACACACCTTGATCTGGCTGACCATTTCTGTTGTCTTTGCTCATCACAAACAGTTCATCGGGGTGAACTGTATGCCGTATATCGCACACACCTTCATCTGGCTGCCCGTTTATGTTGTTAAGCTCATCGCAAACATTTCATTCGAGTGAAATGTATGCCCCGCATCGCACACACAACTAAAATCTGAACCGTGTTTGATGTATCCACCATCGCAAACGTTTTGCATCTTTTTTGACGTTTTTTTACATCACTGTTTGCGATTAATGCATCGCACACAGTTTCGTCGAAGGGTCTCAGATTGTAGTGTCGCGTTAGCATCATCCTGCAGTAGTGAAGATCACAGTCTCTTGCTGGCAAGTATTTGCTCGGAACACAAAGAGATTTCTCTCACAACTTTCATAGGATTTGGGTTTAGCATCAGAGAATCAAAGCTTCGAACGCTACACCCCTCTTAATAGTACGGTGGTCCTATGACTCAATAAAGAGAATAATAACAACAAAATAAATGCTACGTCTTCACTTTGTCTTCAATCTCCTCGGACGCAGTTATTTTCCTCGGACAGGCACTGAACCAATTGCTTCACTTCAGCAATTTTTGAGGGGTCACTCTTGTTAGCATAAGCTTTGGTGATAACCTTCACTGCCACACAGGGAGATTATCTTCGTCGTTTATATCAAACTCCTCGTGACTTTAGGGACCTGTTACTCTGTGTGCACTAGCAAACACATAAGTCCCGTACTGTTTATGTCAACAAACTCCAAAACATAAGGGGCCTATCATTGCACCAACAATCTCCCCCTTTTTGGACGGTTGTTGACAAAACAGATAATCATCGAAGTGAAGATAGATAAGTGAAAAGTAATTTGAACAAGAGTGAATTAGAGTTACTTTGCTGAATGATGAAATAGACTCCCCCTAGATGTATTCATGGTAATAAGTATGAGATAAAATCTCCTGCAAGTATCGAAGTATATAGAGGAAATTTCAATCATTCGAGATAATGATTCGCACTGATGATATATAATCCATCGAGATTTTAGTGCAATCATTCATAACTTATGATAATAATTCCACCTACAAAACAAATGCTTCGATAGAAATAGTGCAGTAGGCGGGGTTATTAACATTACAACACATAAATTTTACATCAGAGAGCAGATAGTCTTTAAGGCATAAGTTTCAAATCTCTCACAAAACCAAACCAAATAAACAGAGAGAGCAAATCTATCAAAACTCGATGTAATTCTCCCCTTTTTGTCAACTAGTGTCAAAAAGGTGACGAAGAACATGAGTGCAAAAGCTATGAACTTGATTCACTCGATGGCATCTCCAGAAGAACTGTCGGAGGAGACTACAGCTTCGGAAGTGACTGGCTCAACTTCATCGTCAACAACAGCAGATTTTTCTTCAGGAATAACAGCTTGAGGCTGAGATGACGAAGGCACATTGGGATCAGCCACTGGAGTAACACGTGATAACACATTTCCTTTGGCTGGTTTCTCTGTTGGTGAGGTAGCTTCAGATTCTTCGAGCAATTTTCGCAGCTTAAGATGAAGTAGATCAGTTGTTGGCTCACGAGCAGGAAGATGAGGAGTAATGCGATATTGAAAATCTTCAACAGAAAAACCTTGGTCAAGATAATCATAAAGTTCTTTGAGATTGACGGTCAGGAGTTGTTTCTCGGTGAAGAACTTTCGAAGAAATTTCCAGAGATGCTTCTTATTCTCAGAAGCAATCATATGCACTACTTTGGTTCGGTTGTTGATTGCATTTAGCTCGGCGGCAAGATGTTCTTTCTCTCGGTGATCCTCAGCAATATGCTGCAACAACAGCTGTTGTGTGTGCAAACTCACTTCGAGGTGCGAGGGAGGTTGATCAGATATTTGTCGATCACGCTGAGGCAGCCGTGGCCCATCAAATGTGTTGTGATAATATTGAGGGCTTGACACGGGTACTTTACCCAAAGGAATATCTTCCATAACTTGCAGTGTATCACGCACTGGAGGAATGAAGCTTTTATGACTAACTTTTGCCAAATACTCTTTGCGCATAGTATGATCAACCACTTTCTGGATCCATGGCGCATAAACTTTGAGGCATTTTGGATGCTGAGCAGAATCCTTCAAGATACGCTAAAACATGTCCTCGGAATCAAAGACATATCGCTTGGAGATTGCATAGATGGCATTTCGAAGAACATCAGAGATGACATTATCTGTATTCATCCCGGCCAGAGGGCAAATGGTATAGGTGAGCAAATGGTATAAAGTCTAATTCTCGAATGTCAAATGCTCAGGCAAGGGAGGACCATTGTAGTCACGAATCTTTTCTTTATCCATGTTGCATCGAAAGATTTCATCTAAAATGACATCAATGTTGTGCACTCTAATTTCAGTTTTGCCATGCTCGAACCGAGAGAAATGAAAATGTGAGACAAAATCTGTTGAAGTGCATTTTATGCATTTCCCTTCGGTCATCCATTCCATGATCCACTTTGAGCTATCAGTTTCATCACCAGAGATGTACAAGGTTGCATATAACTGAAGTATGATTTCTCTGTTCCACGGATGTTCGAATGCAAAGACATTTGTGAGGCAAAAATCTTCCAGATCTTGCAGTAATTGATCAAAACAGCCAATACTCTTCATAGCTGAGATGTCCGGGAACTTATGAGGAAATATCTTTCGGTTGTCATAGAGAATCCGAGAATAATAGATGGCCTATTCTTTTATCCAGAAACAAGGCGATTCAGAGGTGCGTGGCCCTTTATACGGACTTTCTTGAAAGAATCGGGGATGTGTATTCCGATTGAAAAGCGGCCTTTTGATGCCAACACCAGTCGAGAACAAAGGCAGTTGTTCACGAGGATATGGATATTTGAGTTCATCTTTGACTGAAATCACTTCATCTCCATATACTATGAAGTCTCTATGACGAGCAGAAACAGATCTAATTGCAGATGGACCAACATATGAAATTCTTTGCGCTATGTCGATTGACAATTGCAGTTGTGATGGAGCAGATGGCACAACGGTTGGAGCTGCAGAAACAGTGGGCAACGGAGCAGATTCCTTTTCGGTAGGCACTGGAGGTGGTTGTGGTTGATCTTCAGGAATCTGTTGTTGCTGATCAGTTGGAGGAGCTGAAACATTCGGTGTTTCACGAGCGGGAGAAGCTTGGGGTTCAGAGTGAGGGATTTCACCTTCTTCAGAAACAACTTGCTGAGATGGAATATCAGCTCTAACAGGGGAGGCCACAGGCACTGGTTCAGTTGCCCTTGGTGAGGGAGGTGCATTAGTGACTTGAATATCAGGTTGCGAAGGAATATCTGGCTCAGGAGATCTTTCTTTCTGAGGCTGAGCTTCAGCGTCATCAGGTGACATTTCTGTCATAGTAGGAGGAGCCTTTTTCTTTGTAGTTTTCTTTCGCCTCTTCTGTGTCTGCTGAGCAGTTTGATCAATATGTCCCTTGACAAGATCATTATAGCCAGTGACTTGTGCTTGATGCTCAATGCAGATCTTTCGAACAATATCATCAAGATCCGAGTGAAAGCCCAATCTTCTGCTATGGAGGATAGTCAAAGCTCGATTGATATCCATCTAACATTCTTCAAGTTGTCTAATGATAAACTTGGAAGACGCAGTTTTCATTCGACCATCAAGGTCATTTAGTTCGGCAGTGAGGGTGTTGATTTCAATGGAATCTTCTCTCATATCTCGAACAACATCAGATGCTTGTGAAATTACTTCAGAAGGAATTGGCAAAGATGCCACTTCTCCATCGAATGGATTTTCCATGAACTTGTCAAGCTGCTCCATGATGAATACATGATTGTAATAATGAGGAGCATCAGATCGGACATCAG